>OX451737.1:909081406-909715120 GCA_948472305.1 Vicia faba
TTAGAGCATTAAGCCAACCTATTGGAGAAGAGATAAATGTTTAACCAACAATTATAACAGTATCTTGATAACCTCCAACTACTCTATATCAAATATTTCTATGTTCAAAAAGATAATCAAAATAAAATTAGCTCATCCAATCAATTAGAGTAAGATGTCAACCGATTAGCTCATCAATTCTATGAATCACTTCCATTTCTCATTTTCCCAACTCTTATATAAAGGTGATTCGCCTCCTCTTCATTTCACACCACTTTCCAAAAATTTACATTTTCTTTGGAATTTATATCTCTATTTTCTCTTCTTCTCTCTCTAGAAATATTCATTTTTCACTTAAAGTTGCTATAATGCTTTTAAGTGAAACTTTACTTGTGAGAAAAAAAATTTAAGTGGTTGTGATGTTTTCTTAACTCTGGAGATTTTAATACTCTTGAGAAGATTGAGTTTTGTTTGTGATATAAACCAATCATAAAATCTCTATTTTGGTTTATTGAGTTTTGCTGGAAAAAATTATGTTTTAGTTATTGAGATAAGCCTGAAAATCTCTAAAGGTTTGTTGGCTTATTCGGAAATCTCTTTATTTTTCAGTTATTTACTATATTTACTCTTAAGAAACTACTTACACAGTTTCAACTTTAATCAAGAAAATATAAAATTAAATCACAAATTGTAAATATCAAAATTAACCCCCTCTTGTGCTTGAAGTAATTTGTCAAACAAGTAGCATCAAAGTCTAACTCTTGTTAAGTATTAATTGTCTCTGTAGGAAAAATATATTCAAGCTATTCACTATACAAACCCACATCCTTCAATGGAGAAGGGTGTAGTTTATGGGAAGCGAAAATGATTTTTTTTCATAGAAGAGATGGATCATGGTATTTAGAAGGATGTGAAAGAAGGTTCATTTATTCCTACACATGATGTCAATGGTGTTTTAGTAGAAAACCTAAAAAGTATTGGACCAAAGATGATAAAGATAATGTGCGCCACAGTTTGAAAGCAAAAATTGTCATCACTACAACTCTCGATCTTGAAGAATTTTTGCGAGTTTCTCACTGCGAAACTGCAAAAGAAATGTGAGACATCCTGCAAATTACTCATGAGGACACTATTGAGGTAAATAGGGCAAGATTGAGAACATTAACTTAGATTCGGATCAAGAATAATACATGGTTTGAGTCAAATGAGCAAGTGAATGAATGGAATAAAAAGAAATCATATTTTTTACCCATTTCACGCTTGATTCGAATCAAGAACAATGTCTGATTCGAATCAAAGATCAGGTGATTCAAATCATGTACAAATTTTTATTTGAATCAACTGCAACATGTCCTTGATTTATATAAGATGTCAAGTCTTATTCGAATCAAATCCAATAGGGGTGACCAGGAAGAGCTTGATTCAAATCAAATGTAAATTGTGATTCAAATCAAATTGCTAGAAAATCCTTGTTTTTGTCATGTTCAATTTGATTTGAATCAGAATGTGTTTAATCTGTACGATTTGAATCACACACACAAAATCTCAACTTTTCATAGTTTTAAAAATACTGAGATTTTTCTTTGCACCTAACTTGAATAAAAAATATATAGTTTTTATTCCACCGACTCATGCAAATGACTAAAAACATCTTGATCAAGTTCAAATATAATCATTGTTTTATACATATACTAAAACAAATAACGAATCGATTTCAATTTGATTCAAAAGATATGCAATCATGAAAAAGACTCAATAAAAAATAATAAACGATAGCGATAAGACAAACAACAAAATAAATATATTGAGGGTGCTCCGCTGCATGTGTTAAGGACATGCAACAACGTCCCCTAAGAATATGCATCCTCCTTATCAACCCAAGATATAAATAATGATCATTTCTGAGAGGTCTAAATACAAAGATACAACATTTAGTGAAGTTAATACAGATTACCTTTGTATATTGGCTTGTAGAACATGAAAATGCATTTGTTAGCATATTTTAGTTACATCCAAATGTGACCAAATTTGTTGAACATAATTCGCATTTAAACTCTATTTTTTCAAACATCGCATGTTTGTCACATTCAACGGCTGAGATTTGCCTATTTTAAATTAAAATTTACTTGTGTATTGAAAAGCCAGTTTCACATAGAAGTAAAGACTGAATTTCACAGCCGATCTGACCAAAAAAAATCATGATTAATATAAATATGAACAAATTTCACCTTGAAAAGTAAGGAGGGTCATTTACACATTATACAATTGAACATCATTAAAGAAAGTTGACAGCTTTGCATTGTAGGGAAGAATCAACTTTGGGAAGAGAGATGCCATAAATAAATCAACCGAGACCTTGGAGAAATAACATAACTATTTGCCAAAGTAGATGTCTGCCATTCATAATAGATATCCAAAACATACCAGGTCAGTATTTGCTCCACCATTCAAACACCCTCTAAAAGCTTTCGTGAATCAATATCCAAAATCTTATCTGAACTCTGTAAAATCACTGTACGATTTGATTTACCTCAAAGTGGCAGAGCTTCATTTGCACAAAAAAATCACTCCCATTGCCATCATAAGAAAAGAGGAAGCATCCAGCAACCTATTAATTCATTGTTTACATCTTAAAAAACTTCGAACCATACTGCAGTGAACCAACCACCCTCCAATGACTTTAGAAATGCAATTCTGATTGATACGCAATCATTCACCCTGCAAGCTTAGCCAAAAAAGAACAAGCAAATGACCACGGCTGACAAGCTATCTTACAATATTCCATTCAAAACCTTCTGGTAATAATCATACTGCCGTGTTCGCCATGCATCAAGACTGCTGCTAATAAGTGAAAGCATCAAAGATACACATTGCTGCAAGGAGATAAAAAGATATAACAATCACAGGCAAAAAGATTACAGCAAAGAAAGAGAACTGAGATTTAAAATAAGTTGAAACCTCTTCTGTTAAACTGAGATGGAATCGCTTTCTTAGGTTCTGAATTGTCCGTAGTCCACCTTTGAAGCAGGGGAAACCAGAATCCTGAAACATAAGGAAACAGTAATTCAGAGCATGTATGGCAGAGTAATTCCTGATTGTCTCCTCCCAATGCATAGGCACAATAGCAATGAGAGCCCCAAGAAAGTACACACACAGTTGAGTGCCAGGACAACCAAAGTTCACTTAAAAATAAGTAAAACCCAGGATTATATTACAACATGGGGCATTCAGAAAGGTTACAGTCAACTGTTGGCTAAAAGGCGAGGACAAAGGGAAACTTCTGAATAAACAAACTGTAACCTTGTGGCATAAAAAAGGTTGTTTTTTCCTTTCATTGAGTTTGAGCTGGAAACTCAGCAAAATTTCTATTCTAGCCATGCTATAGAAAAACCAACCACCTCACCAATTTGCCATACCTGGCCCCAGCCTGTTGTCTAAAACAACTACAAATTTTCAACTGGTTAACATTCACGTTGGATAATTCCCTCGCATCCACCTTTTCCTTACTAAATATTTTAACATACACTATTTGCTGAGAATTGCAAATTAGGATTGCCATTCTTTAAAAAAAAAAACACAAACTTACCTACCTAGTAATCACTGTACCTTTAATGGATCCTACAAGTTTGTTATTGATTCTCAGCAGAATTTATAACAAGATATTATCTTAACCAGCTTAAAATGCAAAGACAATCATAAGTTTCCGAAGAATATAGTGTCTTTCACATTTTTCTAGATTAGCAAACAAAACATTTCTAAGATTTAAAAATTACAATTTCAAAGGAAGATACATGCTTCTATATTTTGATTTCAATTTTGTAGTTCAAAGATGTCGATCTTGCATGTAGAGAATCTTCAACACTCTGTAATTCAAGTTTTCTTAAAAACTGTCTACAGTCACATACACACTTCAATCACACCCAATGTTTTTAAAACCAGATCCATTATTAAAACCAACTGATTTGATTATTATGTATACATTTTTAATGCTATATGAAATATTTATTAATAAATCAATATATAAAATAATAGAAAATCAGATTTGTTGAAAGTTTAAATTAGCATAAAATGACCATATTGTCTATGGCTTAAAATCATTAATAAGAGGTTAGATAATAACAATCAACATGTGAACCTTAATTTGGCTTCTATTTGCCTAAAAATGTTTTTGGGTAAACTTAAACCTATTTTCTAATCATTTCCCTATGATTTTGAATAGGTTCGACCATTTCGTACTGGTTATCTAATAAGACGATTTTTTAATGGACTAAACAACTCATTGATTTGCTAGTATTCTCAAAAAAGCCAACCAATCTAGTCCGGATTTTTTAAAGTTTGCTTAAACCCTTTTATAAACCACAACTCACTACAGAAATCATGTATATAACTTCTTTTGCAAAGAGCATAAGATGTAAGCATCCAATTGTTAAGGAAATATAGTACTTTATGTTTCGTTTTAACTCTATTAAGAAGGAATGTAAATATAATGAAAATTTTCAGTCAGTGGACAGCCAGCAAGGCCATTCCTAAAGACATAAAATGCCCGTATCAAATATGAACACTAAACAGCTTGCAATGGACCAATGGCGGACAATACTTAAAAAAGAAAGTTGGACGAGGAAAGTCGGGTTCAACCTGATAGGTTTGGACCAACAATAAATGAAAAAACATAACAGCCTGTTGTTCTGCTAGGAGATATAGGAACTAATTGCAGTCAGACAATGAACATAGGCAGTATATACGTTAGATAACATGGAGACTGCAACAGGGAGCTAACATTTATATTACCTGCAACATCTCAACTAGAAGAATAATACGCTCGACATGCTTACGGCAAGTAAGGAAGCCTTGAATGCATAAAACCTGGATTGCAGGGTGCATAACATCAGACAATTTAGACTTGAAAAATCAAATGTCATTGGCAGACTCCCTCTCCCTCTCTCTAAATTACCTTGAAATAATCAAAGAACTCGCTTGGAAGTCCCTCAGCATCAGAGTCCATAACCTGCCACAAACACATTACCAGATATTATAAAGAAAAAGTACACTAAAAAATCAGGTGCATTACCTCAAGAAGTTGTCCCAGTTTTACCTCAAGAAGCTCCCGAGTTAATTTGAAAGGTGCGCTCTCAAAATTAACACCACCGGGTGAATTGGAAAGCATGAAGCCAAAATCGATATGTATGATATGGCCTTCTTCATCCAATAAGAGGTTCCCATTATGCCTATCCTTCACCTGGATGAAAATAAAGCAAAAACTAGAAGTGGATGAACAACTAACAGAAAAATATTATGATTTAAATTGCAATTCAAGCAGGCTATGCATCAGCTATGTACACACGTATAGTGAGATTTTTCACACCTGCAGAAGGTAGCAAACCAAAGAATAACCGGCCATGCTTTCAACAAAATTCCTCTGAAACAACAAATGTAAACAAATCATCACATTATAACAAATGATTTTATTGAATTAGGAGAGACTAAGAGACATTTAGGTTAAACCGTATGTTATGAAAGCACTACGGAGACTTTATTATATATAGAGAGATTACAACTAATTACACTATATAATCGATGTGGGACTATTCTACATACAAATATCAACACTCCCCCTCAAGCTGGAGCATATAAGTCAAATGCACCAAGCTTGCCACATATATAATTAGTTCTGGGGCTTCGCAGAGATTTTGTAAACACATCTGTCAATTGATCATTAGAGTTGACAAAGCTTGTGACGATGACGCCGGATTCGATCTTCTCTCTGACAAAGTGACAGTCTATCTCAATATGTTTGGTCCTCTCATGGAAGACTGGATTTGAAGCAATGTGCAATGCAGCTTGATTATCACATACAAGTGTCATTGGTCTTGCTTCTTCAATTTTAAGTTCTTTGAGCAATTGTTTTAACCAAATGAGTTCACATGTTGCCATTGCCATGGCCCTATACTCTGCCTCGGCGCTTGATCTTGCAACTACATTTTGTTTCTTACTTTTCCAGGATATAAGATTTCCTCCAACAAGTACACAGTACCCAGAGGTGGATCGTCTATCAATTGGTGACCCTGCCCAATCAGCATCAGAGTATCCAACTATCTGAGTATGTCCTTTATCTTCATACACTAAACCTTTTCCTGGAGCACATTTGATGTATCTTAGAATCCGGATAACAGCATCCATGTGTTCCTGACAAGGGGAATTTAAGAACTGACTTACCACACTGACTGCAAAAGAAATGTCTGGACGAGTGACTGTGAGATAATTCAACTTTCCAACCAATCTCCTATACCTTCCCGAGTCTGATAGAGGCTTCCCCTGATTGGGTAGTAGTTTGACACTTGGATCCATAGGAGTATCAACTGGTTTAGCGTTCAACAAACCTGTTTCTTCCAAAATATCCATAGCATATTTCCGCTGAGAAATCACCAAACCATCTTTAGATTGGGCTACCTCAATACCCAAGAAATACCGGAGTTTACCAAGATCCTTTGTTTGAAATTGATTTGAAAGATGTTGTTTCAACTGGAGTATTCCCGACTCATCACTACCAGTTATGACAATATCATCTACATACACAATAAGATAAATACACCCTTGTACTGAGTGACGATAAAAGACAGAATGATCAGCTTCACTACGGACCATACTAAATTGTTGTACTACAGTGCTGAATCTGCCAAACCAAGCTCTCGGAGATTGCTTAAGACCGTAAAGAGACCTGTGTAGCCTACAAACCATATTCGATGACTCCCCCTGAGCAACAAACCCAGGTGGTTGCTCCATATATACTTCCTCTTCAAGATCACCATGTAAAAATGCATTTTTGATGTCAAGTTGATGAAGAGGCCAGTGTCGAATGGCTGCAATGGCTAGAAGAAGTCTAACAGATGCCATCTTGGCTACAGGCGAGAATGTATCACTATAATCCAACCCAAAAATCTGAGTGTATCCCTTGGCTACCAAGCGAGCTTTAAAACGATCAATCTTACCATCTGGACCAACCTTCACTGTATAAAGCCAACGACAACCTACTAAAGATTTTCCAGTGGGTAGAGGAACCAGTTCTCAGGTACCACTGCTTTGAAGAGCACACATTTCATCAATCATTGCTTGCCTCCACTCAGGGTGAGATAATGCTTCACCTGGAGATTTAGGAATAGAAACAGAAGACAAAGAGGACAAACAAGTATACTGCAAAGGGGAAAGACGATGATAGCATAAATCAATATAATGTGGAGAAGGATTTCGTGTTTGACGTATACCTTTGCGAAGGGCAATCGGAAGATCAGACTCAGGTTGCAGGATCGAATCCGGTGATGGCGATAGCGTCGGAGGAGAGTCTGCAATGACCTCAGGGACATGTACGACCTCAGGGACATGTACGACCTCAGGGACAGGTATGACAGACGTTGGTTTACGACGCTGATATGTTTGAAGTGGACGAGAAGTGGGGGGGTCAACCGTAGGGGTTTCTCGTGGGACAGGTTCCCTAGAATGATGGGGAATAATGGGAATTGGGACGTCCGGAAGAGGTGTGGGAGTACTTTCCTGAAGGGGTTCCGGAGTGACTTGGGTGGACGCAAAATATGGCACAGACTCGAAGAAGGTAACATCGGCCGATATCAGGTATCGTTGCAGAGTGTGTGAGTAGCAACGATAACCCTTTTTGGATCGATGATAACCAAGAAAGACACACTTTAGTGATCGAGCTGATAGTTTATCAAGACCAGGGGAGAGATTATGCACAAAACATGTAGACCCGAAGACTCGAGGAGGAATTGGATGAAGAGGAGAGTTTGGAAACAAGATTGAATGAGGGATTTTATTATTACGGACAGATGAGGGCATGCGATTTATGAGATAACACGCTGTGAGCACAGCATCCCCCCAAAATCTGAGAGGGACATTACCATGGAGAAGTAGAGTCCGAGTGGTTTCTACGAGATGCCGGTTTTTGCGTTCGACTATCCCGTTTTGTTGAGGTGTATGAGGACAAGATGTTTGGTGTAGAATACCATTGGATGACATAAAAGTTTGAAATTGTTGGGATAAATATTCACGAGCATTGTCACTTCTTAAGGTACGAATGGACAAACCAAATTGGGTTCTTATTTCTCGATAAAATTGTTCAAAAATAGAAAATAATTCAGATCTGTTTTTCATTAAAAATAGCCACGTGCAACGTGAAAAATCATCAATAAATGTTACAAAATACCTAGACTCAAAAGTAGACACAGTACGCGATGGACCCCAAACATCGGAGTGAACTAAAGCAAAAGGAGACGCAGCCCGTTTATTGACTCGATCAGGAAAGTGACTACGAGTATGTTTCCCTAATTGACAAGACTCACACTGTAAAGTGGATAATTTAGATAAATTGGGCACCAACTTTTGTAGTTTGGGAAGACTTGGATGACCTAACTGCGCATGTATAATGAGTGGAGAATTTGTGGTGGAGCATGTGGTAGATGACGTAGAGAAGTAGTAAAGGCCTTGAGACTCACATCCGACGCCAATCGTCTGTCCCGAACTTCGATCCTGCAGAATAACATCACTGTTAGTAAAAGTGATAGAACAATTAAGGGAACGAGTTAAACGACTGACTGACAGTAGATTAAATGGGCAATTGGGTACATATAGGACAGAAGTAACAAAGAGAGATGGTAGAATTTGAACAGTACCGATCCCTTGGGATCGGGTTTGAGAACCATTTGCGGCAGTTATACTCGGTAAGAAACCAGAGGTAGAAAGGGAAGAGAAAAGATTTTTATTACCGGTAACATGATCAGACGCACCAGAGTCGAGGACCCAAGGACCAAGAGGAGATGATTGAGAGACGCAAACAGATGAATTACCAGTGTGTGCAAACGAAGCCGTTGAACCAGAGGTCTGGTTAGTCTGACACCACCTGAGAAAATCCTCGTAGCTTGGCGTAGGGTTCTGAAGAAAAGGTGAAGTCTGCATAGTGTACGACTTTTCGAGAGTACGACTTTCTGTGAGTCGAAAACGAAAGCCTAGGGCGGATCTGGAACCGGAGGAGGAAGGCGATTTTCCGAAGAAAAAAAAATTATTTTTTTTTTTTTTTTTGTGAACAGTAGCGGCGGCGGTGAACAGTAGTCCTCCAAAAAAAAAATTTTTTTTTCGTGGACTGTGCTTGGCAGAGGTCGCTGGAAAAAAAGGTGAGGCAAACCGGAATGATGACACGGTTTGCAGAAGAAAATTTCTTACCGGAAGACAGTGGGTCAACCGGGTAAAACACGGCGAAGAATTGCCTCTTAGAAGGCTCTAGATACCATATTGAATTAGGAGAGACTAAGAGACATTTAGGTTAAACCGTATGTTATGAAAGCACTACGGAGACTTTATTATATATAGAGAGATTACAACTAATTACACTATATAATCGATGTGGGACTATTCTACATACAAATATCAACAGATTTTTTGCCCACTTTCAACATATAATCAAGGTGCTTTTCACTGTATATTAGAATTATTAAAACAATTCAAGAAGCATTTTTCAAAAGAAGGGGATAGCCCTTAAAAACTTAAAACCTGCAAGAAACCATATCAGAAAACCATGCCCCGGAAATGAAGGGGAGAAGAAGTAGAAAATCACACTTGATAACATTTTGCTTGTGAAAGTACTTGAAAAGAACAAATGAAATCTAGTGCATCTCAGACAGAAGTATCAAGAAGAGGAATGTAAGAGAATACCATTGCTTAATAATGTGAGTTCACAAGTGTAGGCCTGAAAATCTCTACTATTCTAAGTACATTTGTTACAAACAACTCAACCTGATTTAGTTTTCCCGTCACGTTCAATGTTTTAAACTAAGCTCAAATAGTCATTCCTCAAATAGTAATAGTACATCAGCCCACATCTTTTCATTAACCCTAGTTCCGACAGGGAAAAATGAGTATTTGCTACAAAACATGTGAAAACCATACCAAAGTATCTAAAATGTGCTTCAAATTGCATTGAAACTTGGCAAATACATTAAATTGTTTCAAAGCACACAGATTCGGCACGCTAGAAATGATTTACGAAGGCTTCTCATTACCCATACCTCGAACCTCTCTTTATTGGCTCAAAACTATCATTTTTGAATAAGTCCTTTAACATGAGTATAATACGTGACTTACTTTGTGGAGTTGTCTCCTCAACTATTAACATGAGTATGGGCAAACAAACAGGCCATCTCAGCACTTGTAACTAACTCTTTCCCTTATGCATTTCTCTTCCCATACCCATATTGTGAAAATCCAGGGCTTCCAATTATTTGAGTCCTATAGCTGGTCCTTGTCTTATTCCATCAAATGATTGCATTGAATCCATGGGACCATGACCAATATCTAGTGCTCTATCAATAACTCCTACCATATGGTACTGTTTTATATACTTGCAGGTGTCTAATTGAGTTGTATTGAATGTATAGCAAGTTTAGATAGTGATAGATCTAAAGCCCACTGACAGGTGGCAACTGTTTGTAAGTGAACCTGCTATTGCAGGTCACAATAACAGCTATATAAGATAGCTTGTAGCTATCAATGTAACTAACTGAAACAGAAAATATAATTCAGTTATAGAGAGAATGAAAACTCTCCTTTACTCTTCTATCATGGTATCAGTTAGCTAGAACGATCCATGGCCAGTTCTCCGTCTTCCACCGCGACGCTTTCTTCTTCGCCATCGGCGCCACCGCTGCTTTCTGATGATTCACATCGTCTTCAATTCTCGCTCAAGATCGCGTAGAGACTGGATGAGAAAAACTTTCATCTATGGTGCCAACAAGTCGAACCTTACATCAATGCACACGATCTCACTGATTTCGTCGTGCGCACTCGCGTTGCACCGCAGTTTCTCAACGATGATGCTCGCCGTGCCGGTACAGTGAATCCGGCGTATTCCTTGTGGCTTCAAAAGGATCAGATGTTGCTCTCGTGGCTTCAATCCACGCTCTCCAACGAAATCCTCTCACGTGTTCTCGGTTGTTCTCATGCTCACTAACTGTGGGATCGCTTGTTCTCCTATTTCTAGAAGCAAACGCGAGCGCGTGCTCGTCACCTTCGCATTGAACTTCGTGCGATAACGCTTGATTCTCTCCGTGTTCAGGAATATCTGCACAAAATTCGAACTATCGTTGATGCGTTAGCCTCTATTGGAGATCCTATTCCTCTCTCTCATCATATTGATGTTATTCTCGAAGGATTAACTGCTGATTATGCACGGGTTGTGTCCGTTGTGGAAAGTAAGTTTGATACTATGGATCTTGATGAAGTAGAGATCCTTCTGCTTGCTCATGAACTTCGTCTTGCTAAGTTCAAAAAGCCGTCTGTTCCTGATCTGGCTTCTCTCAATCTCCCACATGGACTTCCTCAGTCTGCATCCATGGAAGATTCTCAAGCACTAAGTGTTGATTCATCCTCTACTCCTACTAGTCAACCTGCTCCTGCTGAGCCTGATTATAACTCACTTTGTGGTGGCAGATCTCACAGAGATGGCAGATTTGGCAGAGGTCATGGTTGTAGATCCTCTGGTAACAGCACAGTGCAGTGTCAAGTGTGTTCTAAGTTTGGACACTCAGCTTTGGCAAGCTGACATTGGTATAATTCGCAGTTTCAACCTGCAACAGGTGCTCCTCAATACAACAGTGAACCTCATCCTGCTCAAGCACCTTGGTATGGTCCTCCTACATACTATAATCAAGCACCTCCTAATGTGTTGTATAAAACTCCTAGACCTGCAGCAGTGTACTCACCACCTCCTAGCACCTATATTGCTAACTCTCTACCTGCTCCTTCACCTGCCACTTCCTGGTTTCCAGATTCAGGGGCATCCTTTCATGTTACCAATGATCCTAAAAATATCCAACAGCCTACACCTTTTGAAGGACATGACCAGATCCTTGTAGGCAATGGTCAAGGTTTGAATATATCCTCTGCTGGTGTCAGTTCTTTTTCTGCACCTTCTCACCCTAGCACACACCTCTCCCTACATAATTTATTACTTGTGCCTATCATAACCAAAAACTTGCACAGTGTCAGCCAGTTTTCAAAAGACAATAATGTCTATTTCCTATTTTCTGATGATAAATGCCTTGTCAAATCCCAGGCTTCTGATGCAGTCTTGATTGAAGGGCATGTCGGATCTGATGGCTTGTATGAGTTTCCCTCTCTTGACCTGTCCAAGCCAACTTCTGCACCTAGTTTGTCTCTTTTACCAAATAATGTACCTAATATTAATTCTGTTGGTGTACATGTTACTCTGCCCTATGTTTGGCATCTAAGATTAGGGCACCCTCATGTTAATTCTCTTAAACTTGTGTTGCAAAGTTGTAATGTTCCCTTTTCAAATAAATACAATGAGATTTTATGTTCGGCCTGCTGTATCGGAAAAGCTCATAGGCTTCCATCTTCCACTTCAAACACCAAGCCTCTAGAATTGGTGTTCACTGATTTGTGGGGACCTTCACCTCAGACTTCAGCAGCAGGGTACTCCTACTATATGTCATTTGTTGATGCCTATACTAGGTTTACTTGGTTGTACCTGCTTAAGACCAAGTCTGAAGCATTTAGTGTGTTTAAAAAGTTCAAAACTATGGTTGAACTTCAGCTTAATCTTCCCATCAAAGTTTTGCAATCTGATTGGGGTGGGTAGTTTAGGCCCTTTACTAACTATCTTACAGATTTGGGAATTGTTCACAGACTTATCTGTCCTCACACTCACCACCAAAATGGAGTGGTTGAGAGAAAGCACAGACACATTGTGGACATTGGTCTTACATTGTTAAGCCAAGCTGCTTTGCCCTTAACCTACTGGGATTATGCTTTCTCCACTGCAGTTTATCTTATCAACAGACTACCCACATCATCTCTTCAATTCAAAGTCCCTTTTACTCTTCTTTTCAATCAACGGCCTGACTACAAATTTTTAAAGGTGTTTGGTTGTGCCTGTTTCCCATTACTCAGAGCCTACCTTAGTCACAAACTTGAATTTAGATCCCAAGAATGTCTCTTTCTGAGCTATTCCACCTCTCATAAAGGGTATAGGTGTCTTGCACCCAATGGTAGACTTTAAATCTCCAAGGACGTTCTCTTCAATGAGAACAGGTTTTTCCCTTTTCTGAACTTTTCCATACTGCTTCTTCCTTACCTTGAGCTTCAATAGATTTTCATGTTTCTCCTCTCAGTTTCAGTCCAGGATCTTCCCTGGCTTCCTCCACATTTTCAGGGACTTCAGCTCCTACCATATCCTCTGCTTCTGAATATCAGTCCACTCAGATACCTCAGTCTACTGCCTCTGCTCAGGAAGACTCTTCTTCCTCTAGTCAAGTGGACTTATCTAACTCAACTGCCTCCACTGAGTCTGCTTCTTCCTCCTCTGCTTCCTCATCTGAACATTATTCACCTACTACCATACCTCCTTTAGCTATTCATGTAGCTTCTATCCCTACAAATCTGCATTCTATGCAAACTAGGGCAAAGTCTGGTTTTGCTCAACCTATGCTTCAACCAAGACTTTTGCTCACTCATGGGAACCCAAGAATCCTAAACAGACCCTTGCTGATCCTAAGTGGAGGGCAGCCATGCAGGCTGAATATGGTGCACTCATTAAGAATGACACCTGGTCCCTTATGCCGCTTCCTGCTAACAAGCAAGCCATAGACTGCAAATGGGTTTTTAGGGTTAAGGAGAACCCTGATGGGACAGTTAATAGGTTTAAAGCCAGACTTGTGGCCAAAGGATTTCATCAAAGGCATGGATTTTATTTTAATGAGACATTCTCCCCAATTGTAAAACCAATCACCATCAGAATTATACTCACAATTGCCATCACTCACAACTGGGTCAATTCAACAGCTTGATGTCAATAATGCCTTTTTGAATGGGTTACTTGATGAGGAAATTTTCATGGAGCAACCTCAAGGTTTTGCACATGCTGATTATTCCCTTGTTTGTAAACTCAACAAAGCTCTTCATGGCCTTAAACAGGCTCCAAGACAGTGGTTTGAGAGGCTCAGGTCTGCACTACTGAAGCTGCAATTCCAGGCCAGCAAATGTGATCCTTCACTGTTTATCTTGGTCTCACAAGGGCACACTACCTATCTGCTGGTCTATGTTGATGATATTATCATCACGGGCAGTTCCCCCATCATTTTGCAGGAAGTTATCACCAAGCTTAATGTGGCTTTTTCCCTAAAGTTATTTGGCACTCTTGACTACTTTCTGGGTATTGAAGTCAAGCAAGCTGCTTCAGGATCCATGTTGCTTACACAGGGCAAATATCTAAGGGGTCTCCTGCATAAAACTAACATGATTGAAGCTGCCTATGTTACTACTCCTATGCAATCTACCTGTAAACTCACTAAGACAGGTTCCCCTACTCTCTCTGATCCCTATATGTACAGGTCCATTGTTGGGGCCTTACAATATGCCACAATCACTCGCCCTGGTATTACATATGCAGTTAACAAAGTGTGTCAATACATGGCACATCCCCTTGAAATTCATTGGGTTGCAGTCAAAAGAATTTTGAGATACCTCAAAGGCACTCTCAATCAAGGTCTGCTACTCACTCCTCTCATTCCTTCTGTCATTCCTTCTCTTCAGGTTTTCTGTGATGCAGACTAAGCTGTTGATCCTAATGACAAAAGAAGTACCTCAGGGGCTGCTATTTTCTTTAGTTCTAATCTGATCAGTTGGTAGTCCAAGAAACAGCCAGTTGTTGCCAGATCTAGCATTGAGGCTGAGTACAGAAGCTTGGCTCAGGCAACAGCTGATTTACTCTGGGTGCAGACCATTCTTCAGGAGCTGTGTGTCCATACTACCTTGCCTGTGATCTACTGTGACAACCAGTCAGCTGTTTCTTTAGCTCATAATCCATTTCTTCACTCAAGAACTAAGCATATGGAGATTGACTTATTTTTTGTCAGGGAAAAAGTTCTGGCTAAACTGCTTCAGGTTCAACATATTCCTGGCATTGCACAGCTGGCTGGCTGACACACTAACCAAACCTCTTGCCTCTACTAAATTCCTTGAACTCAAGCACAAACTCAGGGTAGCAAGCTCCCCATGAGTTTGTGTGCGTGTATTGAATGTATAGCAAGTTTAGATAGTGATAGATCTAAAGTCCACTGACAGGTGGCAATTGTTTGTAAGTGAACCTGCTATTGCAGGTCACGATAACAGCTATATAAGATAGCTTGTAACTATCAATGTAACTAACCGAAACAGAAAATATAATTCAGTTACAGAGAGAATGAAAACTCTCCTTTACTCTTCTATCAAGTTGGTTGGGACTTGCCACTCATTCCAGCCATGTTTTTGGCATCCCTCACACTTGTCTATGGCTATAGGGTCATCAAATGGCTTACTCTGATTGAGATAAATTTGAGGTTTTGTACACCATATTACAGTGTAAATTGGGTTGGTATTGAGAATATTGAGAAATTTTAGCATGGGAATGTTAAATTTTCAGACAACATTTAGCTGGATTTTCATAAATGAAGTTATTCGGAACATAGATGTAAATAAGCTAGTCAAACTACGACTTTATATGAAGTTCTTTGCAATATTTTAGTTGTCAAGTTTACCATGTTGAATAAGATAAGATAATGATATTTAACCAATTTGAGGGTTACAGATCATGAGGAGGATTGTATGTTCATGAAATAGAAGGCATACCAAAGGAAGGATGATAAGAAATCTTCCTCAAATAAACTGATAAGAAAATAAACATCTGAGAGAAGCAAATTTCTATTTAGAACTTCTCTTTTTGTGAATGCTTTACCTGTCTATATATGAAAATGAGTATATCTTTGAATTTTGAATTTCCAAGATTCTAGAAGATTCTCAGTTACATTCTAAACATAACAAACCTAGCTCTCTTTCGGGAACTAGTTACATTATGCTATGATTATAAACTTGGGTATGCATATAAAATACCTCTGTAATCGTCTAAGCTTCAGAATACAATTTTAGATTCAAATAAGTATTTCCAGCCTCTCTCCCTTTCTCAATACAACAACAACAACTAAGCCTTATCCCACTAGATGGAGTCGGGTACATGGATCAACTTTCGCCATAATATTCTATCAAGGACCATGCTTCTATCCAAATCATTAATCTCGAGATCTTTCTTAATAACTTCTCCTATAGTCTCCGTCTCTCAATAGAAAACATTAAATTAGAATGCCACTAAAGGCAGGGATAAACACAATATGTGCTAGTATAAAAAATGTCTAATTAAGTATTCGATACAAAATTATAAGATGAAAAATATCAGTCCATAATTATGCATTGTATCTTTGCATCTCTAATCTATATTACCTGAGCAAGTTTAAAACTAGGAGAATCTTCTTGATACTTGGCAATAAAGAATTCCCGTAAACTTGAAATGCTGGGATATCTACTTTTGATAGAATGTAGAGAAGCCTGCAAATCATATCATAGAATATCTAAAGATTAGTAAAGATAAATGTAGAAGTTTCAATAAACTTGAAATGCGTAAGAAGAGAATTACCGTATCTGGAATTGTTTCAATAAGAGCAGTGTAAGAAGAAGTGCATAACACTTCATACGGGCGCAGCCAAAGAGGAAGTCCAGCTTCTTGGAAAATATCTGGAACAAAAACCTAATGATAGTCACCATTTAAGCAACATATCAAGAAACATAAAACAGACAGAAGTCTACTGCATGCTGAGTTAATCTCGTGACATAATACAGTAAAATAAGATCCACTCGTGCATCAAGAACAAAATAGGGTACAGCCAGCCGGTTCACTGGACGATTTTGAATCTTTCTTTTACATGGTTCCAATTTAGTTCACAAGTACTGCACCAAAAACTGCAAACATGTAGATTTAGTATATCTTAATGTACATGTGCAAAAAGGAACTTAAAGAATAAGACCTTTCATGACTTGTGCTCCATCGTCCCCCTTTACATAAGGTGTAAAATGAAAAGATGGTGAAATTTATAGAATAGCTGGAGTGAAAGTTTTTCTGCCCGTTATAAAAAGTACAAAGAAGCGTTTGGTATCTTTATGCTTTCAATCTTGAGGACAAGGTTGAATTTTACGGCATGGTATTGTTAGGATAGAAGATTAGGATAAGTTAATGACAGTGCAATAGTTAGAGTAGTTGGTTCATTGATTGGAAGGAATCAGCATACATAATTCTTAGAATCTGTGAGTTGGGCCTAACTCAACCCTACAAAACCGGCTTGTAAGGTGAGGATTACTCCCACTTATAAACTCATGTTCAGGCCATATATTATCCGACGTGGGACTCTTAACACCCCCTCTCACGCCCAGGAATTAGGGCTGGAGCGTGGAACTAAATGGTAGATGGCCCAATGGATCTTAGATGAGGCTCTGATACCATCTTAGAGTGTGTGAGTTAGGCCTAACTCAACCCTACAAAACCGGCTTGTAAGGTGAGGATTACTCCCACTTATAAACTCATGTTCAGGCCATATATTATCCGACGTGAGACTCTTAACAATAATAATTAGGACACGAGGGAAGAGTGGCATCATTCAGGTTTGCAAACAGTGAGTGAATAGAGAAATGGCTCTGTTGTAGAAGGGAAAACTCGTGGAGAATCTTCTGTCTTATTCTCATTCTTTCAACAAAATTGTGTTCTTTCTATTCCTTTTTTCCTATCAATTTTTTATATAAAAAATTAGGTTGTTAACAGGGTCCACCATACAAAGTGACGAAGAGATAGAGAGATGTCAACTATAGGCTGAGGCAGAGCCTCTTGTATGGATGCAGTAGCCATAACCACGCCAAAAATGATAATATATATTAATTAGCTATTATTCAACTAGCTAATGAATCACGTTAAAAAAAGTTGCACTACAATTATACTATCTTTGTCCCTATAATTATAAATAAATATAAGAGCTTTTGTTAATACAATAATATATAAATTACTGTTATGAACCTAACCTAGAAATTAAATTGAAAAGAGATCCCTCCTCCAAGGGTTTTCCTTTCTACAATAGATCCACTTCTCTATTCACCAAATGTTTACGAATCTGAATGTCTTCCCTCTATCCTTGTATCCTCCTATTCATACAAATATTCATCTAACTAACTGCTCTAACGACTCTTACTAGTTACTACTTACTCCATTCTATATCCTAACAGTGTGCTCCATAACGAACATCACAGGAACGATAATTGTCAAATTTTGAATGAGAGCAAAGGAAAAATTGGATAAAGACCACCTACCATAGAAATGTGAAATAAGTTGAACTGCCAGATGCTCCTGTCTACAATCGTCCCCACTCTTAACAATAACCTATGTAAAAAGAGGAAACTCTGCTATCATACTCATGGGAATTGTGATCTCAAAGCACATATTCTCAAACACATAATCAAATAACTCATCTACAACAAAAAATGACAAGATAATGCTACTTTCAACAAGTCAACAAAATCAAGATTGTGCTTGCTAATGTATATTCTCATTCCTGACTCTATCATGTGAACACCATCATGATATATGCAACACATATGTGTGTTGCAATCTCTATTCTCTAACTACAAACAAAAATGAAGGAAATATCCAGCAATGAAAATATATAGAAAACATATCCTCTGCTAGCCCATTTTCTAAACAACAGTTTCCAGCTAAAATGTGATGTATTAATCAAAAAGCAAGCTTTTCTAATAAGTTGTGTCCACCTTCCTCATAGTTGCACTAGTGGAGAACATTCTTTTAGATTGTTGCTTTGTTGATATTGTCACGTCTTAATTATGCAAACCATTCCGAAAATACATTGACTGGTGTTGACTACTGACTACTGACTACAATATTTCTCAACAAAAAAAAAAGATTTAATACACCGCACCTTCCGACTTGTTTAGCACACCATGTTAAGCATGACTGGATAAACCTACATGTTACGTTGTGAATTAAACCGTTGTTTGATGCACATAGTCTATTTCTATAAACTTACTGATCCACTTAATCCCTCTTATACATAAAAATGATGGATAACTTAATCAAATCTTGTATATGAGGAGGAATTTATTTTCTACAAGTTAGATTAACATAGTAAATTCATATAAACTAGCGCCCAGTCAGGCACTAATGTGCCCCATCTTTCCACTTTTATTGATAAAAATAATATGTTATAAAAATTCATCTGATTAAAGTTAAGTTGGGTTAAAGTTTTGTTTAGATAGCATAGCTGCTAAAATTTTATCAAGTATTATTCTATCGTGCATACCACATGGGCTCTTTTGTAAATTTTAAAAAATATGATGGATAGAAGTACAAGATTCCCAATCGTAACTAGGAGTTACAACCATGCATAATGTTGAAGATTAGCACATATCAAATCATAATCATTTGATTCTGATTTGTCAAGCTGTTACAAAACAGTGGTGTAAATAGATTTATTATCTTTTATTTTGATTTCCTTATTTAGGTAGCAGCAATTATAGGAAATTATTTCTCTGTTTATTAACAAATTAGTGTATTGTATTCTATATATACCTCACAATGTAACAGTTCCAATATAATGAAATATATAACGTATTTCTATACGGTAACAGAGCATAAGATCTGAACCATCCTTAAACCTTGAGCACCACCCATGGCAGATACTAAAGCAGAAAATTCAGCCAACAGTTTGGCCGAAGGACATGCTCTTCCTATCACTGGTCACAAACTGAATGGCCAGAATTACAATCAATGGGTGCGCTCAGTCAAAATCTACCTTCAAGGAAAAGGGAAGGAAGGTTATATCACAGGAGACTCCAAGTGTCCAAAAAAGGGGGATTCCAACCTTGAAAAATGGCAACTAGAAAACAGTCTAGTAATGTCATGGCTACTAAACACCATGACAAATGAAATTGGAGAAAATTTCTTGTACTATGATACTGCCAAAGAGATGTGGGATGCCGTAAAGGAAACCTACTCTAATGTCGACAATACATCTGCAATATTTGAAATCAAGAGCATACTCCATGACTTGCGTCAAGAAGACCGCTCAGTCACAGAGTATTTTAATACTCTCAATCGTCACTGGCAACAACTGGATGTATATGATGAAGCTGAATGGAGCTGCACAGAGGATAAAAAGAAGTACAAAGAATTGGTGGAGAAAGATAGAATCTACAAATTTCTTAGGTTTGAACACAGAACTTGATGAAGTTCGTGGGAGAATCCTTGGAACCAAACCTCTTCCAAAAATTCGAGAAGCATTCTCGGAAATACGAAGAGAGGAAAGAAGGAGAAAAGTGATGCTTGGAAAATCCAGTGCAGCCCCATCTATAGAAGGATCTGCAATGGCAGCAAGGGGAGATCATCGATCTTTCCAAAAGAAAACACGGCCATGGTGTGACCACTGCAAGAAACCGGGTCATACCAAAGACACATGTTGGATCATTCATGGAAAGCCATCAGAGCTAAAATGGAGCAAAAACCGGGACAGCAGAGGGAACACAGCTGAGGTAAATTCTCACTCATCACCATTCAACAAGGAGCAAATGGAAGCCTTACAAAAATTGCTTCAACAAACAATTGGTACAGCTACTGTGGCACAAAAAGGTAATTTTTTGCATGCTCTAAACACTAGCAGGGGAAAACAAAAATCATGGATTATTGACTCAGGAGCATCTGATCACATGACTGGAGATTTGACTGTCTTTGATAGCTATTCTCCATGTCAAAATAATTCGACTGTTCGAATTGCTAATGGTACCCTTTCTAAGGTCATGGGTAAAGGTTCAGTCATTATTTCGCAAAATATTACTCTTAGTTCAGTACTGTATGTGCGTGCCTAAACTTGATTGTAATTTGCTGTCCATAAGTAAACTTACAAAGGATTTGAAGTGTATCACTATATTCTTTCCTAACCTGTGTGAATTTCAGATTTTGGAGTCGGGGAGGACGATTGGCAATGCTAAAGAATGTGCTGGACTCTATATCCTTCAGGCTGAAGCATCTAAACCAGAATTCGAGGCAACCTCTTGCGCTGTAGTTTCTGCATGTAGTGAAAATTCTGCAATGCTGTGGCACTATAGACTAGGCCACGCAAATTTTATGTACTTGGAAAAAATGCTTCCTAAACTATTCAATAAAAATCAGAAGTTGTTTCAATGTGAAATTTGTCAATTGTCCAAACATACACGCAGCCCCCACCCACCTCAACCCTATAAACCTTCCCAACCTTTTTATGTTATTCATAGTGATGTATGGGGACCATCGCGGGTCAGAAATGTAACTGGAGCAAGATGGTTTGTCACATTTATTGATGACCACACGCGGATCACTTGAGTCTACCTTATGAAAGATAAATCGGAAGTTGGTAGGATATTTGAATGTTTCCATACCATGGTGCAAACACAATTTCAAAGCAAAATTAGAGTGCTTGGGAGTGATAATGGTCGTGAGTACTATAATTCTGCACTAAGCTCATACTTTACGCAACATGGAATAATACACCAAACCTCATGTGTGGATACACCTCAGCAGAACGGGGCTGCCGAGAGAAAGAATATACACCTCCTAGAAGTAACCCGATCTCTCATGCTAGCTACAAATGTACCTAACCAGTTTTGGGGAGAAGCTGTCCTCTCTGCAACCTATCTAATAAACAGAATGCCTTCCCGAATCCTTAACTTTCATACGCCTTACTCCACTCTCCAAACCTTATACCCAACCAATCGTATTCTTATATCTATTCCTTTGAAAATATTTGGATGCACAACCTTTGTCCATAATCTTGATCCCCAACGCAGTAAACTTGACCCGAAATCCATTAAATGCATATTCCTCGGCTACTCTCCTCACCAAAAGGGATACAAATGTTATTCACCTCAAAACAAAAAACTCTACCACACCATGGATGTAACCTTTTTTGAGAATCAGCCATATTACCCCAAAGTTGGCATTCAGGGGGAGAACACATATCCAATTGAAGTGGTAGAATCCCAACTTTTGGAACTTGAGCTAACTGAACCCAAACTCACTGCAGAGGCATCAAAACCTACACCTGAACCAAATGAAAATGCAACAGAAACTGCAGAACTTACATGTGGACCAGAAGAAACTACGTTAGAAAATACAGAGGAAATTGCAGTAGAAACTGCAGCCCCTACAACAGAAATTGCACCAGGAAACAACATGAAAGTGTACTCCAGGAAGAACAAGAAGGGAATAGAGTCCTGCACAACTCCAAGGCAGAACCAAGAAACCTCCAAGACTCCAGAAAATGGCGTTCCCTCAGGTAATACTGCTCCTAACTCTGTGAATGTTGATATTGATATTCCTATTGCGTTGAGAAAAAATGTAAGATCCTGTACCAAACATCCCATTGAAAGATTTGTATCTTATGGAAAATTGTCCCAAAGTTACAAGACTTTTGTAACAGCTCTTGACAATACACATATTCCAAGCAACATCCATGAGGCACTCCAAAATTCTGAATGGGCAGCAGCTGTAACGGAAGAGGTTCAGGCCTTAATTAAGAATGGCACTTGGGAAATCACAAGCCTACCTGCAGGGAAGAAGCCGGTAGGATGCAAATGGATATTCTCCATGAAGTATAATGCAGATGGGAGTGTAAATCGGTACAAAGCTCGACTTGTAGCAAAGGGATTTACTCAATCATATGGAGTAGATTATGAAGAGACTTTTGCACCGGTGGCAAAACTAAACTCCGTTAGAGTTATTCTCTCTTTGGCTGCAAATTTAGATTGGCCACTCCATCAACTAGACATCAAGAATGCCTTCTTAAATGGTGACCTAGAAGAGGAAGTTTATATGCAGATTCCTCCTGGACTCGAATCATCCAGCACCGCAAATATGGTGTGCAGGCTCCGAAAATCCCTTTATGGCCTCAAGCAGTCCCCAAGGGCGTGGTTTGATAGATTAACTCGAGTTGTCAAGAAAGACGGGTTCAACCAATGCCAATCAAATCACACTATGTTTGTTAAACACTCCATGGAAGGAAAGATAGCTTTGTTTATTGTTTATGTGGATGATATCATTATTACAGGAAATGATTATGATCAAATTGATCATTTAAAGGGACTCTTGGCAAAGGAATTTGAAGTTAAGGACTTGGGACAACTTAAGTATTTTTTAGGGATGGAAGTTGCTCGAACAAAGGATGGTATCTATGTATCACAAAGGAAATACACCCTTGACTTACTTCAAGAAACTGGAATGCTTGGGTGCAAGGCAGCTAATACACCAATAGAACAAATAAAAGGAAGAGAAGATGAAAGTCCACCAGCCGACAAAGATAGATATCAAAGTCTAGTTGGGAAACTAATCTACCTATCTCACACTAGGCCTGACATTGGGTTCGCTGTAAGCTTGGCTAGTCGCTACATGTCAAATCCAACCGAGTCTAACATGAAAATGGCGAATAGAATCCTCCAATACCTCAAAGGCACACCAGGTCGAGGCCTCCACTTCAAGAGAAATTCAAACAGGGACGTTGAAGTTTATACAGATTCAGATTGGACAGGATGCTCCACAGACAGAAAATCGACTACAGGTTATTGTTCATTTGTGTGGGGGAACCTAGTAACTTGGCGAAGCAAGAAACAAACTGTAGTGGCGAGGAGTAGTGCAGAAGCAGAATTTAGAGCTATGGCCCTATGTATTTGTGAAGGAATGTGGCTTAAGAGCATGCTAGATGAAATCAAAATTCCAGTGAACCATACTGTGAGGTTACTATGTGATAACAACGCTGCTATAAGCATTGCAAAGAACCCAGTCCAACATGATAGAACAAAATATGTGGAAATTGACCGACACTTCATTAAAGAAAAAATTGATCATAAGATTATAAGTATTGATCATGTCCCATCATGCAAGCAAACTGCAGATATCTTAACCAAGGCTCTTCCAAGGAATACTTATGAAAATATCAAATCCAATCTGGGTATGATAGACATCTACCACCCAGATTGAGGGGGAGTGTTGAAGATTAGCACATATCAAATCATAATCATTTGATTCTGATTTGTCAAGCTGTTACAAAATAGTGGTGTAAATAGATTTATTATCTTTTATTCTGATTTCCTTATTTAGGTAGCAGCAATTATAGGAAATTATTTCTCTGTTTATTAACAAATTAGTGTACTGTATTCTATATATACCTCACAATGTAACAGTTCCAATATAATGAAATATACAACGTATTTCTATACATAATTACAGTTGCAAAACATTATTTTGAGACTTGGATAAATAGCAAATAGAAAATCAGTAAATCAACAAACCAGTTTTACTTAGGTTGTGAAAAATGATTGATTAAGAGATGCTCGTGGTGAATTCATATTCTTTTGATTGATAAAAATACTTACAGATCTCAAGTCCCAACCAGGTAAGTTTCCATGTATAGAAGCCTTCTTTATCCTCTCTTTCTTTACCTCCCAAAGTTCACCAGACAAGGCATCGCTGGCTTTAGGAGTAATTCCGTTTGCCTGTATGGAGGAACCATGTCAAGTATTATGTGTAGCAACTCCACATTTCTAAGGTTGTTGGACAAAACTTAATCTAAAGCTATGTCTTACTCCTGGCTGTGCATCGGATGAATCTTGACCAGCCCCTTTCAATGGGAGACCAAGAGGTGCTTCCCCTTTTGCTGCCGCGGCCTACCATATTTGAAATTTGAAATGTTAGCAAAAACTAAATAGTAACATGAGAGAGAGAGAGATCACCATTAACAATAAAGATGAAATAATGAAAGATAGCATCCTCATTATTCATGAGGAATATCACGGAAAGACCCACCTTTACTTCCTCTAGTGCTACTGTGCTTGGAACACGGCGATGCTCCTTTCTTCGTCGTGGAGTTGGATTCTCAATATCTTCCATTCTAACCCCAGGATCAGCTTTCAACACTACCCTTACCCACTCCACATCATTGTCATTTTCTGGTCTTTCCATTTCTTGTATGCCCTCTCTATAAACTGCAGCAGAACACCAACCGACACCAGATGGATCCACATTAGTCTTCTCGAGCTGACCATATGATTGTCTTTGGACAGAAAGATTCACACTAACAAATCTGATTTTTGCCTCAGACACATCGGTAATTGCCTGATCAATAGCCTGAGCTGTTGATCTGGACATTCTATCATTGCTATTACGATATACCTCTTGTGCTGTCCATGATGGATAAGCCCAAGTGGGTGGCTTTTGCAAGAGAGCGTCTCCATTTGCCAAGGGGATTCCACCTTTAGAATGTTTCTGAGACCTAGATGCCTCCCTGAAAATGCTATAACAAATGTTTCGGGGGAAGGGTAACATATCAGGAAAATGATTTTCCGCCTATTTTTCACAATACATGAGGATTACTATCCAATACCTGGGCGTTTCACATCTCAAGACCTCAACACAGATCAGGTAAGGTGCCTTCTCCCTAGAGTTCAAGAGAACAGCTTCCTCTTCAGAAATATAAAGTGCACGGTACATTCCCTTTCCCAATGGAAAACAAACGCCTAGAAAAATAGGAAAAGCAATATTCATGTACATGTAATCAGAGGGTATACGAAAACTGCAAGCAAAGAGAATGTAGTAAATAACTGACACTAAAAAAGATATATATTTATAATATAGAAATACAACATACAACAATTCTATTACATTAGAGAAAAACTTCTCACCAGTTCCCCCAGAAATGAGCCCTTAATATGTACTCTCTCCGGCCCTATTATAAGAGACAATTAGGCTTTTTTTTGTCTTAAATATATGAAACACAGTACATTTTTTAAGTGTATTAATTATATTTAAATTCCTTTTATACCTCTACTGTATTGTAAGTTCTATTTTACCAATAAATCCATCATTCCTATGCAAGTAAGTTTCATTCGGTGAATGTTGAGGGCGTTTTTTGGAGAAAAAAGTGAGCATTAACTCTTCTGAATATGCTTCCTAGATCTTTCTGATTTTTTTTTCCTTTCTCGTAAATAGGACCGGAGAGAGTAGTTTTTAACCATTAATTTGAAGAGAAATAAATAAATAAAAAGAGAGAAAAAAACATTGATGGATACATGGAAAATTTCATCAGCTTCTCCACCAGATTTGTTAGTGTGAATCTTTCTGTGGAGATACTCTTGCAGTCAATATAATATAATATATTCCCAACAACTAAACCATTTACCATGGTAATTTAAGAGAAAAAGAATAAGGTAAGTTTTGGACTCTTCACCGTGAGAGGTAACCACTACTAAAATAGTTTAATAACTCTGGAAATACCCTGGTCTTATATATAAGACCTTTTTTAAAGAAAGAAAGAAAAAGTGTCCTTTCATAGATTTACTATTTTTTCTGAACATACCCCTAATTAATAGTACTGAGTGTCATGAGAGATGAGAAGTCAGAGTTGAATTCGTTCAGATACAGAAGGGTAATTTAAGAGCATATATATGCAAAAGGGATATACATTAAATATACTACCTACTATTCTTAATATATATATAAAGAACAAAGGTTGTAATATTTAATCTGGGTTGACTGAAACAGACGACAACTAGTGGAATCCATTGAGCCCTATTGAACATCACTAAAATAATGTCACTAATAGTTAAAAAGTACCTCCAGTATTATGAGCCTCTGTTAAATGCAAATTGATTTCTGCAAGTGACTTGAAACACAGAAATAACAATGAATATGTATATGTCAGAAACATCAAAACGTAACAAATTCAAACATCTATATGAATAGATATGTGCATACATTTTATCTCTATGACAATAAGATAAACTAAACATTACAAAAAATATAAAAGAATAACCTCATGCAGAGCACGTTTGCGATCTTCAATTGGAAAAACATCAACTAACCCAAATGATATCTCACACAATGACAGCACAAAATCCAATGACCCGTGGTAAGCTCCTTTCCGAAACTGTGATAAATTAACTGGAAGAGGGGGCTTTGTTCCTGATTTCTCATTTTGCTGATTTGGTGATCCAGGACAGCTCTACAAAAGTAATGTGATAAAATCCAATTGAGGCATACAATGTGATAGATGGAAAATGTCATTTTTCTAATATTAAACCAACAAAACATGAAGAAGAAAATTAAAACAGACTTCCCAATGAATTGATATCTATGTTACTCTTCTGACCCCTAACCCACAAACGACAACCAGAGACATTACATTACCAATAAAATTATTACCCAGGCCACTAACAAGCATGTAAAATGTCATTCACCAATGTCTGCAATATGACGGTTGCTAATAATTAGTGCAGGAGGGCCAATCATGGTTGAAAAATGTAATCAATATCATAATCTTGAGGGATACAGTATATTGAATTATGTATCGTGGTGCCACATGGTCATTAAGCCATTTGTATGGTTGAAAAGAACTATTTAGTGACCATGTGTGCCTAAACATTTATTTTGCTCATAATTTCAGTACAATCCAAATCCAACAATCATATAAACAAATAAATATAACTTGTTAAATAAAGATTCGACGGACCTCTTTATCCTTTTTTAACCCCAATTGCTCTGAATTTTCAATTGAACGGTCACGATCTCTAAGCAATTTGCGGAAAAAAAATTCTGCGGCTGGACTATTTTCAACTAAGCCACTATTATTGTCTTCATTGGCTGAATCCCCTTTACCATCTTCAGGGTGCACACGACCATCTTCAGTTTTATCATTGATAGCTTTCTTGTCCTCAAATTTATCCTTAAATAATTTCCGGAAAAAACCTTCTTTTTCATCCTCTTCAGCAGGCTTTGCGCATTTCTCTTCAGAATTACGAATATTTCCATCCTTCTTATCTTCAAATTTATCGCGGAAAAGCTTTCGTAAAAAACCCTCCTTTTCTTCATCTTCCATTGCTCGAGTGTGTGTTTTATCCTCGGAATCATTCTTGCTATCCCGAAACAATCTCTTGAAAAATCCCTCTGAACTTGAGGCCAGATCCTCATCCTCTCCACCTTTACTGTCACTCAAGAGCCTTTTAAAGAAACCGTCCTCAGAGTCTTCATCATCCCCTCTACTATCCCTTAAGAGCCTTTTAAGGAAATTATTCTTTTCAGAGTCTTCATCACAATTCTCAACTGACTTCCTAAAAAGCAAAGCATCTCTAACCTTGGGGCCTGGCATAAATTTCCGAAACAGCTTGTTTTCTTCGACAGACTCCAAACTACTATCCTCTTGCAAATTGTTTCCCGAAGAAGGCAAGAACGACAAAGATCTCTGCGTAGGCGACAAAGATGTTAGCGACAACAATATTTTATTCAAAACTTGGTTCTTGCCTGGCGGGCTCAAAGATGCACTTTGAGGCCTTATCAAAGGTGGCCACTCCCCCATAAAGGTGGCTGCAGTTTGACACTTGTCCTGAATACTACTAATCCCATCATTGTCATAAGATTCCTCATGCTCAGCCAACAAGAACCAATGCACCTTCAAAGCAATCTTAAGTGACTTGGAGCACACATCTATAACAAATTTATCCAAAGAGGGACTGGGTTTATGTATCATCATATAACAAACTTGAAACAAATAACCCTCGACTCCCTGCAAGGGAAGTGTGTACATTCTATTACAGAGATAATCGCGCACACCAGCATGATCATGCTTGTACAAGTAGCTAACAGCAATCCACTCACAGAAGAATGGAGAGTCAAAGAATCTGATAAGCCAGCCATTTTCACTGGACTCGGTCGTCAGATTCGACCGTGAAACAATTTCTCTGGGTTCTTGATCCACCGCACGAGTCAATCCTAAGAACCTCACCATATTGAATCTACCATCATCAACGAAACCGAGAGCAACAAAACCATCTCAATTTCAATCAGATCGCTAGCTATATGCATGCTTAAACCCTAGAAATCCCTAAACAATATGCATGGTTAAATCCATAAAAGAATTCGAGGAATTATCGAAATGCGGGTTCAATGGAATTGGAGGAAATTGCGTGAGAGGTGAAATGTGAATGGCGGTGTAACTGAGGGAAGTATGTGGAATTGGATCGAACGCCGCAATGGATTGTTCAAAACGGCGGCGTTTCGATGCGGAGACAATGGTGCGGTGATCGTGGTCGTTGCTGTTTCTTTGTTAAGAGGGTGCGCGGGTTAACTGCAACATGCCACGCCTCTAGGGTCGTGGGGGACACATTGTTAATCTTTTTTATCATTAAAAACTGAACGGACACGCTGTTTTTTGAAAATTAGGTACGTGTTTTGGTGCGGACACGCTGTCTGTTTATTTCCCTCCATTTTCAATCTAAACGAAATATGTTTTTTTATTTTATAAAAAAAATATATGTTCCTCTACACAAGTGAATTGCATATATTAATTCTTCCTGTAGAGAAAATCATAGGGCAATTTCTTTTCTCTTTTGGACGCAATTTAAATCTCTTTACTCTTCATCTATTAATCAAGCAGTCATTTTATTTTATTTTTCTTAAATTCGAAGATATATCTATGAAAACTATTATTTCAGATATACATCTCTAAAAAAAACATAACATATTGTATATGCCTAATTCTAATCTCCTGACTCTTCCTTTGTCGTCGATAACCTAAGAGATTTTGTGTCTCAGTAAGAATGGAACATGCTAGGACAACTGCATCATTGACACCTCTCAAACAGCCCAGACTCCATGTGTAATGTCTTAGACTGTTTTCAGGATTACGATTGATCCCACAAACTAACACGAATCTTTTCAGCATGTTTTATCCTCACTCACACACTTTCTAGGAAACTTCTCAGAAGGTCACTCATCCAAATATTACTCCAAATCAAGCATGTTTAACTATGGAGTTCTTATTTGTCAGACTACCAAAAAGAAAATACATCTTGTTGGTATAGATAATACCAATAAATTTTTATAAGTCTTCCTTCAATCATGCAGTCTCATACATGCATAGCCTCATGATCCCTCTCATTTCTATGTGAATTCGGTGACCACTCTCCATCCTCACTACTGCAAAATAGACCTTTCGTAACACAATATTACAACGGTCTTATAATACGGTGGGAGAACTGACTTGGTGTTTTGCGTTTTATCGCAAATGTTGCGGATAGCAAGAGTCGTCACCGACTTTTCTTTTATCCAATAAAGGAAAGGGTGAAAAGAATAGGAAAGACCTTTTGAGATATTTTCTTGAGTTCGGGGGGTAGGTTATGAAAAGGGAATGTGTTAGCACCCTTTTCATCTGTAGTTATCTATGGGCTCTTAGTTGCTTGCTAGATCACTTTTGAAATTGCTTTGTTTGAAATATGTTGGTGGTGGATTTTGAAAGTATTTTTGAAAAGCGCCTTCATTTAGGCAAACTTTGTAATGATTTTCGTCTATATAAGAATGCATACAAAGTGTTGGACTTTTTTGAAAATATTTCATGTTTTTGAAAGTGTTTTGTGTATTTGAAAAGATGTTTGTTTCTTAAGATGGATTGTGAGCAAGCAACTAAGAATGTTCTACCTACTCAAAAAGTCTTAGTTCTTTTCCTCCTCCTTTAGATATTTTTATCTTACCATTGATTGATAAGAAGCCTTATCGTTGGATGTGAAGGGACGGCCGTAGATCGTCGTATAGTCATAGCATACAACTTGTAAGATGTTTTAGCAATTGTCGTAATGGACTAAGATCATTTACCAAAGGTAACATTTAAAAGGTCATCGAAGGACTATGATATTTTATTCAAGGGTCTTTGCTAAAACATCTCACGTTCGAGGGACATGACTATTTTAATCTGAGACAACAAGTGTGGGTTACCCTAGAGGTGCAAGTGTGAACCGTGTTTTGATTGCATGCATTTTTGTCTTGAGATTAAGGATTCTCTAAGATTAATTTTATCTTGTCATACAAACCCTAATTACTAGCATTTTTATTCGAAAGCGATAAATTGCGGAAATCAAAGTCCTACGCTATTACATCATTTAGGGGATGAGGATACAAGTTTATGAATGGGGAATGAAACAACTACAACCTAATTAATATTACAACTAAATTGAATAAAAATAATAGCAAAAAAGTCTTAAAAAATCAAGATTTTTGGTGTTGAAGCTAACACGGGTCGTGTCCTGTAACACGGGCAGCCGTGTTAGAACCCTGTAATAATTATGCATGTTTTTTTTTGTCCCAGCTGTGCTCACACGGGCACCCGTGTCAGGACCATATCCTGCCATTTGGTCAAGTTTTAACTGCAGTATGTGGGACACGGACAGTGTCCTGTGACACGGGCACCCGTGTCAGAGCCTTGTCTTGCCATTTTTTCGGTTTTCTTCCTAACACGACCCATGTCAGGTGACACGGTTGGCCATGTCATACTTCTAGAAGCACGTTTTTGTGATTTTTAGTGTTTGCAACTCTTCTACTTTGATTTTTCCTATTTTATTCTTTTGAAAATGAAAGTAAAATGATGTATGAACAAGAATATCACAGTTTAAAAAAACTTACCTCTTGAAGTAAAAATCCCAAACGTGTATGGATATTTCCAGGTGCAATGTGATGATTGATTGAGCTTCCTTAGACCTCCTTGAAGTTGTTTCAATCCTTACTTTATGCTGAAAGTGTTTGAATCTCTCCAACCAAGTCAAATTGCAAAACAAATGTGTGTGAGTTTGGGAGGTGGTGATAATGATGTTACAGAAGTTATTCTTATGTTTGGACAACTTCTATATGATATATGTGAGGTATTTGGATGGTTTGTTTGGGGAAAACTTGTAAGGTATGAGTTTCAAAGATTTGGACTTCAAAGCTCAAGAGTGAAAATTTTGTGAACAGTTATGGTTTTTGAGAGTATGAGAGGTTTTGAGGATTTTTTAACACACAAGAAGCTATCTATTTTTTATGACCACTTTCTCTTGCAAATGCTCCTTCTATTTATAGACAAAGGGTTTGTGAACAAGCTGATTTGGTTTACAAACTATGGAGTTATGGCTAGGTTGGATTACAAATATCAAGTTATGGCATGGTCCCAAGATGAAGTACCAAAGTTGTTGGTTTAAAGGGGCTTATTTCCATGTTTTTGGTGGAGTAAAATCAGAAACAAACAAGGTATGGGCTCAAGATATGTTTTGTGCCAACAAGCTTGCTTTTTAAGAATAGCAATGGTGCCTTTATGCCATAAATGGAAAGATCTTTTGGACAATGGCTTAAAAATTTGGGTAATAGCTCAAGAATGGGTGTAAGCATTAAATTATGGTGATATTGGCAAGTAAGAAGGCCTGAAACACAAGATTATGCAGCATAGCATAAGGGTTTTGTTATGTGTTATTCACTAAAATGACTTGCAATTCAAGAATGGATGTTTAACTTCATGCCCTTGAATATCATAGCTCAAGTATGATAAATTCATGCTCTTTGATGTTTTGGAAAGTTTGAAACATCCTCTATAAATTTTATGTTGGCCATTTTGACAAAATCATCTTGGAACTATGTGAAAAAATTCCAAGAAGTTGGGATAATCCTGACCAAAACTGCTGAAAATTTCTCTAAGTGTTTATTCAAAAATGCCATGACTTCATGAATTTATAACTCAAAATCCAAGCATTTCTATAAAAATTCCTTCCCTGCAAAGTTTTAGATCTCATTGAGATCTAAAACTTTCATGTTAGAAGTTTTCCTTAAATCATCTTGCATAATGATGAAAAATTGGCATGAAGACATGAAATTATCATGTATAAAAACACTTAGAAAAATTTCTAAGTCTTGAAGAGTTTGACTTTTCACATTGAATTTTGACTTTCTTGATTTCTTGATGATCAAGCTTTGTATTTCGACACGTCTTGATGAAATATGATTTTTGAAACTTGATTTTGATCAAAAAGTCAAAGTTTAACTTTTCAGTGTACAATTGACTTTTCATCAGTTGACCAAATTTCAACTATTAATCCATTGATCTTGAGAAGTGCTTTGAAAAGGAGAGGGAAAATTTTGGGGTACAACAGTTGTCCTTGTTCAATCTTCTTAAACCTGAAGAGTTAGATTGGTGGATACGTCATTCGTGACTTGAAGGTGGAAGATGATTGAACACTAGAGTGCCCAGAAATTTGCACTCGCTGATGTGTTAGTTGACTGTGTCGGGAATGGGATTGTAAATGCCAATTGGAGAGGTGATAAAGAGCTATCAGAGATGGGCGTATAGATTCCACCCAAAGTGATTGCTGGCAAGTATAAACTTGATTGTGACGTATAATAAAGGAATCTTTGACGACTACTACTTCGACAGGTAATGAAGGAATCTTTGACGACTACTACTTCGACAGGTAATAAAGGAATCTTTGACGACTACTACTTTAGCACGTAATGAAGGAATCTTACAACTACTACTTCAACAGGAAATGAAGGAATCTGACGACTACTACTTCAACAAGTAATGAAGGAATCTGACGACTACTACTTCAACAGGTAATGAAGGAATCTTACGACTACTACTTCAACAAGAAATGAAGGAATCTGACGATTACTACTTCAATAGGTAATGAAGGAATCTGACGACTACTACTTCAACAGGTAATGAAGGAATATTTAACGACTACTACTTCAACGGGTAATGAAGGAATCTGACAACTACTACTTCAACATGTAATGAAGGAAACTTTGACGACTACTACTTCAACAGGCAATGAAGGAATCTTTGACGACTACTACTTCAACAGGTAATGAAGGAATCTGATGACTACTACTTCAGCAGGTAATGAAGGAATCTGACGACTATTACTTCAACAGGTAATGAAGGAATCTGATAACTACTACTTCAATAGGCAACAAAGGAATCTTTTACGACTACTAATTCAACAGGTAATGAAGGAATCTTTAATTACTACTACTTCAATAGGTAATGAAGGAATCTTACGACTACTACTTTAACAGGTAGTGAAGGAATCTGATGACTACTACTTCAACAGGTAATGAAGGAATCTGACAACTACTACTTCAACAGGAAATGAAGGAATCTTTGACGACTAATACTTCAACATGCAATGAAGGAATCTGATGACTACTACTTCAACAGGCAATAAAGGAATCTTTGACGACTACTACTTCAATAGGTAATGAAGGAATCTGACGACTACTACTTCAACAGGTAATGAAGGAATCCGACGACTACTACTTCAACAGGCAATGAAGGAATCTTTGACGACTACTACTTCAACAAGTAATGAAGGAATCTGACGACTACTACTTCAACAGGTAATGAAGGAATCTGACGACTACTACTTCAACAGGTAATGAATGAATCTGACGGCTACTGCTTCAACAGGTAATGAAGGAATCTGACAACTACTACTTCAATAAGTGTTAGAAAAAAATCCAAGCTTGATTTTATCTTGGAGAAGTTTACAGATAGTTGATGACATTCATCTGTTGATTGATCTTTTTCAGAAAAGGTAAAGTGTTAGTTGTATGCAATATCATAATGCATGCATTGCGTAATGATGTTCTCAAAATAAATGAGATTGTGTTATATGTGTTTTGTATGTATATATCATGATGTATGAAATGTATTGTGTAATGATGTTCTCAAAAATGAGGTTGTGCTATATGCACTTCGTATGCATATGTTATGAATGTTGTTGAAATCTATCTTTGTCTTGGAAAATAAATCCTTGACAAGTGTTGGGGAGCCTTGGGAAGTTAAATCTCAGACTGTTGTTGGGGATGAAGAGTATGCACATATTTAGACCTTGTTTAGAATGTCTCTACTGGGGATTCCCGTTTTTGTTTTTTGAGGAGAAATCTGTTGGGGGCGTTGATTTTGTTTGAGAGAAACTTTGTGGAGAGTGTTGATTCATACTTGGGGAAAAGAGTTCAGGAGTTTTAGTTGTTTGTTGCTCTACTGGGGAGTTATCTCTTGATTGGATCAAATGGAAGTTAACAACTTGTTGGGGATAAGGAAGTTAATTGTCATCTGGTCGGCTTCCAGGATTTGCAGAAACTTACTGGGGATAGTGGAAAACTCTATTGGGGAAGAGGAATTTTGTTAGTGATTTGAAGAAGTTAAACTATTATCTGGTTGGTTCCAGGTTTCATAGTCACTCGAATGGTTATCTGGTCGGGTCCAGGTTTTAGCAACTCGAACTGTTATCAGGTCGGGTCCAGGTTTCAACAATTTGATCTTGAGGTTAACTGGTATTTGGTCAGGTCTAGGTTTCAGCAACTTAAACTGTTATCTGGTCGAAATCCAGGCTTCGCAGTAATTTGATCTTGAGGTTAACTGGTATCTGGTCGGGTCCAGGTTTCAGCAACTTGAACTGTTATCTGGTTGAAATCCAGGCTTTAGCAATTGAAGAAGTCAAATCATTATTTGGTCAGGTCCAGGCTTTAGTAACTTAAATTTGTTTTCTGGTCGGATCCAGGCTTTGCAGTAATTTGAGGAAGTTAAACTATTATCTGGTTGGGTCCAGGCTTTAGTAACTTAAAATTGTTTTTTGGTCGGGTCTAGTCTTTGCAATAACTTGCTTTGAAAGAATGGAGTCAACTGTTATTTGGTTGGGTTCCAGGCTTTACAGTAACCTCTGGTGATAGTAACGACTCTGTTGGGGGTTGTAATGACTTAACCGAAGGTTAAGGGGTTTTGTCTATTGATTAGTAATAGCCTGAGAGGTCAAATCAAGTTGGAGAATTTGTAGTTTGTTGGGGAAATGAACCCCGTTGAAGAAGTTATTTTGACGACCTGTTGGGGAGGTGACTTTTTTAGGTAGAATTTTTCAAGACTTTTTCTTTTAAGACCAACTCGGTTGGAGATTAGGTTTTCCGGAGATTGAAACTCTGGCTGGGGATTACTTGAATCCAAATTTGTGGGGATAATCTTATAGAGGTGGCTCTGGCGACTTCACTGGGATCATCTTATGAAAAGACTGTGTGAGGATTTGTCACTGTCCATAATAGTAAGTGTTGTAGCGTTGCCAGAAAATGTTTGCTTGGTCGCGCGTGACCTTTTGCTGGAATTCATGTTCAATTCCCCAAGTGATTCAAATGGAAATCTTCCCCTGGCTATCCAGGACTTTATGAGAGATTTCTTTGAATCTTGACTTGACTGCTAATAATGAGTTGGACAATAACATGTCATCCCCCCTTGTTTATGGGAGATTTGTCATTGGAAGTGTCTTCCAAGTTGAAGTGATTCTGTTTATTGAGAGAATTTTCGTTCATTGGATATTCACCGTGCGAATTTCTCTATTTGTCAAACAATTAGCCATATACAAACAACGGTACACAATGCAAAGTTTATGCTTGTCTTGAAGTTTTGAAAATGCATTTTTAGCAAATAAAAGAATTTTGTAAGAAAATGAATTCGACTCAACATTTACCGTAAGCCTTACAGGAGTCAGGATACCTTTTGTAACAGTATGCTTTCGAACTAACCCATGCTTCAATTAGGACTTTTAAGGGGGGTGTAATGTTGCATGGTTCAAGGTTTAAGAAACAAAGGATAAGGCTCAAAGTTTATTTGTACCCACCCGTTCTTCCAGTCCTAAACTCTGTTAATTATGCGTTTGAACTCCTAATCTGGAATGACATTTTGGTGATGGTTCGGATAAATTAAGTTTATTTGAGAAGGCATTCATTTTTGAAACATTTTTCTGTTGTCGAGGATTTGTAGCAACCTCTTTTTGATTTATTATCTCTAATTTTTTCCAGACTTTTTTATTAAGACTACAGTCAGCGGGATGCCCCAGTTTTTCTTAAGTCTCCTTCGTAGGTTTTGACTCAGTGGGCTTTTCTTTTGAGAGATAATGACTACCTATTTTACAGGGAACCATCACCGTCTTTTGATTCAGAAGGATGTTTTTGATGTCACTCATTGTGTACGAAGTGAAAGCTTATGACTGAACGCGCATTTGAATTAGATGGGAAACTATCCTACCTCAGGTTATGATTAAAGGTTTCAATTTGTGCGAAAAAGAAAACTCCTACTTCTTTGGGCTCAAAGGGGTTGACTAGGGATTATCTTCCTTATAACTCCACTGTTTAGGAATTGAAAGAACACATGTACATCTTCAGCACGGTCTGTCCAAAAGCATAATGTATGAGATTATGGTATTGTTTTCTTCATCCTCCCTCTAAAGGCTTACAACTTTTAACAAGAGTTGAATATCATAAAAAGGGAATAAAACCACAGTTTAAATATAGTGAAAACGATTGGATTAATTTAAGACAAACATATACAATGCATTAATGAAACAAAGTTTGACATAATAGATAAGTGTTCAAACAAACAAAAGAAATTACAACTGAAAATTCAAAATGAACTGAGCGCTCTCAATGGTTTGGCATGGGAGAAGTGATTACGCTGGGAGTTGCTGGAGGGTCAAATTCAATTGTCTTGTTATTAATTAGGTCTTGGATTTTATTCTTTAGAGTTCAACAATCATTGGTATCGTGTCCGGGGCTATTTGAATGGTAAGCATATTTGGCGTTGGGGTTGTACTGAGATGAAGATGTATTGGGATTTTGTGGAGGGTCTCTTAGTGAAATAAGCTCAGCTTTCAGTAAATGTTGTAGGGCTTGTGGTAAGGACATACCAATCTTGGTGTATTTTCTTTATTTAAATTCCATCCTACGCCTACCCTCTCGTTGTGATTGAGTAGATGTAAGATTGGAAATTAGAACTGCCCCCACTGAGTGATGGCGGTCAATCTTAGCATGGCTTCTTGATCCATACACAACATTAGTCTCTTTTTTACGAGTAAAGGGCATCTTTATAGAGTTGGAAGCATAAGCATATATCATGGGAATTTTTCCACTCTTAATGCCACTTTCGACCATTTCACCAGTTAGGATTAACTCGGTAAAACCAGACGAAGAACACCCAATTAATAAGTTGAAAACGGGGTCAGTTAATGTACCCATGAACATATCAACTAGTTCTCTGTCAGTTAGTGGTGGTTATACCGTACCAGCAAGATCCCTCCATTTTTGCGTGTACTCTTTAAACCCTTCATTAGTACCCATTGTCATTCCTTGAAGTTAAACTCTAGTTGGTACCAAATCAGCATTGTACTAATACTGATGATAAAAAGCAGTGGCTAGATCTTCCCATGTGTGGATGTGGGAATCCTCCAATTGATAGAACCATTCTAGTTGAGTCCCAGCTAGACTCTCTTGAAAGAAATGGATCCAGAGCTTTTTATTGGTAGTGTGTGGCTGTATCTTGCGCACGTAAGACCTTAGATGAAGTTTCGGGCAGGAAACCCCGTCATACTTGGCAAAGACCGGTATCTTGAACTTATGGGGAATGACAACCCTAAGTACTAAGCCCAAATCATCAAAATCCAAGCCAGGCACGACTTGAATTTCAACAACCTTTAGTATGTCCTCCAACGACTTGTATTTATCCTTAGTCGGAGGATACTACTCATCAAAGTAATCTTCGTCTTCGGAAGCTTGATCATTGGCACCCCCATCACGGGCGCTCCTTGCCTCTTCGTCATGATTTTCGTCCTCCTCAGACGACTCTTCGACTATTTGTACCCGCCGAACCAGACCTTTGAACCTTTTACCCATGTTGATGGATGCCTTCTTTTTGGTTTTCTTCTTGGCTACTAGCATAGTCATCATCTCTCGTTACCCCTTAGCCAGGGCCATCAAGGTCTCTTGGAACTGGGAATTATGTGCTTTCAAATATTTCATGGTTTGTTCGATATCCATCTTACTGAAATAAACAATAGAAAGATGGGGAAACCTGTTGTTGAAAGCTTGCTCATATTATGATGCATGGTATGGGGATGCAATATTTTCAAGGATCTCGCGGGGTAAACACAAGAAGATGTTAGAAGTTGAACTTTGATCACAACTTTGATTGGAGAACTTCGTATCGTTGAATGTCCTTCCACGAGAATAAAGCTCACCATGTCAAGTGGGTCATAGCCCTCGACTCAAGACAACGTGCTTTTTGGTCTTTGACAGCATTTGGCTAGAGGAAAATAAATCCTCTTTCCCCTTGATAGGCATCTAGTTTAATATATCCTTACATCACAAACCCTTGAGACCCTTGAAATGGTTATTGAAAATGCTATGGTATGATATTATGTGCAAACATATACACACAAAGCAAACAAATTCTTAGGTTTAGGCTTGCATGGGTTTCATTGGTAAGTACCCTCTTGAAGTTTAGTTGGCTCAACCTGTCCTAGAAAGTAACAGGGTTCTAGGGAATCTCAATATCACCTATCTTTCTTCACCGGGCATTATTTCAGTGTAAGCCTCTTTATTGGCGACCGATATATCCTGAAAGTCTGATCTCAATGAGCGTAGTATCGAGTATCAACCAACTTCGGACTGCATCAAAGCCGGCTATCTCACTACTTCCTAATGGCCAAGTTGTTCAATTAAAGGTTCTAAAGTTAGTTAGTGCTTCATGACACCACATAGCGGCCCCGTATTCTCCTTGACTAGACTCAATGGCTACCGGTACCAACAAATGTGTCACACTAACATAACCATCGCTTCAACCGTGTCGGTATACCCCACACAGTCCCGACGATCTATTGCTACTTACCTAATAATGTTCCCCGATCTGGGTAGATGATCAAAAAAAACTCAAACAAGGACCCACAAATGTAAAACAAATAAGTCAAACAATGAAAGCATTTTAAAGGTGATCTAGCTCTAAGGTAACCCCACTTAGAAAACTTTCCCCAGCAGAGTCGCTAGTTTTGTAATACGGTGGGAGAACTAACTTGGTGTTTTGCGTTTTATCGCAATTGTTGCGGATAGCAAGAGTCACCATCGACTTTTCTTTTATCCAATAAAGGAAAGGGTGAAAATAATAGGAAAGACCTTTTGGGATATTTTCTTGAGTTCGGGGGGTAGGTTATGAAAAGGGAAGGTGTTAGCGCCCTTTTCATCCATCGTTATTTACGGGCTCTTAGTTGCTTGCTAGATCACTTTTGAAATTACTTTGTTTGAAATTTGTTGGTGGTGGGTTTTGAAAGTATTTTTTAAATGCGCCTTCGTTTAGGTAAACTTTGTAATGATTCTCGTCTCTATAGGAATGCATACAAAGTGTTGGAATTTTTTGAAAATATTTCATGTTTTTGAAAGTGTTTGGTGTGTTTGAAAATATGTTTGTTTTTTAAGATGGATTGTGAGCAAGCAACTAAGAATGTTCTACCTACTCAAAAAGTCTTAGTTCTTTTCCTCCTCCTTTAGATATTGTTATCTTACCATTGATTGATAAGAAGCCTTATCGTTGGATGTGAAGGGACGAGCGTGGATTGTCGTATAGTCATAGCAGGAAACATGTAAGATGTTTTAGAAATTGTCGTAAGGGACTAAGATCATTTACCGAAGGAAACATTTGAAGGGTCATCGAGGGACTATGATCTTTTATTCGAGGGTCTTTGCTAAAACATCTCTCGTTCGAGGGACATGACTATTTTAATCTGAGGCAACAAGTGTGTGTTACCCTAGAGGTGCAAGTGTGAAACATGTTTTGATTGCATGATTTTTTATCTTGAGGTTAAGGGTTCTCTAAGATTAATTTTATCTTGCCATACAAACCCTAACTACTAGCATTTTTATTCGAAAGCGATAAATTGTGGAAATTAAAGTCCTATGCTATTACATTATTTAGGGGATGGGGATACAAGTTTATGAATTGGAAATGAAAGCAAATAAAACCTAATTAATATTACAACCAAATTGAATAAAAATAATAGCAAAAAAGTCTCAAAAAATCAAGATTTTTGGTGTTGAAGCTGACACGGGCCGTGTTCTGTAACACGGGAACCCGTGTTAGAACCCTGTAATAATTATGCATGTCTTTTTTTGTCCCAGCTATGCTGACACGGGTACCCATGTCAGGACCCTGTCCTCCCATTTGGTTAAGTTTTAACTTCAGTATGTGGGACACGGGCAGTGTCCTGTGACACAGGAACCCGTGTCAGAGCCTTGTCTTGCCAACCAATTTGAGAAAACTTACCTCTTGAAGTAAAAATCCCTAACATGTATGGATGTTTCCAGGTGCAATGTGATGATTGATTGAGCTTCCTTAGACCTCCTTGAAGTTGTTTCAATCCTTAATTTATGCTGAAAGTGTTTGAATCTCTCCAACCAAGTCAACTTGCAAAACAATGTGTGTGAGTTTGGGAGGTGGTGATAATGATGTTACAGAAGTTGTTCTTATGTTTGGACAACTTCTATATGATATATGTGAGGTATTTGGATGGTTTATTTGGGGAAAACTTGTAAGGTATGTGTTTCAAAGATTTGGACTTCAAAGCTTAAGAGTGGAAATTTTTGTTAGAACAAAGTTTGAATCTACTACCCTAAGTTTAAGTTTTGATGATAACAAAATGCTAAGATATATTAATTGTATGATTCATGTAAGACACATATGCTATCTAAAAATTACATTCTGTTTTACAGAAACTCTGATGGATATCAGCAAGAGATCATCATCAGCAGCATCAGAACATGAGATATCAGCATCAGCATCAGAAGATGTTATATCAGAGACCAGAATCAGAAGATCAACTTGTGCTTACGCTGAAGCCTGATGGACAGATCTGCGCTTAACCATCTGAACTCTGATCAAGACAACAACAGTTCATCAGCACCTAAGCAGCGTCAGAATGAGCCAAAGCCAGAACACGCTTAAGTGGCAACGGTACTGTGCATTCAAGATGCTTTATTACCAACAGCATCATTCCAGACAAGATCTGCTTAATAAGGAAAAAATGTTATTGGCATTGAAACGGAATTACTACTCCAACGTACCATTTTCCAAGGCTATATAAACAAGACAGTGAAGATTGAATTGGCTAATGCTCTACAACAATCTACACGCCTAAAGCTATTCATCATCTTCCTCACTCTCAGTTTGCTAAAGCTCTCAAATTCTTTATTCAATTACTTTAGCACTCTAGTTCTCATAAGCTTAAATTGTGTAGTATCACAGTTGTGATAAACAGTTTTTGTAGAAAACATTCAACACACTTAGATTTCAATTATCTGTAAGAAAGTATTTCCTTGAGAAACCAGTTTGTGGTTTGACTCAAGAAGGCTTTAGCAGTTGTTAAAGCAGTTGTAATATTCAGTTGAATATAGTGGATTAAGACCTCGTTGGAGAGAGGCGAAATCACCTTGACGGGTGGACTGGAGTAGTTTGAGATCAAACGAACCAGGATAAAAATACTGTGTTGACTGCAATTGATTTCCAGTTTTTACAATTCAACCCCCTTCTTGTGTTTTTCACTTCTTCAATTGGAATCAGAGCGCCTGGTTCTGAGCTAAAACACTTAACCGTGTCAGTACAAGATCCAGCATCAGAAAAACACAATGGCAGGAACTTATCAACACACCAGCAATGACAACAATGAAGACAGAGACAGATTCAGCGGCAAACCTCCAGTTTTTGATGGAGAAAATTTTGATTATTGGAAAGACAGAATTGAAAGCTTCTTTCTGGCACATGATGCTGATCTGTGGGACATGGTGACAGATGGATACACGCACCCAGTGAATGCAAGCGGTCAGAAGATTGACAGGAAAGCAATGTCTGACCAACAAAAGCGTGACTTCAAAAATCACCACAAGGCCAGAACCATCCTTCTCAGCGCCATCTCTTACGCTGAATATGAAAATATCTCTAACAGAGACACAGCAAAGAACATGTTTGACTCACTCAGAATGACGCATGAAGGCAACATTCAGGTCAAAGAAACTAAAGCTCTTGCGCTCATTCAGAAGTATGAGGCATTCAAAATGGAAGAAAGTGAATCCATTGAAACAATGTTCTCAAGATTCCAAATTCTGGTGGCTGGTCTCAAGGTTCTGGACAAAGGATACTCTACTGCTGATCATGTCAAGAAGATCATCAGAAGCTTGCCAAAGCAGTGGAGGCCAATGGTTACAGCGCTGAAGCTAGCTAAAGATCTCAACAAAATTTCTCTGGAGGAACTTATCAGCTCCCTCAGAAGTCATGAGATAGAGCTAGAAGTTGATGAACCTCAGAAGAAAGGTAAGCCTTTAGCATTAAAATCTAACAAAAAATCTGAGTCTAAAGTTTTGCAGGCAGTTGAAGAAACATCTGATGGATCCTCATCAGAAGAAGACGAACTTTCTCTCCTCTCCAGAAGAGTGAACCAACTGTCGAAGCAGAGGCAAAGGAAGTTCAGGAATCCCAGAAGATCTGATCAGAATGAGTCCTCTTCCAGATACAGAAGGTCAGATTCTTCCTCTGGATACAGAAGATCTGAAGGCTCCTCAGGAAGCAGAAAGCCAAACACCAAGGACATCATCTGCTATGAATGCAATGAGCAAGGACACTACAAGAGTGACTGCCCAAAGCTTCAGAGGGAAAAGCCCAAAAAGAAGTTTGGAAGAGAAAAGAAGAAAAGTCTCATGGCTACATGGGATGACTCTGACTCGTCTGAAGCTGACTCAGAATCAGATGATGAGAGAGCAAACATAGCTCTCATGGCCAACATTTCAGAAGACAGTGAAGCTTCTGAATCAGACTCAGAATCAGACACTGAAGAGTTATTTCCTGACTTTGCAATTAATTTTACTAAGGTTGAACTTGCTGAAAGCCTTAACGAAATTCTGGAAAGGTACCAGCAGATTAGAGTTAAATTCAGAAACCTGAAAAGGAATCTTGAATCTGACTCTGATAAGACTGAGAGTCTTAAATTGGAAAATTCTGAGCTGAGAAATAAAATTTCAAAATTAGAAAATGTTTTACAAAACTCTCAAAAGGAACCAATTTCTGAAACTCCCAGCAGCGCTGATGAGATCATCAAGGAGTATGATCATAGTTTCCAGAAGTTCCTTGTTAAAAGCATAGATAGAAGCAAAATGGCTTCAATGATCTATGGAGTTAGCAGAAACGGCAGAAAGGGAATAGGATACCAAGGTAAGGTTCCTACACCAAAGAATGCCATGGATTTAACCATTAAACACACTCCTCTGAACTCACATTTTGTGTATGGTCACACACATGATATTAAATACACTAGTAGTAAGTATTCTGTGAAACCAAAATTCAACCAGAGTTTTGGTAAATCTAACAAATCAGGACCCAAAAAAATCTGGGTACCTAAGGATAAAATAATACATGTTGCAGATATCTTTAGCAGCAAATCAGAAACACCAGTCATGGTACCTGGACTCTGGCTGCTCGCGACACATGACGGGAAGAAGGCATATGTTCCAAAGCCTGGAACTTAAGCCTGGAGGCCACGTTGGCTTTGGAGGCAATCAGAGGGGAAAGATCATTGGCTCTAGAACTGTAGGTAATGGAAATCTTCCCTCTATAAATAATGTTCTGCTAGTAGATGGATTAATGCATAATCTGTTATCCATAAGTCAATTAAGTGATAACGGTTATGATATAATCTTTAATCAAAAATCATGTAAAGCTGTTAGTCAGAAAGATGGGACTATCCTATTTAATGGAAAGAGGAAAAACAACATCTACAAAATCAAACTTTCTGAACTGAAAAGTCAGAATGTAAAGTGTCTTCTGTTTGTTAACAACGAGCAATGGATCTGGCACAGAAGATTGGGGCATGTTAGTATGAGAAGAATATCTCAGATTAACAAACTCAATCTGGTCAGAGGACTTCCTAATCTGAAGTTCAATTCAGATGCTCTGTGTGAAGCATGTCAGAAAGGCAAGTTTGCAAAACCTTCTTTCAAATCTAAAAATGTTGTTTCTACCTCTAAGCCATTAGAACTTCTGCACATTGACTTATTTGGACCAGTTAAAACTGCTTCAGTCAGTGGCAAGAAGTATGGGTTAGTAATCGTAGATTACTATAGCAGATGGACATGGGTAAAGTTCTTAAGACACAAGGACGAGTCACACTCTGTGTTTGTTACCTTCTGTAACCAAGTTCAGAATGAAAAGGATCTTAGACTCGTTAAAGTCAGAAGTGATCATGGTGGAGAGTTTGAAAACAAAGATTTTGAGTCATTCTTTAATGACAGAGGAATTCTGCATGATTTCTCTTGTCCTAGAACTCCCCAACAAAATGGAGTTGTAGAACGAAAGAACAGAACATTGCAAGAAATGGTCAGAACCATGATCAATGAGACAAACGTTGCTAAGATCTTCTGGGCAGAGGCAATAAACACAGCGTGCTACATTCAGAATAGAATCTCAATAAGACCTATTTTGGAAAAGACTCCATATGAATTGTGGAAGAACAGAAAGCCCAACATTTCATATTTTCATCCATTTGGATGTACTTGTTTTATGTTAAATACAAAAAATTATTTGAACAAGTTTGACTCTAAAGCACAGAAGTGTATTATGTTAGGATACTCTGAACACTCAAGAGGGTACAGAGTATACAATACAGAAACACAGATTGTGGAAGAATCAATCAGTGTTCGTTTTGATGATAAGCTTGACTCTGAAAAGTCAAAGCAGAATGAAGTTTTTGCAGGTATGGAAGTTGAATTTACAGGTTCTGAAGACAAGTCATCAGAAGCTCTCAACAAAGACACTCCTTCAACATCTGAAAGGAGCACTGCTAGCAATCCTACAACAGCTGCTGAACAACCTCAGAAAAGACTACCCAGAAGCAGCTTGGATCACCCAGAAGAAACTATCTTAGGAAGAAAGGAAGATCCAATCAGAACAAGAGCCAACTTCAGAAACTCGGAAGAATCCCTCATGGGACTTGTGTCTCTGATTGAACCTTCTTCTATTGATGAAGCACTTCTGGACAATGACTGGATTCTAGCAATGCAAGAAGAGCTGAATCAATTCACGAGAAATGACGTATGGGATCTTGTTCCCAGACCAAAAGGATTCAACGTCATTGGAACAAGATGGGTGTTCAGAAATAAGCTGAACGAACAAGGTGAAGTTATCAGAAACAAAGCACGACTGGTAGCACAAGGTTATAGTCAGCAAGAGGGGATAGACTATACAGAAACCTTTTCTCCAGTCGCCAGGTTAGAATCTATCAGACTTTTAATTTCGTTTGCTGTTAATAAAGGCATCACTCTGTATCAGATGGATGTCAAGAGTGCATTTTTAAATGGCTATATAGAAGAAGAGGTTTATATGCACCAACCCCCTGGTTTTGAAAGTACAAAACCCCCTGTAAAAATCATTTCTTGCAATGTTCTGTTCTTTCGTTCTACAACTCCATTTTGTTGGGGAGTTCTAGGACAAGAGAAATCATGCAGAATGCCTCTGTCATTAAAGAATGACCAAGAATATGTTTTCAAACTAAAGAAGTCACTATATGGTCTGAAACAAGCTCCCAGAGCTTGGTATGAAAGACTAAGTAACTTTCTGTTAGAAAATGAATTCACCAGAGGGAAGGTTGACACTACCTTATTCTGTAAGTCAATTAAGAATGACATCTTAGTCTGTCAAATTTATGTTGATGATATTATTTTTGGATCTACTAATCCTTCTCTTGGAAGAAAATTTGCTAAGTGTATGCAGGCAGAATTTGAGATGAGCCTCATGGGAGAACTGAAATTCTTTCTGGGAATTCAGATCAATCAAAACCCAGAGGGAACTTACATTCATCAGAGCAAATATGTCAGAGAACTTCTGAAGAAATTTGACCTCTCAGAATGTAAGCCATCAAAGATTCCAATGCATCCCACGTGCATTCTGGAAAGAGAAGAGGTAAGCAAAAAGGTAGAACAGAAGGTCTACAGAGGTATGATTGGTTCTCTCCTTTATCGGACGACTTCAAGGCCTGATATCTTATTCAGCGTATGTATTTGTGCTAGATTCCAATCAGATCCTAGAGAATCTCACTTAACAGCTGTTAAGCGAATTTTCAAGTATCTGAAAGGTACTACTAATCTGGGTTTATTTTATAGAAAATCTAGTGATTACAACTTAGTAGGCTACTGCGATGCTGACTTTGTTGGAGACAGAGTAGAGCGTAAAAGTACTTCTGGAAGCTGCCAGTTTCTGGGAGAAAATCTGATCTCTTGGTCCAGCAAAAGGCAATCCACAATTGCACTATCAACAGCAGAAGCTGAGTACATAGCAGCAGCAGGATGTAGCACACAAATGCTCTGGATGAAAAGTCAGCTTGAAGACTTCCAGATTTTTGAGAGTAACATCCCTATACTCTGTGACAATACTTCTGCCATTTGCTTAAGTAAAAATCCTATTTTGCATTCTAGGGCTAAGCATATAGAAATAAAACATCACTTCATTAGAGACTATATTCAGAAAGGAATTTTGAACTTAAAATTTATTGATACAAACCATCAATGGGCTGATATCTTCACTAAACCTCTTTCTGAAGATAGGTTCAATTTCATTCTGAAACATCTCAGCATGAAACTCTGCCCAGAGTGAAAATGTTTTAATTTTATATATTAACCTTCAGAATGTGTTTTCCTTTTACTGTGAACTTCTGATCAATCTCCTTTCAGAAAGATAGACATGCAGATTGTATCAGATTCTATTCTTAAAGATCTGAGCGTTTCAGCTCAAGGATAGGCGTGCTGCTCACTAAATCAAACAAGTGTCATCCAATCATCAGCAAATCTCTGAAGCAGAACACGCGTGCACGCTTCTGAGAAGGCAAAACGCTGATTGGGTGTATTGAGACACATGTCTGGTAACCGTTTCAAGTATCTTTCTCAAATCCCCCAAAATCAGCAAGCATTAAATGCACGTAATCATGTTTTAAAATGTAATCATGAATTAATTCTCTTTCTTAAAACCGTTTACATTTTCAAAACTCATTTTGAAATCTATTTAAGCACATTAACATCATTCATTAAATTTTTACCGTTTCATACAATCATCCAAAATATTTTCTGCATTCTTGCTTGTGTATTCATCTTTCTCAAAAGAAATCCTTTTTCTCAAAAACTTTTTCTCAGAAAACCCTAAGTGTGAACATGGCAACCTCTAGCACTGTTTCTGCAGGCTCTCAGAAGGAGGCTTCATCTGAACAATACAAAATTCCCTTCAGAACGCTCCTTACACCAGTGAAGAACTTGGAAGTGCTGTCTGAACTGATTGTTGATTTCTCCAGTCTGAAAGAAAATGGATTCGATTTGACAGAAGAAGTTAGGGCACAAGGATGGGAGAGATACTTTGATAGGTTGGTGGGTCCAACGTTCCCAGTACTAGTCAAGGAATTCTGGATTCATGCGTCTTCATCAACATATCAAGTTACCTCCTATATAATAGGAAAGAAGATTGTGATCACTGAGGATCACATTGCAAGATTGATTGGATACAGTGGTGGTGGTATCCGCTGTATCGACATGACAAAAAGATGCTCTGACGCTGCTGTCATTGAAAGAGAGATTTTCACCCATGGGGTTCCCAGCAGAAAAATCAGAGACTTAAAGGATCAACACAGAATATGGGCGAAGATTATTCTGGGGTGCTTTAATCACAGGAAGCCCACAAGCTCTCCTGATTATATAAACATAGATCAGTAGTTTCTGATCTATTTTATTAATCAGAAGGTAAAGATTAACTTGGCTCATCTTCTGTTTAATCACCTCAGGACCAGCGTCAAGGAGACAAGAGAAGAAGAAAGGACAAAAAGGGATTGGATACCCTTTGGCAGGTTAATATCAGATATTCTGACTGAGAATAGGCTGATAGAACACCTTACAGAAGCTCAGGAATTGAGTTCTATTGAACCTACTGTTGGCAAGCCTCTGAACGCCAAGAATCTGAAGAAAATGAAACTGATAGAGAATATCAGAAAGGAGCCCAGCGTCACTCCTCTGGCTGACATCACCATCAGAAGAGTCCCTCTGGACGACTTTCCAATATTTTCTGAGATTGACTCTAAACCAGTCATTGTTCTCAGATACTTGGACGCTTGCAAGGCTAATGGCACAGATCCCACTCTGAACATTAAAGATCTGCACCAGTAAAATCTAGAAGTTATTATGAAGAAGACGAAGAAAAGAAAGGCTACTTCAGAAGGACCATCCCAGCAGACCCCTAAGAAGAGAGGTAATCTATCTGCTGCTAATGTTTTAAATTCTTCTGCTATTCCAACATCAATCCCAACCCCAGCTTCACATGAACTCCCAATCCCCATACCAACCATTGATGAAACCGAACCAGAGGCTGACCCTTCTGAGTCACTAACTCTCAGGAGATCTCACACCAGACCCCAAAATCCAAAACCCACTACATCAACAGAATCAGAACTTGACAAAGTTCTGTCTGAAATTGATCAACGTTCTTCCGCTCACCTCTCAGAAAATCCAAACACTCAACCAGAAACTGCCCACTCTCCTCAACCAGAACATACTCTCTCACCCATACCAGAACAACCAGAAATTCCACCTCCTTCTCCACAACCAGAAATCCCCCCCTCTCCTCAACCAGAACTTCATCCACCTTCACCTCAACCACCATCTCCACAACCTGAGTTTCATCACTCTAAAACTCCATCACCTGAACCTCAAACCCCTGAACCTCATTCTCCTCAATCCTCTGAGCCACAACCCTTGGCAATTCAGCTGCCATGTGGTACAACTGTAAACATGGCCCAACTGCTATCCTCACTAGAAACTACCCCTCCCAATACTCCACACAGTCCAATAATCATTTCTGATTCTCCCACTCCATCTCCCAAACAAACTACTGAAGACCACAACAGAACCTTTATTGATTTAACAAGCCTTAACCGTCTTGATGACCTTAAACACAAAATAGCCATCCCCAAACCCAAACAACTAGATGTTGGTGCTGGCATTTTGAATTTTGAAACAGGCTTACAGAATTGGATTGCTTATCTAAAGAAGGTTTGTCCTGGAATGATTGACCCTGCCACTTCATACCATCTCTGGACTCAATTCAAAAAGTGGGTACGCGCTGAAGCCCTCAAGCTGCAAGACATCAATTATGAACAGGCACAACAGAACTTCAGCAAGCTGCTGAAGGAAGTTGAAAGTCAGCTGCCACAGGACGAAGTGCTCTTTCTGGATAGTGAGCCATGGTCTGAAAAGCGTCCAGCTTCAAAAGTTCAGCAAGCAGAAGATCATACAATTCAAGCTGAAGATGTTAGTCAAGCTGAAGGTGTTGCAGAAAGCTCTCAGAAGCATCCTGCTTCTGATGTTTCTCAAGCTGCCTTGGACAGGCAGACTCTGGAAGAGCTGAAGCAGAATGATATTCGTATGCAGCAAAGAATGGATGAGAATGATCAGAAGATGAAGGAAAGGATGGATGTGCAAGATAGCAAGATTGATACAGTAGTCAGCATGGTGCACAAGCAGAATGAAACTGCTGATCAGATTAAGACAATGCTAGAGACTCTGTTCACACGCCTTCCACCCAACCTTAGTTTTTCATTCTTGATATTTTCATTGTTTTCTTTGCATATCATTTGTACTGTTTGTCTGGCTCTGAATTAAATATAACAGTTTTTCTGCTCTGATCGTCTTAGCTTATATTACTTACACTTTTTGATTGCTGACAAAAAGGGGGAGAACAAGAATGATATTTTTCAATAACGGATTACTGAGACAAAAAGTCTCAAACATTCTAACACTCTGATATACTTGAATGTTTTCTGTTTTGCATAAGTCTACAGGTACAAGAAGTTAATCATCTCTGATACACCGAAGCTCTGATATTATGGTCTGAAGCTCTGATACTCTGATGTTCAAAGAAAGTCAGTAAAGATCTGATCCCGAAGAACTCTTGGAATTAAAAAGGGAAGTAATAAATTCAGGGGGAGTATCTCCGATCTAAACTCTGATATCTCCTTATCCCTTATCCCTTATCTTTGATAACTTCCTAATTAATTCTGATACTCTTTACTATTTGGTTATCTCTGATACTTTTCACGTTAATTTTCATTTAAAAATATCTAGTTTTTGTCATCATCAAAAAGGGGGAGATTGTTAGAACAAAGTTTGAATCTACTACCCTAAGTTTAAGTTTTGATGATAACAAAATGCTAAGATATATTAATTGTACGATTCATGTAAGACACATATGCTATCTAAAAATTACATTCTGTTTTATAGAAACTCTGATGGATATCAGCAAGAGATCATCATCATCAGCATCAGAACATGAGATATCAGCATCAGCATCAGAATATGTTATATCAGATACCAGAATCAGAAGATCAACTTGTGCTTACGCTGAAGCCTGATGGGCAGATCTGCGCTTAACCATCTGAACTCTGATCAAGACAACAACAGTTCATCAGCACCTAAGCAGCGTCAGAATGAGCCAAAGCCAGAACACGCTTAAGTGGCAACTGTACTGTGCATTCAAGATGCTTTATTACCAACGGCATCATTCCAGACAAGATCTGCTTAATAAGGAAAGAATGTTATTGGCATTGAAACAGAATTACTACTCCAACGTACCATTTTCCAAGGCTATATAAACAAGACAGTGAAGATTGAATTGGCTAATGCTCTACAACAATCTACACGCCTAAAGCTATTCATCATCTTCCTCACTCTCGGTTTGCTAAAGCTCTCAAATTCTTTATTCAATTACTTTAGCACTCTAGTTCTCATAAGCTTAAATTGTGTAGTATCACAGTTGTGATAAATGTAACACGCCGTTTATATTTAAATGTCATTTCATTAATTATTTTCCAAAACTATTAAATTATATCTATTTTGAGAAATATATTCAATTGATATCGATTAAAATATTAATTGGGTAATATGAAATAAAAATATTTATTATGTCGAAATATTATTTTGAATAATATTAATTTGGTGTGTAGTAATATTTGACTTTGTTTGATTAATTGACATGATTAGGTTTATATAGAATAAATATTATTTAGTGTAATATTGTTTTAATAGAGTTATATATTATAATTTGAATTAAATAATTGTTGGGGCCAAATTATAATTTTAGAAAGATAGAGGGAGGAAAGTTAGTAGTAGAAAGATAGTTTTATAAAATAGAAAAGTAGAGTTAGTAAGAGTAGTTGGTAAGAAGAGAAAGAAGAAAGAAAAGAGAGAAGAAGAAGAGAAGAGAAGGAGAAGGCTAGGGTTTGTTCTACAAAATCATCATCTTGTTCCAAGAAAATCAACACTAGAGGTAAGGGTTTGACTTCCACTAATTATTTAGTGTGTGATTTTATAGTTTTGATTTTGGAATAAATTAGGGGTTTAGGGTATTAGTTTCACTACTATGTTATGATGAAAAAAAAATTGGTAGATTGATGAAATTGAGAGATGATTTAGGACCCAATATGATTGGATAATGCATATATAAGTACCTTAGTAGTTTTCTTTACAAAAGTTCTAGTTTTTCTGTTGCTGTAACGGCATTCTTAAAACAATACTTAGTAAGTAGTAGTACTTTGAAAACATGAATGGCATTACATATCACTGTAGCGTAATACTTAAGGCATGTGAGTGCTTGCTGTAATATTAACCAAGTAGCTTAAAAGTATTGTTTGGTAATACCATAGCAAAAGATACCATAGCGCAAAGAATGTAACATGAGGAAGTAGCATTTCCAACATTTTCTTGTTCCTGTAGCATGAATAGCGCTTGCCTTGTTTCTATAGCACTAACATAAAGGATTTCAAGAAGTAACATTAAGAAGTATTATGATAATTAATATTAGAAATATTATGATAATTAATATTAGAAACATTATGATAATTAATATTAGAAATATTATGATAATTAATATTAGAAACATTTAGCCGACTTAATTCCGAACCCGTTGATGTGCCGATTACCCGATTTCGGTAATTTCGGCGACGGAGCTACTTTCTCTGATTTGCACGAAAATTGACGTGCTAGCATAATTCAACGTGTAGATTAACGTAGTGAAGTTCGTTTTGCAAAATTTCGACTTTTTAAGAATCGACCCGATTTTAGTACGAAATGAAATAAATTGAGTTTAATCCCGAATTTAACCGTTCGAGTTACATTCTGGTGTCTCGATCGCGATGAGTAACATTGAGAGTAATGCCGGTTCATGGATGATGACTTTATGTTGAAATATACTTTCCGATTTGGAATTGTTTGATAGTTGATGGTTTATGTTTTGGTTGAGTTAGTAACTCGTTTGTATACATTTTACTTGACGTTGTGATTGTTAAATTATATGTATGCATGTATGTACAATAGTTGATGTTCCATTGGTTGGATTTGATGGTATGTGTATGTTAAGATTATTGTGGATCTTAATTGCATACATTGGTTATATTGTACATTGCATGGCATGGTTGGTCTTGAAACAGATACGGTGAAACTGTGGGTTCACATGATTTTATAGACGGTAACCCTAGTGTGGGAATAGACGTAGTGACCTTGATCCGGAAGGGAAACATAGGTGGTGGAACATTGGGTCCACAATATCTAGACGGTGACCCTATTGTGGGAAAAGACGTAGTGACCTTGATCCGGAAGGGAAACATAGGTGGTGGAACCTTGGGTCCACGAGTCGGTACCGCATTCGCATACGTTGAGTCGTGTTGTGAGTCACATGCATAATTGTGCATGTTATGTATGTGTGTTGATGTGTTTGATTATGTGCCAATGTTGTTGTTGTTTGAATTATGGTTATGTGCCAAGGATGTGAGTATTCGGATAATCGGTTTACATGGTTAATGCGTTGGAAATGGATTCCTTGAGTAAGGATACTATAGGTGATAAAATGAACATGATCATTATGTATTGCTTTATTTATTGCCATTTCATTTACTTAAAATTACATGTTATATGATTATTGGAATTCTTACCCTTCTGTTGGAAAATGCTTTTGATGGCATTGTTCAGGTACCGAGGACGGTAGCGCGAGGCACTAGTTAACGGATGCATTGGATTGCAATCTGTTTTATTTTGATTAGAGTCGAGTCGATGCTCTGGTAGTAACACATGGGGGGAGAATTTATTTAGTGTCGAACTCGATTATTTTGTATTTGGATTATGATGTATATAATCCTTATTCGTGTATATGATGTTTTGTATATGTGAGACTTGATAACATATGCTTATGTGAACTATGATGGCTTGATGCCTTGAATTATGTTTTGATTCCTCCATAAATGGAGATGATGTGAAATTATGAAACTCCGTTGCGTTTGCACGAGAGAATGAAGTAAATATTTATTGTATGTTTGTTTTGTGTTGGAATGCTTATACTTTCAAACATACCCTGTCCGTTTTTCTTTAAAACTTTGGATTGTGATGTGTGTTGTGGCATCCCTTCCGTGCAAATTTATTTCTCTGATTTTAATCTTTACTATTAATTGGGGTATTTAGAAGGGGTGTTACAATAGTGGTATCAGAGCATAGTCGGTCGGTTGTCAGGTCTTATTTTGTTAAGCCCTTGTATTTGATTGTGTGGCTAATGCGATCAATACTTTGTGTTGTAGAGAGAGAAGATGGCTGGTAGAAGGAATGATGATGCTTTAGCTGAGGCATTGAGGTTGCTTGCAGGGTCAATAAATCAGATCCCGCAAACGACCCAAGCGCCACATGATGGTACTGAAGATGCTTTCCGTGCTCTTGGGAAGTTCCAAAAGAACAACCCGCCTACTTTCAAGGGAGAGCATGCTCCGGTGGAAGCTCAAGAATGGTTAAAAGCAATTGAGAAAATCTTTCGTGTGATGAATTGCACCGACGCTCAGAAAGTGCAATTCGGAACACACATGCTGATTAAAGAGGCCGAAGACTGGTGGATCAACGCTAGTCAGAGGTATGAGGAGGAGCAGGTTGTGGTGACTTGGGAAATTTTCCGAGATGCATTCTTGGAGAATTATTTTCCGGAGGATGTTCGTGGTAAAAAGGAAGTTGAATTCCTGGAATTGAAACAAGGTAGTGGTTCAGTAGCTGACTATGCGGCTAAGTTTCAAGATTTGATCAAATACTGTCCTCACTACAACACTGTTAATGCTGAGAGGTCGAAGTGCCTTAAGTTTGTTAATGGTTTGAGGCCGGACATAAAGAAGGCGATTGGGTATCAACAGATTACAAGATTCTCTGAGTTGGTTAATAAGAGTCGTATCTACGACGAAGACAGTCGGGATAGCACTGCTTATTACAAGAGCTTGAGTGAGAAAAGAGGTAAGGGACAGATGCGTCCTAAGCCTTATGATGGAAGAGGAAAGAGACCCATAAGTAGTGGAAAGAGTCCGAGTGGGGGAGTGACTACTCCAATTAAATGTTTTAAATGTGGTAAAGAGGGACATCGTGCTATGGAATGTCGCCAGGGGATAGTTAAGTGTTTCAAGTGTGACAGGGTGGGTCACAAAGCAGTGGATTGTAGAGTTGGTGTGAGTGTAACTTGCTTTAATTGTGGTGAGCCAGGCCACATAAGTACCAAATGTCCAAAGCCAAAGAAAGAAGTTGGAAAAGTATTCGCTTTATCTGGAGCAGAGACTTCTGCTGAGGAACGTCTAATCAGAGGTACATGCTTTATCTCTAATGTGTCTTTGGTTGCTATTATTGATACGGGTGCGACACATTCGTTTATTGCTTTAGATTATGCCAAGAGATTGGGCCTTGTCTTGTCTACTTTGGATCGAAGTATGGAGGTAGATACACCTGCGATGGGTTCAGTTTCTACTTCAGTTGTTTGTTTGAAGTGTCCTTTGCGCATGTGTGGAAGAGATTTCGAAGTTGATCTTGTGTGTCTTCCTTTGCATCAGATAGATGTGATTCTGGGTATGGACTGGTTGAAAGCCAACCATGTCTATATCAACTGTTTTACTAAGGCTGTTCTTTTTCTCGAGTCCGAGAAAGATGGTGTGGTTTTCTTGTCTACACAGCAAGTTGAGAAGAGTGTGAAGAATGGAGATGGGTTGTTTATGCTTATGGCGAGTATGGTTTTGGAAGATGGTAGAGTAAGAAAGGATTATCCTGTGGTATGCGAATTTCCTGAAGTGTTTCCTGAAGAGATTACGGATTTACCTCCTGAGCGTGAGGTAGAGTTTTCCATCGACTTAATTCCTGGTACTAGTCCTGTTTCAATGGCTCCTTATAGGATGTCACCATCGGAACTAGTGGAACTGAAGAGTCAGCTGGAAGAGTTGCTTGACAAAAGGTTTATTCGTCCTAGTGTGAGCCCGTGGGGTGCTCCAGTTTTACTTGTGAAGAAGAAAGAAGGAACAATGAGACTTTGTGTGGATTATAGGCAGCTAAACAAAGTGACCATTAAGAACAAGTATCCTTTGCCAAGGATTGATGATTTAATGGATCAGCTGGTGGGTGCGTGTGTGTTTAGCAAGATTGACTTGAGGTCAGGCTATCATCAGATTCGCGTGAAAGCTGGTGATATTCAGAAAAATGCGTTCAGAACTCGTTATGGACACTATGAGTATTCGGTGATGCCTTTTGGTGTTACGAATGCACCTGGTGTGTTCATGGAGTATATGAACAGAATATTTCATGAGTTTCTGGATAAGTTTGTGGTGGTGTTCATCGATGACATTTTGATTTATTCCAAGAGTGAAGCAGAGCATGCCGAACACTTGGGAATTGTTTTGTCAATTCTGAAGGAAAATCATTTGTTTGCTAAACTTTCGAAGTGCGAATTCTGGTTAGAACAAGTGAGTTTCCTTGGTCACGTGATATCTCGTGGAGGTATTGCTGTGGATCCTTCGAAGATAGAAGCCGTGTCAGAATGGGAATCTCCAAAGTCAGTTTTTGAGATTCGAAGCTTTCTTGGTTTAGCGGGTTATTACCGTAAGTTCATTGAAGGCTTTTCTAAGCTAGCTTTACCGTTGACACAATTGACTAGGAAGAGTCAAGCGTTCGTGTGGACTCTGCAGTGTGAAGATAGTTTCCAAGAGTTGAAGAGAAGGTTGACAACTGCGCCAGTTTTGATTTTGCCTAAACCATCTGAACCGTTTACGGTCTATTGCGATGCTTCTTTGATGGGTTTAGGAGGTGTGTTAATGCAAGATGGGCAGGTTGTGGCGTATGCTTCGAGGCAACTCAAGGTGCATGAGAGGAATTATCCAACTCATGACTTGGAGTTGGCAGCGGTGGTTTTTGTGTTAAAGATTTGGAGGCATTATTTGTTTGGGTCGAGATTCGACGTCTTTAGTGATCATAAGAGTTTGAAATATCTGTTTGATAAAAAAGAGTTGAATATGAGGCAAAGAAGGTGGCTAGAGTTTCTTAAAGATTATGACTTCAGTTTGAATTACCATCCTGGTAAGGCAAACGTGGTTGCAGATGCTCTGAGCAGGAAGTCTTTACACATGTCTATGTTAATGGTTAAAGAATGGGAATTGTTGGAGCAATTTCGAGATTTGAGTTTGGTGTGTGAAGAGACTTATTTTGGCGTGAAGCTTGGTATGATGAAGCTTACTAGTGGTGTCTTGGAAGAGATTAGAGATGGGCAAAAGTCAGATTTGGTTTTGGTTGACAAGTTTACTTTGGTGAATCAAGGTCAAGGTGGAGAGTTCAGAATTGATGAGAATGGAATTTTGAGATGTCATGATAGAGTTTGCGTTCCCGATGTGGGGGATGTGAAAAAGAGGATTCTTGAGGAAGGTCATAGAAGTGGGTTAAGTATTCACCCTGGTGCTAAGAAGATGTATCAAGATTTAAAGAAGCTGTTTTGGTGGCCTTGTATGAAGAAAGAAATTGCTGAGTTTGTGTATGCTTGTTTGGTTTGCCAAAAGTCTAAGATTGAACATCAGAAGCCTTCGGGTTTGTTGCAACCGTTGTCTATTCCCGAGTGGAAGTGGGATAGTATCTCGATGGATTTTGTTTCTGGTTTGCCGAGGACTTCGAGTAACCATGAGGCCATTTGGGTCATAGTGGATAGATTGACTAAATCTGTACACTTTATTCCGATTAGGATGGATTACGCCATGGAGAAGCTTGCTAAGTTGTATATAGAGCGGATTGTTTGTTTACATGGTATTCCTACATGTATTGTTTCAGATAGAGATCTGCGTTTCACTTCGAGATTTTGGGAAGGTTTACAAAGAGCCTTGGGTACTAAGCTGAGATTGAGTTCCGCTTATCATCCTCAGACGGATGGTCAAACGGAGAGAACAATTCAGTCACTTGAGGATTTGTTGCGTGCTTGTGTCTTGGATCAAGGAGGTTCATGGGAGAGTCATTTGCCTTTGATTGAGTTTACTTATAATAATAGTTTTCATTCTAGCATTGGCATGGCTCCTTTCGAGGCATTGTATGGAAGACGGTGTAGGACACCTTTGTGTTGGTACGAGACGGGAGAAAGTGCTATAGTTGGTCCGGAATTGGTTCAAGAGACCACAGATAAGATCAGATTGATAAGAGAGAAGATGAAAGTGTCTCAGAATCGCCAAAAGAGTTACTATGACAAGAGGAGGAAACCTCTTGAGTTCAAGAAGGATGAACATGTGTTTTTGAAGGTGAATCCAACTACGGGTGTTGGAAGGGCGCTTAAATCGCGGAAGTTAACACCTCGGTTTATTGGTCCTTATCAGATTTCAGAGCGGATTGGAAGTATGGCTTATCGGATTGCATTGCCGCCATCACTTTCAAATTTGCATGATGTGTTTCACGTTTCGCAATTACGAAAGTATATTGCGGATCCGTCTCATGTTATTCAAGCGGATGATTTGGAAGTAAGAGACAATTTGACGGTTGAGGTTTTACCGGTGAGGATTGAAGATAGAAAGGTGAAACAACTAAGAGGAAGAGAGATTGCTTTGGTTAAAGTTGCATGGGGTGGTTCGGCGAATGGTAATGTGACGTGGGAGCTTGAAAGTCGGATGCGGGATTCCTATCCCGAATTGTTCGTTTAGAGGTAATTTTCGTGGCCGAAAATCTTTTAAGTGGGGGAGAGTTGTAACACGCCGTTTATATTTAAATGTCATTTCATTAATTATTTTCCAAAACTATTAAATTATATCTATTTTGAGAAATATATTCAATTGATATCGATTAAAATATTAATTGGGTAATATGAAATAAAAATATTTATTATGTCGAAATATTATTTTGAATAATATTAATTTGGTGTGTAGTAATATTTGACTTTGTTTGATTAATTGACATGATTAGGTTTATATAGAATAAATATTATTTAGTGTAATATTGTTTTAATAGAGTTATATATTATAATTTGAATTAAATAATTGTTGGGGCCAAATTATAATTTTAGAAAGATAGAGGGAGGAAAGTTAGTAGTAGAAAGATAGTTTTATAAAATAGAAAAGTAGAGTTAGTAAGAGTAGTTGGTAAGAAGAGAAAGAAGAAAGAAAAGAGAGAAGAAGAAGAGAAGAGAAGGAGAAGGCTAGGGTTTGTTCTACAAAATCATCATCTTGTTCCAAGAAAATCAACACTAGAGGTAAGGGTTTGACTTCCACTAATTATTTAGTGTGTGATTTTATAGTTTTGATTTTGGAATAAATTAGGGGTTTAGGGTATTAGTTTCACTACTATGTTATGATGAAAAAAAAATTGGTAGATTGATGAAATTGAGAGATGATTTAGGACCCAATATGATTGGATAATGCATATATAAGTACCTTAGTAGTTTTCTTTACAAAAGTTCTAGTTTTTCTGTTGCTGTAACGGCATTCTTAAAACAATACTTAGTAAGTAGTAGTACTTTGAAAACATGAATGGCATTACATATCACTGTAGCGTAATACTTAAGGCATGTGAGTGCTTGCTGTAATATTAACCAAGTAGCTTAAAAGTATTGTTTGGTAATACCATAGAAAAAGATACCATAGCGCAAAGAATGTAACATGAGGAAGTAGCATTTCCAACATTTTCTTGTTCCTGTAGCATGAATAGCGCTTGCCTTGTTTCTATAGCACTAACATAAAGGATTTCAAGAAGTAACATTAAGAAGTATTATGATAATTAATATTAGAAACATTATGATAATTAATATTAGAAATATTATGATAATTAATATTAGAAACATTTAGCCGACTTAATTCCGAACCCGTTGATGTGCCGATTACCCGATTTCGGTAATTTCGGCGACGGAGCTACTTTCTCTGATTTGCACGAAAATTGACGTGCTAGCATAATTCGACGTGTAGATTAACGTAGTGAAGTTCGTTTTGCAAAATTTCGACTTTTTAAGAATCGACCCGATTTTAGTACGAAATGAAATAAATTGAGTTTAATCCCGAATTTAACCGTTCGAGTTACATTCCGGTGACTCGATCGCGATGAGTAACATTGAGAGTAATGCCGGTTCATGGATGATGACTTTATGTTGAAATATACTTTCCGATTTGGAATTGTTTGATAGTTGATGGTTTATGTTTTGGTTGAGTAAGTAACTCGTTTGTATACATTTTACTTGACGTTGTGATTGTTAAATTATATGTATGCATGTATGTACAATAGTTGATGTTCCATTGGTTGGATTTGATGGTATGTGTATGTTAAGATTATTGTGGATCTTAATTGCATACATTGGTTATATTGTACATTGCATGGCATGGTTGGTCTTGAAACAGAGACGGTGAAACTGTGGGTTCACATGATTTTATAGACGGTGACCCTAGTGTGGGAATAGACGTAGTGACCTTGATCCGGAAGGGAAACATAGGTGGTGGAACATTGGGTCCACAATATCTAGACGGTGACCCTATTGTGGGAAAAGACGTAGTGACCTTGATCCGGAAGGGAAACATAGGTGGTGGAACCTTGGGTCCACGAGTCGGTACCGCATTCGCATACGTTGAGTCGTGTTGTGAGTCACATGCATAATTGTGCATGTTATGTATGTGTGTTGATGTGTTTGATTATGTGCCAATGTTGTTGTTGTTTGAATTATGGTTATGTGCCAAGGATGTGAGTATTCGGATAATCGGTTTACATGGTTAATGCGTTGGAAATGGATTCCTTGAGTAAGGATACTATAGGTGATAAAATGAACATGATCATTATGTATTGCTTTATTTATTGCCATTTCATTTACTTAAAATTACATGTTATATGATTATTGGAATTCTTACCCTTCTGTTGGAAAATGCTTTTGATGGCATTGTTCAGGTACCGAGGACGGTAGCGCGAGGCGCTAGTTAACGGATGCATTGGATTGCAATCTGTTTTATTTTGATTAGAGTCGAGTCGATGCTCTGGTAGTAACACATGGGGGGAGAATTTATTTAGTGTCGAACTCGATTATTTTGTATTTGGATTATGATGTATATAATCCTTATTCGTGTATATGATGTTTTGTATATGTGAGACTTGATAACATATGCTTATGTGAACTATGATGGCTTGATGCCTTGAATTATGTTTTGATTCCTCCATAAATGGAGATGATGTGAAATTATGAAACTCCGTTGCGTTTGCACGAGAGAATGAAGTAAATATTTATTGTATGTTTGTTTTGTGTTGGAATGCTTATACTTTGAAACATACCCTGTCCGTTTTTCTTTAAAACTTTGGATTGTGATGTGTGTTGTGGCATCCCTTCCGTGCAAATTTATTTCTCTGATTTTAATCTTTACTATTAATTGGGGTATTTAGAAGGGGTGTTACAATAAACAGTTTTTGTAGAAAACATTCAACACACTTAGATTTCAATTATCTGTAAGAAAGTATTTCCTTGAGAAACCGGTTTGTGGTTTGACTCAAGAAGGCTTTAGTAGTTGTTAAAGCAGTTGTAATATTCAGTTGAATATAGTGGATTAAGACCTCGTTGGAGAGAGGCGAAATCACCTTGACGGGTGGACTGGAGTAGTTTGAGATCAAATGAACCAGAATAAAAATACTGTGTTGACTGCAATTGATTTCCAGTTTTTACAATTCAACCCCCCTTCTTGTGTTTTTCACTTCTTCAATTTTATGGACAATTATGGTTTTTGAGAGTATGAGGGGTTTTGAGTATTTTTCAACATACAAGAAGCTCTCTATTTTTTGACCTCTTTCTCTTGCAAATGCTCCTTCTATTTATAGGCAAAGGGTTTGTGAACAAGTTGACTTGGTTTACAAACTATGGAGTTATGGCTAGGTTGGATTGCAAAAATCAAGTTATGTCATGGTCCCAATATGAAGTACAAAAGTTATTGGTTTAGAGGGGCTTCTTTCCATGATTTATGGTGGAGTAAAATCAGAAACAAATAAGGTATGGGCTCAAGACAAGTTTTATGCCAACAAGCTTGCTTTTCAAGAATAGCAATGGTGCCTTTATGCCATAAATGGAAAGATCTTTTGGACAATGACTTAAACACTTGGGTAATAGCTCAAGAGTGGGTGTAAGAATTAAATTATGGTGAGACTGGCAAGTAAGAAGTCCTGCAACACAAGATTATGCAGCATAGCATAAGGGTTTTGTTATGTGTTCTTCACTAAAATAACTTGCAATTCAAGAATGGATGCTCAACTTCATGCCCTTGAATCTCCTAACTCAAGTATGATAAATTCATGCTCTTGGATGTTTTGGAAAGCTTGAAACACCCTCTATAAATTTTATGTTGGCCATTTTGACAAAATCATCTTGGAACTATGTGAAAATGCCAAGAAGTTGGGATAAAATCCTGACCAAAACTGTTGAAAAGTTCTAAGTGTTTATTCAAAAATGCCATAACTTCATGAATTTATAACTCAAAATCCAAGCATTTCTAGAAAAAGTCCTGCCCTACAAAGTTTTATATCTCATTGAGATCTACAACTTTAATGTTGGAAGTTTTTCTTGAATCATCTTGCATCATGATGAAAAATTGGCATGAAGACATGAAATTATCATGTATAAAAACACTTAGAAAAATTTCTAAGTCTTGAAGAGTTTGAATTTTCACATTGACTTTTGACTTTCTTGATTTCTTGATGATCAAGTTTTGTATTTCGACATGTCTTGATGAAATATGATTTTTGAAACTTGATTTTGATCAAAAAGTCAAAGCTTGACTTTTTAGTATACAATTGACTTTTCATCAGTTGACCAAATTTCAACTATCAATCCATTGATCTTGAGAAGTGTTTTGAAAAAGAAGAGTGAAAATTTTGGGGTACAACATGCCTTCTTGTTAACTGTGGTGATAACTCGTTGGTGGGGTTTTTTTTGTTTACTAAATGACATTTCACTACGGTCATTGATAACAACCGTAGTAAAATGTACCTGAAGTGAAAGGGTTTGATTCCCAACACCAACAATTTTTTATTTATCCTGACAAATTGGGCATATCACCATGGTTCTTTTAATCAACCGTGGTGTAAAGTTCAATCATTTTATCATGGTTCTTTTTATCAACCGTGGTGAAAGATGTTACAAATTTATAGATAAGCAAAATTTTCCTTCACTTCAGTACACAACAATCGTCTCTCTGAAAAGGAAACCATATCATCTATTTCACTTGTCTCCCTCAAAACAAAATCCTAACATCTATGTCACTCGTCTCTGTCATATGGAAACCCCAAACTTATGGACGAACTCGTCTTTTTCAAATCTTAGGAAATGGTCAGCTTGCAGGTTCGTCTTCTCAATAGTTTATGTTTCTAAATCTTTTATTTATTATTGTTTATCTATTATTGTTCCAAACTTATGCACAAACTCGTCTTCTTCATTATCTATTTGTTTTGACTTGTGTAGGTATGGATGGGTGAATGAAAAAAATTGACGAGGATGAAGCAAAAGTGAGAGTTGTGAACTTGTGTGAAAGACCCAAAATGACATCCACTCCAAATTAGCAATGATTTTCAGCTCTAACTTCAACTTCATCCTTCTTTCCTTTAATTTTTGGATGTCATTATGAACAAGTATGTTTCTCAAATATTTTATTATTGCTATTAATAAAAGTTGTATGTTTTTTATGGTTTGTTGGTGATGAATGTTGTTGTTAATGTTTGTATAAAAACATGAGTTTATTAAATCTTAGGTGGTTTGAGTGTTTTTCCAACACCTTACCGACTATATAAATTTTTGGATTGCATTAAAAAATTGTAATACAGTAGATAAAGTTATATTAGAAAACAAGTTACAAGTTCAATCCTAGACAAGAATTCTTCATACCATTATCTGCATTTAGCTCTTTAATAGTTAGGACTTGGTTTAACGCTTCTTATTCTTCAACCTCCCCTTTCTTCACCTCTAATTTTCTTTGCAAAGTAAATAATATGTTGCAAAAATGAAATAGAGGAGAAGGAAGGGGGTTGAAAATCTAAGAGCATTAAACCAAGTTCTAACAGTTAAAGAGAAATATGTGGTTAAAGAGCTAAAGAATTCTTGTTTAGCATTGAACGTGTAACTTGTTCTTCTAATTGAACATGTAACTGTTATCAAAAGGATCGAATATGTGTTAAACCATATAAAAAAGGAATTCAAATGATGTGAAATTAAATCAGTATATTTTCAAATAAAACGTTTGAATAAAATCATACAATGATAATCAATTTTCAATAAAATATTAAACAAAAATTTGACTTAAGTAATTTGTCAAACACTTGGTGTACAATCAATTCTAATCAGATTTTTCTTTGGTTTTGTTGATATGAAAATCTAATTGCAATCTTATAGATGACAATCAACTCAACAAAAATAGTTTGAAATATTATTGACAATGAAATTATCTCAATGTATTTATTATACAATCAATGGATTCACAATTTGCAATGAAAGTAAGAGAGAGAGAGAGAGAGAGAGAGAGAGAGAGAGAGAGAGAGAGAGAGAGAGAGAGAGAGAGAGAGAGAGAGAGAGAGAGAGAGAGAGAGAGAGAGAGAGAGAGAGAGAGAGAGAGAGAGAGAGAGAGAGAGAGAGAGAGAGAGAGAGAGAGAGAGAGAGAGAGAGAGAGAGAGAGAGAGAGAGAGATTTGTTTAGGCAGTTCCCCAATCGGCCTCGTTATGGGTACGTCTTCCCCTAATTCCAAATGGCATTGAGATAATTATTAACCTTTGTAAATGTATAAATACAAGAGAGAATAGCAATCCAACCATCTAAACCCTATGTTTGATGTTGATCATATCTTCTTCCCTTCCCTTAATCTTAAGCAAGGTCTGGTAACCAAATACTTTCAATTTTATCCTCCGGTTACTATTACTCATTTGACAGAAACGTTCTTCAAAGCTCTCACTCAGATGAATCTAAATTACAAAATATTGTGACCAAAGATTATTAATTGATCCTTCGATTACCATTACTCCTTTGACAAAATCGTCTTTCTTCAAAGTCTCACTCGGCTGAATCCAAATTGAAAAATCTTATACAAAACTCTCAAATCAACATTGATCTTGGAAGAAAACCCCAACTGGATTTATCTTGAAACCCCCAAAGAATTCCAACCCAATTGATTATAACCAACCTAATTGGACCTTATCATAATATCTCTAGATCACACAACAAAAATGATTATGTGTAATTGTTGTATAAATATAGTGAGAGAAGATGAAGATGATGAAAATCTCTTTGTATATTTTTTATTTCAATCAATTAGAAATGATGCATGAATGCATGTATATGTGTGTGTAATAGGGAAAAATAGAAAGATTGATTTTTAAAATTACAAGTTTAGAAAGTTTACAACATTATATGTTAACACAAAGATTGTTGGAGTTGGCCCATAAGATGTGTTTTCTTCTTATGTGTCGAATCATACAGTCTTTGAGTCGACTCCAAGAGAGCAGAGCCATTTCGATTGAAAATGCATCAGCTTGTGTCTACCCCACTTGTGGTTTGTGTCGACTCAAACACCTTACGTATCGACTCAGAGGACTTTGTGTGCTGACACAAGCAGAGCATATATTTTATTTAAAAAAGCTTCAGTATCCGTCGACCCAAACATTGGGTGTTTCGACTTATAGAAGGTAGGAAAATTCTTTTTAAAAGATCCTTCAGTATGTGTCGACCCATAACACTTGAGTGTCGACTCATAACCTTATTTTCATTTGAAATCATGATTTTGACTTGTAAAATTGTTTTTAATCTGACTTTAAGTATCCTAACATGAAAAAAATGTACATTTATATTTATAGACTAAGTTCTAATGTACACAAATGCTAAGTCCTAGTTTTAACATCATCCAAAACATATAAAAGGATAGTGCACTCACATACTCCCCCATTTTTGATGATGGTAAAACTTATGAAGTATTTGTTGTCTTGATCATAGCTCCCCCTGAATATGTGCAATCAACTTTCCCCCTTTGACAATATAAAAAAAAGATAGTGCAAAACGTGAGAAGTACCATGAAAAGTATACACCAACATATATACCACTCAGAGGCCGTGCAAAGATAAATTATTCACTGATAACATACATTCACATATAATTATGTTAAAGTTAAAAGTGCCTAAACATAAATAAAAGGAAATTCAAACAAAATCATAAGGAGCTTAATATAACCCCGTCATAACATTGTTAAAACATAACAGCCCAATGAAAAATATAATAACATGAAAGATGAAAGATAAAATTAATGCAAAAATTCTTGATCCACTTGAAAAGTGTCACATTTACGTGACTCCTCCTATTGGTGCTCCCGTTGATGCACACACATGTGCTCTAGCATGGTGATACTTATAAATTCATCACCACTTGAACCAATACCAGAGTTGTTTCCATAAGTCGTGTCATAACTAGTTCAATAATTTTGTTGCCACTATAATATGCTCAAACATTTTTCATGCAAGAATTTATAAATAACATGCTCAAACACTTATGATGAAAATATAATATCATAAAGCCATTGTAAGCATATAAATTAAAAAACACATGGTTAGGCAATGAAATATTTAGAAGTGGACAAGCACGAAATGTATTATTCATCAAATACATCACACACTTAAGAACGTAAACATGCAATTACTCATGATATGTATATAAGAAATACATCAAATAAAGGAAAAAATTATTGATCCGCTGCCGCACACGGGATAAAAAAAGAAAATAAATTGCAGTTCAGGGAAACGACACTCGAGTCGTATTGCAAGGATTATTGAATTCATTTTAAGTCAATCGACTATAACAATGGGTTTTTTTAGTTTTCGATTGAGATTATGATAAGCGATAAAATGAGGTTAATAACAATTATGATTAATAGATTAATCTATTGTTCAATCTCCAACTTATCATCAATCAATATAATTACCAAGCCCTAAGCGAATTGTATTCCCTTTTCAATTACAGTATCAATCAAACAAGCTCAATTCACACTACAAGATATATACTCCTAATTTTTGAATTAATAAAACAGATTAAAGCAATTGTGAATTAAGCAAACACGATAAAACAACCCAAATTAAGCAAACACGATTAAGGTAAAGGAACATACAACCATCGAAATAAATCAATTGACTAAGATAAATAGAATTAAGGATTTGAATATCATAGAGAAGAATTGAAAGGAAAATAGATTTAATTGGAAAATATAAAAACCTCAAAGTAAGATGGAGGTGCGATTATAGTAGATCAACATTGGGAGGATTAGTTCTCCATGAATTCTTACGGAGCTTATTATTTTCGTGAATGCTCAAAATGATTATAATAGCATTGTGTTTTCACTTAAGTACTACAAGAGAATCAGGCTTAAAGAGCAACCAACCTAAAAATTATAAAAAACAGACCCAGAACTAAATATTTTATTAAGTCTAGAACTAAAATGAATTATTCGACTCTTTTGCACTTCGAATCAACTTTTCACTTCAACACGAAAATTGTAGCTTATCCTCTTAACTTTCCAACAAATATTAGAAAATACAAAACGATATATGATAGTCCAAGTTATGCATGTACAACAGGAAGGTCTCAAATAATTGTTTTAGCTGAAATAAGCACTTATTCGGAAAATAAGAAGAATTCGACTTAACTTTTAGAAACCAATTAAAACCAATTAAAATAATGCAAGAAGTCATCTAGTAGTCCTAGAACAAAGTAAAATATAGTGTATTAAAAAAAACTGATCAAATTCCCCACACTTAAACTTTTGCACTCCGACCGAGCAAAATTCTATATTCAAAATTCAAAATAGAAAAACAACAAACCAGAGCATGTGATTTCAAATGTTTTCAGGATGACAAAGAGCAAGTAAAATTCTAATTCTAGGCTTCAAGACTACGACATTAACAATTAACTTTTTATGACAATCAAAGCAGATAAGAAAATAGTTTACGAAAGAGTACATTATAAGAAGTAAGACCCTTACAAGATAAAGTTTCTCTCACCTCTCAAGTGTTTAGGTTAACTGTTTACACTTAAAGTATATCACGAAAATTAGTACTATCATAAGCTTGAAAAGACTCTAACATCCACAATTAGAATACATGCACACATAGATCAAAAGGACTTTTACTCGGGTTGTAACTTGGGCGAAGGTCAGAGTGAGATAAATCCTAAGGGGTACTAGGCTAAAATTCAAAGGGTCAAAATAAAATTGAAAGAAATTGCAGGAGTTGAATTACAAATGACTTTATTTACCTTCAAATAACAATATAGCAATTATTTCTCTTTTTTTATTCTCTCTATTTTTTTCCAGAAGAAATATGTATTGACATCTTTCTTTTCTTTTTCTATTTTTTCCAATTTTTTTCTTCCAACTTTTCGAATCAAATAGCACAACTATAATTATTCAACTCCACACGACTTCAAACAAGACTCTTTCAACCCTTTGAATATGACGATAACATTGTTTTTCACTTTTAGGCTTGTAATGAGTTTAAACAAAGAATGGGATGAATAGCCTCAAGGGGTTTCTAAACAAGGGATGATATTATTCATGGTTGGCTTTTTGGCTAACTGGCTAAAAATAAAATATAAATAACTTGCCTTTATCATATCAATATGCACAAGCAATCAAACAATTTCGAAAGAGTCAAATCAAGTTCTAGATACTAATAGACATGAGTGAAATCACTCAAGAAAGAAAGAGATTGATTTTTTTATGTTATCCATTATAAGGTTCAAAATCTCACACAAGGTAATGATCTACCAAAAATGATGCAGAATTCAGAACTTAGTCTTACATATCATATTAAGAATGCACAATAAATCACTCACATCACACCATAAATCTTTAGTCAAGAGAACAAAGAAAATACTCACAATTATAACTCAACAACCAAAGAAAAAGCATGCATAATTTTTTTTATGAGAAAACAAAACAACAAAAGTAAATGAAGAAGATAAAATAAGAAAATAAATTGACATCCCTCCCCCATACTTAAAACACACATTGTCCTCAATGAAAGAATCAAGCATAAAATAATAGAGAGGAAAGAACACACCCGAGGAGTCAAGGCAGATAGATAACCGCATAAGTAGCCTTTACCATTGTGAGATCTTCTATAGTTTCCTCTTCCAATGTGGGGCTCTCATGGAATAGCTTGAGGAAGTGTCTATTGACTTTGAAATTTTTATTAGTGTCTTCGCCTTTTATTTCGGATCAAAGAATGTTCTTCTAAAAGTAAAAGTGTCGAATGAGCACGTGAAAGTGATCTTATTTTTCACAATATCAAGGATTAAAGAGATAAGGGGCTTCCTCATTGCTTTTGCTCCATCTTCAAGTGAGATCCTATACATACACATAGACTGCCTAATATCATGAATGTTAGGCAAGGTCCATCCAATTGTCTTCGTATGTTTCCTCAATACTTGTAACAACTTTGGTTCGTGTTCAAATTCAAGTTTAGATGAAATTATTATAGATAAAATTTTCATTAAATTCTAAAAACGCATGGAGTGGTTTTAGCTCTAAAGTAGATGGTTGTTCAATGGATCGAAAACTTTTAGTAGCACGAACTACATTTACATCTGCAACAATAACTTTGTTAGTAGAAATCTCATAAGAAACATTAAAAGAAATATCAACCTATAAAGAAGCTTCAATTTCAGCTCAAACTGAACATAAGTGAGTATCAGTACAAATATCACAAGTATAAGTGCCATCAAAATCAGACAAAGAAGGGAAATCAGCAAAAAGTGAATTAGGTGCAACAAGTTCTTTTAAGATTTTATTTTGATCATCCATGATATGATTATCAAAGTCAAATCAGAATCAAATTAATATAAAATAAAATCACTAATCAAATCAACATAGAATCACTAACAAATATGAATAATAAAATCTAATCAAAAATCCATTAAAATGAAATCTAAAAACTATGAAAATATGACTAAAAATAAAATAAAATAAAATAACGAATCTACAAATTTTTTGGATTTTTTTGAAAATATGAAAATATAAAACAATTCAATTAAAATAGAAAAAAAGGGGAATTCAGATTTTGAGGAATTCAGATTTTGTGAAAAGAATTTGGATCAATTCAAAACAATAACTTAACGAGTCACCTGAAAATAGGCCGGAACACTTACATGCAGCAACCGTGAAAATCAACAAATAAAAACAAAAACAAAACGAAAAAATAAAAAATTTCTAATACTCTAAACTAGGATTCTAAAATTGGCTAAAATCAACAAAGTCCCAGGCAACAACACCAATTTGATCTACTGTCGCACACGGGTCAAAAACGAGCAAATAAATTATAGTTCAGGGAAGCGACACTTGAGTCGTATCGTAAGGACTCTTGAATAGATTTTAAGCCAATAGACTATAATAATGGGTTTTTTGGTTTTTGATTGAGATTATGATAAACAATAAAACAAGTTTAATAATAATTATGATTAACAAATTAATCTACTGTTTGGTCTCCAACTTATCATCGATCAATATAATTTCCAAGCCCTAAGCATATTCTATTCCCTTTACGATTATAATATCAATCAAACAAGCACATTTGATACTACAATATATATATATATATTCCTAATTTCCAAATTAAGCATATGGATTAAAGCAATCGTGAATTAAGCAAACACAATAAAACTACATGGATTAAACAAACACGATTAAGGTAAAGGAACATACAACCATCAAAATAAATCAATTGATTTAAAGATAAATCGAATTAGGCATTTGAATATCAGAGAGAAGAACTAAAATAAATATAGATTTAATTAGGAAATATAAAAACCTCAAAGTATGACGGGGGGCACGATTACAATAGATCAACCTTGGGAGAATTAGTTCTCCATGAATTTGTGCAAAGCTTATTATTTTCGTGAATTCTAAGAATGATCATAGTAACACTGCATTTTCACTTAAAACTACAAGAGAATCGGGCTTAAAGAGAAACCGACCCGAAAATTACAAAAACATGCCCAAAACTAAATATTTTATTAACTCTGGAACTAAAACGAATTATTCGACTCTTGTGCACTTTGAACCAACTTTTAGATTCAACAAGAAACTTGTATCTTATCTTCTCAGCTTTCCGACAAATATTAGAACGCGGGAAATGACATCCCATAGCCCAAGTTATGACATGTACAACGAAAAGGTATCAAATAATTATTTTAACTGAAAATAAGCACTTATTCAAAAAATAAGCAAAATTCAACTTAACTTTTAGAAACCTATTAAAATCAATTAAAATAATGCAAGAAGTCATTTAATGGTCCTAGTATAAAGTTAATGGTAGTGTATTAAAATACATTAATCACTTACGTACAATGAAAGACAGATGATACACTTACATGAAATGGAACTTTCTAGTGAAAGTTGAAACAAATGTAAGTAGTGCCTCTATACCTTTTGATGTCAACATCCTTACTACTTTCATCTTTGTCTAAGTTTCTCTTCATTAAAATTGTCTTTACCAAGTATAACACCCTTATTGTTGTCTCTTTAGGTCACATAACCCTTCTTCTTTGGCACGGAGTCAATGAATAGAGAAATATCACTTATCATATACATTGAGCATCCATGGAGCCAAGACATTCAACCTACAAGATCAATCAAAAGTGTTGGGTACCCAATTTTTATTGGGTCCTTGAGAGTGAGTGGAAACTTGATTGCATTTAGGAAACCATTGAAATACACCTTTAGGAACCAAATATCTCCTAAATTTGCATTTTGAAATGGTATGACCTTTCTTGCAACAATAATGAAAACTCAAGTGATGATGAGAGTGAAATTTGCTATTTGATTCATATTCAACAAAAGTATACTTTTTGTAAGGTACATTTAAAGATCTTTTAAATTTTGTTGGATCAATAGCATAAGTGACTTTTGGTTCTAAAGTCTTGTTAAATTTGGCTTTTAGAGTATTAACCTATTTTTTTACAAATATGACAAGTTTCACAACCAAACTAAGAAGGATTTTCATCCTCAGTATTAACTTTTGGAACCTCTAACATGGATTTCTTAAGAGCTTCCATTTGTTTTTTAGTTTCAAAAACTTTGGCTTCTAAGTATGAAAATACTTTTTTGTTTGAAGCCAACTTTTTAAAAGCATTTATGGCTTCACCGTATAGATTTTCAAAAGCAATTTATAATTCAAAATAAGATATTTTATCAATAGGTTCATATTTATAATGACTTACATTCTTCTTCTTTTGATGGACCGTGAGGCAAACATTTATCGTTTGATCACTATCACTTGAGAAATCTTCACTTGAGGATTCACTATAACTTTCCCAAGCAATGTATGCTCTTCTAGGCTTGCTAGACTTCTTTTGTTGACCCTTTCCTTTATCCTTCTTAAGCAATGGACAATTCAGCTTATAATGACCAGTTTTTCTACAATTATAGCATGAACCTTTAGATTTTTCTTTCTCATTTTCATCTTACTTTGAGGTATTTGATTTCCTTCTACAGTTCAATAAATTCTTATTTGAATGCTTCAATCCATTTCTTTTAATATACTTATGGTACCTTCTAAAAAAACAACTTCATTTCTTTATTACTTGAAAAATCCCCATCACTAGTTCCACTATTATCTTGCTCTACAATAGAGGTCTTAGAACTAGAAGCCACAAGAGAAATTGACTTCTTGTCTACCTCCCTTTCCTTGTTCTTCTCCTTCTTAATCTTTTTCTCATGCTTATCTAAGCAAAATAGCTCTTTCTCATGTTCTTCGAGCTTTCCAAACAACATAGTAATATCAAATGTCAAGAGATTGTTAACTTCCTTGATTGCGGCGACCTTCAGTTACCATTCCCTATTTAGACATCTTAAAACTTTATTAGTGTATCAATTTCATTGGAAATGAGTTTAACAAGTGTATTCAAATGGTTTACAAGATGAGTGAACCTCTTTTGAATATCGGCAATGATTTTACCATGCTTCATATGAAAATGTTCAAAATATTGGTTCAAAGTATTGATTCTAGCTTGTTTTACCTCATTTGTGCCATCATGGACAACTTGCAATGAGTCCCACATAGCTTTAGCGATTATGCAATGGGAAATGTGATACTTGTCATCAACTTCTGTCGTACCCCAAAATTTCCCTATCTCCTTATTTTTAGTCTAGCTTTGAACTTTGCATTCCATTTGCCTCATTTTTATTATTCAGTCATTTGCATATCCCGCATCTCATGGAATCGAGTGCTTTGGTTTAAAATTTTAGGGCTGCGCCCTCTTTCTGTCTAATCTTATTTTGAGGTTTTCTTATCAGGTAAAAAGGAAACATATCTGGTTCTCGATTAGTGGATCGTGGAACGAATTTTGTCATCATGTTACAAGGTTGGTTCTCGCTCAATTTTATCAGAGCCTGGATTAGGGTTTATTTCCCTATGTGTGCCGGTCAAGATGCTAGGGTTTTGGGTCTTTGGTTTTTGGGAAGATGTCTCTCTCGCCTGCCCCGAAGATGGCTCAGAGCTCAGTGCGTTAGGTCAAGAATTTCACCTCCTCGCATTTCAAGTTTCTTCTTTAAGTCTCTAAGCCATTGAGTCGAGAATTTGGAGGTTGAATTGGCAAATGTGGAGTTCGAGCACTTCAGGAAATGAGGTTAAAGGTTCATGATAATCAAGACATGTTTTTGTTGCTTAAGTTACAAGTTATTGTGGGTTGAATATCAAAAATTAGGTTTCTGGTCGAGAAGTGCGAGTGTGGTTCAGGCATGATATAAAGATCAAGGTTCAAGCGACCGGTGTTTTGGGGTTTGAATTAATCAGTGGAATTAAATTCTTAAGCATTTATTTTGTTTGAGAGTTTGATTGGATTTTGAAAGATAAGACGCGTGTTTTGTTTGGAATACAAGTTATAACCATTATTCATGATTTCTTGAGATTTAAGTTACAAAGTTGAGATGTGCGTTCGAATTTCAGAATTTAAACAAGATGCAAGAGTTATTTGATTTCTACAAAAAAATTCATTCAAGCTTTTGTGTTCATTACATTTTTTGAGACGAGTTACAAGGCATGTCACGAATTACAAGTTACAATTGCTGTTAACAAAAAAACAAAAAGGGAATCAATTCTTTCTCCTTCAATTGTTGTTGCTTCTTCTTCAAGAGAATCGTCCATGTTTTTACAATCCCACTTGCCGTCCAATAATCGTGCTCATGAAACAAGGAAAAAGAAAAGTTAGCGATCAAACCCATAAAAAAATTCAAACAAGAATTAATTGATTGATATCTCATCATAAGGGTTTGCCTTTTGAAATCAGTCAGGGAGTTATTTTTATCATGGTTTATTTTCTCCCAATTGCAAATCAGAAAAAGAGTTTTTCTCTTTGGTTCACAAAAAGGAAAAAAGAAAAAAATTGCAAATGTTTCTTGTTGCTAAAGCAAATAACCAGCGGCGCTACTAAAATATGGCAAGGAAAATTCTAGAACAACAAAAAATACAAGCAGCATAGCAGAACAAGAAATGAACAAACAACAGGCCCACAACGTTACAACAAACAAAGCAAACTGTCCCACAAAAAGCAAACAACGTCCAAGCCAAAACAACAGGCAATAAGTCACAGGCTAACATAACAGCAACAACATGACTATAACATAAACAATCAGCAAATATTAAACAAAACAATAGTGCAAACTAGCAATAGCTTACAATACCCTATGTCATCATTTTCCAAAAGACGCAAACCCTTCAGAATTTTCAAAGAAAAAGCACAAAAGCTTTACATCACAGAAAGATGGAAGAGGAAAGATATAACCTGCTGCAATTCAGCCCAAACCAATCCAAAATTTCTGCTACAACTATGCTACAGAAACAAGCCAAACAGTCCAAGAAAACTGCCCACAAACACCAAAATAGACAAAAACAAAACCTGCATTCTAAAGCCACAAGACAACATACCAATATGTTCAAAATTTCTCTGATTTCCCTCCCAATTCCTACTTCTATTTCACTATAAAGAAACACACCACTGTTTCATTAAGGGGATCCTGGACACACGGCTTAAAACACAGCAAAGGGGATTTTTCTTTTAAAACCACAAACTGTAAAAGCAAGAGCTAGCAAAAACCACAAACTGTCAACCCAAAAAAACCAGCAAAAACCACAAACTGTCAACCCAAAAAACCAGTAAAAAACCAAAACTGCAAACCAGAAAAACTACATCAGCCAAAGAACTAAAAAAACAGAAAAACTGTATCCACCAAAACCAAAAACCAGAAAAACTGCATCAGTCAAAACCAACAGACCAAACACACTGCATCAGCAAAAAACCAACAAACCATAATCAATATAAATTTGGAAGCAAAAGGAGAAGGAAAAGATCGAGGAAGGAGTTTACCAGGAAGAATCTCGTTCAGGTCAGTAATCTCATATCACCGCTGCTTCATTTGTTTACTGCTTGATACAATCACATTTCTATAATGTCAATAATTACTTCCCATAAATGTTTGATCTTGCTATTGTTTGAATCTTCGTCATCCTGAAATCATATGAAAATTGTGAGTAAGTTATTGTTTGTGTAACATGAAACTAAACCGATAAAAAACGAAATAACAAACCACTCAAGAAACTCACCTTTTTTATGTTGAATCCGTTCATTAGACTAACCCTTTTACCCCCTTTAGCTTTACTGTTCATCCTCGACTTCACCTCCATTCACAAACCAAAGACACAATCATATTCTCAAATATTCATTCAATTTCATCACCACATGTACGTCAGCTCTCAAGTCCACTTAACAACATCATCATCGACGCGTTTTCCATTAACGCATCTGCAGTAACATGCAATAATTCATCAATGCTGCATCACTAACATGCATCCTACAATCGCAAATCTAAGGACGAACAAGAGTTGGTAAGGTCTTACCTGAATCCCCTTTAGCAACGATGACGAAGTCGCTTTGAACACCAAACGCATGGTTACAGTTTTGCTTCGGAAAAAGATGAAGATGGAGATGGTTTTGTTTCTTTTGGTTGAACGTGAACGACGAAATTGAGAGGAAGGAATTTTGTTCGTTCACAATTTCTCTTTCTGTTTGATGAAGAAGGTGCTGTCGTTTCCTGGCTCTAGGGTTTGGGAGTAATGCGTTTCTGGTTTTTTAGAAGGGGGTTGGATCCGGGTCAAACCCGACCCGGTCTTCCCCAAGCCATTCTCCTTCATCTTGATTCTACTCTTTGGGCCCCTTCCCACATCCTTTTCTTAGCCCATCCGAGTTATACCTTTCACCCCCCAATTCCCTGTCTTACACTTCCTTTTTACTAATTAACTTAGTTTAACTTCAAATATTAATCTTTCTAGTTAAGTTAGTTTTTTTTAGATTTAAATAAATAACTACTTTAGTTAATTAGATAATTTTAATTAGTTAGATTGGTTTTAGACTTAATTAGTATTTTTTTAAAGGAATTTTAACTATTTTATATTTATTTCATAACTCTAGAACTTCTAATTAGTTTAGATATATTTTGATAACCTTATTTTAGTCTTAGAAATCTAATCTTTAGTTTAGAATTAATTTAATTTAGATTTAAATTAGTATCTCTAAAATTAAATTAGGATTTAAATTAATAACTTTAGAATTTTATTTGATTTTTAGCATTTTCATTTTGATTTAGATTTAGTTAGGTAACTTTAGAATTTTATTTGATAACTTTAGGGTTTTTATTTGATTTAGATTTAATTTAGTAATTTTAGAATTTTATTTGATTTAAAGTTTAGTTTAGTAACTTTAGAGTTTTGTTTGATAACTTAGATTTAGTCTAGTAGTTTTAGAATTTTATTTAATTTAGATTTAGTTTAGTAACTTTGGAACTCTTATTCGTTTTAGATTTAATTTAGCAACCTTGGAATTTTAATTTAATTTAGATTTAATCTACTAATTTTAAAATTTTAATTTAGTTTAGATCTAATTTAGTAGTTTTAGAACTATTTTTACAACCTTAGAATTTGTAGTTAGTTTAGAATTATTTTAGTAAGTAATCTTAGTTTTTTTAATTTAGTTCAAATAACTTCTTTAGATAATTAGTTACATTCTCTTCTATTCATATTTAAATATCTCTGTAATTTTAAAACTCACACCTCTTAAGTCAAAGCTTCGACTTTAGGCCATTTGAATATTCAAAATCTCATCCGAATCCATTTTTAGTCAAACTTTCCATTCACAAATCAAAAGTCCAAAACATTTAATTATTACTCGAATTCATTCTAAAACTCGCAAAAACACTCGACAAATCAAAACTCCTCCAAAGGGCATGTTATCTCCGTTCTACCGTGATATCGACCATGCCTATTGCTAGAATGCATGCGTTAATATCGCCCACTAAAAAACACAAACAAACCAACCATTTTCTAGAGGAACTACGATGTTCTGATTCCTTCATTGGATACGTAGGTAAAGGGTCACGAAACCCTCACGAACGCAATAATAAAAAAACCTTTCATTTCCCCTTAAGCAAGCATAGTTGTAGATAAACACACCCTTTAAAACAAACAAACAAAATGGATCCCGTTGAGTACAACGGATGTGAGGGGTGCTAATACCTTCCCCTCGCATAACCGACTCCTTACCCTTTTCTCTTGGTCGCAAGACCATCTTATCCATTCCCTTGTGGTTTTATCGATATTTCCCCTCCCTTCGGGATAAATAAAGTTCGGTGGCGGCTCTGTGTTTTCTTCCGGTGGCTTCAATTGGCGACTCTGCTGGGGACTTTTAGTGAGTCTCTCCTAGTTTTGTTTATTTGTCTTTTTGGGTGTTTATTTATTTGCTTTATCTTGCTTTACTGTTTTACTTTTTTATTTATTTTATTCTTTTGTATATATTTCATATATTGTTGCTACTCACATACTTTAGATACATTGTGATGTTGGGTTTGGTGATTACATTTGATGAGTCCTATACCCGAACTTGGGTTACACATAGGATTAGGACGGGTGGTATAGTCATGTTAACTTTGAGGGAGTAATCCCGAAGAAGGAGGCATGAAAATCCTCCACTCAATGGAGGTCCCCTTGAAAGTAGTGATGTTTACCGAGTAATCGGGAAGACGTCGTTGCTTTCGACCTGGGAACTCGAGAAGCTGAGGGCCGTAGAACCATTAACCCATCCTGGCCTTTTAGGTGCAGTGCGGAGACTATAACAGGGTAATCTAGAAGTAGTCGTCATGCGATATTGCACTCGGACGAGTTTTTCCTACGAATATTACTGATTACCAAGTAATTGGGACGTCGGTAATATCCAAAGGAAGAACGTAGACTTCGAGAACTCTTTAGAACCTTGTTCGGCAGGTGATAAACCCTTAGTACATACCTTGTGGGTGGTTACTTTGACTCCATGCCTGTGACGTCGAACTTTTGATCATGTTACTTTCAGCCTGTGCAACGGAATACACAATGGTTATCTAGAATGTGTGGGGCTGAGACTTCATGCCATAGCATACCATGGCATCATATCATCATGTATATACATCTCATATCTAGAGAAATCCAAAGACAAGTCTTGTTGATATAGCTTTTCAAAAAAGGAAATTTTAAAAAAGATAGACGAGTCTTTGGGTCTCATTAGAAATGAAGATAAAGCATTCATCCATATTACTATGCATTCATTTTTTCACAACAAAAACTCATTGGGGCCCCTTTCTCAGAATTCAGTAAACAGCAAAGACGACTCATCCACATCCTTACCGTACCAGAGGCAACCAGCAAAGGCTAATGTATATTTTTGAAGAGAATCAGAATGCACTCCGTCGGGATATAGACACTATGGGTACTCGCATGGATTAACTCATGGAAACCCTTCATGCCGTGATCAAGGGTCAAGAAGAACTACACCAAAGTGTTGCCAAGCTTACTACTTCCGCTCCTTCCACTTCTGCTAATGGGAGAAATGACAATGCAAATGTTGAGACTCCTACCAGCGCTCCTAGGAATGATGTCGACGATCATCATGATGTTATTGATCTCGATGAACCCCAAGTGAATCTTGCTGCCGGGGTTGCCGAAACTGCGAAAATGTATCATACTCTCGAAGAGCGACTTAGAGCCATGGAAGGTATCAAGGCTTCCGGATTCAATACTGCTGCAATGTGCCTCGTTCCTGGGGTAGTTATTCCTCCCAAGTTCAAATTCCCTGAGTTTGACAAATACAAAGGCACTTCTTTCCCAGAGACTCATCTCCATTCCTATTGTCGCAAAATGGCGGCCTATGCTGGAAATGAACCTTTGCTCATGCATTTCTTTCAAGACAGTTTGACCGGAGCATCGTTGGATTGGTATATGCAGTTGGAAAGATCTCATGTCAGTACTTGGGGAGAGTTTGCTGATGCTTTTTTGAAACATTACCATTACAATACTGCCATGGCTCCAAGCCGTACTCAGCTCCAGGGGATGGTACAAAAGTCTGAAGAGTCTTTCAAAGAATACGCTCAGAGGTGGCGCGAACTAGCTGCAAGGGTCCAACCTCCTCTCTTGGATCGTGAGTTGATTGATCTATTTATGGGTACTCTACGAGGCACTTATCTCTAGCATATGCTCAGTAGAACTTCTACTTCTTTCTCGGATATGGTCATCATTGGTGAACGTGTTGAGACGTGTATTAAGGCTGGAGCGATTCAAGGTGTTCCTAACAGTGTTAACAACAATGCAAGCATGAGTAGAAAACCATTTTCTGGTTTTGTTAAGAAGAAAGAGGGCGAGACCAGTGCCATCACCGTCAACCAAGGAAGAGCTCCCACATTTCCTCAAGTCCGATTCCCTTATTTTCCTACACCTGCCGCTATTCCCAACCAATTTGTTCCTCAAGTATACGCTGCTACAACTCCAGCACCCTGGATGGCCCAACAACGGCCTTTCTCTCCGCAACCACATTATGTTCCGCAACAACAGTTTGCACCTCCTACAACTTATCAACAACCAAATCAACATCTCCAAGGCCCAAGAGCTCCTCAAAGACAGAGAGCCCCTGAAAGAATATTTGATCTCATTCTCATGTCCTACGCTCAACTTCTCCCACAGTTACTTTCTAGTCAAATGGTTCAATTGCGCGAACTCGGTCCACCGCCAAATCCTCTCCCTAGGGGATATGATATTAATGCTCATTGTGAATTTCATTCTGGTGCCCCAGGCCATACAATTGAAAATTGTAGAGCTTTCAAATGCAAAGTTCAAGATCTCATCGATGCAAAAGCCATCAACTTCAACCCTGTTGGTCCGAATATTCAAAATAATCCCATTCCTCCTCATCAAGAGGGAACAGTCCATGCTATTGAAGAATTTAATGAACGGGTTTTGGTATCAAAGGTTGATGAAATTAAGATGTCTTTGGAAACTGTCAGAGAACATTTGTTGAAGCATGAAGTGCTACAAGAACTCTGTGACTTCTGCTTAACATGTTCTTCCAAACCAGAAGAGTGTATTGAGTTGAAGACGGACATCCAACAGTTGATCGATGAAGGTGTCTTACAGATAGAGAAATTATTCCGAGAAGAAGAGATTGACGTCCTAGAAATCCCCTACTATCCGAGAAGCTTATCAGCCACCCCTAGTATTCCGTTAACAATTCAGGTTCCTATTACACCCACAATGATTCAAGCTCCTATTCCTCCTACAAGCAATGACTCGAAGGCAGTTCCGTGGGAGTATAATGTAGTCTATATTCATGGAAAGAGGTATGAGTGCCCTCTAGTTGGTGACAAGAATGTTACCAACATTACGGGAACAAGTAACATGACTCGCAGTGGTCAGATCTTTTCTCCTCCACCACCACCTCCTAAGGAAACTAACAGTGAAGCTCTAGCTAAGGCCAGGGGAAAGCAAGTGATGGATAATCAACCCAAACTTTCTAAAGGACAAGAAACAAAGCAAATATTGAGAATTCTCAAGCAGAGTGATTACAAAGTAGTGGACCAGCTCAACCAGACACCATCCAAGATTTCCATCTTGTCTCTCCTTTTATGTTCAGAGGCCCACCGCAACGCCTTATTGAAGACCTTATGTTCTACTCATGTTACCCAAGACATCTCTGTGGCCCAGTTTGAAGGAATAGTCACCAATATTGCTGTGGGAAATTGTTTGGGTTTTTGCGATGATGAACTCCCAATTGAAGGCAGAGCCCATAATAAAGCGTTGCATGTTTCAATGAAGTGTTTGGACACTGTTTTATCTCGAGTTTTGGTGGATACAGGGTCTTCACTCAATGTGATGCCTAAGGTTACTTTGTTTAAGCTGAATATGGACGGAGTAATGATGAGGCCCTCCACTTTAAATGTTCGAGCGTTTGATGGTTCGAGAAGATCGATGGATGGAGAATTTGATTTGCCTGTCAAGATTGGTCCCCACACTTTCTATTTGTCATTCTATGTTATGGACATTCGTCCATCCTATACTTGCCTTTTGGGTCGTCCATGGATTCATGTAGCAGGAGCTGTGTCATCTACTCTTCATCAACGCCTGAAGTTCATTGAGAATGACCAAGTTGTCATCGTTTGTGGGGAATAAGACATAGTGATTAATAATCTAACTACCTACCGTTACGTGGAAGTGGAAGGCGAGGTACAAGAGTTGCCCTTTCAAGCTCTAGAGATTGTTACTGTTGACAAAGTCCCTGTCGTGGAATGTAAGAAGTCTGAGATACCCCTGGCCTCTTTGAAGGATGCCAAAGCCCTCATAGAAGCTAGACCTCCCCATGACAGTTGAGGAAAATTGATTGAAGTTCCAGAGAAGAAAGATCGTTTTGGTCTTAGGTATCAGCCGTCATCCTCTGTGCAAGCTAGTTAGGTTCCTCTCAAAGGACAGCAGGTTCCCCCAGTTTCTGAAGTGTTCATCAGTGCTGGTGTAAGCAAAGAAGGACAAGTGCTCTCCACAGATGCTGAAGGTGACGATGAAGATATTTCAAGATTTATCTATCAAGTTGCGCCGGACCAGGAGCTCAGCAATTGGTCTGCCATGGACATCCCCGAAGTTATTTTCCTTGATGTGTAATTTTCTGTTTCCATTTTAAGTCATATGTCCTGCCCAAGGCATACTGACAGCTTGTAGAAGGGGCCCCTTATGTTTCAATCTTCGTTTAACATTGAATGAAAAATCGCACTTTCGCATACAATTTTGTTCTCTGTATTTTCTTTTACTTTTACTTTTTCAAAATAAAAATGGCAATACTTTTCTTTTCATATTCTAAATATTCTTTTGCACTTTCTAAAAATAAAACATAAAATCATCGATCATGCAGATCCGTCTCGGACTCTGTTGGAAATGAAAATGCTATGGCTCCTTATATCCTTGAGAATTCAGTTGATCATGCTAATGAAGATAATGAGGAAGATTGTGAAGTCCCTGAAGAACTAGACAGACTCTTGAGACAGGAAGAGAAGGTCATCCAGCCGTATCAAGAAGAAACAGAAGTCGTCAATCTCGGTACTGAAGAGGTAAAGAGAGAAGTCAAGATATGGGCCGCCTTACAAAGTGAAGAAAAGAAGGGGTTGATTTAATTACTTCAAGAGTATGCTGACATCTTCGCCTGGTCGTATAAAGACATGCCCGACTTAGACACTGATATAGTAATGCATAGATTGCCACTCAAGCCAGAATGTCCTCCTGTAAAGCAAAAAACAAGAAGGACGAGACCCGACATGGCCTTGAAGATCAAAGAAGAGGTTCAAAAACAACTCGAAGCAGGTTTCCTATATGTGATAAATTACCCGCCTTGGATTTATAACATTATGCCCATACCTAAGAAGGATGGTAAGGTACGCATGTGTGTTGACTATCGAGACTTGAATAGAGCAAGCCCGAAGGATGATTTCCCGTTGCCTCATATTGATGTATTGGTTGATAACACTGCTCAATCTTCGGTGTTCTCCTTTATGGATGGATTCTCTGGCTACAATCAGATAAAGATGGCTCTGGAAGACATGAATAAAACAACTTTCACAACTCCTTGGGGTACCTTTTGCTATAGAGTCATGCCTTTTGGTCTTAAAAACGCTGGTGCGACATATCAGCGAGCTATGGTGACTCTCTTTCACGACATGATTCATAAAGAAGTCGAGGTGTATGTGGACGACATGATTGCGAAGTCACAAACTGAGAAAGAACATTTGGTCCATTTGCAAAAGTTGTTTGATCGATTACAAAAGTCCAGGTTAAGGCTTAATCCCAACAAATGCACCTTTGGGGTTCGTTCGGGCAAGTTACTTGGTTTTATCGTGAGTCAACGAGGAATTGAAGTAGATCCAGACAAAGTAAAAGTAATACAAGATATGTCGGCGCCGAAAAATGAGAAGGAAGTACGAGGTTTCCTTGGAAGGTTGAATTACATAGCCAGGTTCATTTCCCATCTTACTGCTACCTGTGAACCCATCTTTAAATTGTTACGCAAGAATCAGGACGTCTGTCGGGATGAGAGTTGTCAAGAAGCTTTCAAGAAGATTAAGCAGTATCTTCAAGAACCACCAATACTCATACCACCAGTTCCCGGGAGACCTCTTATTATGTATTTGACTGTGCTTGAAGGATCTATGGGTTGTGTGCTCGGACAACACGATGATACTGGACGAAAAGAACACGCCATTTACTATTTGAGCAAGAAGTTTACTGATTGTGAATCAAGGTATTCCTTACTCGAGAAGACTTGTTGTGCTCTTACGTGGGCAACCCGACGTTTGAGGCAGTATATGTTGACACATTCTACGCTTCTGATATCTAAGATGGATCCGATAAAGTACATCTTCGAGAAACCAGCACTTATAGACAGATTGGCTCGGTGGCAAATGCTTTTGTCTGAGTATGACATCCAGTACATCACACAAAAGGCTATCAAAGGTAGCATTCTTGCTGATCATCTCGCTCACCAGTCATAGGAAGAATATCAGCCCATGAAGTTCGACTTTCCAGAAAAGGATATTATGAAACTTGATGACAATAAAGGACCTGAACCAGGGGAGCAATGGACTCTCACGTTCGATGGTGCGTCAAATGATATAAGTCACGGTATTGGGGCAGTTCTGACCTCTCCACGCAACACTCACATACCTTTCACTGCCAGATTATGTTTTGATTGCACGAATAATGTCGCTGAATACGAAGCTTGTGTGATGGGCCTTGAGGCAACCATTTATTTGAAGATCAAGATTCTTGAAGTTTATGGGGACTTTGCCTTAGTGATACATCAAGTACGCGGTGATTGGGATACACGGCACCCTAATTTAGTTCCATACAGGGATTACATAGTTGATTTGTTACCCGCTTTCGATGAGGTCACCTTTGAGCACATTCCTAGAGAAGAAAATCAACTGGCAGACGCTCTGGCCACTTTAGCAGCGATGTTCAAAGTCAATTACCCGAATCATGCACCCAATATAAGGATCTGTCGTTACAAGGAGCCAACACATATTTTCCCTGCTCATTGTCTCACAACTGAAGAGGTATCAGACGAAAGGCCGTGTTATTTCGACATCAAAAGATATCTTGAGAAGCAAGAGTACCCCGAAGGTGCTACGATTTGTGATAAGCGGACTCTCAGAAGGTTGGTGTCTAAGTTTTTATTGTCAGGAGACGTTCTGTACAAGAGAAACTATGATTCGGTTCTGCTCAGATACGTGGATAGACACGAGGAAGAATCCATTATACGAGAAATACACGAGGGCTCTTTTGGGACTTATGCCAGTGGGCATTCCATGGCCAAGAAAATCCTATGAGCAGGTTATTTCTGGATGACGATGGAAAGTGACTGTTGTGTATATGCCAAAATGTGCCATAAATGTCAGGTTTACGCAGACAGGATACATGTTCCTACCACTTCTTTGAATGTGATGACTTCACCATGGCCCTTTGCAATGTGGGGTATCGATATGATTGGACACATCGAGCTGAGCGCTTCAAATGGACACAGGTTTATCCTCGTTGCTATTGACTACTTCACCAAGTGGGTGGAAGCGGCTTCGTACAAGAATGTGACTAAGCAAGTTGTCACTCGTTTCATCAAAAGAGATATCATATGCCGTTATGGAACTCCTAACAAGATTATCACTGATAACAGGTCAAATCTCAACAACAAGATGATGAAGGAAATGTGTGAATAGTTCAAGATCGAGCACCATAATTCATCACCCTATCGGCCAAAGATGAATGGGGCAGTCGAAGCCGCTAACAAGAACATAAATAAGATCGTCTAGAAAATGGTGAGAACATACAAAGATTGGCATGAGATGTTGCCTTTTTCCCTGCATGGCTATCAAACTTCGGTGCGTACTTCCACAGGGGCAACTCCGTTTTCACTAGTCTATGGTATGGATGTTGTACTCCCGGTCGAAGTGGAGATTCCTTCCTTAAGGGTTCTTACGGATACTAAACTTGATAAAGCAGAATGGATTCAAACGAGACTCGACCAACTCAATCTCATCAAAGAAAAGCGCCTAGAAGCCATTTGTCACAGTCAGTTATACCAACAACGTCTCAAGAGGGCATTCGACAAGAAGATTCGACCTCGAGAGTTCCACTCAGGTGACCTGGTCTTAAGAAAGGTTCTCCCAATCCACACTGATCCAAGAGGCAAGTGGACTCCCAACTATGAGGGACCGTACATCGTGAAGAAAGCTTTCTCAGGAGGTGCTCTAATCCTGACAAACATGGATGGGGAAGACGTTCCGCTTCCAGTCAATTCAGACTCAGTCAAAAAATACTACGCATGAAAGGACCCACTAAGTCGAAAACCCGAAAGGGCGGCTTAGGAAAAAATAAGGGCTAAAAAAGAAAAAAAGAATAACCCGCTAAGTCGAAAACTCGAAAGGGCGACTTAAGCAAAAATGGGTGTCCTGGTGGATTGAAAACCCGTAAGGGTGATCCAGGCAAAAATTAGGGACAAAAAAGCGAGAGACTGCAGTCTGAAGACTCTTCACGTACACCCTCCTAATGCGGGATGGATCGATCTAACTATTATCCTTTGGAAGCACGACACTAGGACGACCCGGGATGCGAGAACTATAACAATATCAGTTTTAACGGAAATTCGAGATTTTCTTATTGCCATTTTACTCGTTGTATTTCTTTCTTTCTCTGCAACTTCCTCATTTAGGAGTTGTTTCTATGTATGAGTGCCCATTAACGGGCCAAACTCATTAATAAAATTTTCCCTTCCATTAAAAAATCTTTGATACGTTCTTTTACTTTATTTTTCGTATGCGAATAGTGATTTAAATTCTTTGTTAAGCATTGCATTGAAAACAATAAGTCAATAATAATCACGAGCTAAAATGTGAAACACTACATTACATGGATATGAAAGAATCCCAAGGGAATTTTGTGGCATTCAAGTGTTCGTTCTTCTAAGCAGGTAGCAAGTCATAACGGTCATCTGGACCAAGATGTCATCCTCGTCGCCTCCTTACAATCGACCGAGCGTCCGATCCTCCAACACCAAGAAACTTGGGGCATTTGTTGAGATCCACGTCTCTTTTCAGTTATTCACAAAATTCCAACACATGAAGGGAGTCAAATCAAGTCATTTCTCCTCAGCAAGATTTAATCCCCCCGTGAACTCGACAAGGCTTGCCCTTTTCTCTCAAATTTCAAGCACCAGTCCATATTGGTACCTCAAGATGACGAGCAACAAATCCCAATGAGTTTTTAACATTTTGCATACAATAATCATCACGACATACTGCATTGCATCCTCAAACGCATAGCATATCCATGGATCATCATGTCACACTTAAAATGCATATGAAGCATGATCCAGATCAATCCTAAATCAACAAAACATCCTCACAAAGAATATCATTCTCATAAGTCCCAGTTAACATCTGTTATTACACTACCAACTAAAATAAATCAGAGTGTTAGTACGTCATGCTCCCCAACTCTCAATACTCACTTTATCTCTCTTAAGGTGGTAGGTCGTCTGTAGACTTTACCCTCTCTTCCTCGTATCCTTAGGGCCGTAGATCATCCATAGATCTTACCTTCACTTTATCTTCCTAGGATAGTAGGTTGTCCGTAGACTTTACCCTCTCATCATCTTTTTTCTAAGGTCGTAGATCATACGTAGGTCTTACTGTCGAGTTATCTTTCTAAGGTCGTAGGTCGCCCGTAGATCTTACTTTCACTTTATCTTCCTAGAGTCGTAGGTCGTTCGTAGACTTTACCCACTCATCATCTTTTTTTAAGGTCGTAGATCATCCGTAGATCTTACCGTCGCTTTATCTTTCTAGGGTCGTAGGTCGCCCGTAGATCTTACCTTTACTTTATCTTCCTAGGGTCGTAGGCCGTTCGTAGACTTTACCCACTCATCATCTTTTTTTAAGGTCGTAGATCATCCGTAGATCTTACCGTCACTTTATCTTTCTAGGGTCGTAGATCGTCCGTGGATCTTACCTTCACTTTACCTTCCTAGGGTCGTAGGTCATCTGTAGACTTTACCCTCTCATCATCTTTTTTCTAAGGTCGTAGATCATCCGTAGATCTTACCATCGAGTTATCTTTTAGGGTCGTAGATCATTCATAGATATTACCATAGTGGTGTCTTTTTAGGGTCGTAGATCGTCCAAGGATCTTACCCTCGCTTTATCTTTCCTAGGGTCGTAGGTCATCCGTGGACTTTACCCTCTCATCCTCTTAAGGTCATAGACCGCCCGTAGATCCTACCTTCACTTTACCTTCCTAGGGTCGTAGGTCGTCCGTAGACTTTACCCACTCATCGTCTTTTTTAAGGTCGTAGATCGTCCGAGGATCTTACCCTCGCTTTATCTTTCCTAGGGTCGTAGATCGTCCGTGGACTTTACCCTCTCATCCTCTTAAGGTCGTAGATCATCCGTAGATCTTACCTTCACATTTTAGGGTCGTAGATCGTCCGTAGATCTTACCATTGCGTCATATTTTTTTTAGGGTCATAGATCGTTCGTAGATCTTACCATCACGTTATGTTTTTAAGGTCGTAGATCGTCCGTAGATATTGCTGTTGCGCCATATTCTTAGGGTCTTAAGTCTTCTGCAGACTTTACCTTCGTGTTATCCTCAAGTTTCTTACCTCCAGTCACTGCGATATTTTCAACCATATCCTTTCAGTCACTTTACCGCCCACTCCCTCATGAACCTTGTATTGGCACCGTTACCCCAGTACAAGCTACCCTTCTTCAACCATGTTTTATCCATCATGACCAGTCCACCAGAAGACCAGTTTGTCTTTCCCCAGCAGACATTCACACCAGTGAATGACACTCACACCATCTCTCCATGGCAATTTTCGGGTCCTGGTATTTAATCATCTTCCACCTTGAACTCTCGAAAGGCTGACGCCAACCTCGCCTTCAGGTTTAAGACGATTAAATAGGGGCAGCTGTCGTACCCCAAATTTGCCCTATCTCCTTATTTTTGGTCTAGCTTTGAACTTTGCATTCCATTTGCCTCATTTTTATTATTCAGTCATTTGCATATCCCGCATCTCATGGAATCAGTCGCTTTGGTTTAAAGTTTTAGGGCTGCGCCCTCTTTCTGTCTAATCTTATTTTGAGATTTTCTTATCAGGTAAAAAGGAAGCACATCTGGTTCTTGATTAGTGGATCGTAGAATGATGTCATCATGTTACAAGGTTGGTTATCGCTCAATTTTATCAGAGCCTGGATTAGGGTTTATTTCCCTATGTGTGCCGGTCAAGATGCTAGGGTTTTGGGTCTTTGGTTTTTGGGAAGATGTCTCTCTCGCCTGCCCTGAAGATGGCTCAGAGCTCAGTGCGTTAGGTCAAGAATTTCACCTCCTCGCATTTCAAGTTTCTTCTTTAAGTCTCTAAGCCATTGAGTCGAGAATTTGGAGGTTGAATTGGCAAATGTGGAGTTCGAGCACTTCAGGAAATGAGGTTAAAGGTTCATGATAATCAAGACATGTTTTTGTTGCTTAAGTTACAAGTTATTGTGGGTTGAATATCAAAAATTAGGTTTCTGGTCGAGAAGTGCGAGTATGGTTCAGGCATGATATAAAGATCAAGGTTCAAGCGACCGGTGTTTTGGGGTTCGAATTAATCAGTGGAATTAAATTCTTAAGCATTTATTTTGTTTGAGAGTTTGATTGGATTTTGAAAGATAAGACGCGTGTTTTGTTTGGAATAAAGTTATAACCATTATTCATGATTTCTTGAGATTTAAGTTACAAAGTTGAGATGTGCGTTCGAATTATTCAAGAGAGAATTTTAGAATTTAAATAAGATGCAAGAGTTATTTGATTTCTACAACAAAATTCATTCAAAATAAATTCATTCAAGCTTTTGTGTTCATTACATTTTTGGAGACGAGTTACAAGGCATGTCACGAATTACAAGTTACAATTGCTGTTTACAAAAAAAACAAAAAGGGAATCAATTCTTTCTCCTTCAATTTTCGTTGCTTCTTCTTCAAGAGAATCGTCCATGTTCTTATAATCCCGCTTGCCGTCCAATAATTGTGCTCATGAAACAAGGAAAAATAAAAGTTAGCGATCAAACACATAAAAAAAATTCAAACAAGAATTAATTGATTGATATCTCATCATAAGGGTTTGCCTTTTGGAATCAGTCAGGGAGTTATTTTTATCATGGTTTATTTTCTCCCAATTGCAAATCACAAAAAGAGTTTTTCTCTTTGGTTCACAAAAAGGAAAAAAGAAAAAAATTGCAAATGTTTCCTGTTGCTAAAGCAAATAACCAGCATTGCTACTAAAAGATGGCAAGGAAAAGTCCAGAACAACAAAAAATACAAGCAACATAGCAGAACAACAAATGAACAAACAGCAGGCCCACAATGTTACAACAAACAAAGCAAACTGTCCCACGAAAAGAAAACAGCGTCCAAGCCAAAACAACAAGCAACAAGTCACAGGCTAACATAACAGCAGCAACATGACTATAACATAAACAATCAGCAAATATTAAACAAAACAATTGTGCAAACTAGCAATAGCTTACAATACCCTATGTCATCATTTTCCAAAAGAGGCAAACCCTTCAGAATTTTCAAAGAAAAAGCACAAAAGCTTTACATCACAAAAAGATGAAAGAGGAAAGATATAACCTGCTGCAATTCAGCCCAAACCAGTCCAAAATTTCTGCTACAACTATGTTGCAGAAACAAGCCAAACAGTCCAACAAAACTGCCCACAAACACCAAAATAGACAAAAACAAAACCTGTATTCTAAAGCCACAAGACAGCATACCAATATGTTCAAAATTTCTCTGATTTGCCTCCCAATTCCTACTGCCATTTCACTATAAAGAAACACACCACTGTTTCATTAAGGGGATCCTGGACACACAACTTAAAACACAACAAAGGGGATTTTTCTTTTAAAACCACAAACTATAAAAGCAAGAGCTAGCAAAAACCACAAACTGTCAACCCAAAAAAACCAGCAAAAACCACAAACTGTCAACCCAAAAAACCAGTAAAAAACCAAAACTATAAACCAGAAAAACTGCATCAGCCAAAGAACCAAAAAAATAGAAAAACCGTATCCACCAAAACCCAAAACAAGAAAACTGCATCAGTCAAAACCAACCGACCAAACACACTGCATCAGCAAAAAACCAACAAACCAGAATCAATATAAATTTGGAAGCAAAAGGAGAAGGAAAGGATCGAGGAAGGAGTTTACCGGGAAGAATCTCGTTCAGGTCGGTAATCTCATATCACCGTTGCTTCATTTGTTTACTGCTTGATACAATCATGTTTCTATAATGCCAATAATTATTTCCCATAAATGTTTGATCTTGCTATTGTTTGAATCTTCGTCATCCTGAAATCATATGAAAATTGTGAGTAAGTTATTGTTTGTGTAACATGAAACTAAATCGATAAAAAACAAAATAACAAACCACTCAAGAAACTCACCTTTTCTATGTTGAATCCGTTCATTAGACTAACCCTTTTACCCCCTTTAGCTTTACTGTTCATCCTCGACTTCACCTCCATTCATAAACCAAAGACACAGTCATATTCTCAAATGTTCATTCAATTTCATCACCACATGTACGTCAGTTCTCAAGTCCACTTAACAATATCATCATCGAAGCATTTTCCATTAACGCATCTGCAGCAACATGCAATAATTCATCAATGCTGCATCACTAAAACGCATCCCACAATCGCGAATCTAAGGACGATCAAGAGTTGGTAAGGTCTTACCTGAATCCCCTTTAGCAACAATGACGAAGTCGCTTTGAACGCCAAACGCATGGTTACAGTTTTGCTTCGGAAAAAGATGATGATGGAGATGGTTTTGTTTCTTTTGGTTAAACGTGAACGACGAAATTGAGAGGAAGGAATTTTGTTCGTTCACAATTTCTCTTTCTGTTTGATGAAGAAGGTGTTGGCATTTCCTGGCTCTAGGGTTTGGGAGTAACGCGTTTCTGGTTTTTTAGAAGGGGGTTTGATCCGGGTCAAACCTGACCCGGTCTTCCCCAAGCCTTTTTCCTTCATCTTAATTCTACTCTTTGGGCCCCTTCCCACATCCTTTTCTTAGCCCATCCGAGTTATACCTTCACCCCCCAATTCCCTGTCTTACACTTCCTTTTTACTAATTAACTTAGTTTAATTTCAAATATTAATCTTTCTAGTTAATTTAGTTTTTTTTAGATTTAATCAAATAACTAGTTAATTAGATAATTTTAATTAGTTAGATTGGTTTTAGACTTAATTAGTATTTTTTTATAGGAATTTTAACTATTTTAGATTTATTTCATAACTCTAGAACTTCTAATTAGTTTAGATATATTTTGATAATCTTATTTTAGTCTTAGAAATTTAATCTTTAGTTTAAAATTAATTTAATTTAGATTTAAATTAGTATCTCTAAAATTAAATTAGGATTTAAATTAATAACTTTAGAATTTTATTTAATTTTTAGCATTTTCATTTAGATTTAGATTTAGTTAGGTAAGTTTAGAATTTTATTTGATAACTTTAGGGTTTTTATTTGATTTAGATTTAGTTTAGTAATTTTAGAATTTTATTTGATTTAAAGTTTAGTTTAGTAATTTTAGAATTTTGTTTGATAACTTAGATTTAGTCTAGTAGTTTTAGAATTTTATTTAATTTAGATTTAGTTTAGTAACTTTGGAACTCTTATTCGTTTTAGATTTAATTTCGCAACCTTGGAATTTTAATTTAATTTAGATTTAATCTACTATTTTTAAATTTTTAATTTAGTTTAGATCTAATTTAGTAGTTTTAGAACTATTTTTACAACCTTAGAATTTGTAGTTAGTTTAGAATTATTTTAGTAAGTAATCTTAGTTTTTTTAATTTAGTTCAAATAACTTCTTTAGATAATTAGTTACATTCTCTTCTATTCATATTTAAATATCTCTGTAATTTTAAAACTCACACCTCTTAAGTTAAAGCTTTGACTTTAGGCCATTTGTATATTCAAAATCTCATCCGCATCCATTTTTAGTCAAACTTTCCATTCATAAATCAAAAGTCCAAAACATTTAATTATTACTCGAATTCATTCTAAAACTTGCAAAAACACTCAACAAATCAAAACTCCCCCAAAGGGCATGTTATCTCCGTTCTACCGCGATACTGGCCGTGCCTATTGCTAGAATGCGTGCGTTAACATCGCCCACTAAAAAACACAAACAAACCAACCATTTTCTAGAGGAACTACGGTATTCTGATTCCTTCATTGGATACGTAGGCAAAGGGTCGCGAAACCCTCACGAATGCAATAATAAAAAACCCTTTCATTTCCCCTTAAGCAAGCATAGTTGTAGATAAACACACCCTTTAAGACAAACAAACAAAATGGATCTCGTTGAGTACAATAGGTTTGAGGGGTGCTAATACCTTCCTCTTGCATAACCGACTCCCTTACCCTTTTCTCTTGGTCGCAAGACCATCTTATCCATTCCCTTGTGGTTTTATCGATATTTCCCCTCCCTTCGGGATAAATAAAGTTCGGTGGCGGCTCTGTGTTTTCTGCCGGTGGCTTCAACTTCTAAAGAGGATATGATAATATTCCTTGCTTTCCAAACATACGACCACTTTTTCTCATCATCTGCGTTCCATTCTGCTTCCGGTTTAGGTACGACATCATCCACATTGATCATAGTAATTTGAAAAGTACCATTTTGGATGGCTTCCATACTTCCCTATTAATAGAATTAATATGGACACACATACAGTTCTTCCAATAACCATAATTTTTGCCTTTGAAAATGGGCGCTCTATCATACACCCCTTTAGGTTCGAAAGCCATAATCTAATAAGTAATTTCAAATCACAAAACAACATGTGATTGACATACCACTTGTTAGATGATAGGCAACAATCTACAGGAAGGGTAAATAGATCCCAATAAAATTTTCTGTATAAAAATCGGTTTTAAAAATTATTTATCAACTATGGACAGCGAAAGCAATTTCGGATCGACAATCATCTATCTCGAATCATTATCGAAAGGATCAGATATGCATTAAACCATATCAAAAAGGAATTCAAATGATGAGAAGTTGAATCAATATATTTTCAAATATAACGTTTGAATAAAATCATACAATGATTATCCATTTCCAATGAAATATTAAACAAAAACTTGACTTAAGCAATTTTTGAACACTTTATGTTCAATCAATTCTAATCAGACTTTTCTTTGGTTTTATTTATATAAAAAATCCAATTGAAATCTTATAGATTTCAATCAACTCAACAGAAATAATTTGAAATATTATTGAAAAGGAAATCGTCTCAATGTATTTATTGTATAATCAATAGATTCACAATTTGAAATGAAATTAAAAGGGATAGATAGGGAGAGAGACACACAAAGATTTTTTTAAAGGCCGATCCCCAATCGGCATCACTATGGGTGCGTAATCCCCAAATTCTAAATGGAATTGAGATAATCAATTAAACCTTGCAAATGTACGAATACAAGAGATAAGTATCAATCCAACCCTCCAACCCTATGTTTCATGTTGGTCCTATCTTATTCTCTTACCTTTATCTTATGTGAGATCAAGTAACTCGATACTTCCAATTTGATCCCCCAGTTACGGCTACTCATTTGACAAAAACTATGTTTTTCAAAGCTTTCACTCGGCTGAATCCAAATTATGAACTGATGTGACCCAATATTACCAATCAATCCTCCAATTACGTTACTCCTTTGACATAAACATATTTCTTCAAAGCTTTCACTCGGTTGAATCTGAATTGCAAAATCTTGTGAAAAACTCCATAATCAACCATGATCTTGAAAGAAAACCCCAGCTAGATTTATTATGAAACACTCAAATAATTTCCAACCTAATTGATTACAACCAACCTAATTTGACCTTATCACACTATCTCTAGATCATACAACAAAAATGATTATATGTAGTTGTTGTATGAATGAAATGATGGAGGATGGAGATGATGAAAATCTCTTTGTATTTTTTGTTTCAATCAATTAGAATTGATGCATGAATGCATATATATATATATATATCTGTGTGTGTATGTGTGTGTGTGTGTGTGTGTGTGTGTGTGTGTGTGTGTGTGTGTGTGTGTGTGTGTGTGTGTGTATGTGTGTGTGTATGTGTATGTGTGTGTAATAGGGGAAAAACAGAAAAATAGATTTGCAAAATTTCAAGTTTAGAAAGTTTAAAACAATATGTGTTGACAAAAATATTGTTGGAGTTGACATATAAGATGTGTTTTCTTCTTATGTGTCAACTCATACAGTCTTAGAGACAACTCTAAGAGAGCAGATCCATTTGGGTTGAAACTGCATCAGCTTATGTCGACTCACTCATGGTTTGTGTCGACCCAAACACCTTGTGTATCGACCTAAAGGACTTTGTGTGTCGACACAAATAGGGAAAAAATTATTAAAAGATCCACATTCCATTGACCATGTTGATCCAATAATTAATCCTCTAAATGTTGATAAGAAGTTGAATTAACACCGTCTATATTAATATCCATCAACTTCATACATGGTTCAACCCAACAATGAAACCAAATATCTATATCAGCTTCATTTCCTACACACCAATACCTAAACTTAGGAAACTTAGGCCACAAGTCATTTAGATTCTTCCATATATTAAAGTCACTTACCTTAACAATCACATCCTCACAACCAATATTGCTCCACATATATTTTCCACATATAAATTCACAGTAGAGAGGTTGTCCATTTCTTAGAGTAGCCTAAAAAGCTTCAAAAGACAAGAATTATTCATAAAATCCAACCATCTAATACCATATCCTCCTAAGAACTTTGGAAGCATCATCAAGTTCCACTTCATCAAATGAACTCTTTTATGCTCCTCGCAATCACCTCAGATAAAAGAACATTGTAAATTTTAAATCTCAGGAAAACAAGCTTCAAGAATGCTAGTATTCATCGTATTATAAATAGGTAAGGCCTTAATAACAACTTTAGAGAGATACCTGACCAGCAAAAGAAAGGTGTCGAGCTTTCCAAGAGGCCAACTTGGACTTATCTTGCTCTAGGATATAATTAAAATTGGATATTTTTCTTGCTCCACCAAGGATATAGACACCCAGATATTTATCCGGCGATTGTGTTTCACGGAAGCCAAACATAACAATCAATTTATGACAAACTGACACAAAAGCATTTATAAATAAAAGAATGTTTGTTTTATCAATACTCACTTGCTGACCAGACAAAAGAGAAGATTGATTAACAATATCAAATACTCATTGCATTTGAACCTTTATAGTTTGACCAAATAATAAAATATCATCTACAAACATCAAGTAAGATATAAGATAAATATTTCTACCCGCCTTCACAGTTTTCCAAAAGCCTTTTCCATGCTATGAGAAATAAGATGAGACAATTTATCCATACAAACAAAAAAGAGGTATAAAGGAAATATGGCCTTCTTGTGAGACACCTCTTTAAGGTTTGAAAATTTTGGATCTAGTTCCATTCCATTTCACATTAGTGGTTACAATTGTAATAAAGGTCATAATAATAATGATTAGTTCCAAATAAAATCCCACCTCATTCAATATATTTTCAATGAAAGATCACTTTAGCATATCATATGCTTTAGTTAAATCAACTTTAATCCCAAAATATCCCACCTTCCCTTACATGTTATGCATGCTTCGAGCCACATTATCATGAATACTTATCCCTGGTACATAGCCCATTTGAAAAGGAGAGACAATTCGAGGAATAATAATCTTAAACCTATTTACAACCAATTTTGTCTTACTATTATACAAAATATTGCAAAGGGAAATGGGATGAAACTGATTAACAAACTTAGGATGCGATACCTTAGGAATTAAGTAGATATTTGTTTGATTAATTTCAAGAAGCGCGTCTAGACTAGCCCATATTTTCTTGACAAAATTACAATTATTTGATCCATTGATATCCTAGGTGTTTTGATAAAAACTAGCAGGATATCCACCTGGTCCAGGTGATTTCCAATGTCCCATATCAAAAGACTCTTGAGAAGCTCTAGGATAAGAAACTGGTGTTTGGAACCTTCATCCTCTTTAGTAGTTTTAGCAAATATATTATTGTAAAAAGAAGTTTTCGAAGATTGAAGTTGATGTTCATCTTCCACCCACAGGCCATTAGTGTCACTAGGCATTTGAACTTGATTTTACCTTCTCATATTAATAACTTTTAAATGATAGTACTTCGTATTACAATCCTCGTCTTAAAGCCAATTGAGAGCGTTGAAACCACATAAGCTTCTTCTACTGCATAATTTTTGACAGATTACGCTGAAGCTTGAACTCTAATTTATGGAGTAATTTAATCCCTCAACTAGCTTAAACCATCCTCTGAATTTCATTAATCAGAGCCAATAGTTTTCTCTTTTGACCAATATTAAGTTTAATATTCTTCCAGTTCATGAATTTATCTTGAATATTCAAATTTTTATTAATAGTATAAGTAAAATTCCATGCCTCTTTAAACATATTAATATAAGCAATTTATGTTATCCATGCATTTTCAAAAGTATTCGACTTTTACTATACGAGCATTACAAAAATGAATGATTAGAATAAGATGATGATTATAGAAATCCACACGAGCAAGAACTTTGAATCTAGCACAGGGGCAGAAAGACCTGATGGCGCTCGTCGCCAAGAAAAAGAAGACCAAGAAGCCAACTGTTGTCCTCAATATGGGGAGAAGGTTCAAAGGTCCTACTCAACCATTCCAAGTGGAATATGTCTCCTCTAAAGAAGACGCCAATCAGGATGAAGATGGTAGAAGCATCAAGAATGAAGGCAAGAACAATCAGGGTTATGAGAACACTCCTGAGATGAAGACTTTTCTGATGAACAGTATCCCCCTACGGATGATAAATATAAGCAGTTGGAGGACAGACTCAAAGATATGGAAATCCAGAATATACCTGGATTGGATTTTGGTGAATTAGGTCTGGTTCCGAGGATGGTCATCCCACCTAAGTTCAAAATCCCTGTCTTTTCTAAATACGATGGGGTATCTTGTCCTCAACTCCATTTGAGGTCGTATGTTCGGAAGATACAATCTCACACTGCTGACTGGAAGTTATAGGTCTATTTCTTCCAAGAAAGTTTGGCTGGAACTTAACTAAAGTGGTTCTATCAGTTGGAGGGAACCAACATCCATACATGAGAAGACTTGGCCGCTGCTTTCTATAAGCAGTATCAATATAATGATGACTTGACACCAACTCGAGTGCAACTGTAGAATATGTCCATGGGCTCTAGTGAAGGGTTCAAGGAATATGCACAGAATTGGAGAGACTTGACTGGAAGGGTGCAACCTCCCTTGACTGATAGGGAAATGTTGGATATGTTCATGGGCACTCTGACAGGCCCATTCTTTAATCTATTGATCGGAAGCTCTTCGTTTGGTTTTACAGAGATGATTTTAACAGGGGAAAGAATTGAAAGAGGTATCAAGAGTGGGAAGATCCTGATGGCTACATCTTCTAATGATGTGAAGAAGCCATTTGGAGGTAAAAAGGAAGTCAATGTTGTCTATAGCCACAAGAGTCGTAGTAAAAGTAACCGCCATCAATCTGTGGGAGCAGTGTTGATATCCAATTCAGTGCCTATTTATTAACAACAACATAGTAACTGACGAAGGCCAGACGCTCCGCCGAGGCAGTTTACCAAAATTGGCAGCCTTTATCTCAAGCGTTACAACATTTGTTGAAGGCTGAACTCATTTCACTACGAGATCCTCCTCAGAATCCCAACACATTCTCTCCAAAGTATAATCCAAATGCGAGGTGTGCTTACCATTCAAGCAGTCCTGGTCATGACACCAACAATTGCTGGGCTATGAAGAGCAATATTTAGGACATGATCGATAATAAAGAAATTGAGTTTGATCCTTCGGAGACTCCAAATGTGATTACTGCACCTATGCCTAAGCATGACAAGGGCATAAGTGTTGTTGAATATGTGTTGTACATTACCTCTAAGGTACCCCACTTGTTGCCTTGGGAAAACAACAGTCACGTCTCTCGAACGTGGGATGATTTAGCAAAGGTCCTCTAGTTAAAAGGTCGTCGTCCCTCGATGACCCTTCGATGCTTCCTTGGTAAACGATCTTAGTATCTTAGGATAATTGCTAAAGTGTCCTACGAGTTACCTTCGTGACTGTACGATGACCCTCGCCTGTCCCTTAAAACATCCAATGATAGGGCTACCTACTAACTAATGGTAGGATAACACTATCTAAAGGAAAAAAGGAAAATAACAAAGACCTTTTGAGTAGGTAGGTAGCTTATAGTTGCTTGCTCAGAAAGTAAAACAATTTTTCACACATACACTCTCGTTTCTAAATATTTTCAAAGACAAAACACTTTTTATGCATTCTCAACGATACGAGAATCATTACAAAGTTTTCCGCACTAAGGCATCTTTTCAAAAATACACTTACACAAAAAAGCATTTTCAAAGTGAGCTAGCAACTAAGAGCCCGTAGGTAACTACAGATGAAAAGGGTGCTAATACCTCCCCTTTTTCATAACTTACCCCCCTTATTTAGAAAAAATTCTCAAAGGTCTTTCTTATTCTTTTCACCCTTTCCTTTATTGGATAAAAGAAAAGTCGGTGGCGACTCTTGCTATCTGTAATATTTGTGATAAAACACAAAACTAAAAGTAAGTTGTCCCACCGTATTACAGGAGTGTTTATCAGATTTAGTCTCTGAGGTAAATGCTTGTCATGTAGATAGTCGCCCTGTCCTATTTCTGGAATTGATATACAGTTTGTGTTTGTTGGTAAACCCGTCATGTTTTGGGAATTCATACCACCTGGCCATGTCGATAGTTTCCCCGTCCTATTTCGGGAGTTAATCTTTGCCTGGTTATAAAGATAGTTCCCTCGTCATGTTTCAAAAGTTAATATATGCCGGGTTATATAGATAGTTTCCCTGTCCTGTTTCAGGAGTTAATCTAGGACCTATTTTTTGTTGGCGAACCCGTCTTGTTTGGGGAATTCATGACGCCCGATCGTATAGATAGCTGCCGTCTTGTTTCGGGAATTAATCTTGGACCCAATCATACATATAGTTACCCCGTCCTATTTCAGGAATTAATCTTTGACCTATTTTGAAAATTCTTGATGATATTCGTTTGTTTGTGAACTTTATCTGAAAAGATAAAGTTAGTCTTTATGCAATGTCATGATGTATGTAATGCATTGCATAATGATATTCTCAAAGTAAATGAGAGTGTTATATATGTATTTCGTATGTATATGTTATGATAGATGTATGGATGCAAGGTATCGTTGAAGCGTATCGATAGCTTCGTATAACATCTTTGCTGGGGAACATAAATCCCTGACTGTCGTTGAGAATGAAGGATATGAATCTTCAATCTTGTTTAGAATCCTCCGCTAGGGATTCCTGATTTCTGTTTGGGGATACTCCGCTAGGAATGTTTGACTTCTGTTTGGGGATAGAAGAGTTCAAGAACCTTGGTCGTTCGTCGCTCTACTGGGGAATATAGTTCTTATATCCTGGATGGGGATAAAAGAGATGGATAGTCTTCCGAGAAGCTGTATGATCAAGCTCTAGGTATGGTAACAACTCTTCTGGGATAGCAACATGGACTACACTTTACTAGAGAAGAGAATCTACTGGGGATTTGCAGTTATCGGAGGAATGCACTCTGCTGGGGAAGTTAGACTCTGTTGGGGAAATAAATCCTGCTGGGAAAATAGACTCTACTATATTAATATACTATGTTGAGGAAATTAGCCTTGTTGAAGAAGAGAACTCTGTAGGGGATTGTACAGTGTTGGATAAATAACTCAGTTGGGGAATTAAATTCCTATGAATTGTGTTGAGGGAATCATTTCTAATGGGAATTAGAATTTCGTAGGCTGTGCGGAGGAAGTTTCCAACATAATCTTGGGAGATAATCAAAATACTTTATCCGCTAGGGGGATCTCCTGGGGAGTATGGTCATGTTAATAGCTGGAAGATGCCTCAACTCCTGTCTGAAGGCATATTAGACTTGCAGGGGAATGTATCTTCGTATGGGATGAGGTTGTGAAGGTAACTCTATGGGGATAATGCCATGGAGGTTGCTCTGTGGGGATTTGTGGATGACTTGAACGTTATCCCAATTCCTAGAGTCTTTAGTAAATGATGATTCCTATTGTTATGCATATATTTGTTAATAGTAATCATATTCATATACATATGTTCATTCAATTTAGTCATTGGACTTTTTTGCAAATAAAATAGAAAAGATAAAACAAAATTTGAATTTCGCAATTGTATTTGTATTAATAATTTGCCTATAAACAGGCAGTTTTTGTACATAGAGACAAAAATCCTGGTAAGAGGAAATCGTCATAAAATGAAAAGAGTACAAAGTAAAACAAAGAGAAAATAACTATGTGGAAACAATCTCATTGAGTTTCGACTTTGCTATTGCCTTTATATCTTCAAGCATCTCATCCCTCACTTTTGAAAGAAGTTGACTGAATTGGTCTGTACCATTTGAACTTGATGTTGGTAACAAAGCTTGTTGTAAGTATATGATCCAACGGGACATAGTTATACGCTTTAAGCCCTAACTTTTTCCTGGGCCTCCCTTTTGGATTTTCAGTCCACCGGGATACCCTTTTTTCCCCATGCTGCCTTTTCAGGTTTTCGACTTGCCGGGTGTACAGTCTTTATATATATCCCTAATTTTTGCCCGAAACCTTTTGGTTCGCCGGGATGCCCTTATTTTTGCCTAGGCCAGTCAATCTAGTGGGTCATATTCATGCTTAATATCTTTTGACTATACCTGCGTTCATAGGATACGAAAAATCTTCATCGTCCATGGTGGTAAGCATCATAGCACCACCAGAAAATATCTTCTTGATCACAAATGGCCCTTCGTATGTAGGAGTCCATTTTCCCCTGGGATCACCTTATGGTAAGATGATGCGGTTTATTACTAAGTCACTAGCTTGATATACCCGATGTTTAACTTTCTTATTGAAGGCTTTAATCATACGCTTCTAGTACATCTGACCGTGACAAATGGTCGCAAGCCTCTTCTCATCAATCAAACTCATCTGGTCTAGTCTAGTCTAAATCCATTCGTCTTCGTCTAAACCTGCATCTTTCATAATCCTTAGAGAAGGAATCTGGACTTCGACAAGTAGGACAACTTCCATACCATAGACTAGAGAGAATAAGGCTTCCCCAGTTGATGTACGGACCGAGGTACGATATCCATGAAGAGACAGTGGTAACATCTCATGCCAATCTTTATATATCACCGTCATCTTTTCTATAATCTTCTTGATGTTCTTATTGGAGGCCTCCACTGTGCCATTCATCTTCGTTCGATATGGAGAAGAGTTGTGATGTTTTATCTTGAACTGCATGCAGAGTTCCATGATCATAGTATTGTTTAGATTTGTACCATTGTCCGTGATGATCCTTTTTGGGATGCCATATCGACAAATAGGATTACGTTTAATGAATCGAGCCACAACATTCTTAGTAATGGAGGTAAATGATACTGCTTCAACCCACTTTGTGAAGTAATCAACAGCGACGAGGATGAAACGATGTCTGTTAGAAGTTGTAGGCTCAATCTCACCAATCATATCAATGCCCCATATTGCAAATGGCCAAGGAGCGGTCAAGACATTCAGAGGAACCGGGGGCACATGTACTTTGTCAGCATAGATCTGGCATTTATGACAAGTTCTTGAATGGTTATGGCAATCAAGTTCCATAGTCGAGCAATAGTAACCCGCTCTCGAAATCTTCTTATCCATAATATTCCCAGTGGAATGAGTACCAAAGATACCTTCATGCATATCTTCCATAATCTTTTCAGCTTCCTTCTTGTCCACACAATAAAGCAGAGTCGAATCATGGTTGCGTTTGTACAAAATTTTGTTGCTTAGGAAGAACTTAGCAAATAACCTCCATAGAAATTTCTTGTCATTAATAGACGCCCCCTCTGGGTACTCTTGAGCCTTGAGGTATCTCTTTACTTCATGAAACCAAGGCTTTTCTTCTACTCCGTCGGTATTGACTTCATAAAAATGTGTCGGTTCGTCTAGTATTTCAATAATAATTCGAGGAGCTTCATTATCCCATTTGACTTTGAACATAGATAAAATGGTAGCTAATGCATCTGCCAACTGATTCTCTTCTTGTGGGATATGCTCAAAAGTGATTTCCTCGAAGTATGGGATTAAGGTCAACACACGTTCCCAATAAGGAATGAGATTCAGGTGCTTCGTATCCCATTCTCCCTTAATCTGAATGATGACTAGGGATGAATCCCCATACACATCCAGGAACTTGATCCTCATGTTAATGGCTGCTTTGATACCCATGATGCATGCTTCATACTTTGCCATATTGTTGGTACAATCAAAACATAATCTGGAAGTGAAGGGCGTATAGAAACCCTTGGTGGAGACAACCACATCACTAATTCCATTATCAAGCGTGTTAGAAGCTCCATCAAAAACCATAGTCCATCGGATCCCGGATCAGGTCCTTCATATGATCCAGGTTCTTCATAATCTATAACTAGCATAATATTCTCATCCGAGAACTCGAAATTCATAGATTGGTAGTCATCTACGGCTTGATGCGACAAATGATCTGCCTATACACTTCCTTTAATTGCCTTCTGAGTGGTGTACTGAATATCGTATTCTGTTAAGACCATTTACCATCGGGCTATCCTTCCGGAGAGAGATGGCTTCTCAAATATGTATTTGATGGGATCCATTTTAGAGATCAACAAAGTAGTATAGGTCAACATATACTGTTTTAGTTGGCGAGCAGCCCATGCCAAAGCGCAACAAGTTTTCTCAAGAAGTGAGTATCTTGTTTCATAGTTGGTAAACTTTTTTCTAAGGTAGTATATTGCATGCTCTTTTCAACCAGACTCGTCATGCTGGCCCAATACACACCCCATTGAATTCTCCAACATTGTTAAGTACATGATTAGAGGTCTTCCTTCAACTGGTGGCATCAGAATTAGAGGTTATTGGAGGTACTCCTTGATTTTGTCAAAGGCTAACTGGAAATCATTATTCCACTTCATTACCTGATCTTTCTCCAGTAACTTGAAGGTTGACTCACAAGTAGCAGTCAGATGGGAAATAAATCGGGTAATGTAATTCAGTTGTCCCAAGAAACCTATGACTTCCTTCTCTGTACAAGGGACTGACATTTCTTGAATAGCTTTGACCTTGGAGGGATTAACTTCAATACCTTTACCATTGATGAAGAAACTCAGGAGCTTACCGGATCTCACCCCAAAAGTGCACTTATACAAATTCAACCTTAGCTTGTACTTTTTCAGCCTCTCAAACAACCTGTGTAGATGGTCAAGATTTTCCTCTTCGGTCTGGGATATGCCTATCATGTTGTCGACGTAGACCTCTATCTTATGATGAATCATGTCATGGAATAAATCTACCATGGAACGTTTATATGTTGCACGGGCGTTCTTCAACCCAAAAGGCATAACCTTGTAGCAGAAAGTGCCCCACCGTGTAACAAAAGTAGTCTTCTCAATGTCTTTGGGCGCCATATGGATCTGATTGTACCCTGAGAAGCCATCCATGAAGGAGAATACTTTATACTAAGTAGTGTTGTCGACCAGAACATCAATATGTGGAAGCGGAAAGTCATCCTTGGGGCTTGCCCTGTTCAGATCTCTGTAATATACACATATACATTTTTCCATCTTTCTTTGGTACCGGGACCACATTTGCAATCCACTGAGGATAGGATGTAACAGCCAAGAAACCTGCGCTGAATTGCTTGATAACCTCAACCTTGATCTTCTCGGACATTTCGGGACGCATACGACGAACTTTCTGCTTTATTGGAGAACAACCCTCTTTCACAGGCAGACGGAGAACCACAATATCAGTATCGAGCTTTGGCATGTCTTCGTACAACCAAGCAAATATCTCAAGATAGTCATGCAGCATCTAAATTAACCTGTTCTTGACATTGTCTTATAGATTGACACTTATCTTGACTTCCTTACTGTCTTCTTCAGTACCCAAGTTTACAAATTCAACTGGCTCTTCATGCAGTTGTATAGCCTTTTCCTCTTGCACTAACAGTCTGGAAAGTTCTCCAGGTATTTCAAAATATTCTTCACCTTCGTCCTTGGCTTGGTAGATCAGATTTTCAAAGTCATAAGTGGAAATAGTAGAATCGTTATCAACGGGGTCCAAAGTGGATATGGATATGCAATTTATTGTGTGGGTGTGTGTAAGAACACATAGCTATTCTGAAAGTGTAATAAAATAAAAAGAAAGACAAAGAGCGCAAAATTTGAATGCAAAACGTCCAATGCTTTATTAAATGAAAATATGCGAATGAAATGACAACCCTTAACAAATGGATCATTGTGCCCTGGGTAAGGCACGAGGCTTAAAAATTACATAACCAAAACTTTGAAAGCAATAAAACAGAAAGTAGCTATTACTCCTAACTAAAGGAGATTCAGATAAGGTCTCCAGTCTTCCAATTGCTGAGTCTATTGCCGATGGTAGGAAAGATCCAGTTGTCTAGGTCGTAGTCATTGTCAGCATCTTCTATAATGTTGACTCCAGGGTTGCTGACACAAAATGGTGTTCTTCCAGCATGAGTGCGATGAACATCCCTCTGAGCCTCTTCTTCTACAACAACTTTAGCATCCTTCAAAGAATCCATTATGGGTGGACCCCTGGTAATCTTGGAAATAACAGAAACGTCTTCAATTGCGGTAAGAGGGATTACTTCAAAAGTCTGAAAAGGGGTTTCGATGAATTCTCCGTCCATATCTACATACCTGAATGAGTTTAAGTGACTCACCATATGCTCCTCTTCACCACAAACGGTAACAACCTTTCCTTTCATAGGGTACTTTAGTTTCTGTGTAACGTAGAGGTAATAACACCCGCCCCATGAATCCAAGGGCGTCCGAGTAAACAAGAATAAGCTGGTCGAATATCCATCACATATAAGGTAGATTCAAAGACATGCGAACCTACCTTAATCGGAAGATCCACTTCTTCATATACCATCCTCTTTGAACTGTCAAAGGCTCGGACTATAATATCACTGAGTTTCAGTGCAACCCCTTCACAGTCAAGCCTGTCGAGCAGCTGGGGAAGACCCCATCAAAGATATCCATGTTGTCCTTACTGTTGTGTTCCGAAGCCCATGCGAAGGCTTTGATTACATTCGTCAAGACTGCGCATGTGCCGCAGGAAACTTCAGGTGATCAGTTCAAAGATTGTGTGGCCAGCCTGACTGCCGATAATGGGCTGGGTTTTTCAGATGCAGACTTAACACCGAAGGGAAGGAAGCATAATGATGCTCTGCATGTCTCGATTGAATGCAGGGGCACCACTATAGCTCATGTGCTGGTAGATACTAGGTCTTCGCTGAATGTGTTGCCTAAGAAGGCGTTGGACCAGTTGGATTGCAAGGGTTTGACTCTAAAGCCTAGTAACATTGTGGTAAGGGCTTTTGACGGATCGAAGAGAACGGTGCACGGAGAGGTGGACATCCCTATCAAAGTAGGTTCTCATACTTTCGGGTCCACCTTCTATGTGATGGATATCAGGCCGTCGTATTCTTGTTTGCTGGGTCGTCCTTAGATCCACGAGGCTGGGGCAGTTACTTCCACACTACACCAAATGCTGAAGTATCCGGTGAAAGGGAAGATTGTCACTGTGCGGGGTGAAAAGGAGTATATGGTGAGCCACCTCAATTCCTTCCGATATGTAGAGATGGACGGGGAATTCATAGAAACTCCATGTCAGAATTTCGAAGAGGTCCCTCAGATCTTGGCATCAACTGAAACTACTACCAACACTAAACCTCCTCTGAAGATGGCTTCCCTCAAGGACGCCGGGGCCGTGGTTGAATAAGGTGGGTGTGCCAATTGGGGTCAGCTCCCTGATTTCACTCACAAAACTGACAAATTTGGTCTGGGCTTTACTACAGGGGCTCAAAGGGCTGTTCGACGCGCTCGGGCTGGAAGACCTCCCCTGCACATCAGTAATCAGGGAATTAATTCCATTAAAGATAGTGAGGAAGACTCAGACATTGAAATCTGGATCTACCCAACTACCAATGGTGGACCGAGTAACTGGACAGCTAGGGACTTTATACCAGTTTTTTTATTCCGCAGTTAATGACTTACTTGTTTTGAGATTTGTAATAAACAATTTAAAACTATACGGCCTTGTGCCTTGCCCGAGGCACATTGGTTTTGTTTGTGAGGGCTGTTATTTGTCATTTCATATATCATTAATAAAGCATTGGACGTTTCTTGCATACAAATTTTGTGCTCTCTATTTTTATTTTCTGTTTTTCACTTTATCGAAACAGCTATTCTCTTACACACACTCACGTATCATAATGAAGATCCATATCCACTCTGGATCCCATTGATAACAGCTCTGCTATTTCCAGTTATGACTTCAAAAATCCGATCAACCAAGCCGAAGACGAAGGTGAGGATGATTGTGAGGTGCCTGGAGAGCTTGCTAGACTACTACAGCAGGAAGAAAGGGCCATACAACCTCATGAAGAGCCGGTTGAGATAGTGAACTTGGGTACTGAGGAAGACAAAAAAGAGGTTAAAATAGGTGCAAATTTGGAGCTTAGCATCAAAAAGAGGTTGATATAGATGTTGCACGACTATGTTGAGATCTTCGTCTGGTCCTATGAAGACATGCCTGGTTTGGACACTGATATTGTGGTACATCGCCTGCCGACTAAAGAATAATATCCTCCGATTTAACAGAAGGTCCGTCGTATGCGTCCCGAAATGTCAGAGAAGATCAAGGCAGAGGTCATGAGACAGTTCGACGCAGGGTTCTTAGCTGTCACTTCTTATCCACAGTGGGTTGCTAACGTTGTTCCGGTACCTAAGAAGGACGGTAAGGTACGAATGTGTGTGGATTACAGAGATCTGAACAGGGCAAGCCCCAAGAATGACTTCCCACTTTCTCACATTGACGTTCTGGTCGACAACACCATGCAACATAAAATCTTCTCCTTCATGGACAGTTTCTCTGGCTACAACCAGATCAAGATGGCTTCTGAAGACATGGAGAAGACAACCTTTGTCACACAGTGGGGCACCTTCTGTTACAAGGTGATTCCTTTTGGGTTGAAGAATGCTGGGGCAACTTATCAATGCGCCATGGTCGCTTTGTTCCATGATATGATTCACCATGAGATCAAAGTTTATGTTGATGATATGAGAGCTAGGTCTCGGACTGAGGAAGAGCACCTTGATCATCTCCAAAAGTTATTCGACAGGTTGAAGATATATAAGCTAAGGTTGAATCCGAACAAGTGCACCTTCGGGGTAAGGTCTAATAAGCTTCTGGGTTTCATGGTCAGCGGCAAAGGCATCCAAGTAGATCCTGCAAAGGTAAAAGCTATACAAGAAATTCCAGCTCCCCGTATAGAGAAGGAAGTTAGAGGTTTCTTGGGACGCCTGAATTATATCGCCAGGTTCATTTCACATCTGACTGCTACTTGTGAGCCAATCTTCAAGCTTCTGAAGAAAGATCAAGTGGTAAAGTGGAATGATGAATGCCAGACCGCTTTTGAAAGAATCAAAGAATACCTGCAAGAACCACCAATTCTGATGCCTCCAGGTGAAGGAAGACATTTGATATTATATTTAACAGTGCTAGACAATTCAATGGGGTGTATGATAGGGCAGCATGACAAGTCTGGTCGAAAAGAGCACGCAATATACTACCTTAGCAAAAAGTTTACCGACTGTGAGACACGATACTTATTTCTCGAGAAAACTTGATGCGCTTTGGCAGGGGATGCTTACCGACTGAGACAATATATGTTGACTCACACTACCTTGTTGATATCGAAGATGGACCCGATCAAGTACATTTTCGAGAAGCCCGCTCTCTCTCGAAGGATAGCAAGGTGGAAAATCATCTTAACTGAATACGACATACAATATACAACCTAAAAAGCAATAAAGGGGAGTGTATTGGCTGATCATATGGCTCATCAGGCCGTGGATGACTACCAGTCCATGAATTTTGAGTTCCCGGATGAGAATATCATGTTGGTGACTAACTACGAAGAACCTAGACCAGATGAAGGACCCGAGGAGGGATCCCGATGGTCTATGTATTTTGATAGAGCCTCAAATGCACTGGGTAACGACATTGGCGCTGTAATCATATGTCGCGAGGGCTGTCATACTCCGTTCACTGCCCGATTATGTTTCAACTGCACCAACAACATGGTGGAGTATTAAGCGTGCATCATGGGTCTTTGAGCTGCTATCGACCTAAGGATCAAGTTCTTGAGTGTATTCAGGGATTCCTTTTTGGTGATAAGTCAGATCAAAGGCGAGTGGGATACGAAGCACCCGAATCTCATTCCTTACAAAGAGTATGTATTGACATTGCTCCCACACTTTGAGGAGGTAACCTTTGAACATTTCCCACGAGAGGAGAACCAGTTAGCGGACGCGCTAGCTACCATGTCTTCTATGTTCAAGGTCAGGTGGGACAATGAAGCTCCTCAAATCACCATTGAGAGGTTGGATGAACCAGCACACTGCTGTGAAATCGATACCGAAGAAGTGGCAGACAAACCCTGGTTTCAAGAAGTCAAAAGGTATCTCGAGGCTCAAGAGTATCCCGAAGGGGCATCTGTCAATGATAAGAAGTTTATGAGAAGATTCGCTACAAAGTTCTTCCTCAGTAATGGAATCCTCTATAAAGGAAACCATGACTCCACACTACTACAGTGTGTAGACAAGGGTGAAGCAGAGAGGATCATGACCGATCTACATGAAGGCACCTTCGGAACCCATTTTAGTGGACATACCATGGCTAAGAAGATCCTACGGGCAGGATACTACTGGTCCACTATGGAAGTCGATTGTTATCAGTACTCTCAAACTTGTCATAAGTGCCAAATCTACGCTGATAAGGTGCATGTGCCTCCCGTCCCCTTAAACGTCTTGACAGCTCCGTGGCCCTTTGCAATGTGGGGCATCGACATGATCGGAGAAATCAGGCCCACCGCTTCCAATGGACATCACTTCATCCTAGTAGCCATTGATTATTTCACAAAATGGATTGAGGCAGCCTCTTTTGCTACAGTAACCAAGAACATCGTGGCGTGGTTTATCCGACATAATCTGATCTGTCGATATGGTGTGCCAAAGAGGATTATTACTGACAATGGTACGAATCTCAACAACACAATGATCACCGAGCTCTGTAAACAGTTCAAGATACAACATCATAATTCTTCTCCCTAGCGGCCGAAGATGAATGACGCTGTTGAAGCAGCTAACAAGAATATAAAGAAGATTGTACAGAAGATGATGGTGACATATAAGGACTGGCATGAGATGTTACCATTCGCTCTTCATGGGTACCATACCTCAGCACGGACGTCGACAGGAGCAACCCCCTTTTCTCTGGTATATGGCATGGAGGCAGTCCTACCTATCAAAGTCCAGATACCTTCTCTCAGGATTATGAAGGATACAGGTTTGAACAAAGACGACTGGATCCGAACCCGACTTGATCAGTTAAATATAATCGATGAGAAGAGACTTACTGCTATCTGCCATGGTCAGACGTATCAAAAGCGAATAATCAAGGCTTTTAACAAGAAAGTTAGACGCCAAGAATATCAAGTCGGGGATCTAGTGATCAAACGCATCATACTCCCACAAGGTGATCCCAGGGGAAAATGGACCCCCACGTACGAAGGGCCATTTGTGGTTAAGAACATTTTCTCGGGAGGAGCTATGATTCTAACCACCATGGATGGTGACGACCTTCCTCACCCTGTCAATGCAGACATAGTGAAAAGATACTACCCCTAACTAAAAGACCCGCTAGGTTGACTAGCCTAGGAAAAACTAAGGGCTTCCCGGCGAATCAAAAGGGTTCGGGCAAAAGTAAGGGATGAAAATGAAAAATCTGTACACCCGGCAAGTCGAAAACCCAAAAGGGCGGCTTGGGCAAAAAGGGGTATCCCGGTGGACTAAAAATCCGAAAGGGCAATCCAGGCAAAAGTTAGGGATATAAAGCGTACCACTATGTCTCATTGGATCATCTTGCGACCAGACTTCGGTATCGACTATTAAGCTCGGACGACACCAACCAATTTGATCAACTTTCGGCCAAGAAGCAAAGTGATGAGACGCTTGAAGATATAAAGGCAATAGCAGAGTTGGAACCCAATGGGGTTGTTTCACATAACTGTTTTTTCTTTTACATAAATTTGTATAGCTTCTATTTTTTCAGCGGCGTTCTCTTACTAGAGTGTCAGCCTCCTTGTACAAAAAACGCCTATTACAGGCCTACTTCAAAAATCAATACAAAATTATTTTCACTTCGAGTTTGTTTTTGTTTTCTGTTTTAATTTGCAAGAAAATCCAATGATTTATTTTTGATATATGCATTTGAAAATGATTGCTGCTCATAAATACTTAATTAAGAAACAAAAGACAATTACTCGTAATTCCAGAAACAGGGGCAAAAAACAAGAAGTGCCAAACCCGATGGTTACTCTGCCCAGCAGGTACCGAAATAGAGTCAACTTTGGAGCATAATCAGCAGTACATACACTCCCCACCGAGTAAAAGAAGTCAAAAGCGTTGATGTCAACTTTCCCAAAACATGACGCAATCTCCCCAGCCAGGGTCATTCTGAAACTTGACAACTATATCCTCCAGCCAAACTTCGTGATTGCGGGCGAGTCAGTAAAATTCATTCTCCAAGCAGAGTTTACTTCTCCAGATACAGAGGCTCAATCCCCGACAGAGTTCATCACTTTAGCTACAAAAATACATTTTCTAAGTTCGTTCGCCGCTGAGTTTATTCTCAAGCAGCATCTCTTCCTGACGGAATATTTACAAATCTCCAGCAACCGTCAGGGATTTATTTTCCCAGACGCGAGCATACCCCGATAGCATATCATGAACATACATCATGACATACGCATACATATCATATATATCATAATCTCATTTATTTTGAGAACATCATCTCACCCTGCATTTCATGCATCGCATTTAACTAACCCCGATATCTTTCTAGGAAAAGAGGATTAACTTCAACAAATCCAGCAGTTATGCAAGTCACATCTGCAGACGACTAACAGAATCTTAGTTCCTTAAACCAAACGGGTCAACTAATCTACACTATCGCTTTGAAGTAACCCTACGACCTAGGTTCCTTCTCATAGCCCTACTATCTAGGATTTCATATCGAAGTAACCCTACTATCCAGGTTCCTTCTCACAACCCTACTATCCAGGATTTCATATTGAAGAAACCCTACGACCCAGGTTCCTTCCCACAAGCCCTACTATACAGGATTTCATATCGAAGAAACCCTACGACCTAGGTTCCTTCTCACAGCCCTACTATCTAGGCTTTCATATCGAAGTAACCCTACGACCCAGGTTCCTTCTCACAACCCTATTATCCAGGCTTTCATATCGAAGTAACCCTATGACCCAGGTTCCTTCTCACAGCCCTACTATCCAGGCTTTCATATCGAAGTTACCCTACGACCCAGGTTCCTTCTCACAACTCTACTATCTAGGCTTTCATATCGAAGTAACCCTACGACCCAGGTTCCTTCTCACAACCCTACTATCCAAGATTTCATATCAAAGAAACCCTACGACCTAGGTTCCTTCCCACAAGCCCTACTATCCAGGCTTTCATTTCGAAGTAACCCTACTATCCATGTTCCTTCTCACAACCCTACTATCCAGGATTTCATTTCGAAGAAACCCTACGACCCAGGTTCCTTCTTGTAGCCCTACTATCCAGGATTTCATATCGAAGTAACCCTACGACCTAGGTTCCTTCTCACAGCCCTACTATCTAGGCTTTCATATCGAAGTAACCCTACGACCCAGGTTCCTTTTCACAGCCCTACTATCTAGGCTTTCATATCGAAGTAACCCTACGACCCAGGTTCCTTCTCACATCCCTACTATCCAGGCTTTCATATCGAAGAAACCCTACGACCCAGGTTCCTTCTCACAACCCTACTATCCAGGCTTTCATATCGAAGTAACCATACGACCCAGGTTCCTTCTCACAACCCTACTATCTAGGATTTCATATCGAAGTAACCCTACGACCCAGGTTCCTTCCCACAAGCCCTACTATCCAGGATTTCATATCGAAGAAACCCTACGACCCAGGTTCCTTCTTACAGCCCTACTATCCAGGATTTCATATTGAAGTAACCCTACGACCCAGGTTCCTTCTCAAAGCCCTATTATCCAAGCTTTCATATCGAAGAAACCCTACGACCCAGGTTCCTTCTCACAGCCCTACTATCCAGGCTTTCATATCGAAGTAACCCTACGACCCAGGTTCCTTCTCACAGCCCTACTATCCAGGCTTTCATATCGAAGTAACCCTATGACCCAGGTTCCTTCTCACAACCCTACTATCCAGGCTTTCATTTCGAAGTAACCCTACTATCCAGGTTCCTTCTCATAACTTTACCATCCAGGTTTATTTTATCTTACCTCTATATAGCAGTCCACAACACTGTAAAACTTGGACCTGATCAAACACGATTGGTTTCGTATTTCCCCAGTAAGTCGCGATGCAGCTTGTACCCTGACCAGATATGCAGTTCACTTCCGCTTCCTCAAGCAGGAGTTATTCCCCAGTAGAGTAACAAACAACTGAAGCTCCTAAAATTCTATTTCTCCCAAGATAGATACCAACATTCCTCAGTAGATTCCTCACCAACAACAGGAACAAGAATTCTCATCAAAGGAATATCTCAGGAAATCAACATCCTCTAGATGGCATCTTTAAGCCCATCTCTAACGATTATCCGTCACATCCTGGATGGCATCTTTAAGCCCATCTCCGAAAATTCTCCAGCAACTTCCAAATGACATCTGTAAGCCCATTCCTGACATCATCAAATCAAGTGTCAATTCATATGAGTGCAAATTTCTGGGCACTCTAGTGTTCAATCATCTTCCACCCTCAGATCACGAAAGGCAGACGGGCCATTCTACATCCCCAGGTTTAAGAAGATTGAACAGGGTAAGCTGTTGTACCCCAAAATTTTCCCTCTCATTTTACTCAAAACATACTCCTAGAGATCCTCAATTTGCTCAAGTTTGCCCAAGAGTTGACCAGACAAACTCTCTCCTAAGGCAGTGTGTCTCAAATTAGGGTTTCCATTTTCATCAAGATGAGTGAACCCCAAAGACCTCATATGCTCTCCATGGTCCCAATATGTTCTCAAGACCCTTCATGTCAAATTTCAAGCCTTGCACAAGAAGTTTGCTCAGTCAACTACTCAGATGCTTGAGAATAGACTATATTAGGTCAAAAGTCAATTGTGGCCCACATACAGTCAAACTTCAAGATTTTTGGTCAACATCAACATTTTGAAGTGATATACATCATTTGATCAAGGTTTTATCATGATTCTTCAAGGAATGCCATAAATTCATCAAAACCCAAAAGTTGCTAAATTAGGGTTTCTTAGGAAAAGTCAACCAAACTTTGACCAAGAATAACTTCCACATACTTTATCAGAAATTCTCCATCCAAGGATCGTTTTTAAGAGGATTAAATTCCCTATAATTCATCTTCAGCCCACAAGTTCAAAATATGCACTCATCAAAAGATATGAATTTCTACATTATATGTCTTTTTGAAAAGTCAACAAAAACACATTTTGGGTCAAAGCTTCTTACATGAACATGGAAGACCCAATTGAAATGAGACTAAAAGGGTTGCTTAGGGGACATCTTAATATTTCTAAAAAGTCCAAGAAAACCTCTCTAGGGTTAAAATTGGAAGAGATATGCCTTGTCAAAGTTGACCCTTTTTGCAAAATTGCCAAAAGTCAAATATGCTCAAAAGTGCATTTTTTACCAAATGGGCTTAGTATTTCATGATTGCACCTCACTTATAACATGGTCCACGACCCAATTACTTATCCACATGTTATTTTCTTCATTTTCCATTTTATTTTGATTTTTTATTAATTAAAAATTGAATTAAATCAAATAATTGGTAAATAATAGCAAAGATATGTTTTGATTCGATTTTTGGACAAGATCTCAATCAAATTATGCAGAGATATCAAGACCAAAACGAATCAGGGCTGATTGGTACAAGAAAGGAATGATTTGGCTCAATTTAGAAAGATTACCTATGGCATGAAAATCATATCAAATCTTCTTAATTCCAAAATATTCAAGCCAATTTTATAACCCTAATTCACTCAAGGGTATATAATGAACAAGAACCAAGCATAAAAAAGGGCTAGCAGTCGTGAAAGAGGAAGAAAAAAAAGCTCAAAATCAGACAAAAGTGGTGAATCAGTTTCAATCATACAGGCTATCTCAAGCCATCTTAGCGTTGCCAATCGACTGCTGGACGTCTCAGGAACATTTTCCAATCACTAGCAAGCCTCCCCACGTCCAGAAACACTTTGTATGAGCATCACAGTTTGCCCTATTTTTTGGAATTCAATTATCACAATTTATGCATTATAAACACACTTTGATTATGTATTTTTGTTTGTTATCATGTTTACAATGTATTGGAATGCTTTGATTGAAGTTTGAGTGCAGATATGGGCATCTGCCATTCCTAGGGTTTCAAGCTCCATTTTAGGGTTTCCTAATTCAAGTCAAATTAGGCCAAGAACAGGGTACTGGGATGATCGTCGCATCAAGACCACTTGATCCCCGGTCTTTAAATTCATTTATCATGTGTATTTTTTTGATGTTTGAAGCACACAAGTTTTAGTTACAGACATGGTCTGTAGGTATAGGTTACATACCTAAGACGACGGGCTGGAGGTAGAAGAAGGTGATTTGTCACCACCTCATTGGATTATTCAAATCAGCGCACGCGTTTCTGTTTTCCCACTAATCCACTTATTTTTTTATATTATATTTTTTTTCATTATTTGTACAACAAATCATGATGGCCCAGTGGTGAAGCGCGTTAGTGGGAAGTATGAGGACCTGGGTTCGATCCCAGGTCCCAGCAACGTTTATTTTCTTATTTTCCATTTACAGATCATATGCAATTCCCATACAAAGGCCTATCGTGCACGTCCAGTAGCCAACCAATGGATCCATCATTCAGCCACATGTACGCCCAACAATGAAGGACCATGGTGCACGTCCAAGTCAACATCACACATAATCCAGCGCTGACTGGGCTTCAGCACTAATGGGCCAGGATGTTTTCCAGCAATGCACCCCCCAGCCTTACTATTCAGCACAGGCCAAATTCTTTCTTTTTTCATTTTTTAATTTCTTTATTTATTTCATTAATCATTTTCTTTTTTTTTAATTAACACAAAGTTATTTCTTTTTAAATAAAAAACCACAAAAAAACACAAAAGTCATTTTTCACATAAAATATTTATTTCTTTAATTAATTTAATTTAATTAGAAAAATAGGTTAATTTAAGTTCTTTTTATAATTAAAACTAATTAGAAATTAGGGTTGTAAATAATTAATTTTTCTCCAAACAATAACCAAATAATTTTTTAATTAGATTTTAGGTCCCTTAATTAATTCTCCGCTTTTAATTCGTCGCGCGTTTTAATTACCGTTTCGATTATTATTTATGTAACTGTTTCGAGGTTGTAATAGATTTTAATTAGGGTTTTAATTGCCACATTTTATTTTCAGTTAAATAATTCTGTATCTCCGAAAGCCATGTAATAGTTAGGTTTTATATTTTCGCACTTTTAAATTTCCGCAATTATTAATTGTTAGATATATGCTAATAGGATTGTATGGAAAGAATATCTGAAAGTTAAAACGGTAGATCACCTAATGTGCAAAGACTAAATTAATTGAAAAAAATTCACATGCACATATTCACTCGTAGGGTTTGCCTCACTTCGGTTGCCTTCAGTAAAACAGTCATTAAGCATAAGAGATTTTAGTGGTTGCCCTCCTGTCTAAAAGATCGAATGTCCCATTCGAATGTTGCCTCGGAAATGTTGCCTCAGAAAGATCTTAAGACTCTAGGGTTACTGTTGTACCCCAAAATTTTCTCCCTCATTTTATCAAGATTTCCCCTCACAAGACTTCTTGGACTCCAGACCAGATTAGGGTTTGCTCAACTCAAGACATCTCCTTGCACTAATAGCCTGAAATTAGGGTTTGAGTTTGCACAGGGATTTTTGGACTTCCAATGCCTCATGTGACTTTCATACTTCATGTTGGACCTATAAGATTGCTCATATCAAGTTGCAAGCCTTGAATCACATTTTTGACCAGTCAATTGGACAGTTGACCTAAAAATCAGCTGTATTGGGGAAAAAGTCAACTGTGGCCAATTTGCAGTCAAACCTTATAATTTTTAATCCACATCAACATTATAGACTCATATGGACCATTTGATCAAGTTTGGACCAAAACTCCTCAAGAATTTTGATCAGATCTTCAAAAGGGCAAAATGGTCATTTTTAGGGTTTTGACTGAGAAAGGGCAATTTCTGATTTTTAACCTAGTCAATGGAAAATTAGGTTCAAGCATGATTTCAAGGACTCAATGGCATAATATTGACCTAATCACAAGGTTCAAAGGATCTCAAATGCATTGGATTGACAGATGAATTTTCCAGTCAACTGATCAAAAATCAACTGTGCACTGAAAAGTGAAACTTTGACTTTTTGGTCAAAATCAAGTGCCAAGGGTCATTTTTCATCAAGATGTGTCCAAACATGAAACTTGTTCACCCAGAAACTTAAATTTGGAAATTAGGGTTTAAGTTTGAAAAAATTTCATAACTTAGAATTTTTCTAAGTTATGAAAATTTCTTATTTTTTCCCCAACTTTCCCCAACTTTTTCACCATGATGCAATTGGATTCAAACAAAACTTCCAACATGAAAGTTGTAGTCCTCCATGAAATATAAAACTTTGATTCACAAAGTTTTCCCAAAAGATAATTGGATCCCAAGTTATGTTTTTGTGAATAAGGGTCCATAAACTTTTTAACTTAGTGAAATTTTGCCCTAGTTTAGGCAGATTTTTTACCTAACTTCATGACAATTTTTCACCTAGTTCCAAGAGGAATATAAAAATTCATTTCCAAGATGGATTGTAAAGCATGTTACAATCTTTCCAAAATGTCCAAGAACTCTCCAAGATCATTTATGGTTAGGGAGAATCGAAGAAATGAAAATGGCATTTTATCACTTTTGTCCATGGCATTTTTCACAATGGTGCAAGTTGCAAAACTGTCCTAAGCTTGCTTGTACTTGGTTTTACAGGTCCTAATACTTTCTACACTCATTAATTTAATGCAAATACATTGGATAATGGCTTTGTTCTGAGCTTTGGAGCATTGTACATTGAATTATTCCAAAAATGGCATAAAGGTTACAATGCTACTTTGATAAAGCATGCTTTTTGTAATTTTGTTTATCTTGAGCCATGGACCTAATCTCTTGCTGCAAACAAAGTCCACAAATATCAGTCAAAGTTCACCAACCCTATGCAGACCTTGAGCTAGCCTGTACAAGCCTTTGCCTTTGTCACTTCACCTTTTCTTCAAAAACAAGGAAATTTGCAAAAGTCAAGTGAACTCTTGTATCTGATAAAACCAAGACTTTCTAACATTTGGAATGACCTTAGAATATTGTTGCAAGCCTAAACATGATTGCCCAACCTCTCAAACACCCTCAAACACAAAAAACACCAACTTCTGCCCAAACAGGGCATCATCTGCAGAACCACTTCCAAAACAAAATTGGCTCGTGCGTTTTGCTTTGAATCACTTCAAACACACTCCATACCTCCTACCTAAACTATCCAGGACTTTTTCAAGTAACTGTAACCCCTGTTTCGAGCTTCACCATTTCCATTTTCTGAGTTTGTAGGTTGACTTCTACAGGGAGTTTCAAGCAATTTCAAAGCAAGCTGAGCATTGGGAAAGGTTGAGGGAACTTCAAGCAAGCTCACACGACCTTCAGTCCTCACTCAAAGTTGCTACATTGCCATATCCAAACTCAACTGAACAAGGTATTTGTCAAGTTTCTATCTCCTTATTTAGGCATCCTTAAGCTTAAGTTTGTGAAGCAAAAATGTAGTCCCTAACATGCTTGAGCTGTACATATGCATAACTTCCATTTATATTAACTGAGCTATGAGTATTTGATTGTTGAAGTTGCTGAAAAAACTAGGTCAGAAATTAGGGCCATTAAAATTCTCCTTGGTCTTTTAGAGTTAGGTCATGTTTTTTATATCATTGGAATCGTGACTAAAAATGCTACAAGTTTCATGTTGCAAGATTTTGTTTTTGTGCAAAGAATAGAGAGTTACAGAATCAAGCACAGGATGCGCACGTTTGAGAGACAGAGGTCAGGGATGAAGTTGTTCTGGGCCTGAACCTTGGGCTTGCTACTTTTTGCACCCCCTTTTGTTTATTTTTATATTTTTCATATTTTCTTGATATTTTCATATTTTTGACTTTTATTTATTTTTTCTGAACATTTAAAATCACAAAAAATATTTTCTTTATTTTTTTGCATTATATCATATTTTTTCTTATTCTATTTTTTGCATAATAAATATTTTATTAGGTTTTATACTTTATTTTCTTAAATAAAACTTGTAAATAATATAAAAATATCATACAATTTTTATTTTTATTATTTATACACTTAAAATAATATTTTCATACAATATTCAATTTTTTTTAATATTTTGTATATATTATTATAATTTTTTTCTTAAACAAAAATGAACAAAATAAATAATATAGACTATTTTCTATTAAAACAAAAATTAGGGTTTTCACCCTTTCAAAAATAATCATTTTATTTTCTTATTTTTAAGACATAAACAAATTCATTTTTACATACATAAAAATTAATACAAAAACATTTATGCATACATATATTTTATTGCATATTTAAATATTTGCTTATTTATTTACTTGTACAATAAATTCAATTTGGTTGTAATAGTTTTAGGGTTTTATTTTGAGCAATACCCCCTATTCAAAACTTGTATCCCCCTCCCCATAATATTGTTGTAATAGTTTAGATTTACTTTACGCACTTTATTGCTTTCATATACCATGATAGTAAACTAGGGTTTTGTATGCAAAGACCAAAAATTAAAATAAATAGCATGACCTAATGCAAGACAAAAATGCATAAAAAATGACAATACATTGCACACAAGCATCCCTAGGGTTTCATCCACTTTGTTGCCTTAAAATGGCCATGGTATGCATGCTAGGTATCTTGGCAAAACAAAATCAATCAAAACAAAAACATCATAGTCCCTCGATGATGCTATCTTAGTTGCCTAAACAAAGATGATATTAGTCCCTAAAGCTTTCTAAGATACTTGGCACCATTGCTATCATGGTCATACGATGACCCACGCCTGTCCCGTTTAACATTCAAATATAGGGTTGTTTACCAAATACAATGGTAAAACAACAATGTCAAAGGAATAAAAATGTGTAGGAAAGACTTTTGAGTAGGTAGAATGCTTCTAGTTACTTGATCAATTTGCAAACTATCCTTGCTATTTTCAAACAAACACACACAATTTCAAAACATTTTCCAAACAAACTTTCAAACATTGAAAGTTTTTTCAAAAGACAAATATCTTTGTATACATTCTTACAAACAAGAATCATTACAAAGATTGCCAAAACGATGGCCTCTTTTCAAAATACTTTCAAAACCACACAAAGCACCATTTCAAACAATTGAAAAGCAAAAGCAAGTGATCTAAAACAAGTAACTAAGAGCCCATGGAAAACCATGGATGAAAAGGGTGCTAGCACCTTCCCTTTTCATAATCTACCCCCCAAACTCAAAAACAATCTCAAAGGTATTTCCTGTGCTTTTTTACCTTTCCTTTTGGATAAAATAAAAGTCGGTGGCGACTCTTGCTAAACCGAAACATTTGCGAACACAAACGCAAAACCTCAAGTCAGTTCTCCCACCGCATCCCAGAACTGGCGACTCTGCTGGGGAAAATACTAAAAGTGGGGTTACCTTAGGGTTTTAAATCACATTTACTTGCTTATCTTGCTTGACTTGATTGCTTTACATTTGGTTCTATTGTTTGGGTTTGAATCCTCTACCCGGATTTGGGAAACATTGATAAGTAAATAGCAATATGTTGTGGACACTGTGCGGGGTATACCGACATGGTTGAAGCAATAGCTATATTAGTGCGATATATTTGTGGGTACCGGTAGCCTTTGAGTCAATGAAAGAGAATAAGAGGCCGTTGAGTGATGTCATGAAGCACTAATGGACTTTTAGAACCTTTACTTGACCAACTTGGCCTTTTTAGGATGTAGTGAGATGACCAGCTTTGGTGCAGTCCGATGTTGGTAGATACTCGATACTACACTCATTGAGGGTTGTTTTCTTGGAATATTTTGGTCGCCAGTAAAGTGGCTAAACTGAAACAATGAACACAGAAAACAATCCGGTGATATTGAGCTCCTTAGAACCCGATTACTATTTCTAGGACAGGTTGAGCCAACTAAACTTCAAGAGGGTACTTACCTATGAAACCCCATGCAAGCCTAAATTAGGAACTTGTGTGATTTGCTTGTACATATATACTTGTGCATAACATCATGGACATCATGAAGCATCATATGCATCCACTAACCATTTCAAGGATTTGGGTTTTCATCTTTGTTCCTGTTTTGTAGGTTATGGAATCACTTCACAGGAAAACTATCCAAGTCAACCTTGTAAGAATTCCTCCTCAACTCAAGGAGCTAGCTTCAAGGATTCTTGAGAATTATCCATTCACCGAGAGGCATGGTTGTCTTCTCAACTTAGTCACTTCCAACACTGAGGAGGATATGCTGAAAGTTCTCTTCCAGTTCTTTGACCCTTTACATCATTGCTTTACATTTCCTGACTACCAACTTGTGCCTACTTTGGAGAATTTTCTCAACTCTTGATGATTCCTATTCTCAATCAACTACCCTTCAATGGTACGGAAAGAGATCCAAAGCCAGAAGATATTTCTCAAGCCCTGCACTTGCAATTATCTGATGTCACAACCCATTGGGAAACTAGAAGTGGTGTCAAAGGCTTCTTGTCAAAGTTTCTGTTTGAGAAGGCCCAAAGCTGCTGGAATTCTATATACTTGCAAGCTTTTGAGGAGATTGTAGCTCTTCTCATCTATGGGATGGTCTTGTTCCCTAACCCTGACCAACTCATAGATGTGAGTGCTGTCAAAATCTTCATGACTCGCAACCCGGTGCCTACTTTGCTTGGGGATATCCTCCAATCTTTTCACACTCGAACAATGAGGAAAAGAGGTGTTATCATGTGTTGCACTCCTATACTGGCAAGATGGTTTATTTCTCATCTTCCCCAATCAGTCTTGAAGAATGAGCAAGGTTTAAGGTGGTCACAATGATTGATGACTCTTACACATTCAAATGTTCATTGGTGTTCTCGATCCAGAGAAAATGTTATCATCATTGACCGTTGTGGGGAATTCCCTAATTTCCCTCTACTTGGCATTAGGGGAGGCATTACCTACAACCCCTGCTTGGCTCTGAGACAGTTTGGGTATGCCCGAAGGGATGGCCCACATGACATGCTGATTCCAGACTTGGTTTTTGACTTCGACAACGACGATCAAGGACTTCGACAAAGGTTCATCCGAGCTTGGAGGATGCCCAACAAGGTGGACAGTAAGACCTTGGGACACAAGAATTCCATCCCTCTTGAGCCTTATCTCAAGTGGGTACGAACCCGCGCCCAAAGTCTTATGATGCCTTACCCCTACATTCTCCCTGTGATTATAGAGCATGTTATGGAAGGAGAGGTTCCATACACCCTCCTACATCCTGACATGCCAACATCACTCGAAGATCTGCAAAGGAGTTGGATACAACTCAAGGGAGAACACGATACTTTTGAAGCCCAATTCTACGCAAGCGAGAAGAAGATTTGTGAACTCACTCGTCAACTTCACGAAGAGCAGACTCTCAACACCTACATTGCACCAAAGAGGATGCGCAACATATTTTTACCTTATAATTTTGTATTATTTTGCCCATGGGGAATTGATGTACTAACAAATTATATCTTATTAATATGACGTGTGTTTCTTTTTTGTTTAAAACAAATTTGAATTTCTGAATCCTTGAATGCATTACATGAATACATATCATTCATCATATGCATAAGCAGGTCTCCACACCAAGTTTCCTCATCTCTCTGCTGTTTATTTCAGCAAGATGGATATTGAACAAACGGTCAAAGATTTGCAAGCGCAAAATTCACAATTTCAACAACTACTCCTGACCTTGGCTAAGGGGAAGGAGGAGCTCAAAACTCTTCTAGAGAAGGAAAAAGAAAAAAAGAAGAAGAAGAGAGCTGGTGTGGCTAACATGGGAAGAAGGTTTGAAGGTCAAGCCAGAAGGGTCCTAGATTTTCCATCAACCTCTGAGGAAGGGGAGAGAAAGGGTAAAGAGACTACAGTGCCATCTGATTCTGAGGCAGAGGAAGAAGAAGATGAGGACTATTCTGAACAGCAGTATCCTCCGGCCGATGACAAATACAAGAACTTGGAAGAATGTCTAGCCGCTATGGAGATACAGAGAGTTCCTGGGATGGACTTTGAAGAGCTAGGGATGGTTTCTGGAATAGTAATCCCTCCTAAGTTTAAGGTGCCTCTTTTTTCTAAGTACGATGGTTTGTCTTGTCCGAAGATGCACCTACGATCTTATGTCAGGAAAATCCAACCACATTCTTCTGACAAAGACCTGTGGGTCCACTTTTTCCAGGACAGGTTGTCGGGGACGCAGTTGGATTGGTTCTACCAGTTAGAGAGGTCTGATGTGCATAATTGGGAAGATTTGGCGGCCGCCTTCTATAAACAGTATCAATACAATACGGACTTAGCACTAACCCGTACTCAACTACAGAGTATGTGCATGGTCTCAAATGAAGGTTTCAAAGAGTATGCCCAGAAATGGAGAGACTTGGCAGGACGAGTACAACCACCTCTATCTGAGAGAGAGCTAGTAGACATGTTCTTGGGAACTCTATCAGGGCCTTTCTTTAATCACCTGATTGGAAGTTCGTCTGCGGGGTTCACTGAGTTGATTCTAACTGGTGAGAGAGTTGAAGCCGACATAAAGAGCGAGAAAATTCAAAAAGATGCATCTGCTTCCGCTGCCATCAAAAAGACTTTTCCAGCAAAGAAGGAAGTATCAGCTGTCTACTCTCAAAGAGGTCAAGGAAGAGTTGAGCGCTGGCCAACGGTGGGGGCCGTAATGATTCAGAAGTCTGCAGCTGATCAGCCTAGAAACAATCAACCCAGAACAACCAAACAAGGGTGGAAAGGCCTGTACGGAAATTCACCCGGATAAACATGACTCCTGCTCAGGTTCTAACCCATCTCTTGAAGTTTAACCTTGCAAGTTTGAAAGAGGCCCCGAAGAACCCGAATACTACTTATCTGTACTACCATTCGAACGCCAAGTGTGCTTATCATTTAGATAGCCTGGGGCATGACACCAATAATTGTTGGGCCCTCAAGAATAAGATTCAGGATTTGATAGACGCTAAAGAAGTTGAATTCGACGCCCCTGAAAAGCCGAATGTAATCTCTGCTCCAATGCCAAAGCATGACCATAATGCCCATGCTGTTAAAGAGGATCTATTTGTTGCTACTGTTGATGATTTGTTAACTCCGCTACCGATAATCAAGTTGAATTTGCTGAAGGCTGGAATTTTCCCAGGTTGTGAAGAAGATTGCTGCCTTTGTTCATCCTTACCAACCGACTGTCCATTGTTCAAGTTAGGCATCCAACGCCTAATGGATAGCCAAGAAATCCTTTTTGAAAAGACTCATGTTACACCGACTCCTGTCAATGATGTTTCAATAATAACCATATCCGCCAATCTTTCCAAGGTCTCCAAAAGACCTGTTAAGATTACATCTGCTCCGAAGACTGCACCTTTAAAGATAACCATGCCCGGGCCCGTCCCATACAAGTCCGACAGATCAGTACCGTGGAACTATGGTGGAGAAATCTACTACCACGGTATTAAACAAATTGAATCAACTGAAGAGAGTTCTGATGAAGAGACTTCCGACATTGGAAACATTGCTGGAACGAGCAAAATCACCCATAGTGGAAGAATTTTCTCTCCAGAGATTGCCCCTTCAAAGGAAATCTTTGGACCCCCAATTGCTCCTAAGGTTACCCCTGCACCGGTCAACATATCTGCGAGAACTCCAATTATTGAAGAAGTTGTAACTCCTATGGTTGTCCCCTCTGCTGCTGCTGATGGTAGAGGGAAAGGGATCCAAGAAGAGCCCGTCAGGATGAGGGCTCAGCCATTGGTCATCCCTGAAACTTCTCAAAAAGAAATGGAATAAATTTTGAAAATAATCAAGAAAAGCAATTATGATGTTGTGGAATAACTGGGGTAAACCCCCTCAAAGATCTCTATGTTGACCCTGCTGCTTTGTTCAGAAGCTCATGCTAAAGCTCTAATCAGATTTTTGAAGACGGCCCATGTGCCACAGGAAACCTCCGCGGATCATTTCCAGGAATGTGTAGCTAGCTTAACAGCTGACAATGGTCTAGGATTCTCCGATGCTGATTTAACATCCAAAGGGAGAAAACATAATGACGCTTTGCATGTCTCAGTGGAATGCAGAGGGACTACTCTAGCACACGTACTGGTGGACACTGGTTCATCGTTGAACGTCTTGCCAAAGAAAGCCTTGGATAGACTGGATTGTGAAGGTTTAACCTTGAAGCCCAGCAATATAATTGTCAGAGCCTTTGATGGTTCTAAAAGGATGGTCCACGGGGAGGTGGACATCCCGATTAAAGTAGGAACTGAAACCTTCAACTCCATATTCTATGTGATGGACATCCGTCCTTCTTATTCTTGCTTGTTGGGAAGACCCTGGATTCACAATGCTGGAGCCGTCACTTCTAATCTGCATCAAATGCTCAAGTACCCTGTCCAGGGGAAAATCATAACTATTCACGGTGAAGAGGAATACATGATAAGCCATCTAAATTCTTTCCGCTATGTAGAATTGGATGGTGAATTCATCGAAATCCCTTTTCAGAATTTTGAATAGGTAGCTCAGGAGATTGCGACAACCAAGACAGTGTCTTCTGTACCTATGATTACCAGACCTCCGCCTCGGATGTCGTCTCTCAAAGATGTAAAAGCTGTGATTGAAGAAGGAGAAAGCACAATATGAGGGCAGCTTCCCGACTTTCCTTTCAAATCAAATAAATTCGGCTTGGGATTCACTTCTTCTGCTCAAAAGGCTGTACGCCGCACCCATGCTGGAGGGCCACCAGTGAAGATCACCCATCATGGAGTCAATGCTTTGGAGGATGGTGAAGAGGAGAGCAACTTGGAAGACTGGATTTTCCCTACTGTTGACGGAGGACTGTGCAACTGGGAAGCAAAAGACTTTGTTCCGATTACTTTCATACCGCAGTAATTTATCTTTCAAACATTTCTGTTGGTTTGTAATAATTCTCAAACAATTCTTACTCTTTTAACCTTGTGCCTTACCTGAGGCACATAGGTCCATTTGTAAGGGTTTGATTTTTCATCTTCATATGCCATTTTAATGAATCATGGACGTTTTCACATATAAACTTTTTTGTTCATTATCTTTCTTTTTACATTTTATTTTTTTAAAGATGGCTATCCCTTACACACACCCACACTCACAAATGCAGGTACCCTTCCATTCCGGATTCCATGGGTAATAATTCTGCTATGGCCTTCAGTGACTCTGAAGATATGGTCTACCATACCGAATACGAAGGTGAGGAAGATTGTGAGGTGCTGAGAGAATTGGCTAGACTGCTACAACATGAAGAAAGGGCTATTCTACCTCACGAGGAGCTGTTAGAGACAATCAATTTGGGTACTGATGAGGATAGAAAAGAAGTCAGAGTGGGTGCCAACCTAGAGCCAAGTGTCAAGGAGCGCTTAATTCATCTGTTGAATGAATATGTTGAGATCTTCGCCTGGTCATACGAAGACATGCCGACACTTGATACAGATATTGTGGTGCACCGTCTACCCACAAGAGAAGACTGTCCACCAATTAAACAGAAAGTCTGCCGCATGAGGCCCGACATGTCAGAAAAGATCAAAGCAGAAGTTATGAAGTAGTTCAATGCTGGATTTCTTGCTGTTACTTCCTATCCACAATGGGTTGCTAACATTGTGCCCGTGCCTAAGAAGGACGGCAAAGTGAGAATGTGCGTGGATTATAGAGACTTAAACAGGGCCAGCCCTAAAGATGACTTTCCACTTTCGCACATTGACATCCTGGTTGACAACACATCTCAACACAAGGTATTTTCTTTCATGGACGGATTCTCAGGCTATAACCAGATCAAAATGGCCCCTGAGGACATGAAGAAAACTACTTTTGTTACACAGTGGGGTACGTTCTGCTACAAAGTGATGCCATTCGGACTAAAGAATGTCGGGGAAACCTATCAACACGCCATGGTAGCTTTGTTTCATGATATGATACATCATGAGATAGAGGTCTACGTAGATGACATGATAGCCCGTTCACAAACTGAAGAAGAACACCTCGACCATCTGCAAAAGCTGTTTGTCAGGCTGAAGGAGTACAAGCTCAGACTGAACCCTAACAAGTGTACTTTCGGAGTCAGGTCCGGTAAACTCTTGGGTTTCATTGTCAGTTACAAAGGCATCGAGGTTGATCCTGCCAAAGTCAAAGCTATACAAGAAATGCCTGCTCCTCGCACTGAAAAGGAGGTCAGAGGTTTCTTGGGACGCCTAAACTACATTGCTAGGTTCATTTCTCACCTAACATCTACCTGTGAGCCAATCTTCAAGCTGTTGAAGAAAGATCAGGTAATTAAATGGAATGATGACTGTCAAATTGCTTTCGATAAAATCAAGGAGTATTTTCTAGAACCTCCTATCTTGATGCCACTCGTCGAAGGAAGACCGCTAATCATGTATCTGACTGTCCTAGAGAATTCAATGGGGTGCGTACTGGGACAGCATGACAAGTCTGGCCGAAAAGAGCATGCCATTTATTACCTTAGAAAAAAGTTTACCGACTGTGAAACAAGATATTCACTGCTCGAGAAAACTTGTTGCGCTTTGGTATGGGCTGCTCACTAGCTAAGGCAGTATATGTTGACTCATACCACTTTGCTGATATCTAAGATGGATCCGATCAAGTACATCTTTGAAAAGCCTGCTCTATCTGGAAGAATCGCTAGATGGCAGATGATCCTAACAGAATACAATATACAATACACGACCCAAAAATCTATAAAGGGGAAAGTGCTAGCTGACCATCTGGATCATCAAGCTGTCGAAGATTACCAATCCATGAGGTTCGACTTCCCCGATGAGGATATCATGACATTGGACAACATTGAAAAGAATAGACCATATGACGGACCTGAACAAGGATCCCGATGGACCCTATACTTTGATGGGGCCTCCAATGCACTTGGCAACGGTATCGGCGTGTTACTCATCTCCCTAGAAGGTGGCCATACACCTTTCACTACCAGACTTTGCTTCAACTATACGGACAACATGTCCGAGTATGAAGCTTGCATCTTTGGACTCAAGGCTGCCATAGACTTGGGAATCAAATCCTTAGATGTGTTTGGGGACTCAGCTTTGGTTATCAGTCAGATCAAAGGAGAGTGGGATACTAAGCATCCAAACCTCATCCCTTACAAAGAACATGTCTTGACATTGTTACCACATTTCGAGCAGATTACCTTCGAGCACTTCCCGCGAGAAGAAAATCAGCTAGCAGATGCTCTAGCTACAATGTCATCCATGTTTAAACTTAACTGGGATAATGAGGCTCCCCAAATCACCATTGAACGAATGGATGAACCTGCACATTGTCATGAGATTAATACCGAAGAAGTAGTGGACCGACCTTGGTTTCATGAAGTCAAAAGGTATCTCGAGGCTCAAGAATACCCTGAAGGAGCTTCAGTCAACGACAAAAAGTTCTTAAGGAGATTATCTGCTAAGTTCTTCCTAAGTAATGGTATCTTGTACAAGCGCAATCATGATTGCATTCTGCTCCGTTGTGTGGACAAGATTGAAGCTGAACAGATCATGGCTGAACTGCACAATGGTACCTTTGGCACTCACTCTAGCGGGCATACGATGGCTAAGAAGATTCTACGGGCAGGCTATTACTGGTCTACCATGGAAGCTGACTGCTATCAACATTCCCAGACTTGTCACAAATGTCAAATCTATGCAGACAAGGTACATATACCTCCAGTTCCTCTCAATGTCTTAACATCTCCTTGGTCGTTCGCTATGTGGGGAATCGACATGATTGGGGAAATCAAGCCTACAACATCCAATGGACACCGTTTCATTCTGGTGGCCATTGACTATTTCACCAAGTGGGTCGAAGCAGCTTCCTTCGCATCCGTCACAAAGAATGTTGTTGCCCGATTCATCAAGCAAAACCTCATTTATCGGTACGGTATCCCCGAAAGGATCATCACTGACAACAGTACAAACCTTAACAACACTATGATCACCGCCTTGTGCAAGCAGTTCCAAATTCAACATCATAATTCATCTCCCTATAGGCCAAAGATGAACGGTGCTGTCGAAGCTGCGAACAAAAATATCAAGAAGATCATACAAAAGATGATAGTCACCTACAAGGACTGGCATGAGATGTTACCGTTTGCTCTTCACGGGTACCGTACCACGGCGCGTACATCAACTGGGGCAACACCCTATTCTTTGGTATACGGCATGGAAGCTGTTTTGCCTATCGAGGTTCAGATTCCCTCCTTGAGAATCATGAAAGATGCTGGTCTGAGTGAAGACAATTGGATTCAGACCCGACTTGATCAACTTAACTTAATTGACGAGAAGAGACTTACTGCTGTTTGTCATGGTCAGACGTATCAAAAATGGATGATCAAGGCATTCAACAAGAAAGTCAGACACCAGATATATCAAGTCGGAGATCTGGTAATCAAGCGCATCATCTTGCCACAAAGTGATTCCAGGGGCAAATAGACTCCTACATACGAAGGACCATTTGTGATCAAAAACATCTTTTCTGGTGGGGAAATGATCTTAACCACCATGGACGGCAATGACCTGCCGCACCCTGCGAACGCAGACATAGTCAAAAGATACTATGCATAAATGACCCGCTAGGTTGACACACCTAGGCAAAAAAAGGGCATCCCGGTGAATCGAAAACCCGAAAGGGCGGTTCAGGCAAAAATTAGGGATAAACAAAAAAATCTGTACACCCGGCAAGTTGAAAACCTGAAAGGGCGACTTGGGCAAAAAAGGGTTTCCCGGTGGATCAAAAACCCGAAAGGGCGGTCCAGGAAAAAATTAGGGAATTAAAGCGTATGACTATGTCTCGTCGGATCACTTTAAGGACAATCTCTTTACAGACAAGCTCCGGGCTTCTGATCAACTCAATCATCTTCGGGCGAAGCAACGAATGGACAAGATACTCAGAGTTACGAAGGCTATAGCAGAATGGGAACCCCTTGGAATTTTTACACATAGCCATCTTTCTTTGTATAAATTTTTCTCATTTTTTATGACAACGTTCTCTTACTAGGATGTCTGTCTCCTTTGTACAAAGTACTTACACAAAGTTAATACAAAGATACTTCAAAGTGCAGAAAACTATTTTCCTTTTCTTCTTTTACACTTGTGTTTTATTTGAAAACGTCTAATGATTTATTAATGAGCATATGCATTTGAATATAATCACTGTTTACAAATAAACGAAATGGGAAAGAATAATTACTGACAAGTTGAAAGTATAGGAAAACGTCTTTGGACTATTCCAAGAGAGATCCCCTGTAGTACATCATCTGGATCCCCAGGGGAGCTAAAACCTTGAAATACATATCCCCAGCGAAGTTATAATTTCAAATCCTCAATTCCCATCAGAGTTAAAGCTTCAAACTCCCAATCCCCAGCGGAGTAAAAACTTTAGACTGCAGACCCTCAGCGGAGATGAAACCTTCTTCCCTAGTCGAGTCAAATCTCCAACTATCAAACCCCAGCGGGAACCATTCAGTTTTCTCCAAATTCCCCAGCAAGTTGTCTTAAAGGTCTGAGAATCAACCAGATAACAGTTAACTTTTATCCCCAACCTAGGATTAACTCCCCAGTAAAGTGGCATACAACCCAAACTCCTGAACATTTTTCCAAACAGGAATAAGCTTTTTCCCCCAGAGTCCTGAACTTACTCTCCAGCAGTAGGCCTTCTTCCCCATAGAGTTTTTACTCCCCAACAGAATGAAGATTCTCATTCTTGATTCCCTCAGTGAAGTCGCCAAAGTCTTCATTACTCCCCAACATGATACTGTCAGAATTTTTATTCCCCTGCAGATTAAAGATTCTCATTCTTAGTTCCCCGTGGAAATCATCAGAGTTTTCCCTATTCCCTAGCCGAGTAAGGATTCCCATTATTTAACCCCCAGTAGAAGTCTTCAAAGTTCTTTGGATTTCCCAAGCAGATTTCTCAAGCAGTTTGACATTACTCTCACAACAAATTTTGTCAATACTCCAACTTCAAGACATGAAGGATTCTCACATCCCCACAGAGATTGTCAGGAATTTTCCATCCCCAACAGTCTCCAAGGATTTCTCATCCTTAGCAATCAAAGATTTTGAATCTCCACCAGCGGTCAAGGATTTATTTTCCCCGGCAGCAGTCAAGGGTTTTATTATCTCCAGCCATCAAGGATTTACTTTCCTCAGCAAGACATTGAATGATCTTACATGCACATACATTACACTCATATATTGTGATACGGTGGGAGAACTGACTATGGTTTTGCATTTGTTTTCGCAAATGTTTCGGTTGAGCAAGAGTCGCCACTGACTTTTTATTTTATCCTAAGGAAAGGTTTAAAAAGCACAGCAAAAACCTTTGAGATATTTTCTTGGGTTCGGGGAGTAGATTATAGAAAGGGAAGGTATTAGCACCCTTTCTATCCATGGTTATCCATGGGCTCTTAGGTACTTGCTTAGATCAACTTGCCTTGGTTTTCAATTGTTTGAAATGGTGCTTTGTGCGTGGTTTTGAAAGTGTTTTGAAAAAGATGCCTTGTATAGGCTACCCTTGTAACAATTCTTTACTCGAATGTTTTACATAAGGTGTTTGTATTTTTGAAAATATGTTTCAAGGGTTTTTGGAAAGTTTGTTTTGAAAGTGTAGTGATGTGTGGTTTGAAAATAGGCAAGTGTTTTGTTTTGCAAGTTGACAAGTACTTAAGAGCGATCTACCCTAAAGTTCTCAAAGAATTTTGCTATGTTTTAACCCTTTTAACAATTTTGTTCCACCATTGTATTTGGTGGACAATCTTGTGTTAGGATGTGGAAGGGACGGACGCGAGTCATCGTTGAGACCATAATTGCAATGGTGCCAAGTATCTTTGGGCAATGTTTTCTTTAAGGGACTTGATCATTTTAGGCAACTTTTCGAAAGCGTCATCGAGGGACTATGATCATTTGAATTTGGTTTGTTTTGCCCAAAGAGACCTAACATGCAATATGGCCCATTTATTGAAGGCAACAAGTGGAATACCCTAGGGGTGCAAGTGTGATAAGTGTTGTCCATTTTCATGCTTGTTTACCTTGAAATTAGGTCAAACTATTTTTTGTTCTTTTTATTTGCATACAAACCCTAATTCTAACATGGTATATTTAGAAAGCATTAAAGTGCGAAAAATAAAGTTCTAAACTATTACAACACAATATATGGGAAGGGGGGTACAAATGTTCAAATGGGGGGTATTTGACAAGGAATTTAAACCTAGCTATTACATCAATTTGGAATTATTTACAAGATAATTGATTGCATAAATTAAAAGGAAATAAAATAAATATGCAAGATGCAAAAGGTTTTTTATATGTATGAAAAAAAGTGTTTTTTTTTATATGTCAAATAATCAAAAATAAAAAAAGTATTATTTTTTGGAGATTTTGTGTTTTAAGGGTAAAACCCTAATTTATTAAGTAAATATATTAATTATTTAATATGTACAAGTATTTATCAATCATATTCAAAAATAAAATAAAAATGAAGTATATTTATAAAAAAGTATTTTTGAGGTCACATATTAATAAAAGAAAAAATGTATGTATTTTTGTATTTTTGCCCTAAATATATTAATATATATATATGGATATCTTTATTATTTACCAAATACATTATATATACAAGAATAATAATATTTAATATTTATAAAAAAAAGTATATTTTATATAAAATATTTTAAGAAGATAAAACAAACTAAAAATGAAAATAAAATGGTGTTTACATTATTTTTAGTATTTTAAGTAAAAAAGTGTTTATTTATTTATTTATGTACAAATAACTAATCTAAACAAATAAATGCCTATAAATTCAAAAATGGTGTAAAAAATTATTTTTATATTTTTAATATCATGAGAAAAAATAAATAAGTCAAAATGAAAAAAGAAAAGTCAAAAAATCATGGAAATAAACCAAATGGGCCTAGGGGGTGTAAAAGCAAACAAGTGGTGCAAAAAGAAAGAACATTCCAGGCCCAGCCCAGAACCTGTCTTCTTCAACCTCTGAACTTGTATGAACACTAAAACACGCGTTTTCTATCTCCCAATTCCTGGACTTTTAAGCAAAACTTACAACATGAAAAATGTAGAGCATGAGAAGACGAATCCAGGGATATAAAGAACTTGACTTAACTCTCTAAGATGAGGGAGAATTTCTTCTCCCCCAATTCCTAACCTAGTTTTTCATCAATGTTCAGACTCAAAATTCTCTAAGCATACATAATATAAATGAAATCTAATCACATGGGCATGTTCAGGGCTATGATTGTGACATGTTTCCTTCACAAACCTAAAGCTAACAATGCCTATATTGAGAGATAGAACTTCATGAATATACCTGTTCAGTTGGAATCGTGCCTTGCAATGGGGGAGCTTTCAGGGCAAGATGATGATTTGTACAGCTTCCTTGAAGTGTGAGGATGCTATTCCAAGCTTTACTTTGCTTTGGAGCTAGCTGAATCAAGTTATAGAACTCTACCTGTAAATCAGAAAAATGAAAATGGCCAAAAGGATTAGAGGAGTTACAGTCTATTTCTAATGCTTTGGATAGTTTGTATTGATGGTAGGGAAGGTGTTTGAACTGGTTTGGGCAAGAATGTATGAAAGGATTGAGCTAGGGAACTCAATCTGCAGCAAGCCCTGTTTTTGTGCAGTTCAATGGTGATTCTGAGTTTGTGAAGGTATTGGAGGTGAAAGGCTCGTGTTCTAGCTCAGTATGGATGTCTTGAATATGTTTGATAAGTTTGATTCAAGGTTCTCTTGCTGATATGAAAGTTGGTCCATGTTATGCAATGTTTCTTACACTTTAAGCAAGCAATGGCCACTTGGTGTTTCTAGCCTGTACAGGCCCCCATACTATGCTGCTAACCTTCCCCTTGATCAGTGTGATTAACTCATAAACTTGTGCCAAAGAGATTTCCTTTGTACCTTCTTGATTTACCAATTGACATAAAGTGTAACTTTTCAAAAATGGCTATTTCACTTTTTCTATAAATGGCTTAATTCAACATGTAATGCTTAAACTCATAAAACAAGGCCTTGGCACAATGAGTATGCATTAAGTTATTGAGTGCAAATGGTATTAGAGGCCTGTAATGTAGCATAAACCAAGCTGACTTGAAAATGACAATGTGTATGAACATGTCTTGGTCAAGAATAAAAGTGACTTTTGCCCAACTTGCCAAATTCGATTCTCCCTAACCATGAGGTTGTTTGATGAGTTCTTGGACATTTTGGAAAGCTTGAAATGTGTAATACAATCCATCTTTGAAATGCAAATTGAAATTCCAAGTGGAAGTATGTGAAAAATGGTCTTGAAGTTAGGTAAAAACCTTGCCTAAAAAGGTCAAAATTTCACTAAGTTAAGAATGGTTTAGTACCCTTGTTCCAAAAATTGTAACTTGAGATACAAGCTTCTTTTCGGAAAACCTTGTGAATAAAAGTTGTAGATTATGCAATATGCTACAACTTTCATGTTTTGACTTTTGCTTGAATCCAAATGAATCTTGGTGAGAAAGTTGGGCAAAGTTAGGAAAAAATTAGGGTTTTTCATAACTTAGAAAAATTCTAAGTTATGAAAAATTCTCATTTCAAACCCTAATTTGCAATTTTTGATTTCTTGGTGAACAAGTTTTATGATTTGGCATGTTTTGATGAAAAATGAATCTTGACTCTTGATTTTGACCAAAAAGTCAAAGTTTGACTTTTCAGTGTACTGTCAAAATTGATCAATTGACTGGGAAATTCAATTGTCAATCTTTTGTACTTGGGATCTTTTGAACTTGTTGAGCATGTCAAGACAATTCCATGGGGTCCTTGAGTCCATATGTGAGCTTGGTTTGCCATTGGCTAGGTCAAACAGTCAAAAATTGCCTTTGTGCAGTCAAAACCCTAAAAATGACCATTTTGCCCTTTTGGTGATCTGATCAAATTTCCTGTGGAATTGTGATCCAAACTTGATCAAATGGTCCATGTGAGTTTATAATGTTGATGTGGGTCAATTTTCATGAGATTTGACTGTCAATTGGCCACAGTTGACTTTTTCCCCAATACAGTTGATTTCTAGGTCAACTGTCCAATTGACTGGGCAAAACTTGGAATCAAGGCTTGAAACTTGATATGGATAAACTTGGGAGTCCAATATGAAGCATGAAAGTCATCTTAGGCATTTTTGGTCAAAACCTCTTTGTGCAAACACAAACCCTAATTTGGGTCAACAGTGCAAGGAGAAGTCTTGAGCAGATGGAACCCTAACTGGATCTTGATCTCCAAGGGTTTTGTGATGAGAAATCAATGAGAAATGGGAGGGCAAATTTTGGGGTACAACAGTTGACCCTGTTCAATCTTCTTGAATCCGAAGAGTTAGATTGGCAAGTTTGCCTTTCGTGACTCGAGGGTAAAAGGAGATTGGACACTAGAGTGCCCTTAAATTTGCACTCGTCAAAGCAATGGATGCGGGAATGGGCTTAGAGATGCCATTTGGAGATGGGCTTAACGATGCCATCTGGAAGAGTGACAGAAATTTGTCGGGGATGGGCTTAAAGATGCCATCTGGAATGAGTATCAGAAAGGTGTCCATGTTTTGAACCACATCTGAATTGGGGGTCTGAACAAGCAATAGATTGACATCCATGTCTGGAGAATCCGTGAACTGTTTTCAGGAGTTTTGATTGAATAAGCATTAGAACAACATCCGTTGTTGGGAAGCGTCCGTAAACTGTTTTCAAAAGTTGAGATGAGTCTGAACGAATGATAGGTTAACCTCTATTATTGGAGAACCCGTGAACTGTTTTCAGAAGTCTTGAGGTTGAATAAGCAATAGAGCAGCATCCGTTGTTGGGAAGCGTCCGTAAACTGTTTTCAAAAATTGCATCTGAACAAGTTGGTAGATTAACATCCGTTGTTGGGAAGAATCTGTAAACTGTTTTCAGAAGTCTTGAGAAGAATCTGAACAAGTGATAGGTCAACATCCGTTACTTGGAGAACCCGTGAACTGTTTTCAGGAATCTTGGAGTTGAATAAGCAATAGAGCAACATCCGTTGTTGGGAAGCGTCCGTAAACTGTTTTCAAAAATTGCATCTGAACAAGTTGGTAGATTAACATCCGTTGTGGGGAAGAATCCATAAACTGTTTTCAGAAGTCTTGAGAAGAAACTGAACAAGCGATAGGTTAATGTCCGTTACTTGGAGAACCCGTAAACTGTTTTCAGAATTCTTGAAGTTGGAGGAAGAACCAGTGTAGGGTTCCCTGATGATGAGCTCGTGTAAAACTGCATCTGGATGAATCTGGAATAAGCATTAGAATGTTGCCATGTCTGGGTCGCATCCGAACTATTCCTGGAAAGAATCTCGGAAGATAATGATTTTAGTCTGTCGACTGATCTTGCCTGAAAAGGTAAAGAGTTAGTTGTATGTAATGTCATGATGCATGATGCAACGTATGTTATATGATATGAATGTAAATGAATACGTATGTAAGCTGATGGGCTATCTTGCTGAGGATAGATGAATCCGAGATGGCTGAAGAAAAAAGCATCTTGACTGCTGCCGGGACGGATAATTCCTGGTTGTTGCTGGAGAATAAGGAGCTTGGGTTGCATACCAATCTTCTGGGGAATTCCTGATGACTTCTACTGGGGAGTTCCAATCTAATAGACTCATGCTGGGGAGGTAAGACTGAGAATCTTCAGTTTGGTGGGAAGTATCTCTGTGGGGAGAGGGTTCACTAGTCTGGCTCCGCTGGGGATTGATAGTTTGAAGTTTTAGCTCTACTGGGGATACTGGAATTTAAACTCTGAGGGGAATCCAGTTCTGGAGGATTCTCTGGCTGGGGATAACAAAGATAAACTCCTCTGGGGATTGTATTGATAAGTTATGCTGGGGAACTCTGATGAACTCCGCTGGGGATAGGAGGAGAATTTGCCGAGTGCGATCTTCCGTGACAACAAGCTGAGGATAACCCAGTTATAAGCCCTTGTGAGGTGTAACTTTGAATAAAGCTCGGGAGAGACGTCCGTACTCTGCAGGGGATAAGCTTCCAGAATCTACTGGGGATAAGCTTCAAAACTTGCTGGGGATATGGATTCCAAATCTCCTGGGGGTTTCCTTTGAAAGGGTATCAAGATATCTGTTGTACCCCAAAATTTGCCCTCCCATATTTCTCAAAAAACATTTCAAGAAAAATTCACAAGTCCAACCTGGCGCGTCATATTCAGGTATTCTTTCGTCAAGATATCTCTGATAACGTATTCTCAAATTCAGGTTCGGCTCAAGAGTCAATTCTTTAAAGAAGGTATCCGAATGTGTGAGTTTTCTCGAAGAAACATGGTGAAAAAGTGTGCTGAAAGTGCAGTTTTTACGCGCTAAAAAATTCATAACTTGAAGATCGCGACTCGTTTTGAACCCGTTCCAGTGGCCAAAATTCCGTCTTGACATTATCTACGTTTTCATCTCTCACGGCTGGAAGCCAATTTCGATCAGAAGGTCTTCAAAAATGTGGATTTATCAAGTATTTTCGTGCAGAAAATTTGTGACAGAAGTTTATTTGCGTCATGTTCAAAAAATCATAACTTGGTCGATTTTCATCGTATCGAGCTGGTTCCGGTGCCAAAATTTCACAAATTGAGTTGGCTACATTTTCACAGAAGGTATTGAGTTCAAACGGTATTCAAAAGGCCTTCGTTTTTTTGCTCAGAGTGCGTGACACGCTGAAAATCCTGAATGCTGAATATTATTTCATCTGAGCTGAAACTTCGAAAATTCATAACTCGGTCAATTTTTATCGGATTGGACTCATATTTTTACACAAGGTCACTGACTCATAGATCTACAACTTTGCTTCAAAAGTCGAGACCAAATTATGCACCGATCAATACCAGTTTTTTATTGAAGAACGTGTCAGAGTCGACACTGAAGCCCAAAATAAGTTTGTCTGAGCTGAAACTTCAAAAATTCATAACTAATTCACCGTTTATCCGATTGAGTCGATTTTCGGACAGGAGTTAGTTCTCGATGTCGGCTACATTTTGTTTTCACATTTCAACTTCAAAAAATGCACTTAAGTCCCTACGATTTAGCCTGGAAAGTGACGAATTCAAGTGAATATTGGAGGCCCAATTGCACATTCAAAGCCCATTTTCTTTACCCTAATTTCCACTATATAATCACCTTCTTGTCACACAAAGCAGAGGAGAGAAAAAAAGAAAAAAGAGGGAAGAAAAAAAGAGAGAAAAAAACCTTGCCACAACACTGTTAGAATATCAAACTCTTTCAAGAACCCTAAAACCTTGAAATCCTTATTACAATTCCCTCTCTCACTACAAACAAAGCCATCTCAGTTACAAACCAACATCTTATTACTTCTTCAGTAAGGGTAAGGCTGACTTGATCTCCATGATCCAAAGGGCATAAAAGCATTCATGTCACTACTTTTTCAGTAAGGGTAAGGTTGATTTGATCTCCATGATCAAAAGGGTATAATCATTCATACATGCCATATTGTGCCTAAACATTAAATTTCTTCATATATTGGTTTTATTTGCATCTTATGATTTTATTTAATGTTTTCATGAGATTCAACACTGCAGATTTAGACAGGATCCCATGCAGGTTCATTAAGGGACGTTGAGGCCAAAAGCCAAATGGTCAAAAGCCAAAAGCCAAATGGCCAAAGTAGAAAAACTTATGCATGATGAGGCCAGAACACAAATGGCCAAACCACTCCAATTCACCTCCAAAAAGGGGACAGAAACCCCCCAAGGTATTGTATTTTCTTTCTTTTCCTTATTTTATTTATTTCAATTATTTCTTTTTTTTATTAATTCCTTTAATTTAACTTATTTTCATAAAATATAAAAAAATAGTAAAAAATAGAAAAGTCATAAAAATCAAAATATATTTATTTAATTAATATTTTTTGTAAATAAATCTCACTAATTAATTAGATTTAAATTTAGGTTTAATTCAAACATTTTTCTTAATAAATTAAAAATTTGTAGAATTAGGGTTTTAATCAATTTTTATCCTTTTTCTTTTCTTTTCACTAATAATTAATTATTTATTTTTATAAATCAAATTGCCATTAATTAATTAATTTAATTTTAGGTTTAAATTTTAACATGTTTTTCTTAATAAATAAAAGTTGTAGAATTAGGGTTAATTAGTTAATTTCATTTAATTCACATAAAAAACCATAAATCCAAAAAAATCTCAAAATAACTTCTTTTTTTATTTTAATTTAATTAATTTGCTCAATATAATTTAATTTCATTAAAAAGGGTCCAACGCCCTCGCTTTCAATTTCAATTCAATTCGCGCATCTTTATTCCTTCTTTTAAATATTTATGTAATTCTCCCAAAGCCATGTAACTCGGACATTTTATATTTCTCGCACTTTAGTTCTTTATTTTTTGTCAAATCGGGTCCTGGATTTTAATTTGGCGATGTGGACCCGCGCCTTTGTAATAGTTTAGGAACTTTAATTTCCGCAACTTTTTTAACTGTTAATAATTGCATGCAAGAATGAATGACAAAAATAAAAACAAAACGTTAGATCACCAATAACCTGACAAGACAAAAATAAATGAATCTGACACACAAATCACACACCACCCCTAGGGTACGCCTCACTGTTGCCTTGCCTCGAAAGGTGATCGTCGACTAGAGGATGTCTTAGTAAGTCCTCATGATCCGGGAACCTGGCATGAGGGTAGCTTCTAAGGTGTCTTCCTATTGCTCTGGTGATCACCATGTCCCGAACCTCGAATTGACCCGAACACCTCCAACGGTGGTGCTACCTACCTCTCAATGGTGGGATGGCACTACTTTAAAGGACATTTACACAGACGAATTCCTTAGGGTAGGTAGACGACTCGTAGATACTTGCTCTCTTCAAAAACAAACAAAAATCTTTTCACACCGACACTTTTCAAAAGCTTTCAAAGCAATGTTTCAAACACTCTGACACAAGAGTCGATCTGAAATTTTCAAAGAAACTTTTTAAAACCCACAGTTGAAAAGCAAACAAACCATTTTTGAAAACAAAATGAGCAAGTATCTAAGAGCCCATGGATAACCATGGATAGAAAGGGTGCTAACACCTTCCCTTTCTATAACCTACCTCCCGAACCGAGAGCAATCTCTATAAGGAATTTTTCTGTGCTTTTGTCCTTTCCATTTGGAGAAAATAAAAGACGGTGGCGACTCTTGCTTCCGCGACATTTCGCGAACCAGCGTTAAACAGTCAGTTCCAGATCCACCGATCACAGAACTGGCGACTCTGCTGGGGAATTATTTTAAAGTGAGGTGTACCTTAGGACTAAGATCACTTGTGTTTTCAATTGTCTGAATTGTTTGCTTTTTATTGTGGGGACTGTCTTGGGAGTTCTATAGATCCTAACCCGGATCTGGGGGATACCTTCTTAGAAAGTAGCAACAAGACTGTGAGGGAACTGTGCGGGGTATACCGACATGGTTGAAGCAGTCTGCTACGTTGATGTGGCACTTTGGTGAGTACCGGTAACCCTTGAGTCTAGTCAAGGAGAGTACGGGGCCGCCGCGTGGTGTCGTGAAGCATCAACTGACCTTAGGAACCTTAATTGAACCATCTTGGCCTCTTTAGGGTAGTGAGATAATTGACTTTGGTGCAGTCCGAGGTTGGTTGATACTCGATACTACACTCAATTGAGGGTTGCTTTCCTGGAATATTTCGGTCGCCAGTTCAGTGGCTAAATCGAAACGATGAACAATGAAAGCAATCCCGTGATATTGGGACCCTTAGAACCCGGTTACTTCTAATAGGACAGGTTGAATCCACCAACTTCAAGAGGGTACTACCCAGACCCCATGCTGGCCTTAAACTCTAAGGGCTTTCTCTTGTGTGACTTGTGTGCCTTCGTACTTGACTACTTGCATGCTTTATCTGACACATGAACTATTTGCAGGTTTTGTTGGGACCCACGACAGGGCATACTAAGTTTCTTGCAGGTTTTTGTTTTAGTCCTTAACTAGGACTCATGACAGGGCTTACTAAGTTTCTTGCAGGTTTTTGTTTTAGTCCTTAACTAGGACTCATAACAGGGTTTACTAAGTTTCTTGCAGGTTTGGTTTGCAGTCCTTAATTAGGACTCGTAACAGAGTTTACCAAGTTTCTTGCAGGTTTTGGTTTGCAGTCCTTAATTGGGACTCATAACAGGGTTACTTACATTACCCCATGCATAGCATAACATCATGCCATTGCATACATCTTAACCCATTTCAAGGATCTCAAGGGCTTGTGATGCAGGTCATGGTGAATCAACTATCCCAGCAAGGGGCAAAGAGGATTTATTTTCCTCTAGCCAAGGTTGTCAGAGGCTATGACCCACTTGATATGGTGAGCTTCGACTCCTGGGGAAGGTTCCCCTAACCAAGGTTGTTTGGAAACCAAAACTAGACATGATGACCAAAGTCAGGGGCTATGACCCACTGGATATGGTGAGCCTTTGACCCTTGAAAAAGGACTCTCAACAAATATGAAGTTCCTTCAATCAAGCTACTGGACCCAAATGCTAACAAATTTTCTTGTTTATCCCGCGAGGTCCTTGAAAACATTACATGCATATCATACTCATCATTGCATAACAGGTACCCTTGTTGCAGGTCACTTACCCTTTCTCGCTGTTTATTTCAGCAATGGCTTCCCAACAAGATAACCAGGGTCTTCATGCTCAAGAGACTCAGTTCAGGGAGATCTTCCTAAACCTATCCAAGGGGCAGGAAGAGCTGAGGACACTCCTCATGGGGAATCTGATCAGAAAGAGTCCTGAAGACGACAAGGACGAACAACTGAAACGTCTACAAGCTGAGGTAGACACATTGAAAACCCAGAAGCAAGGTGCGCTTACCATTCTGGTATCCCGGGGCACGATACTGAAGATTGTTGGGCACTGAAGTACAAAATTCAGAACATGATCGATGCTAAAGAGATCGAGTTCGAGCCCGCCGTGACTCCCAACGTGATCACTGCTCCCTTGCCAAAACATGGCTAGGATTGAGAAATTTTTGTTCATTAGAATCTTTCAAGTTGTAACTTTCTTTTAACTGTTCAAACATTTACTCATGTTAAACATTGTTATTTCATTAATGCATCGCATATGTCTGTTTTGAAGCAATATATTCGTATTCACTATATGTAAATTATTCTCATATTTTTTCTGATGTTAACTCTCGATTAAAAATTCTAAGCCTCTTGAGGGAGGATGACGAAAACGATACCACGATCTTTACAGTATGCTTTTGAACAGACCCCGCTGATGAGGTACAGGCATTGTTTCAATTCCTAAACACTGGAGTTATAAGGAAGATAATCCCTCATCAACCCCTCTGAGCCAAAGAAGTAGGAGTTTTTCTTTTCGAAATTTAAAACCCTTAATCATAACCTGGGGCAGGGTAGTTCTCTCAGTCGATCCATATCATACATAACAAACGGCACCAAAAAGGTCCTTACAAAACAAAGAAAGACAGTGATGGTTCCGAATAATCAATAAAGAAAGGCAGTCATTATAAAAAAAAAAAAAGAAGCCCAATAAGTCAAAATACCCATGAAGGAGACTTACAAAGCTGGGGCATCCCGCTGACTGTAATTCCAAAAAAGGAAACAGTTCAGGCAAAAAGAAAGGGATAACAAAAAAATCAGACAAGAAAGAGGTCTTACAAATCCTCAACAAAAAAGGAAGGACTGCCTATTCAAAATAAGTTATCAATATCCGAATCATCACCGAAAAATCAGAGCAAAGACTCAAACAAGGTCTAACGTATGATCAACTGAGTTTAGGTTTGGAGAACATCACGAAGAGCGGGTGGGTACAAATAATTTGAGCCTTTATCCTTTGTTTCTTAAACCATGAACCAAGGCCACGTTATAACCCTTAAAAGTCCTAGCTGAAGCATGGGTTAGTTCGAAAGCATACTGTTACGAAAGGTATCCTGACTCCTTAAGGCTCGCAATAAAATAACGAGTTGACATCACGTTTTACAAACAATCACTTGTTTTACGAAAAAAGAATGCATTTTCAAAATCTTCAAGACAGACATAAGCTTGGCATTTTTAATATAACTCTGTTTGCATATGACTTTTTGTTTGAACAGCAGGAAAATTCGCACGACGAATGCCTAATGAACAGAAGTACCTCCAATCAAGGGGAACGACATGATCATTGTCCATCATCTGGGGCAGTTAAGTCAAGATCCAGAGAATCTCTCAAAAGGCCAAAAAGCCTGGGGCAAATCTCTGCCTGAGTCACTTGGGGCACTCCAGCAACGAATCTTGCACGATCAGACACCTTTTGGTAATACGGCAACACAAGCAGCCAGGGGCACCTACCTGCATTCTAAGAGCGTGGACATAGTCGAAAAATACTACGCAAAATCAAAGACCCGCTAGGTTGACACACCTAGGCAAAAATAATGGCTTCCCGGCGAACCAAAAGGGTTCGGGAAAAAATAAGGGATGAAAATGAAAAAATATGTACACCCGGCAAGTCGAAAACCTGAAAAGGCGGCTTGGGCAAAAAATGGGTATCCCGGTGGACTAAAAACCCGAAAGGGCGGTCCAGGCAAAAGTTAGGGATCAAAGCGTATGACTATGTCCCGTCATCTTGTCATCTGTCTACCAGAAGAAGGTTTGTCCATCAACAACCATCAGCACCCCACAAGTGCCTCCCCCATAGAAATAGGGGCAATAAAGAGTGGTCTAAGCAATCTGATTGTTCTATCCTCCCAGGTATCAGGGTAGGTTCCGTTGAAGAACATAACCTATACAGTTCAATACTTCCCCAGGAGAGTCCAATCCAGCTTCCCCAGGAAAGTTGAAATCCATCTCCCCAAGCAGTAAGCTTATTCCCAGTTGATTTTGGAAGCTTATCCTCGCAGAGCACGAACGCATCCCCCGGCTTTATTCAAAGAGTTATTTCCTTACCAGGATATAACTGGGTTATCCTCAGCCAAAAGCCACGGAAAGAGCGTCATCGACGAAGCCTTCTCATCCCCAGCGAAGTCTATCAACACTTCCAACAACAAAGATGTCCTCAGCAAATTATTATCAACACTCAGCAAAGCATCCCTCTTCCCACAGAATATTGCTTCCCAGCATGGTCGCTAGAGTATCTTTTCTCCCTGCAAAATCTTCCATTTGCCAAGTTTATTCCGCAACGGAGTCATCTTCTCCTACCGGTATTCTTGCAGTTATCATCCCCAGGGGAAGCAAAATCTAGTCTTCAACATCAGCCCAGGATAGGACTTCCCGGCACCCGTCAAGGATTTGCTTTCCTAGAAGAAAACATACATTCATAAAACATCACATACATCATTATAGCATGCATAGACGCATTATATCATACAAATCGCATTTATATCGAGAACATCATTGCTTGATCCATATCATGCATATGACCGACCTTTACCTTTCAGGAAAAATGCAGTTGAAATTCTCAACCATATTTCAAGACCTTGTCCGGTTCAGTTAAATCGACCCTAAGATTTTCCTGATGCTTATCCAGTCAAAGGCCTTCTCTGGTTCAGTCAGATTGACCCTAAGATCTCCCTGATGCTTATCCAGTTGAAGATATTCCAAGACCTTGTCCGGTTCAGTTAAATCGACCCTAAGATTTTCCTGATGCTTATCCAGTTAAAGGCCTTCTCTGGTTCAGTCAGATCGACCCTAAGATCTCCCTGATGCTTATCCAGTTGAAGATATTCCAAGACCTTGTCCGGTTCAGTTAAATCGACCCTAAGATTTTCCTGATGCTTATCCAGTCAAAGGCCTTCTCTGGTTCAGTCAGATCGACCCTAAGATCTCCCTGATACTTATCCAGTTGAAGATGTTTCAAGACCTAGACCGGTTCAGTTAAATCGACCCTAAGATTTTCCTGATTCTTACCCAGTCCAAGGCCTTCTCTGGTTCAGTCAGATCGACCCTAAGATCTCCCTGATACTTATCCAGTTGAAGATGTTTCAAGACCTAGACCGGTTCAGTTAAATCGACCCTAAGATTTTCCTGATTCTTACCCAGTCAAAGGCCTTCTCTGGTTCAGTCAGATCGACCCTAAGATCTCCCTGATTCTTATCCAGTTGAAGATATTTCAAGACCTTGTCCGGTTCAGTTAAATCGACCCTAAGATTTTCCTGATTCCTATCCAGTCAAAGGCCTTCTCTGGTTCAGTCAGATCGACCCTAAGATCTCCCTGATTCTTATCCAGTTGAAGAAATTCCAAGACCTTGTCCGGTTCAGTTAAATCGACCCTAAGATTTTCCTGATTCTTACCCAGTCAAAGGCCTTCTCTGGTTCAGTCAGATCGACCCTAAGATCTCCCTGATTCTTATCCAGTTGAAGACATTCCAAGACCTTGTCCGGTTCAGTTAAATCGACCCTAAGATTTTCCTGATTCTTACCCAGTCAAAGGCCTTCTCTGGTTCAGTCAGATCGACCCTAAGATCTCCCTGATTCTTATCCAGTTGAAGATATTCCAAGACCTTGTCCGGTTCAGTTAAATCGACCCTAAGATTTTCCTGATGCTTATCCAGTCAAAGGCCTTCTCTGGTTCAGTCAGATCGACCCTAAGATCTCCCTGATGCTTATCCAGTTGAAGATATTCCAAGACCTTGTCCGGTTCAGTTAAATCGACCCTAAGATTTTCCTGATTCTTTTCCAGTCAAAGGCCTCCTCTGGTTCAGTCAGATCGACCCTAAGATCTCCCTGATTCTTATCCCAGTAGAAGACACCCAAGATTCTCTCAGCGTTCCTGTTGGGGTAGTAATCGTCCAAGATTCTCTTACCATTCATGCTAAGGCAGTAACCATCCCTGGTTCATTCATCGCCGTTTGAAGCTCCAGACTCAGCTCCTGTAACCAGTCAGGACACATCCATACCAAGCATCTGAAAACCAGCTCCTGCAACGTGTCAGGTACTCATTTGTTCTTTTGCAGGTATGCAGGTTCTCGCTAAGGAATCTCCTACGCTATCAACATCCAGATGGCATCTATAAGCCCATCATCCTATCCAGCAACCTCCAAATGGCATCTATAAGCCCATTCCTCCATCACACTGCTAACATGTGAGCACAAATTTCTGGGCACTCTAGTGTTCAATCATCTTCCACCTTCGGATTACGAAAGGCACGTCAGCCAATCTGCATCCTCAGGTCTAAGAAGATTGAACAGGGGCAACTGTTGTACCCCAAAATTTGCCCTCCCATATTTCTCAAAAAACATTTCAAGAAAAATTCACAAGTCCAACCTGGCGCGTCATATTCAGGTATTCTTTCGTCAAGATATCTCTGATAACGTATTCTCAAATTCAGGTTCGGCTCAAGAGTCAATTCTTTAAAGAAGGTATCCGAATGTGTGAGTTTTCTCGAAGAAACATGGTGAAAAAGTGTGCTGAAAGTGCAGTTTTTACGCGCTAAAAAATTCATAACTTGAAGATCGCGACTCGTTTTGAACCCGTTCCAGTGGCCAAAATTCCGTCTTGACATTATCTACGTTTTCATCTCTCACGGCTGGAAGCCAATTTCGATCAGAAGGTCTTCAAAAATGTGGATTTATCAAGTATTTTCGTGCAGAAAATTTGTGACAGAAGTTTATTTGCGTCATGTTCAAAAAATCATAACTTGGTCGATTTTCATCGTATCGAGCTGGTTCCGGTGCCAAAATTTCACAAATTGAGTTGGCTACATTTTCACAGAAGGTATTGAGTTCAAACGGTATTCAAAAGGCCTTCGTTTTTTTGCTCAGAGTGCGTGACACGCTGAAAATCCTGAATGCTGAATATTATTTCATCTGAGCTGAAACTTCGAAAATTCATAACTCGGTCAATTTTTATCGGATTGGACTCATATTTTTACACAAGGTCACTGACTCATAGATCTACAACTTTGCTTCAAAAGTCGAGACCAAATTATGCACCGATCAATACCAGTTTTTTATTGAAGAACGTGTCAGAGTCGACACTGAAGCCCAAAATAAGTTTGTCTGAGCTGAAACTTCAAAAATTCATAACTAATTCACCGTTTATCCGATTGAGTCGATTTTCGGACAGGAGTTAGTTCTCGATGTCGGCTACATTTTGTTTTCACATTTCAACTTCAAAAAATGCACTTAAGTCCCTGCGATTTAGCCTGGAAAGTGACGAATTCAAGTGAATATTGGAGGCCCAATTGCACATTCAAAGCCCATTTTCTTTACCCTAATTTCCACTATATAATCACCTTCTTGTCACACAAAGCAGAGGAGAGAAAAAAAGAAAAAAGAGGGAAGAAAAAAAGAGAGAAAAAAACCTTGCCACAACACTGTTAGAATATCAAACTCTTTCAAGAACCCTAAAACCTTGAAATCCTTATTACAATTCCCTCTCTCACTACAAACAAAGCCATCTCAGTTACAAACCAACATCTTATTACTTCTTCAGTAAGGGTAAGGCTGACTTGATCTCCATGATCCAAAGGGCATAAAAGCATTCATGTCACTACTTTTTCAGTAAGGGTAAGGTTGATTTGATCTCCATGATCAAAAGGGTATAATCATTCATACATGCCATATTGTGCCTAAACATTAAATTTCTTCATATATTGGTTTTATTTGCATCTTATGATTTTATTTAATGTTTTCATGAGATTCAACACTGCAGATTTAGACAGGATCCCATGCAGGTTCATTAAGGGACGTTGAGGCCAAAAGCCAAATGGCCAAAAGCCAAATGGCCAAAAGCCAAAAGCCAAATGGCCAAAGTAGAAAAACTTATGCATGATGAGGCCAGAACACAAATGGCCAAACCACTCCAATTCACCTCCAAAAAGGGGACAGAAACCCCCCAAGGTATTGTATTTTCTTTCTTTTCCTTATTTTATTTATTTCAATTATTTCTTTTTTTTATTAATTCCTTTAATTTAACTTATTTTCATAAAATATAAAAAAATAGTAAAAAACAGAAAAGTCATAAAAATCAAAATATATTTATTTAATTAATATTTTTTGTAAATAAATCTCACTAATTAATTAGATTTAAATTTAGGTTTAATTCAAACATTTTTCTTAATAAATTAAAAATTTGTAGAATTAGGGTTTTAATCAATTTTTATCCTTTTTCTTTTCTTTTCACTAATAATTAATTATTTATTTTTATAAATCAAATTGCCATTAATTAATTAATTTAATTTTAGGTTTAAATTTTAACATGTTTTTCTTAATAAATAAAAGTTGTAGAATTAGGGTTAATTAGTTAATTTCATTTAATTCACATAAAAAACCATAAATCCAAAAAAATCTCAAAATAACTTCTTTTTTTATTTTAATTTAATTAATTTGCTCAATATAATTTAATTTCATTAAAAAGGGTCCAACGCCCTCGCTTTCAATTTCAATTCAATTCGCGCATCTTTATTCCTTCTTTTAAATATTTATGTAATTCTCCCAAAGCCATGTAACTCGGACATTTTATATTTCTCGCACTTTAGTTCTTTATTTTTTGTCAAATCGGGTCCTGGATTTTAATTTGGCGATGTGGACCCGCGCCTTTGTAATAGTTTAGGAACTTTAATTTCCGCAACTTTTTTAACTGTTAATAATTGCATGCAAGAATGAATGACAAAAATAAAAACAAAACGTTAGATCACCAATAACCTGACAAGACAAAAATAAATGAATCTGACACACAAATCACACACCACCCCTAGGGTACGCCTCACTGTTGCCTTGCCTCGAAAGGTGATCGTCGACTAGAGGATGTCTTAGTAAGTCCTCATGATCCGGGAACCTGGCATGAGGGTAGCTTCTAAGGTGTCTTCCTATTGCTCTGGTGATCACCATGTCCCGAACCTCGAATTGACCCGAACACCTCCAACGGTGGTGCTACCTACCTCTCAATGGTGGGATGGCACTACTTTAAAGGACATTTACACAGACGAATTCCTTAGGGTAGGTAGACGACTCGTAGATACTTGCTCTCTTCAAAAACAAACAAAAATCTTTTCACACCGACACTTTTCAAAAGCTTTCAAAGCAATGTTTCAAACACTCTGACACAAGAGTCGATCTGAAATTTTCAAAGAAACTTTTTAAAACCCACAGTTGAAAAGCAAACAAACCATTTTTGAAAACACAATGAGCAAGTATCTAAGAGCCCATGGATAACCATGGATAGAAAGGGTGCTAACACCTTCCCTTTCTATAACCTACCTCCCGAACCGAGAGCAATCTCTATAAGGAATTTTTCTGTGCTTTTGTCCTTTCCATTTGGAGAAAATAAAAGACGGTGGCGACTCTTGCTTCCGCGACATTTCGCGAACCAGCGTTAAACAGTCAGTTCCAGATCCACCGATCACAATATCCAACTGCATTTTCAACCTATCAGTAATCCTCTTTCTTGATTCATAAGGAAATGATTATGTTCAAATGCATATGCCTATTTAACAAAACATTGGACGTTTCTCAAAATAAAACAAATAGTGCAAGAGGAAAGAAAAAGGAAATGACACAAATTTCTGGGAAGAGTATTTGTATTAACTTTCTCTGAGTATATTTGTACAAAGGAGACAATCATCCTAGTAAGAGGATTTTGTCGTAAATATTGAAAGATTTATACAAAATAAAGATGGCTATGTGAAATAATTCCCTGGGATTCCATTCCGCTATAGCCTTCACAACTCTGAATATCTGTCCATTAATGCTTCGTCTGCCGATGACTGGATTGATCAGAAGCCTGGGACTAGTTGATGAAGAGATTGTCCTTGAAGTGATCCAACGAGACATAGTCATACGCTTTAATTCCCTAACTTTTTCCTGAATCGCCCTTTCGGGTTTTCGATCCACCGGGAAACCCCTTTTTTCCCAAGCCGCCCTTTTGGGTTTTCAACTTGCCGGGTGTACAGATTTTTTTTGTTTTTATCCCTAATTTTTGCCTGAACCGCCCTTTCGGGTTTTCGGTTCACCGGGATGCCCATTTTTGCCCAAGCCGCCCTTTCGGGTTTTCGACTTGTCGGGTTATTTTATGCGTAGTATCTTTTGACTATGTCTGCGTTCGCAGGGTGCGGCAAATCGTCGCCGTCCATGGTGGTCAGAATCATTGCCCCACCAGAAAATATGCTCTTGATCACAAATGGTCCTTCATATGTGGGAGTCCATTTGCCCCTGGAATCACTTTGCGGCAAGATAATCCGCTTGATTACGAGATCTCCGACTTGATACACTTGACGTCTGACTTTCTTATTGAAGGCCTTGATCATCCATTTTTGATACGTATGACCATGGCAGATAGCAGTGAGTCGCTTCTCGTCGATCAAATTGAGTTGATCAAGTCGGGTCTGCATCCATTCATCTTCATTCAAACCTGTGTCCTTCATAATCCTTAGAGAAGGAATCTGAACCTCCATAGGCAAGACAGCTTCCATGCCATATACCAAAGAAAATGGGGTTGCCCCAGTTGAAGTGCGTGCCGTTGTACGGTATCCATGTAGGGCAAACGGTAACATCTCATGCCAGTCTTTGTAAGTGACTGTCATTTTCTGAATGATCTTCTTAATGTTTTTGTTTGCAGCTTCAACAGCACCGTTCATCTTCGGCCGATAGGGAGATGAATTGTGATGATAAATCTTGAACTGTTCGCACAACGCGGTGATCATCGTGTTATTCAGATTTGTACCGTTGTCTGTGATGATCCTGTCTGGAACACCATACCGGCATATGAGATTTTGTTTGATAAAGCGGGCAACCACATTTTTAGTAACAGAGGCGAAGGAAGCTGCTTCGACCCATTTGGTGAAATAGTCAATGGCGACCAGGATGAAACGATGTCCGTTGGAAGCCGTGGGCTTGATCTCTCCAATCATGTCAATGCCCCACATTGCAAATGGCCACGGAGCAGTCAGAACGTTGAGAGGAACCGGAGGGATATGAACTTTGTCAGCGTAGACTTGACATTTATGGCAAGTACGGGAATGTTGATGGCAGTCGGCTTCCATGGTAGACCAGTAATAGCCTGCCCTTAGGATCTTCTTAGCCATTGTATGCCCGCTCAAGTGAGTGCCAAATGTGCCGCTGTGTATCTCAGTCATGATCAACTCTGCTTTAGCTTTGTCTACGCATCGGAGTAATACACAATTATGGCTTCGTTTGTAAAGGATGTCGTTGCTCAGGAAGAATTTGGCGGCAAATTTCCTTAAGAACTTCTTGTCATTTACGGAAGCTCCTTCGGGATAATCTCTAGTCTCGAGATACCTTTTGATTTCATGGAACCAAGGTTGTTCCACTACTTCTTCGGTATTAATCTCGTGACAATGTGCCGGTTCATCCATTCTCTCGATGGTGATTTGGGGAGCCTCGTTATCCCAGTTGAGTTTAAACATGGAGGACATTGTAGCTAAAGCATCTGCTAGCTGATTCTCTTCTCGCGGGAAATGCTCGAAGGTAATTTGCTCGAAACGAGGCAACAATGTCAGGACATGTTCTTTGTATGGGATAAGATTAGGATGCTTGGTATCCCATTCTCCTTTGATTTGACTGATAACCAAAGCCGAGTCCCCAAATACGACCAAAGATTTGATTCCCAAGTCTATAGCAGCCTTGAGACCAAAGATGCAAGCTTCGTACTCAGCCATGTTGTTTGTGCAGCTGAAGCAAAGTCGGGCCGTGAAAGGTGTGTGACAGCCTTCCGGAGAAATGAGTACTGCGCCGATACCATTTCCAAGTGCATTTTAAGCACCATCAAAGTACAGGGTCCATCGGGATCCCTTTTCGGGTCCGTCATACGGTCCATTACTTTCAATGTTGTCTAAATTCATGATGTCCTCGTCTGGGAAGTCAAATCTCATGGGTTGATAATCTTCGATAGCTTGATGAGCCAGATGGTCAGCTAGTACACTCCCTTTTATAGCTTTCTGGGTGGTGTACTGGATGTCATACTCAGTTAGGATCATCTGCCATCTGGCTATTCTTCCAGATAAGGCGGGTTTTTCGAAGATATACTTGATATGATCCATTTTGGAAATCAACAAGGTAGTATGAGTCAACATATAATGTCTCAGTCGGCGAGCAACCCATACCAAAGCGCAACAAGTTTTCTCGAGCAGTGAGTAGCGAGTTTCACAGTCGGTAAACTTTTTGCTAAAGTAATAAATAGCATGCTCTTTTCGACCAGACTCGTCATGCTGGCCCAAAACACACCCCATTGAGTTATCCAAGACGGTCAGATACATGATCAATAGTCTTCCTTCGACGGGTGGCATCAGAATAGGAGGTTCTAGCAGATACTCCTTGATTTTATCAAAAGCAGCTTGGCAATCATCGTTCCATTCGACTACCTGATCTTTCTTCAAGAGTTTGAAAATTGGTTCACAGGTAAAAGTCAGATGAGAGATGAATCTGGCAATATAGTTCAAACGCCCCAAGAACCCTCTAACCTCCTTTTCAGTACGGGGAGCAGGCATCTCTTGTATTGCTTTCACTTTTGCTGGATCGACTTCAATGCCTTTGTTGCTTACAATGAATCCTAGAAGTTTACCAGACCTAACTCCAAAAGTGCACTTACTTGGATTCAGCCTGAGTTTGTATTCTTTCAACCTGGCAAACAGCTTTTCTAGATGTTCAAGGTGCTCCTCCTCTGTTTGTGACCGAGCTATCATATCGTCTACGTAAACTTCAATCTCATGATGTATCATATCATGAAACAAAGCCACCATGGCGCGTTGATAAGTTGCCCCTGCGTTCTTCAGCCCGAACGACATCACCTTGTAACAGAAAGTGCCCCATTGTGTGACAAAAGTTATTTTCTCCATATCCTCGGGGGCCATTTTGATTTGATTGTAGCCCGAGAATCCATCCATGAAGGAAAACACTTTGTGCTGAGCTGTATTGTCGATTAAAATGTCAATGTGTGGTAGCGGAAAATCATCTTTGGGGCTAGCCCTATTTAAGTCCCGGTAGTCCACACACATCCTGACTTTGCCATCTTTCTTAGGTACTGGCACGATGTTAGCAACCCATTGAGGATAGGATGTAACAGCCAGAAAGCCAGCGTCGAATTGCTTCATTACTTTTACTTTGATCTTTTCAGACATGTCAGGCCTCATTCGGCGGACTTTTTGTTTGATCGGTGGACAATCCTCTCTTGTGGGGAGACGGTGAACCACGATGTCTGTGTCTAGACCCGGCATGTCTTCATAAGACCAAGCGAAGATTTCAACATACTCATTCAACAACTGTATCAGGCGTTCCTTGACACTTAGTTCCAGATTGGCACCCACTTGCACCTCCTTCCGGTCTTCCTCGGTCCCCAAGTTGACAGTTTCTAATGACTCTTCGTGCGGTAAGATGGCCCTTTCCTCTTGCTGTAGAAGTCTGGCTAGTTCCCCTGGTACTTCACAACCTTCGTCATCTTCATACTCGGCTTGATTGACCAGATCTTCAGAGTTATTGAAGGATATAGCAGAATAGTCACCCATGGAATCCGGAGTGGATGGGTACCTGCATTTGTGAGCGTGGGTGTGTGTAAGGGATAGCCATCCTTAAACAAAAATGCAAAAGGAAAGAAAATGAACACAAGCAGTTTATCAAATGAAAAACGTCCAATGAATCATTAAACATGGCATATGGATATGAAAAATAATCAAAACCCTTACAAATGGACCTACATGCCCCGGGCAAGGCATGAGGTGAAAAGATAGTGTACGGATTGTTTGAAAATAAAATATTACAGACCAATAGGAAATGTTTGACAGATAAATTACTGATGAATAAAAGTGATGGGGACAAAGTCTTTTGCCTCCCAGTTGCACAATCCTCCTTTGACAGTTGGATAAATCCACTCTTCGATGTTGCTCTCTTTGTCTTCGTCCTCCAAAGCGTTGATTCCATAGGGAGAAATTTTGATTGGCACTCTTTCAATCTTCGAACGGCGCATAGCTTTCTGGCCTGCGGTAGTGAACCCTAATCCAAATTTGTCGGTCTTATGTGGAATATCAAGCAACTGCCCCCATGGTGAATTCTTCCCCTCCTTTATTGCGGCCCTTGCGTCCTCTAGAGATGCCATCCTGGCCATCTGCCTCGGTGTCTCAGCTGCCAACTTTGCTACGGTTATTTCAGGAAGGACTTCTCCGAAATGCTGAAAAGGCGTCTCAATGAACTCTCCTTCTACCTCCACATACCGGAAGGAGTTCAAGTGGCTGATCATGTACTCCTCTTTGCCATGGACAATAATGATCTTTCCCTTGACAGGATTCTTCAACATCTGATGTAAGGAGGAGGTGACTGCCCCAGCATGGTGTATCCAAGGCCTACCCAACAAGCAAGAGTATGAAGGACGGATATCCATCACATAGAAAGTAGATTTAAACACCTCAGTGCCTATCTTGATGGGAATTTCAACCTCCCCATGGACCATTCTCTTCGAACCATCGAAAGCTCTGACAACAATATCACTCGGTTTCAACTCCAACCCTTCACAATCTAGTCGGTCCAAGGCCTTCTTAGGCAGTACATTCAGCGACGAACCAGTGTCGACCAAGACATGTGCGAGAGTAGTTCCTCGGCACTCGACCGAAATGTGCAAAGCATCATTGTGGTTTCTACCTTTAGGAGTTAGGTCGGCATCAGAGAAACCTAATCCATTGTCCGCAGTAAGGCTAGCCACGCAATTTTGAAATTGATCCACAGAGGTTTCCTGGGGCACATGGGCTGCCTTCAGGAATTTTATCAGAGCTTTAGCGTGCGCTTCCGAGCAAAGTAGTAGTGCCAGCATGGAGATTTTTGAGGGGGTTTGCCCCAGCTGTTCTACCACATCGTAATCACTCCTTTTGATTATCTTCAAGATCTCATCCATTTCCTTCTTGGAGGTTTCCGGGATGACCAAGGGTTGAGCCCTCGTCCTGACGAGCTCATCTTGGATTCCCTTACCTTTATCAGCAGTGGTAGGAGAGACAGTACTAGGAACAACAACATCTTCAATCAAAGGGGTTCTAGCGGAGAGCTTTATTGGTGCAGGGATGACCTTGTCAGTAGATGAGGGTCCAAAGATTGCTCTTGGAGGGGCAATCTCTGGAGAAAATATTCTCCCGCTCCGGGTGATTTTGCTCGTGCCTGCAATGTTACCAATGCTGGCTTCTTCATCATCTGAACTTTCTTCAGTTATTTCGATTTGTTTAATACCATGGTAGTAGACGTCACCACCATAGTTCCATGGTATTGACTTCTCAGAAACATAGGGAACAGGTCCTGGCATTGTTATCTTTAAAGGAACAGATTTTGTAGCTGGTGTAATCTTAACAGGCTTTCTGACGGCCTTGGAAAGATTGGCGTGAATGGTTATGATTGAGACATCCTCAGTATGGGTCGGAACAGCAGAAACTTTTTCAAACAAAATTTTTCGACTATCCATTAGGCCTTGGATGCCTTTCTTCAGTAACGGACAATCAAACGGTAGAGAGTAACAACAATAGCAGTCTTCTTTACATCCCGGGAAGATCCCGGCCCTTAACAGATTCAACTTGATGGTTAACAATGGGGTTATCAGATCATTGACATCAGCAACATACAAATCTTCTTCAATGGCATTGACATTTCGGCCGTGCTTCAGCATGGGAGCAGATATCACATTAGGCTTCTCCGGAGCGTCGAACTCCACTTCCTTCACCTCTATCAGGTCTTGGATTTTATGCTTGAGTGCCCAACAATCATTGGTGTCGTGCCCGACACTGTCAGAATGGTAGGCGCATTTGGCATTAGGATGATAATGCGGAGAGGATGTATTCACATTTTTTGGTGCCTCCTTGATAGTGGCGAGATTCAACTTCAACAGATGGGGAAGCACTTGCGCTGGAGTCATATTAATGCGGGTGAACTGCCGTTGTGGCCGTTCCACCCGTTGTTGATTTGGTCTGGACTGGTTATAGCGAGGCTGCTCACTTGAAGGGTTTTGAATCATTACGGCCCCCACAGTTGGCCGATGCTCCGTCTTCCCTGCTCTTCTCTGAGAATATACCACAATTGTTTCCTTCTTGAAAGGCTTCTTCTCAACACTTGCGGAAACACCCTTCTGAATCTTTCCTGACTTGATGCCAGCTTCTATTCTTTCGCCAGTTAAGATCAAATCGGTAAACCCCGCGGAAGAGTTACCAATCAGATGATTGAAAAATGGCCCAGATAGGGTCCCTAGAAACATATCAACAAGTTCGCAGTCGGTTAAAGGAGGCTGCACCCTGCCAGCCAAATCCCTCCACTTTTGTGCATATTCTTTGAATCCTTCGCCTGTTCCTAATGACATACCCTGAAGTTGGGTACGAGTAGGAGCAAGGTCAGAATTGTACTGGTATTGTTTGTAAAAGGCGGTGGCCAAGTCTTCCCAATTTCGGACGCTGGTTCCCTCTAGCTGATAAAACCACTCCAATTGAGCCCCAGAAAGACTGTCTTGAAAGAAATGGATCCAAAGGTTTTTATCTGCCGTATAGGGTTGGATCTTTCTCACGTAGGACCTGAGATGCATTTTTGGACAGGACAACCAATCATACCTCACAAACACTGGCACTTTGAACTTTGGGGGAATCACAATCCCGGAAACCAAACCCAAGTCTTCAAAATCCAAACCCGGTACTCTTTGAAGCTCCATGGCGGCCAACCTGTCTTCTAAACCTTTGTATTTATCATCAGCTGGAGGGTATTGCTGATCAGAGTAGTCTTCATCCTCTTCGACCTCCTCTTCTTCCACATCGGACTCGGAAGGTACCGCAGCCCCCACCTCCTTTACTGGTTCCTTCATCAGAAATAGGAGGAAATTCAAGCACTCTCCGGGCCTCCCCGTCAAATCTTCTCCCTAGAGTAGCCACCCCGAGTCTCTTTTTCTTCTTTTTCACTGGGTCTTTATTCCCCAGCAAGGTCTTGAGATCCTCCTGACCTTTAGCCAAGGTTGTCAGGAGTTGCTGGAACTGTGCATTTTGAGCTTGTAGGTCTTTGACTGTTTGCTCAAGATCCATCCTACTGAAATAAACAGCAGACAGATAAGGAAACCTGGAGTGAGACCTGCTTATGCACATGATGAATGGTATGCTTATGTATGCAATGCATTCAAGGATTTAGAATATTCAAACTTGTTGCAGAAAAAAAAAGAACGCACGTCATATTAATAAGAAGAAATTCGTTAGTACATAAATGCCCCATGGGCCAAATATTACAAAAACAACTTCTCAAGGTAAAAAGACATTGCGCATCCTCTTTGGTGCGATGTAGGTGTTGAGGGCCTCTTGCTCATGGAGTCGGCGGGTAAGCTCTAGAACCTTCTTCTCACTAGCGTAGAAGCTGGCTTCGAAAGTGTTCCGTTCCTCTTTGAGCTGAATCCAACTTTTCTGCATTTCCTCCCACGATGTAGGCATGTCTGGATGTAGGATGGTGTAGGGAACCTCTCCTTCCATGACGGGCTCTTTAATCACAGGGAGAAATGAGGATAAGGCATCATTAGACTTTGGGCTCGGGCTCGTACCCACTTGAGATAAGGCTCAATAGGGATGGAGTTCTTGTGTCCCAGAGTCTTGCTATCTACCTTGTTGGGCCTTCCCCAAGCTCTGATGAATCTTTGGCGAAGTCCTTGCGCATCGTTGTCGAAGTCAAAAACTAGGTCAGGAATCAACATGTCGTGAGGGCCATCCCTCCGTGCATATCCAAATTGCCTCAAAGCTAGGCAAGGGTTGTAGGTAATGCCTCCTCTGATTCCAAGTAAAGGAACATTAGGAAACTCTCCACAACGATCGACGATGATGACATTTTCTGTGGACCGAGAACACCAATGTACATCAGAGTGAGTAAGAGTCATCAATCGTTGGGACCACCTTGAGCCTTGGTCATTCTTCAAGACAGATTGTGGAAGGTGCGAAATAAACCACCTTGCAAGGAGAGGAGTACAACACATGAGAACACCCCTCTTTCTCATTGTTCGTGTGTAAAATGAGTGAAGAATGTCCCCAAGCAATGTTGGTATTGGATTTCTGGACAAGAAGATTTTGACGGTGTTGACATCTACCAATTGGTCAGAATTTGGGAATAGGACCAACCCATAGATAAGGAGTGCCACAATTTCTTCAAAGGCTTGTAGGTCCAATGAATTCCAACATTCTTGTGCTTTCTCAAACAAGAATTTTGCTAAGAATCCTTTGACGCTGCTTCTGGTTTCCCAATGCCCCTTGATGTCGGATGGTTGTAGATGTAATGCTCGAGCAACATCTTCCGGCTTTGGTTCCTTTTCCGTACCGTTGAAGGGTAGTTGATTAAGGATAGGGATTCTTAGGAGTTGAGAAAACTCCTCCAAAGTGGGCACCAACTGGTAATCAGGGAAAGTAAAACAGTGGTGAAGGGGGTCAAAGAACTGGAATAGCACTTTCATCATGTCTTCTTCAATGTTGGTGTTGACTAAGCTGAGCAGTCTACCATGTCTTTCACTGAAGGATGAGCTTTCCGGAATTCTTGAGGTGAGCTCCTTGAGTTGAGGAGAGATTCTCCCAAGGTTGACTTGGATGGTTTTTCTGCGAGGAATTTCCATGACCTACAAAACAAGAACAAAGATGAAGATCCAAACCCTTGAAATGGTTAGTGAATGCATATGATGCTTCATGATGTTTATGATGTATGCACAAAACATATGTACAAGCAAATCACACCAAACCCTAGTTTCAGGCTTGCATGGGGTTTCATAGGTAAGTACCCTCTTGAGTGTAGTTGGCTTAAAAACCTGTCCTAGAAATAGTAACCGGGTTCTAAGGAGCTCAATATCATTGGATTGTTTTCATCGTTCATTGTTTTGGTTTAGCCACTTAACTAGCGACCAAAATATTCCAAGAAAACAACCCTCAATGAGTGTAGTATCGAGTATCTACCAACTTCGGACTGCACCAAAGCCGGTCATCTCACTACCCCTAATAAAAGGCCAAGATGGTCAAGTAAGGTTCTAGGTCATTAGTGCTTAGTGACATCACTCAACGGCCCCGTACTCTCCTTGATTGAACTCAAGGGTTACCGGTACTCACAAATATGTCGCACTAATATAGCTATTGCTTCGACCGTGTCGGTATACCCCGCACAGTTTCCACAATGTATTGCTATCTATGAATGTTTCCCAAAATCCGGGTGTAGGATTGCAAACCCAAACAATAGAGCCAAGATATAAAGCAATCAATTCAAACAATTAGTCATGCAAGAGGGTGATCTAAGCCATAAGGTTACTCCACTTTTAAAATTATCCCCAGCAGAGTCGCCAGTTCTGTGATACGGTGGGAGAACTGACTATGGTTTTGCGTTTGTTTTCGCAAATGTTTCGGTTGAGCAAGAGTCGCCACCGACTTTTTATTTTATCCTAAGGAAAGGTTTAAAAAGCACATCAAAAACCTTTGAGATATTTTCTTGGGTTCGGGGAGTAGATTATAGAAAGGGAAGGTATTAGCACCCTTTCTATCCATGGTTATCCATGGGCTCTTAGGTACTTGCTTAGATCAACTTGCCTTGGTTTTCAATTGTTTGAAATGGTGCTTTGTGCGTGGTTTTGAAAGTGTTTTGGAAAAGATGCCTTGTATAGGCTACCCTTGTAACAATTCTTTACTCGAATGTTTTACAAAAGGTGTTTGTCTTTTTGAAAAGATGTTTCAAGGGTTTTTTGAAAGTTTGTTTTGAAAGTGTAGTGATGTGTGGTTTGAAAATAGGCAAGTGTTTTGTTTTGCAAGATGACAAGTACTTAAGAGCGATCTACCCTAAAGTTCTCAAAGATTTTTGCTATGTTTTAACCCTTTTAACAATTTTGTTCCACCATTGTATTTGGTGGACAATCTTGTGTTAGGATATGGAAGGGACAGACGCGGGTCATCGTTGAGACCATAATTGCAATGGTGCCAAGTATCTTTGGGCAATGTTTTCTTTAAGGGACTTGATCATTTTAGGCAACTTTTCGAAAGCGTCATCGAGGGACTATGATCATTTGAATTGTGTTTGTTTTGCCCAAAGAGACCTAACATGCAATATGGCCCATTTATTGAAGGCAACAAGTGAAATACCCTAGGGGTGCAAGTGTGATAAGTGTTGTCCATTTTCATGCTTGTTTACCTTGAAATTAGGTCAAACTATTTTTTGTTCTTTTTATTTGCATACAAACCCTAATTCTAACATGGTATATTTAGAAAGCATTAAAGTGCGAAAAATAAAGTTCTAAACTATTACAACACAATATATGGGAAGGGGGGTACAAATGTTCAAATGGGGGTATTTGACAAGGAATTTAAACCTAGCTATTACATCAATTTGGAATTATTTACAAGATAATTGATTGCATAAATTAAATGGAAATAAAATAAATATGCAAGATACAAAAGGTTTTTTATATGTATGAAAAAAAGTGTTTTTTTTTATATGTCAAATAATCAAAAATAAAAAAGCAAACAAGTGGTGCAAAAAGAAAGAACATTCCAGGCCCAGCCCAGAACCTGTCTTCTTCAACCTCTGAACCTCTATGAACACTAAAACACGCGTTTTCTATCTCCCAATTCCTGGACTTTTAAGCAAAACTTACAACATGAAAAATGTAGAGCATGAGAAGACGAATCCAGGGATATAAAGAACTTGACTTAACTCTCTAAGATGAGGGATAATTTCTTCTCCCCCAATTCCTGACCTAGTTTTCCATCAATGTTCAGACTCAAAATTCTCTAAGCATACATAATATAAATGAAATCTAATCACATGGGCATGTTCAGGGCTATGATTGTGACATGTTTCCTTCACAAACCTAAAGCTAACAATGCCTATATTGAGAGATAGAACTTCATGAATATACCTGTTCAGTTGGAATCGTGCCTTGCAATGAGGGAGCTTTCAGGGCAAGATGATGATTTGTACAGCTTCCTTGAAGTGTGAGGATGCTATTCCAAGCTTTACTTTGCTTTGGAGCTAGCTGAATCGAGTTATAGAACTCTACCTGTAAATCAAAAAAATGAAAATGGCCAAAAGGATTAGAGGAGTTACAGTCTATTTCTAATGCTTTGGATAGTTTGTATTGATGGTAGGGAAGATGTTTGAACTGGTTTGGGCAAGAATGTATGAAAGGATTGAGCTAGGGAACTCAATCCGCAACAAGCCCTGTTTTTGTGCAGTTCAATGGTGATTCTGAGTTTGTGAAGGTATTGGAGGTGAAAGGCTCGTGTTCTAGCTCAGTATGGATGTCTTGAATATGTTTGATAAGTTTGCTTCAAGGTTCTCTTGCTGATATGAAAGTTGGTCCATGTTATGCAATGTTTCTTACACTTTAAGCAAGCAATGGCCACTTGGTGTTTCTAGCCTGTACAGGCCCCCATACTATGCTGCTAACCTTCCCCTTGATCAGTGTGATTAACTCATAAACTTGTTCCAAAGAGATTTCCTTTGTACCTTCTTGATTTACCAATTGACATAAAGTGTAACTTTTCAAAAATGGCTATTTCACTTTTTCTATAAATGGCTTAATTCAACATGTAATGCTTAAACTCATAAAACAAGGCCTTGGCACAATGAGTATGCATTAAATTATTGAGTGCAAATGGGATTAGAGGCCTGTAATGTAGCATAAACCAAGCTGACTTGAAAATGGCAATGTGTATGAACATGTCTTGGTCAAGAATAAAAGTGACTTTTGCCCAACTTGCCAAATTCGATTCTCCCTAACCATGAGGTTGTTTGATGAGTTCTTGGACATTTTGGAAAGCTTGGAATGTGTACTACAATCCATCTTTGAAATGCAAATTGAAATTCCAAGTGGAAGTATGTGAAAAATGGTCTTGAAGTTAGGTAAAAACCTTGCCTAAAAAGGTCAAAATTTCACTAAGTTAAGAATGGTTTAGTACCCTTGTTCCAAAAATTGTAACTTGAGATACAAGCTTCTTTTTGGAAAACCTTGTGAATCAAAGTTGTAGATTATGCAATAGGCTACAACTTTCATGTTTTGACTTTTGCTTGAATCCAAATGAATCTTGGTGAGAAAGTGGGGCAAAGTTAGGAAAAAATTAGGGTTTTTCATAACTTAGAAAAATTCTAAGTTATGAAAAATTCTCATTTCAAACCCTAATTTGCAATTTTTGATTTCTTGGTGAACAAGTTTCATGATTTGGCATGTTTTGATGAAAAATGAATCTTGACTCTTGATTTTGACCAAAAAGTCAAAGTTTGACTTTTCAGTGTACAGTCAAAATTGATCAATTGACTGGGAAATTCAACTGTCAATCTTGTGTACTTGGGATCTTTTGAACTTGTTGAGCATGTCAAGACAATTCCATGGGGTCCTTGAGTCCATATGTGAGCTTGGTTTGCCATTGGCTAGGTCAAACAATCAAAAATTGCCTTTGTGCAGTCAAAACCCTAAAAATGACCATTTTGCCCTTTTGGTGATCTGATCAAATTTCCTGTGGAATTGTGATCCAAACTTGATCAAATGGTCCATGTGAGTTTATAATGTTGATGTGGGTCAATTTGCATGAGATTTGACTGTCAATTGGCCACAATTGACTTTTTCCCCAATACAGTTGATTTCTAGGTCAACTGTCCAATTGACTGGGCAAAACTTGGAATCAAGGCTTGAAACTTGATATGGATAAACTTGGGAGTCCAATATGAAGCATGAAAGTCATCTTAGGAATTTTTGGTCAAAACCTCTTTGTGCAAACACAAACCCTAATTTGGGTCAACAGTGCAAGGAGAAGTCTTGAGCAGATGGAACCCTAACTGGATCTTGATCTCCAAGGGTTTTGTGATGAGAAATCAATGAGAAATGGGAGGGCAAATTTTGGGGTACAACATATATCATAAACATTGATAAAACACATTTTATTGCATCATACATTTCATGCAACATAACTTTGTGTTTCAGCTAACACTTTACCCTTTTCAGGATAAGATTAACAACTATCTTTAACAGATATTCAAAGATTTCAGATACAGTACGGATAAACTCCAAACATGGAAGTCATTCTTTTATTTATTCAGATCTCTTATTCAGATATAGTAAAGATACACTCCAGACATGGAAGTCATTCTTTTGCTCATTCCGAATTCAAGGTCAAGATACAGTTCAGATACGCTCCAGAAACGGAAGCCATTCTGATACTCATTCAGACTCCAACATTCAGATTCCAGTCCAGATACGCCCTAGACGCGGTTTCCATTCTATCACTTATTCTGACTTTTTCCCCAGCCTAGAGACGCTCCAGACACGGATGCCATTCTGTCGCTTACTCAGATTTCAAAGATTTAGATACAATACAGATACGCTCCAGACACGAAAGTCATTCTGTTATTCATTCAGATTCAAGTACAGTTACAACTCGGATACGCTCCAGACACAGATTCCATTCCATTGCTCATACAGACTCAGTCTCCAGATACCGCTCAGATACGTTCCAAATACGGACACCATTCTGATACTCATTCTTTTGACTTACAACATACAGTTCAACAAACTTTCTTGGATGGCATCTTTAAGCCCATCTCAAACAAGATTCTATCATCTCTCCAAATGGCATCTTTAAGCCCATTTCCTCAGCTACAATTTGACGAGTGCAAATTTACAGGCACTCTAGTGTCCAATCATCTTTTACCTTCGAGTCACGAACGACAAAGCTCGCCAATCTAACTCTTCAGGTTCAAGAAGATTGAAAAGGGGAAGCTGTTGTACCCCAAAATCTTCCCTCTCATTTTATCAATATTTCCCCTCACCAGACTTCTTGGACTCCAGACCAGATTAGGGTTTGCTCAGCTCAAGACATCTCCTTGCACTGATAGCCTGAAATTAGGGTTTGAGTTTGCACAAAGATTTTTGGAATTCTAATGCCTCATGTGAATTTCATACTTCATGTTGGACCTATAAGATTGCTCATATCAAGTTGCAAGCCTTGAATCACATTTTTGACCAGTCAATTGGACAGTTGAGCTAAAAATCAACTGTATTGGGGAAAAAGTCAACTGTGGCCAATTTGCAGTAAAACTTTATAATTTTTAATCCACATCAACATTATAGACTCATATGGACCATTTGATCAAGTTTGGACCATAACTCCTCAAGAAATTTGATCAGATCTTTAAAAGGGTAAAATGGTCATTTTTAAGGTTTTGACTGAGAAAGGGCAATTTCTGATTTTTAACCTAGTCAATGGTAAATTGGGTTCAAGCATGATTTCAAGGACTCAATGTCATCATCTTGACCTAATCACAAGGTTCAAAGGATCTCAAATGCATTGGATTGACAGATGAATTTTCCAGTCAACTGATTAAAAATCAACTGTGCATTGAAAAGTCAAACTTTGACTTTTTGGTCAAAATCAAGTGCCAAGGGTCATTTTTCATCAAGATGTGTCAAAACATGAAACTTGTTCACCAAGAAACTTAAATTTGGAAATTAGGGTGTAAGTTTGAAAAAATTTCATAACTTAGAATTTTTCTAAGTTATGAAATATCTTATTTTTTCCCAACTTTTCCCAACTTTTTCACCATGATGCAATTGGATTTAAACAAAACTTCCAACATGAAAGTTGTAGTCCTCCATGAAATATACAACTTTTATTCACAAAGTTTTCCCACAAGATGCTTGGATCCCAAGTTATAATTTTGTGAATAAGGGTCCATAAACTTTTTAACTTAGTGAAATTTTGCCCTAGTTTAGGCAGATTTTTGACCTAACTTCATGACAATTTTTCACCTAGTTCCAAGAGGAATATCAAAATTAATTTCAAAGATGGATTATAGAGCATGTTACAAGCTTTCCAAAATGTCCAAGAACTCTCCAAGATCATTTATGGTTAGGGAGAATTGAAGAAATGAAAATGGCATTTTATCACTTTTGTCCATGGCATTTTTCACAATGGTGCAAGTTGCAAAACTGTCCTAAGCTTGCTTGTACTTGGTTTTACAGGTCCTAATCCTTTCTACACTCATTTATTTAATGCAAATACATTGGACAATGGCTTTGTTCTGAGCTTTGGAGCATTGTACATTGAATTATTCCAAAAATGGCATAAAGGTTACAATGCTACTTTGATAAAGCATGCTTTTTGCAATTTTGTTTATCTTGAGCCATGGACCTAATCTCTTGCTGCAAACAAAGTCCACAAATATCAGTCAAAGTTCACCAACCCTATGCAGACCTTGAGCTAGCCTGTACAAGCCTTTGCCTTTGTCACTTCACCTTTTCTTCAAAAACAAGGAAACTTGCAAAAGTCAAGTGAACTCTTGTATCTGATAAAACCAAGACTTTCTAACATTTGGAATGACCTTAGAATATTGTTGCAAGCCTAAACATGATTGCCCAACCTCTCAAACACCCTCAAACACAAAAAACACCAACTTCTGCCCAAACAGGGCATCATCTGCAGAACCACTTCCAAAACAAAATTGGCTCGTGCGTTTTGCTTTGAATCACTTCAAACACACTCCATACCTCCTACCTAAACTATCCAGGACTTTTTCAAGTAACTGTAACCCCTGTTTCGAGCTTCACCATTTCCATTTTCTGAGTTTGTAGGTTGACTTCTACAGGGAGTTTCAAGCAATTTCAAAGCAAGCTGAGCATTGGGAAAGGTTGAGGGAACTTCAAGCAAGCTCACACGACCTTCAGGCCTCTCTCAAAGTTGCTACATTGCCATATCCAAACTCAACTGAACAAGGTATTTGTCAAGTTTCTATCTCCTTATTTAGGCATCCTTAAGCTTAGGTTTGTGAAGCAAAAATGTAGTCCCTAACATGCTTGAGCTGTACATATGCATAGCTTCCATTTATATTAACTGAGCTAGGAGTATTTGATTGTTGAAGTTGCTAAAAAACTAGGTCAGAAATTAGGGCCATTAAAATTCTCCTTGGTCTTTTAGAGTTAGGTCATGTTTTTTATATCATTGGAATTCTGACTAAAAAAGCTACAAGTTTCATGTTGCAAGATTTGTTTTTGTGCAAAGAATAGAGAGTTACAGAATCAAGCACAGGACGCGCGCGTTTGAGAGACAGGTCAGGGATGAAGTTGTTCTGGGCCTGAACCTTGGGCTTGCTACTTTTTCCACCCCCATGTTTCTATTTGCACCCCCTTTTGTTTATTTTTACATTTTTCATATTTTCTTGATATTTTCATATTTCTGACTTTTATTTATTTTTTCTGAACATTTAAAATCACAAAAAATATTTTCTTTATTTTTTTTGCATTTTATCATATTTTTTCTTATTTTATTTTTTGCATAATAAATAGTTTATTAGGTTTTATACTTTATTTTCTTAAATAAAACTTGTAAATAATATAAAAATATCATACAATTTTTATTTTTATTATTTATACACTTAAAATAATATTTTAATACAATATTCAATTTTTTAAAACATTTTGTATATATTATTATTATTTTTTTTCTTAAACAAAAATGAACAAAATAAATAATATAGACTATTTTCTATTAAAACAAAAATTAGGGTTTTCACCCTTTCAAAAATAATCATTTTATTTTCTTATTTTTAAGACATAAACAAATTCATTTTTACATACATAAAAATTAATACAAAAACATTTTTGCATACATATATTTTATTGCATATTTAAATATTTGCTTATTTATTTACTTGTACAATAAATTCAATTTGGTTGTAATAGTTTTAGGGTTTTATTTTGAGCAATACCCCCTATTCAAAACTTGTATCCCCCTCCCCATAATATTGTTGTAATAGTTTAGATTTACTTTATGCGCTTTATTGCTTTCTATACCATGATAGTAAACTAGGGTTTTGTATGCAAAGACCAAAAATCAAAATAAATAGCATGACCTAATGCAAGACAAAAATGCATGAAAAATAACAACAAATTGCACACAAGCACCCCTAGGGTTTCATCCACTTTGTTGCCTTAAAATGGCCATGGTATGCATGCTAGGTATCTTGGCAAAACAAAATCAATCAAAACAAAAAGATCATAGTCCCTCGATGACGCTATCTTGGTTTCCTAAACAAAGATGATCTTAGTCCCTAAAGCTTGCTAAGATACTTGGCACCATTGCTATCATGGTCATACGATGACCCACGCCTGTCCCGTTTAACATCCAAAGATAGGGTTGTTTACCAAATACAATGGTAAAACAACAATGTCAAAGGAATAAAAATGTGTAGGAAAGACTTTTGAGTAGGTAGAATGCTTCTAGTTACTTGATCAATTTGTAAACCATCCTTGCTATTTTCAAACAAACACACAAAATTTCAAAACATTTTCCAAACAAACTTTCAAACATTGAAACATTTTTCAAAAGACAAACATCTTTGTATACATTCTTACAAACAAGAATCATTACAAAGATTTCCAAAACGATGGTCTCTTTTCAGAATACTTTCAAAACCACACAAAGCACCATTTCAAACAATTGAAAAGCAAAAGCAAGTGATCTAAAACAAGTAACTAAGAGCCCATGGAAAACCATGGATGAAAAGGGTGCTAGCACCCTCCCTTTTCATAATCTACCCCCCGAACTCAAAAACAATCTCAAAGGTCTTTCCTGTGCTTTTTTACCTTTCCTTTTGGATAAAATAAAAGTCGGTGGAGACTCTTGCTAAACCGAAACATTTGCGAACACAAATGCAAAACCTCAAGTCAGTTGTCCCACCGCATCACAGTTACTACTAAAGTTTCCAACCCATTGCTTAGGTGACTGTACTTGTCCCTTTCGAACGTCCCTTAAAAAATCCAACGACGGGGCTATCTACTCCTTAATAATAGGATAGCGTTGTCTAAAGGAAACGAGAATGAACAATCCTTTTTTGAGTAGGTAGAATCTTAAGTACTTGCTCAACAAAAACTTTTCACACCAACACCTTTCAAAACAAACTTTCAAAACAACTTCGTCACACCCTTGAGGACTGATACAAAGGTTATCGCGAAGTAAAACTTTTTCAAAACAAGCACACACACAAGAAATTTAAAAAGATGAGAAAGTACCTAAGAGCCCATAGAAAATTACAGATATAAAGGGTGCTAACACCTTCCCTTTCTATAATCTACCCCCCGTACTCAGAAATATCTCGAAAAAAGATTTTTTATGTTCTTTTTCCTTTTCCATGATTGGATGAAATAAAAGTCGGTGGCGTATCTTGCTTACTGCGACATTTTGCAAACAAAAAATACAAACCAGTATTAACAGTCGGTTCTGCCACTATATCACAACACCCAAGTCAGTTCTCCTACCGTATCACAGAACTGGCAACTCTACTGGGGAAAATTCTAAAAGTAGGGTTACCTTAGGGTTATATCACATTTACTTGCTTTCTTTGTTTGATTTGTATGCTTTACATTATGGTTCTTTGTTTGGGTTTGAATCCTCTACCCGGATTTGGATTACCTTATAGGTAAGTAGCAATACGTTATGGAAACTGTGCGGGGTATACCGACATGGTCTAAGCAATAGCTACGTTAGTGTGACATATTTGTGGGTATCGGTAGCCCTTGAGTTAATCAAGGAGAATACGGGGTCGCTGAGTGATGTCATGAAGCACTAATGAACTTTTAGAACCTTTACTTGACCAACTTGGCCATTAGGATGTAGTGAGATGACCGACTTTGGTGCAGTCTGAAGTTGGTAGATACTCGATACTACACTCATTGAGGTTTGGTTTTTTTGGATATTTCGGTCGCCATTAAAGAGGCTTGTGCTGAAACAATGACCAAGGAAACAAACCAGTGATATTGAGCTCCTTAGAACCCGGTTACTATTGCTAGGACAGGTTTGAGACAACTAAACTTCAAGAGGGTACTTACCTATGAGACTCCATGCAAGCCTAAACCTAAGGACTTGTTTTCTTTGTTTGTGTATATTTACTTATACATAACATCAGGAACATCATAACATCATACTCATTCACTAACCATTTCAAGGATCTTGGGATTTATCTTTGTTCTGTTTTGTAGGACATGGATTCTATTCGCAGGAAAACCATTCAAGTCAATCTTGTAAGGATCCCTCCTTAACTTAAAGAGATAGCTTCAAGGATTCCTTAAAATTCTCCATTCACCAAAACACATGGTCGCCTACTAAACTTGGTCATCTCCAACACTGATGAGGACTGATGAAGGTGCTCTTCCAGTTCTTTGATCCTTTACACCATTGCTTCACATTCCCCAATTATCAACTTGTGCCAACTTTGGAAGAATTCTCCCAACTCTTAAGGATTCCCATTCTTAATCAAATACCTTTCAATGGTACAGAAAGAAATCCAAAGGCAGAAGAGATTGCTCAAGTTCTACACGTGCAACCATCTGATATCACAACTAATTGGGAAACAAGGAATGGTGTCAAGGGTTTCCTAGCAAAGTTCTTGTTTGAGAAAGCCCAAAAATGTTGGAACTCTTTGGATCTGCAAGCTTTTGAGGAAATTGTGGCTCTCCTCATCTATGGGATGGTTTTGTTTCCAAATCCTGATCAACTCAGATGTGAACACCGTCAAAATCTTCATATCCCGTAACCCGATGCCTACTTTGCTAGGGGACATCCTACACTCCTTTCACACTCGCACTATAAGGAAAAGAGGAATCCTTATGTGTTGTACTCCTCTTTTGGCAAGATAGTTTATTTCGCATCTTTCCCGATCTGTATTGAAGAATGAGCAAGGTTCAAGGTGGTCACAAAGGTTAATGACGCTCAATCATTCAGACATTCATTGGTGTTCCCGATCCATAGAGAATGTTACTATTGTCGACCGTTGTGGAGAATTCCCTAATGTCACTTTACTTGGAATTAGGGGAGGTATCACCTACAACCCCTGCTTAGCCTTAAGAAAATTTGGTTACGCCCGAAGGGATGGCCCACATGAGATGCTCATTCAAGGATTGGTATTTGACTATGAGAACGACGATCAAGGTCATCACCAGAGATTTATCCGAGCTTGGAGGATGTTGAACAAGGTAGATAGTAAGACATTGGGGCATAAGAATTCCATCCCTCTTGAGCCTTACCTCAAATGGGTATAAACTTCGTGATCAGAGTCTTATGATGCCTTATCCCTCCATTCTCCCGGTAATCATTGAGCCTGTTATGGAAGGAGATGTTCCATACACTATCCTGCATCCTGACATGCCCACCTCTCTTGAAGACTTACAAAGAGATTAGATACAACTCAAAGGGGAGAGAGACACTTTCGAAGCCCAATTCTACGCTAGCGAGAAGAAGGTTTTGGAGCTCACCAAACAACTTCATGAGGAGCGGACTCTGAGCGCCTACATCGCACCAAAGAGGATGCGTACAACCTTTTTATCTTAGAGTTTTTGTATCTTTTTTCCCAAAGAGGCATTGATGTACTCAAGCTTTAATTTATTAATATAAGATGTGTTTTCTTTTTTGTCTAAAACAATTTTGAATCTTTAAAATCCTTGAAATTATTGCATATGCATCTACCATTCATCATAACATAAGCAGGTTTCTTGCAACAAGTCTCCTCATTTACTGTTTATTTCAGTAAGATGGATCTTGAGCAGACGGTGAAGGACCTCCAAGCACAAAATGATCAGTTTCAACAGATGTTCTTAACTCTAGCCAAAGGACAAGAAGAGTTGAAGACCTTGCTTGTTGAAGAGAAAAAAAACAAAGAAAATAACCGGAGTTCTAAATATGGGAAGAAGATTCCAAGGACAAGCGAGAAGGACCTTAGACTTTGCAACGTCATCTGGTGAGAAAGAAAATCAAGATGGGAAAGGCAAGGAAGCAGTTGTTCAACCAGATTCAAAAGAGGAAGAGGAAGAAGAGGATTATTCTGAAGAAAAATATCCTCCGGCCGACGACAAGTATAAGCATCTAGAAGAACGGTTAAGTGCAATAGAAATTCAAAAAGTGTCTGGATTGGACTTTGAGGAGTTGGGTTTAGTAACTGGGATTGTCATTCCTCCAAAATTTAAGGCACCAGTGTTCGCCAAATACGATGGAGTTTCATGTCCCAAAATGTATCTCTGGTCTTATGTGAGGAAAATACAGCCTCATACTGCTGACAAGGATTTATGGGTACACTTCTTTCAAGACAGTCTATCCGGAACTCAACTTGATTGGTTTTATCAGCTAGAAAGAGCCAATGTTCATAATTGGGAAGATTTGGCCGCTGCCTTTTACAAACAATACCAATATAATACAGACCTTGCTCCCACCCATACTTAACTCTAGAGTATGGCCATGGTTTCAAGTGAAGGCTTCAAAGACTATGCCCAAAAATGGAGGGACTTAGCAGGAAGAGTCCAGCCTCCCCTATCTGAAAGAGAGTTAGTAGACACGTTTTTGGGCACCTTGTCCAGTCCTTTCTTCAATCACTTAATTGGGAGTTCCTCGACAGGTTTTACCGAATTGATATTGACCGGAGAAAGAGTGGAAGCTGGGATAAAGAATGGGAAGATTCAAAAAGATGCATCCTCTGTTGCTGTAAGAAAACCATTCATTGGAAAAAAAGAAGTTGTTGCTTTATATCCTCAGAGAAATCAAGATAGGGCTGAACGCCGTCCAATGGTGGGGGATGTCATGATTCATAAACCCGCACCTGCTCAGCAAAGAAGCAACCAGCCAAGAACAGAAAGACTAATCAGACAGTTCACCCGAATTAATATGACACTATCTCAAGTATTGCCACATTTGTTAAGATCCAATCTAGTGACTTTGAAAGAAGCCCCAAAGAATCCTAACACAACCTCTCCTCATTATCATCCTAATTCCCGTTGTGAATACCATTCTGAGAGTCCCGACCATGACACTAACAACTGTTGCACTCTGAAAAACAAGGTACAAGACCTTCTTGAAGCCAAAGAGATTGAATTCGATGCGCCAGAAATTCCCAATGTTATCACTGCCCTTATGCCCAAGCACGACCGTGATGTCAATGTCGTTGAGGAAGATATGTTTGCTACTTTGGTTGATGAACGTGTGACCCCACTCCTGACTATCAAAAATAATTTGTTGAATGCCAGTGTATTCCCAGGCTGTGATGAAAGTTTCCATTTCTGTTTATCCTCACCAACCAGCTGTCATTTGTTAAAAGCAGGCGTTCAATGCCTAATAGATGACAAGGAGATTTTGTTCGAGAAGACTTCTATTCCAACTGTTTCTTATAATGATGTTTCCATAGTGACCATTTCCGCCAATTCTTCCAGGGTCTCCACCAAAAGACCCGTTAGAATTACATCAGTTCCTAAAATAGCTCCGTTGATAATTACAATGGCTGGACCAATCCCGTATTCGCCAGAAAAAACCATCCCATGGAATTATGGAGGTGATGTCTACTATCACGATATCAAGCAAGATTGGCCAGCTGCTGAAGATTCAAGTTCTGAGAAATTTGACTCTAATATCAATAATATCGTAGGGACTAGTAAGATAACCCGAAGTGGAAGGGTATTCTCTCCAGAAATTGCTCCTCCAAAAGCTATTTCTGGACCTGTAATCATTCCTGTTGTTGTTGCTCCTCCAAAGGCTATTACCAGTCCTGCAATCATCTCCGCTAATACTCCTGTTGACAAAATTATTGCAGTCCCTGTTATCACCCCTACTGACATTCCTACTGCTGAGTCAACCGAGACTCGAGGCAAAGATATTATGGTTGAGCCTGTCCGGACGAAGGCACAATCAGTAGCTATCCCTGAGACCTCCCGAAAAGAGATGGAGGAAATTCTAAAGATTATAAAAAGAAGCGACTACAACATAGTCGAACAACTATGGAAAACTCCATCAAAAATTTCCATGCTGGCTTTATTATTATGTTCCGATTCTCATCCAAAGGCCTTGGTAAAATTCCTTAAAACTGCCCATGTACCCCAAGAAACATCTGCCGATCATTTTCAAGATTGCGTAGCCAGCTTGACCGCAGATAATGGGTTATGTTTTTCGGATGCTGATTTAACACCAGGGGGGAAGCATAACGAGGCATTACATGTCTCAGTCGAATGCAGGGGCATGACTTTGGCTCATGTTTTGGCTGATACCGATTCGTCTCTGAATGTGTTTCCTAAAAAGGATCTTGATAGACTTGACTGTGAAGGATTGACTTTGAAACCTAGAAACATAGTGGTGAGGGCCTTCGACGGATCAAAAAGGATGGTGCACGGGGAAGTGGACATCCCCATAAAAGTTGGAACCCAAACATTTGATTCAACATTTTATGTAATGGATATTCGCCCTTCATATTCCTGCTTATTAGGCCGACCGTGGATTCACAATGCTGGTGCCGTTACCTCTACGTTGCATCAAATGCTGAAATATCCAATTCAGGGGAAAATCATCACTGTTCATGGAGAAGAAGAGTATATGGCCAGTCATCTAAATTCCTTCAGATATGTGTAATTAGATGGTGAATTTATCGAAACTCCATTCCAACACTTTGAAGAAGTCTCGCAAACTGTGGTAGTAACCAAGGCTGTTTCTCAAGTCCCAAAGATTACAAGGCCTCCGCTCAAGATGCCATCTTTGAAAGATGCCAAGGCAGTGATAGAAGAAGGTGGGTGCACTATTTGGGGCCAACTCCCAGATATCCCATACAAATCTGACAAATTTAGTTTGGGTTTCACTTCAGGAGCCCATAAAGCTGTACGTCATGCCCGTGCCGGAGGACCGCCCTTGAAGATCAGCAACCGCGATGTCAACGCCGTGGAGGATGATGAAGACAGCTACAACCTGGAGGATTGGATTTTCCCAACTGTCAGTGGAGGGCTCAACAACTGGGAAGCTAGAGATTTTGTTCCGATCACTTTTATCCAACAGTAATTTGTCTTTAAATTTTGTCGGATCTATAATATTAAACAATTCAGACTCTTAAAACCTCGTGTCTTACCCGAGGCACAATGGTCCATTTGTAAGGGTTATTATCTCATTTCCATATGACATCAATAAATCATGGATGTTTTTGCATACAAACTTTGTGCTCATTGTTTTTCTTTTTTACATTTTCATTTCTTTCAAAGATAGCTATACTTTTACACACACTCACATTCAAATTGCAGATCTACATCTACTCGGGATCCCATGGGTAACGATCCTGCTATGGCCTTTTGTGACTCTGAAAATATAATCTAATAAGCCGAAGACAAAGAGGTGAGGAATATTGTGAAGTTCCAGGGGAACTCACCAATTTACTACAACAAGAAGAGAGGACCATACAACCCTAAGAAGAACCAGTGGACACAATTAACCTAGGTACCGAAGAAGACAAAAGAGAAGTCAAGGTGGGTGCCAATCTGGAAGCTAGTGTCAAAGAGTGTCTGATTCAGTTGCTACACGATTATGTTGAGGTCTTTGCTTGGTCATACGAAGACATGCCAAGACTTAATACAAATATCGTAGTACATCATCTACCTACAAAAGAGGACTTCCCTCTGATAAAACAAAAGGTCCAGCATATGCGGCCATACATATCAGAGAAGATTAAAACTGAAGTCATGAAACAATTCAATGCCGGATTCTTGGCCGTCACTTTCTATCCACAATGGGTTGCCAATGTTGTTCCCGTGCCTAAAAAGGACGGCAAAGTGTGAATGTGCATGGACTACAGAGATTTAAATAGGGCAATCCCTAAGGATGATTTCCCACTTCCCCACATTGATATTCTAGTTGACAATACAGCACACCATAAAGTGTTTTCCTTCATGGATGGTTTCTTAGGCTACAACCAATCAAAATGGAACCCGAGGACAGGGAGAAAACAACCTTTGTCACATAGTGAGGCACATTCTGCTACAAGGTTATGCCATTCGGGCTGAAGAACGCTGGGGCAACCTATCAGCGTGCCATGTTAGCTCTATTTCATGACATTATACATAAAGAAATAGAGGTCTATATGGAAGACATGATAGCCAAATCTCAAACAGAAGAAGAGCATCTTGATCATTTACAAAAACTATTTGAGAGGTTAAAGAAATACAAGCTAAGGTTGAACCAGAATAAATGCACATTTGGGGTGAGGTCTGGTAAACTCCTAGGATTTGTCGTCAGCGGTAAAGGTATTGAAGTAGATCCTGCCAAGGTGAAAGAAATACAAGAAATTCCTGCTCCTCGTACTGAGAAGGAAGTCAGAGGATTATTGGGACGGTTAAACTACATTGCCAGATTCATTTCTCACCTGACAACTACTTGTGAACCAATCTTCAAATTGCTGAAGAAAGATCAAGTAGTCAAATGGAATGATGAGTGCCAAACTACCTTCGACAAGATCAAATAGTACTTACAAGAGCCTCCTATTTTGATGCCACCAGTCGAGGGAAGACCATTGATCATGTATCTAACTGTTTTGGAAAATTCAATGGGATGTATGCTGGGGCAGCATGACGAGTCTGGCGGAAAAGAGCATGCTATTTATTACCTGAGCAAAAAGTTTACCGACTGTGAAACAAGATATTCACTGCTCGAGAAAACTTGCTGCGCTCTGGCATGGTCTGCTCGCCGGCTAAGACAATATATGCTGACCCATACTACCTTATTGATATCTAAAATGGATCCAATAAAATACATCTTCGAGAAACCTGCCCTCTCTGGGAGAATAGCGAGATGGCAGATGATCCTGATAGAATATGACATACAGTATACTACCCAGAAAGCAATAAAGGACAGTGTAGTAGCTGATCACCTTGCTCATCAAGCTGTGGATGACTACCAGTTCATGAAGTTTGAATTCCCAGATGAAGACATCATGATGGTAAACAACTGTGAAGAATTCAGACCATATGATGGACCTGAACAAGGATCCTGATGGACCCTGGTTTTTGATGGGGCGTCCAACACACTCAGAAATGGTATAGGTGTTGTACTCATATCTCCTGAAGGATGTCATACGCCCTTTACGGCAAGACTCTGCTTCAATTGTACAAATAACATGGCAGAATACGAAGCATGCATTTTTGATCTCAAAGCTGCCATAGATTTAGGAATCAAATCCTTAAATGTATTCCGAGATTCAGCTTTGGTCATCAGCCAGATCAAAGGGGAATGGGACACCAAACACCCTAACCTTATACCTTACAAAGAACACGTGTTGACATTGATCCCGCATTTTGAGAAGATTACCTTCGAGCATTTCCCGCGAGAAGAAAATCAGCTAGCAGACGCACTAGCTACAATGTCATCCATGTTTAAACTTAAATGGGATAACGAGGCTCCCCAAATCACCATTGAACTAATGGATGAACCAACTCACTGTCACAAGATTAATACTGAATAAGTAGTGCACCAGCCTTGGTTTCACGAAGTCAAGAGGTATCTCGAGGCTCAAGAATATCCGGAAAGAGCTTCAGTCAATGATAAGAAGTTCTTAAGGAGATTCTCTGCTAAATTCTTCCTTAGTAATGGCATTTTCTACAAACGCAACCATGACTCTGTTTTGCTCCGTTGTGTAGACAAGGTTGAGGCAGAAAAGATCATGGTTGATCTACATGAGGGCACTTTTAGCACCCATTCCAGTGGGCATACGATGGTAAAGAAAATCCTATGGGAAGGTTATTACTGGTCTACCATGGAAGCAGATTGCTATCAACACTCTCGAACCTGCCATAAGTGTCAGATTTATGCTGACAAGGTGCACGTACCTCCGGCTCCTTTGAATGTCTTGACGGATCCTTGGCCTTTTGCTATGTGGGGCATCGATATGATTGGGGAAATCAAACCAACAACCTCTAATGGACACCGCTTCATCTTGGTGGCCATTGACTATTTTACAAAGTGGGTTGAGGCGGCCTCTTTCGCTTCCGTCACCAAAAATGTTGTAGCCCGGTTCGTTAAACAGAATCTCATCTGTCGGTATGGTATCCGGAGAGGATCATCACAGAAAATGGTACAAATCTAAACAACACTATGATCACTTCCCTGTGCGAGCAATTCAAGATCCAACATCACAATTCTTCCCCTTACCGGCCAAAGATGAATGGTGCTATCAAAACTGCAAATAAGAACATCAAAAAGATCATACAGAAAATGAAAGTCACATACAAAGACTGGCATGAGATGCTACCATTCGCTCTCCACGGTTATCGTACCACAACATGCACTTCAACCGGGGTAACTCCTTACTCTCTGGTATACGACATGTAGGTTGTCTTGCCTATTAAGGTCCAGATCCCCTCTCTGAGAATTATGAAGGATGCATGGCTGAATGAAGAAGATTGGATCCAGACTCGACTTGACCAACTGAACTTGATTGATGAGAAAAGGCTTACTGCTGTCTGTCATGGTCAAATGTATCAAAAACATATGATCAAGTCTTTCAATAAAAAGGTCAGATGCCAAGTATATCAAGTCAGGGATTTGGTGATCAAACGCATCATACTGCCGCAAGGTGATCCCAGGGGCAAATAGACTCCTACATATGAAGGACCATTTGTAATCAAAATCATATTCTCTGGTGGAGCAATGAACTTGACCACCATGGATGGCGACGACCTGCCGCACCCTGTGAACGTAGACATAGTCAAAAGATACTACGCATAAGAGACCCACTAGGTTGACATACCTAGGCAACACAAGGGCATCCCGACGAACCAAAAAGGTTCAGGCAAAAATTAGGGATAAAACAAAAAATCTGTACACCCGACAAGCTGAAAACCCAAAAGGGAAGCTTGGGAAAAAAAAGGGTATCCCGGTGGACTGAAAACCCGAAAGGGCAGTCTAGGCAAAAGTTAGGTAATTAAAGCGTATGACTATGTCCTGTTGGATCACCTTACGGACAACCTTTGGCTTCAACTGACAAACTCAACGGTTCTGATCAATTCAATCAGCTTCGGACAAGGCAACAAATAGATAAGATGCTCAGAGACACAAAGGCTATAGCAGAATGGGAACCCCATGGGATTATTTAACATAACTATCTTTTCTTTGTATCAAATTTTCATTTTTTACGATGGCATTCTCTTACTAAAATGTTTGTCTCATTGTACAAAAATACTTACTCAAAGTCAATACAAAGATGTCCCTTTGAAAGTACAAAACTATCTATTTTTCTTTACTCTTGTGTTTTGTTTACGAAAACGTCCAATGATTTATTTTTGAACATATGAATTTGAATGTAACTATTGTTTACAAATGAATAAAATAGAAAGACAATCACTAATGGCTTTAAGAAATAGGGAAATCTCTCTAGGCTATTCCATAAAACTCCCCGCAATATGCAGTTTAATCCCCAGCGGAACAAAACTTCCAGTTATCACTCCCTAGTAGAAGTCCCCAAATTTCTCAAGATTTTCCAACAGGATTTTACAAGCAGCACACGAAATTTTCCTTACAACAAAGTTTATTTCTCTAAGTGGAAATTCATCAATACTTCAAAACATGAAGAATCGCACTCCGTATCCTCAGCAGCAGTCGGGGATTTATTTTCCCCAATCCAACTAGCAGTGCAGCAGATTAGCTCACATACGCATACATCGCATCCATATATCATAAACATCGATAACACAAATGCATGTATCACAATATCATTATACCATGCATTTCATACAACATGACATTGCATATTAGCTAACATTTTACCCTTTTCAGGATAAGGTTAATCAATAGCTACCATTAATAATGTTCAAAGGCTTTTCAGATACAGTTCAGATAAGCTCCAGACATGGATGTCATCCTGATACTCATTCAGATTCGACTGTCAGATACAATTCAGATACGTTCTAGACACGGATGCCATCCAGATACTCATTGAGATTCAAATTTCAGATACAGTTCAGATACGCTCCAAACACGGATGCCATCCTGATACTTATTCAGATTCAACTCTCAGATACAGTTCAGATATGCTCTGGACACGGACGCCATCCTGATACTCATTCATATTCAACTTTCAGACACAATTCATATACGCTCCAAACACGGATTCCATCCTGATACTCATTCAGATTCAACTCTCAAATACAGTTCAAATGCGCTCGAGATATGGATGCCATCCTGATACTTATTCAGATTCAACTCTCAGATACAGTTCAGAAACACTCCAGACACGGATGCCATCCTAATACTCATTCAGATTCAACCTTCAGATACAGTTCAGATACGCTCCAAACACGGATTCCATCCTGATACTCATTCAGATTCAACTTTCAGATACAGTTCAGATATGCTCTAGACACAGACGCCATTCTGATATTCATTCAGTTTCAGCTTACAGATACAGTTCAACAATCATTTTTGGATGGAATCTACAAGCCCATCTCCAACAACTTTCCATCCTCCATCCAAATGGCATCTTTAAGCCCATTCGCTATACCATCAACCATCATGTCACCGAGTGCAAATTTCTGGGCACTCTAATGTCCAATCATCTTCCACCTTCGAGTCACGAATGGCAAAACTCACCAATATAACTCTTCAGGCTTAAGAAGATTGAACAGGGGCAGCTGTTGTACCCCAAAATTTTCCCTCTCACTTATCAAGAATTTTCTCACAAGATCTCCTTTGGCTCAAGACGGCACTAGGGTTGATCAGCTCAAGACACCTCCTTAAGCATTGATTACCAAAATTAGGGTTTGGGTTTGCACAAGGATATTTGAACTTCCAATGCCCCATATGACTGTCATGGATCATTATGGACCCTCAAGATTAATCATGCCAAGTTTCAAGCTTTGAATCACACTTTTGCTCAGTCAATTGAGCAGTTGACCTAAAAATCAACTGCATTGGGGAAAAAGTCAACTATGGCCAATTTACAATCAAGCTTCATAATTTTTGATCCACATCAACATTTTAAAATCATATGTATCATTTGATCAAGTTTGGACCACAATTCCTCAAGAAATTTGATCAAATCTTCAAAAGGGAAAAATGGTCAAAATTAGGGTTTTGACTAGGAAAGGGCAATTTCAGATTTTTGACCTAGAAAATGAACAATTGGTTTAAAGCATGATCTCAAGAGTCCAATTGCATAACTTTGACCTAATTACATATCTCAAAACATTGCTCAAGTCCAATGGATTGACAGATGAATTTTCAGTCAACTGATCAAAAGTCAATTGTATACTGAAAAGTCAAACTTTGACTTTTTGGTCAAAATCAAATGTCAAAGATCATAATTTATCAAAGCATGTCAAAATATGAAACTTATTCATCAAGAAATCAAAAATTCAAGATTTCATTTTGAAAAGTTAAAATTTCTAAACTTAGAAATTTTTCTAAGTGTTGGAAATTTCTTATTTTTTCACAACTTTGAGCAAAATTTTCACCATGATGCAAAATGATTCAAAAGTAACTTTCAACATGAAAGTTGTAGATCTCCATGAAATATATAATAGTTCTTTACACAATTCCTTACAAAAGTTCTTGGATCTCAAGTTATAATTTTAAGAACACACGGTCATGAAACAAAACACTTAGTGAAATTTTGCCCTAATTTGGTTAGGATTTTGACCTAACTTCATGGCACTTTTTCATATAGTTCCAAGGGGAATTTTAAAAAGTGATTCAAAGAGGGGTTATAGAGCACATTACAAGATTTACAAAATATCCAAGAACTCCTTGAGACCAATTTTGAGTAGGGAGAATCGAAGAGATGAAGTTAGGGTTTTCACACTTAAATTACAAGTCATTTTGTGATGAACAAGATTCAAAATTCAAACTTATGCTGCATAACCTCTACTTTTCAGGCCTCAAACTTGTTAGGAACTCCATAATTAATTGCTTTCACAACTGTTAGAGGTCTCAATTCAAGCATTCAATGCAAGGCCATGCTTTATATCCATTTTGGGAAGAAAGTGCACAATGCCATTTTGATAAAGTAGCTTTTTGCATAAAACTTGTTCTTGAGCCTTGCACTTGTTCTTTTATGATCATACAAGTCCTATAACTCAAGAGAAACTTGTTTAGACACTTGCAATCACTCATCCCATGCTTGTACTTCCTCTTGAAACTTGTTTTCCCACTTTTCTTGAAAATCAAGTAACATAGCAATTAGCTTGTAACTTGTACTTCTAACTATCCAAAGCACTCAAGACCTTTTCTTATACATAGACAAGTCATTGGCCACAAATCACACGCATGCTTGAGACCTGAAAACACCAAGAACACAGAATCACCAAAAACACCTCAAAACTTGCCATTTTTGAGTTTTGAATCCAATCTCCAAATTTGCTCGTGCGTTTCTTGGTCTTTTACTTTCAAAAGCTTCTAAATAATATACACAAATAATCCCAACACCACTGTAACACCTCCATCATCATCCACCATTTTCAAAAATAGCACCTTGCACCTTGACTTCTCCAGAACTCCTCAGGCACTTTCAGCTCAAGCTAAGCATCACATTAGCTTCCTGGGAACTTGAGGAAGCTAATCCAATCATTGGAACTCACTAAAAGATTCTCAAACTCAAAACATGATACCCTCTTGCAAGGTAAGTTATCTAAACTTTGAACTTTTCATACAAGCATCATTAATGATTTATTTGTGAATGAAAAATGTATATATCATTGCTCTAAAGCTAACCATGTCCATAGTTTTCATTTATATTGCTTGAGCTTAGAGAATTTTAAGATTGAAGTTTCTGAAATTTTTAGGGTTCAGATGAGGGCCATTAAAATTCATGCTTATCTTTGATATATAATTTTATTGCTTTGCATTTCTAAAATCGTGAGGAAATTGATATAAGTTTCCTGTTTACATTTTTCATTTTTGTTGAGGATTGAATAAGATATAGAGTTTCTGGCTGGGCGTGAGGTTGAAGATGAAGTTGGCCTCAGGAACGTGTTTACCATATATTTATGGTTTGATTTATATAAACGGATGTATAGCCACCCCAGTGGTAGAAGCGCGCGCCTGTGACTATAGGGATCTGGGTTTGAGCCCCAGTGGTACCCTTTTGGTTTTTTTTTTCATATTTTTCACATATTCTGACTTTTTTGGCAGTGCTGGGCCTCATGTTTTTTTTACTTCTGACCCCCTTGCTGGCTATTCACACACTGGCCCATTTTTATTTTCTTTTTCTCATTTTTATTTATTTATTTTCTTAAATATTTTATCTAATACTAAAAATTCAGAAAAAATATAAAAAATATTAGATTTATATTTTGATATAGTTTATTTATTATTTACAAAAAAAATATATTTTATTTAATCATACTTTATTTATTTTATTAATTTGATTTGTAAATTTAATTAAAAAACTAGGGTTTTAGTTATTTTCTTTTACACCATTAAACTATATTATTTTAAAACAAAAAAGACCAAAAATATTTTATAATACTATAAATTATTTTTAAGACCAAAAATACCAAAAATATTCTTCTTACAAACTTAATTTCTTTTTTTCAATGAATTAATAGATTAGGGTTTTATTTAAAATTGTTTTCCTTGTAAACTTAGGTCTACTTTTTACTAATTTAATTAATTATTTTTCTTTTAGTTAATTAGGTTAAAACAAAACCCCTTTTCCCTAAAAATCGAAATAAAAATCCATTTTCTTTATATTTACATTCTTGTATATTTTTTCATTTTTGTACATTATTTATCCAAATTCAATATGGTTGTAATAAATAATTAGGCTTTATTTCTTGCAATCCTCATTTGTAATTTGTACACCCCCTCCCATAAGTATTGTAATAGCATAATAATTTTAAAATTCTGCAATTTATCGCTTTATATATAAATGCTAGTAATTAGGGTTTGTATGGAAAGACTAAAACTAATCAATTAGAAAACCCTAGTCAAAGACAAAACCAAGCATGAAAAACAATACACTTGCACACAAGCACCCCTAGGGTAAAATCCACTTGGTTGCCTTACAAAATGGTCATATTATGCATGTGAGGTATCTTAGCAAAAACAAGTAAAATATAAGTTCATAGTCCTTTAATGACGCTATCTATGTTGCCTTTCAAATGATCTTAGTCCCTAAAAGAGAATGCTAAGATACCTTGCAAACATTGCTAATCATGGTTATATGATGACCCACGCCCGTCCCGTTTACATCCAAAGATAGGGTTACTTACCAAATCAATGGTAAGATAACAATGTCAAAGGAAAGAGGAAATGAACATGAAAGACTTTTGAGTAGGTAAAAGGCTCCTAGTTACTTGCTCACTTTCAAAACAAAACATCCTTGCTATTTTCAAAACAAACACCTACACTTTCAAAACATCTTACAAACTTGAAAACATTTTCAAAAGATCAACATCTTTGTATACATTCTTATGAACGAGAATCATTACAAAGTTTGCCTAATCAATGGCCTCTTTACAAAATACTTTCAAAAACCACACAAAGCACAAATTCAAACAAAAGCAAGTGATCTAGCAAGTAACCAAGAGCCCATGGAAAACCATGGATGAAAAGGGTGCTAATACCTTCCCTTTTCATAATCTACCCCCCGAACTCAAGAAATAATCTCAAAGGTCTTTCCTGTGCTTTTTCACCTTTCCTTTTGGATAAAAGAAAAGTCGGTGGTGACTCTTGCTAACCGCAACATTTATGATAAAACGCAAAACACCCAAGTCAGTTCTTCCACTGTATCACAACTGCATTTGACTCATAAAGCAAGAGCTTCTTTCATGTGTGCTTCGACCCACAAGGAAATGACTTTCTCTGTGTATGCCTTTAGTGTACAAGGCAAAGGCCTCTTCATGTTTGCCTTTGATCCACAAGGCAAATGCCCCTCTCATACGTGCTTCAATTCATTAAGAAGTTGGCTTCCCTCATGCTAGATTTGACTCCACCTCTAAACTCTTCAACACACAGTTTTCCACACTTTGACACACAAGATGGTCCCTTCCAAGAAACTTTCCAAAAGTCCATTCGAAGAAACATTTCAAAGGCTCATTCAAAGGACACACAAATGGTGTCTTCGAACGAACTACAATTGGCCCATTCGAAGGACACATTATTGTGGGAAACTAGTTAGTTTTATGATGAGTCTTGGTCCAATATGTTTGCTGGCCAATGTCCAACATGCTGCCAAGCCCAAGCCTCCTGCATAATTGCATTCAAAGGAAGTGACAAAAGAAGCTTTGATTGGCCAGAGTGAAGTTTTTGATTGGGCTAGTTGGGTATTTTTAGAGCCATCGAAAGGATCAGTTAAGAGCCAATCGAAGAACCAGGAGTGGGAGCACTCGAAAGAGTTAGGGGGCGAAACATGTCCAGGTTCACTCAAGATTTCAAAATGGCAAGAATTATCCAAATATGGAAAACTTTCAATATGTTGGATTTTTGTCTCATGGCCTTGAAAGCCTTTGTCTCTTGCCATACTTGCTCTCCTTACACCCCTATAAATACAAGGCTAAGGGAAAATGCCAAGGGGGACAGAAAAACTAAAAGAAAAGAGACAAGAAAAACATCACATAATTACTTTTGCAGAGAGATTATACATTGTCTGTCGAAGTCACACCAAAAATCTCAAAATCTTCACAAAATTGTCAAAATCGAAACAATCATTCCAAGCCTTCTCCACCCAAGCAAAAGGGCTGCAATCCTCTCCTGAAGGTTTATAGGGTAAGAATAAGTCATTAATGAAGGCGAGAAAAATTGGTAAAAATGCATGCACACGCATCTCCAATTCTAATATATCATTTGAATTTGTATATGCATTTTTATTATGTTTCAGTGCATGCCATCCATACTAACGTGTTACTGAGATCCCAATATGCAGGTTTGAGCCATTATACAAACCTCATGCTGCCTAAAACATGAATCATCATGTTCATGCAGATTTCTGTTGATCGAACCATATCTCACAAATCTGTGCGCTTTAGCCCAAAATGATGATGCCAGTTGGATTCGCAGCCCCCAAAGCAGGGGAGTAGGGTCCAATTAATGTTTATTTTTTAATGCAGGTTTGATTAAATCCCATAAAAGGGAGTGGTTGGAGAAGACGATCGAAGCTAGGGCTTCGACTCTTCTCCAGTTGATAGAAAACACACCTGACTCGATTGGTAAAAGGAAATCGTGATAAGGAATTGGTCTCAAGGGGCGGGTTCGATCCAGACCCTTTTGCAAATTATTTGTATCATTTTTATTTTCCTGCAGATTCGATACTCCACAACACTCAAAGTTCAAACGTACATGTCGTGTACCATCATATCATCACCATCTGATCCAGATCCAGTGCCTCAAATGGGCAATCCATCATGCACCTTCGACAACCCTCTTCACTGGATCGAAAGGGCAACCTGGGCCTCTGATTCAATCCAGACCTGTGTTATGCAGTTTGCACCCTGTTTTCATTTACTGCCTGACCCCCTTATTTTGTCTTTTCATTATTTTATTTTAGCTTTAATCAACCTTAAAAATAAAATAAAAAATCACAAAATATTAGGTTAGCATTTTTTTCAATTAAATTAATTTTGTAAATTAATTAATAATTATTTAAACCATTTTCTTTAATTAAAAACTAAATAGACTTAGGATTTTAAATAATTTTCTTTTCATATTAAAAAATGCCAAAAAAAAAGCTTAGAAGATTAATCTCTTTTCTTTAATTTCATTTTTTTCTTTAATAATTAACTTTTTCTTTAAATATAGATCTAGATTAATTACTTTTAACTCAACTATTTTCTTAATATGAAAACAAAAAGATTTCCTTTTACTTAGGTTTTAGACGTCTTTTCCATTTCGCCCGCGTTTGATATTTCTACTTTATTTTCTTATTTTTGTAACCGCCTACTGGATGTAATAGACTATAATTAGGACCTTTACTTTACTGTTTTTTCCTTTATTTCCCCCAAAGTTTGGACATGTAATAATCCCCCTCCCCGAAGCCATGTAATAGCATAGCTTTAATTTCCGCACATTAAATTCCTATACATATTAACTGTTAGTGTATGTTAACAAGATTGCATGATAACAATTAAAAGCAACGCTAGCAAACCTAACATCAAATACAAATAACTGAAATAACCACACTTGAACATATACACCTCTAGGATACTCCCACTTTGGTTGCCTTTGGAAAAACGACCATATCTCTCGAAACGTAAGAGATTTTAGTGGCTACCCGCCGGTTTAAAGATCATAAGTCCCTCGATAACCCTCTCGATGTTGCCTCAGTATGATCTTAAAAACCCTAGGGTAGTTACTAAAGTTTCTTTCCCAATTGCCTTTGTGACTGTATAAATGTCCCTTTGAATGTCCCTCAAACATCCAACGATAGGGCTACCTACTCACTAATAGTAGGATAACACTGTCTAAAGGAAAGGAGGAAAAGAGTAAAGCTTTCAAGTATAAGTAGATAGTTCTTAGATGCTATGCTCAAAACAAAGTTTTACACATACACAAAATCCTTTCAAAACCTTTTCAAAAACGCTTTATCAACACTCTTGAGGACTGATACAAGAGTTATCATAAATCAAATTTCCTTACTATGGAATTTCAAAATACTTATCAAAACACACAAAGCACAAGGTATTTTTTCAAATGAGCTAAGCATCTAAGAGCCAGTAGATAACTACAGATGGAAAGGGTGCTAACACCTTCCCTTTCCATAATCTACCCTCCTTACTCAAAAAACTCTTGAAAGGTCTTTTTTCTGTTCTTTTAACCCTTTCCTTTGTTTGATAAAAGAAAAGTCGGTGGCGACTCTTGCTTACCGTAACATTTGCGAACATAAATGCAAAACCAGTATAACAGCCGGATTTGCCACCGTATCACAAAATTGGCGACTCTGCTGGGGAAAATAAATAAAAAGTTGGGTTACCTTAGAGCTTAGGTCATATTTAATTTGCTTTCCTTGTATGATTTTATTGCTTTATCTTTAAGGGTTTTGCTTGGGTTTACTTGTAAATATCTTACACCCGGATCCGGGGCACCTTTTAGGTAAGTAGTGATAGATCATGGGGACTGTGCAGGGTATACCGACATGGTTGAAATGATAGCTACATTGGTGTGACACATTTGTTGGTACCAGTAGCCCTTGAGTAGTCAAGGAGAATATGGGGCCACTGTGTGGTGTCATGAAGCACCAACTGACCTTAGAACCTTTAATTGAACAACTTGGCCATTAGGAAGTAGTGAGATAGCCGACTTTGGTGCAGTCCAAAGTTGGTTGATACTAGATACTACACTCATTGAGATCTGACTTTCATGATATTTTGGTCGCTAATAAAGAGGCTTGCACTGAAACAATTCCCGGTGAAGAAAGATCAGTGATATTGAGATCCCATAGAACCCGATTACTATTAATAGGACAGGTTAGACCGACTAAACTTCAAGAGGGTACTTACCTATGGAATCCATGCAAGCCTAAACCTAAGGATCTGTTTGTGTGCTTGTATATATCTTCTTGTACATAACATCAGAACATCATAACATGGCATATCACTCTAACCATTTTAAGGACTTTTAAGACTTATCTTTGTGTCTGTTTTGTAGGACATGGCTCCCATTCGCATAAATACCATCCAAGTCAACCTCGTACGGGTGCCTCCTTAACTCAAAGAGTTGGCATCAAGGGTTCTTGAGAATTCCCCATTCACTAAAGGACATGGTTGACTCCTCAGCTTGGTCACCTCAAGCCCTTATGAAGACATGGTGAACGTTCTCTTTCAATTCTTTGACCCTCTACATCATTCCTTTACATTTCCCGACTACCAGTTGGTGCCTACTATGGAAGAATTTTCTCAGTTATTAGGTGTGCCTATTCTCAACCAATTACCTTTCAACGGTATGGAAAGATACCCAAATCCTGAGGAGATCGCTCAAGCCCTGTATTTACAATGGTTCGACGTTGTGACAAATTGGGAAACAAGAAGCGGTTTCAAAGGGTTTCTAGATAAGTTTTTGTTTGAGAAAGCTCTCCATTTTTGGGATACTTTGGACTTACAATCCTTTGAAGAGGTGTTGACCCTTCTCATCTATGGGATGGTACTGTTCCCTAATCCGGACCAACTCATAGACGTGAATATGGTCAAAGTTTTCATGTCACATAACCAGGTGCCTACTTTGTTGGGAGACATTCTGCACTTCTCTGTTGGTTAGGTGGTTTATTTCGCACCTACCTCGATTTGTGTTGAAGAATGAGCAAGGCATGAGGTGGTCTAATAGGTTGATGTATCTCGTGCATTCAGATATTCACTAGTTCCCTCGATCTGTGGAAGATGTTACCATCATTGATCATTATAGGGAATTCCCTAATGTCCCTCTCCTAGGCGTTAGGGGAGGAATCACTTATAACCCTTTTTTGGTGTTGCGACAGTTTGGGTATGCTAGGAGGGACAGTCCTCGTGATGCATTGGTTCAGGGAATCACGTTTGACTATGAGAATAATGTCCAGGGGTACTGTAAGAGGTTCATTCGAGCTTGGGGCATGGTGAATAGAGTGGATAGCAAGACATTGGGGCATAAGAACTCCATCCCTTTGGAGTGTTATCTTAAGTGGGTGCAAGCACGCGCTCAAAGCCTCGTGATGCCTTACCCCGCCATCCTGCCCATCATCATAAAACCTATCACCGAGAAAGATGTACCTCATACTATCCTCCATCCGGACATGCCGACTACTCTCAAGGAATTGCAAAGATCTTGGATTCAACTCAAACAGGAACGAAACACCTTTGAAACCCAGTTCTACGCAAGTAAGAAGAAGGTTTTGGAGATTACAAGACAACTGCATGAAGAACAGAGTCTGAATGCCTACATTGCACCAAAGAGGATGCACTCATGGGAAGCCTGAGTCATGTTTGACTCAGGAGTTTTGTTTTATCTTTGTTTCTTCCATTGTAAGCCCAAGAAGCATCGCTGTAATCATTTAAACTTATGAATGCAATTAATGTTTGTCCTCTCTTTGTCTAAGCAAATTTAAAATCTTAAAAGTCCTTGAAAACATTGCATCAGCATATCATGCATTTTCATTGCATAAGCAGGTATTTCGAGACAGGTTTCTTATTCTTTTCGCTGTTTATTTCAGCAAAAGAAATGGCTCTTGAACAAACACTAAATGACCTTCAAGCTCAAAATGCTTAGTTCCAACAAATGTTCCTGGCTCTGGCTAAGGGGAAAGAAGATCTGAAAGCTCTTATCATCAAGGAGAAGACCAAGAAGGAAAAGAAATTGGATGGTGTATTGAACTTGGGAAGAAGGTTCAGAGGACCGGCTAAGCGAGCTTTATATTTTGCAACTCCGTCATACGAGGGAGGCAATCAAGAAGAAAAGCCAACAGAGGAAAACAACAATCCCGGAACTAATGAGGAAGAGACCGATTACTCTGAAGAACAGTATCCTCCTGCTGATGATAAACACAAATAGATGGAGGATTGTCTCAATGCTATGGAGATTTAGAGGGTACCCGAGCTGGATTTTGAAGAGCTAGGACTGGTATCAGGGGTGGTCATCCCGGAGAAATTCAAGGTCCCCACATTTGCTAAGTATGACGGTGCCTCCTGTCCTAAGCTGCACTTAAGGTTATATGTCTGGAAGATTCAACCCCACACTACTGATAGAATCTGTGGGTACATTTCTTCTAGGAAAGTTTGGCAGGGACTCAGCTGGAATAGTTCTATCAGCTGGAGGGAACCAATATCCGCAATTAGGAAGATCTGGCTGCTGCTTTCTACAAGCAGTACCAATATAATGTTGACCTCGCTCCAACCCGCACGCAATTGCAAATTATGTCTATGGGTTCCGGCGAGGGTTTCAAAGATTATGCCTAAAAATGGAGAGACCTTGCGGGAAGAGTCCAACCTCCTTTGTTTGATAGAGAGTTGGTGGACATGTTCTTGGGCACGTTGTCTGGTCCATTCTTTAACCATCTGATTGGAAGCTCTTCAACTGAGTTTACTGAGCTGATCTTGACTGGTGAACAAGTAGAAGTTGGCATCAAGAGTGGTAAAATCCAGAGAGATGCATCCTCCAATACAACAAAGAAACCCTTTACTGGAAAGAAGGAGGTCAGTGCTGCTTATGGCCAAAGAAATAAAAAAAAAATTTGAACATCGTCCGACGGTAGGGGCTGTTATGATTTCTAATCCTGCATTAAACCAATAACGAAACAATCAGTATAGACCAGATGCACCCAGAAGACAGTTCACCCGGATCAACATGACCCTATCCCAGGTTTTTCCACCTTTGTTGAAATCCAATCTGGTGACTCTAAAGGAAGCTCCCAAGAATCCTAATACTACATCTCCCCGCTACAACCCAAATGCACGATGTGCCTACCGTTCTGAAAGTTTGGGGCACAATACAAACGATTGTTGGGCTCTGAAAAATAAGGTGTAGGATCTTATCGAGGTGAAGGAGATTGACTTTAAACTTCCAGAGACACATAATGTAATAACTACACCAATGCCCAAACATGGCCAGGGCGTCAATGTTGTTAATGATAACTTGTTTATTTCTTCTGTGGATGAATTGTCTACCCCTCTTCTGATTGTTAAATAGAATTTGTTACGAGACAGTTTATTTCCGGGCTGTGGCGAGGGTTGCCACTTATGTATGTCTCTATCAGATGGTTGTTTGTTGTTAAAGATGGGTGTCCAACGCATGATGATTGACAAAGAAATTTTGTTTGAAAAAGTTCCCATTGTAAGAAATTTGTGTGAAGATGTCTCAATAATCACAATTTCCGACAATCCTCTCAGGGTCTCCACCAAAAGACTCGTCAGAATTACATCCGTTCCTAAGTTTTCTCCCTTGATTATCACCCTTCCTGGGACGATACCATATTCCTATGATAAATATGTTCCTTAGAATTATCGGGATGAACTCTATTACCACGACATCAAGCAAGACCTATTGGTTGTTGAAGATAAAGTTGTTGAAAATATTGATCCTGACATCGACAACATCGTTGGGACCTGTAAAATTATAAGAAGCGAAAGAGTTTTCTCTCCTGAAATCTTTCTGAAGACTGCTACTACTCCTTTGATTATTCCCGCTGCTACTCATGTTAGTACTCCCATTGCTACTCCTACTGTTATCCCTGCTACTGGGTCGATCGAGACACGGGGCAAAGAGGTATTGGTGGAGCCTGTCCAGACGAAGGCGCACAAAGAAGTCATTCCTGAGGCTTCTAAAAAAGAAATTGAAGAGATACTGAAGATAATAAAGAAAAGTGATTACAAAGCCGTGGAGCAGTTGGGGCCGACCCCTTCAAAGATCTCAATGCTGGCCTTACTTTTATGCTCTGAAGCCCATGTTAAAGCTTTATTAAAATTCCTGAAGTTTTCCCATATGCCTCAAGAGACCTCCGTCGATAAATTCGAGAATTGCGTTGCTAGTTTGACAACTGACAATAGACTGAGTTTCTCTGATGCAGATCTGACATCCAAGGGAAGAAAGCATAATGATGCCCTGTATATCTCCATTGAGTGCATGGGCACTACCCTAGCTCATGTCCTGGTAGATACAGGTTCAGCGTTGAACGTCTTATCCAAGAATTCTTTGGACAGGTTGGATTGTGAAGGACTCACACTGAAGCCCAGTAATATTGTGGTGAGGGCCTTCGATGGTTCCAAGAGAATGGTGCACGGGGAAGTGGATATCCCTATCAAAATTGGTACTCATACTTTTGACTCCACTTTCTATGTGATGGACATCCGCCCATCTTACTCCTGTCTATTGGGTCGACCTTGGATCCATGGAGCCGGTGCTGTTACTTCTACTTTGCATCAGATGTTGAAGTACCCAATCAACGGAAAGATTATCACAGTACATGGCGAGGAAGAATAAATGGTGAGCCACATGAACTCTTTCTAGCATGTTAAAATAGACGGCGAGTTCATTGAGACCCTCTGTTAGAACTTTGAGGAGGTTCCACAAACATTTTCCACGACCAAGACTGCTACCAGTGTTCCAAAGACTACCAGACCTCCGTTGAAGATGTCTTCTATGAAGGATGCCAAAATAGTAGTTGAAGAAGGTTGGTGTACCATTTGGGGCCAACTTCCGGATATTCCATACAAATATGATAAATTTGGTTTGGGTTTTACTTCAGGGGCCCAAAGAGATGTTTGTCGTGCTCGCCCTAGGGGACCACCACTACGCATCAGCAACCATGGAGTCAATGCATTAGAGAACAATGATAGCGAATGTGACATGGACAAGTGGATCTTCCTAACTATTAGCGGTGGACTCAGAAATTGGGAGGCCAAAGAATTTGTTCCTATTACTTTTATTCAAGAGTAATTGTCTTTTAGTTTTTTTGGGATATGTAATATTTGAACAATTGAAACTTTAAAGCCTTATGTCTTACCCGAGGCACAATGGTCTATTTTGTGAATATTATTACTTCATATTCATATGTCATTAATAAATCATTGGACGTGTTGAATACAAATTTTATGCTCTCTATTTTTCTTTCTTTTACTTTATCAAAATAGTTATGCTCTCTTACGCACACCCACATATCAAACTGCAGATCCACATCCACTCTAGATCCCATTGATCACAGTTCTGATATTTCCAATTATGACTTTGAAAATCCGATCTACCAAGCCGAGGACAGAGGTGAGGAAGATTGTGAAGTACCGGGGGAACTTGCCAGACTGTTACAACAGGAAGAAAGGGCAATACAACCCCATGAAGAGCCAGTTGAGACAGTAAACTTGGGTACTGAAAAGGATAAGAAGGAAGTCAAGATAGGTGCCTATCTGGAGCATAGTGTCAAATAGCAGTTATTTTAGATGCTACATGACTATGTTGAGGTCTTTGCCTAGTCATACAAAGACATGCCAGGACTTGACACTGATATTGTGGTCCATCATCTGCCAACAAAAGAAGACTGCCCTCCAGTGAAACAAAAGGTCCGTCGTATGCATCCAGAGATGTTAGAAAAGATTAAGGCTGAAGTCATGAAATAGTTCAAATCCGGTTTCTTAGTTGTCACCTCTTATCCATAATGGGTTGCTAATGTTGTTTCGGTACCTAAGAAGGACGAAAAGTACATATGTGTGTGGATTACAGAGACCTAAATAGGGCAAGCCCCAAGGATGAATTTCCGCTTCCCCGTATTGATGTTCTGGTTGACAACAACGTGCAACATAAGGTATTCTACTTCATGGATGGTTTCTCCGGATACAATCAGATCAAAATGGCACCTGAGGACATGGAGAAAACAACCTTCTTACACAGTGGGGCACTTTCTGCTATAAGGTTATACCATTTGGGTTAAAGAACGCCAGGGTAACCTATCAGTGTGCCATGGTAGCTTTGTTTCACAATATGATCCATCATGAGATAGAGGTCTACATTGATGATATGATAGCCAGGTCTCATACTGAAGAGGAGCACCTTGATCACCTGCAGAAGCTATTTGAAAGGATGAAAAAGTACAAACTGAGGTTGAACCCGAATAAGTGCACCTTTGGAGTAAGATCTGGTAATCTCTTAGGCTTCGTTGTCAGCAGCAAAGGTATTGAAGTAGACCCTGAAAAGGTTAAAGCTATATAAGAAATGCCAACTCCTCACACTGAGAAGGAGGTTAGGGGATTCTTGGGACGCCTAAACTACATTACCAGATTTATTTCCCATCTGACCGCTACTTGTGAGCCAATCTTCAAATTACTGAAGAAAGATCAAGCAGTGAAGTGGAATGATGATTGCCAGAACGCCTTTGACAAAGTCAAGGAATATCTTCAAGATCCTCAATATTGATTCCGCTGGTTGAAGGAAGACCTCTGATCATGTACTTAACAATATTAAAGAATTTAATGGGGTGTGTGGTGGGGAAAATAGAATGCAATATACTATCTTAGCAAAAAGTTTACTGAATGTGAAACAAGATACTCACTGCTCGAGAAACTTGTTGCGCTTTGGCATGGACTGCTCGTCGACTAAGACAGTATATGTTGACCCACACTACCTTATTGATATCTAAAATGGATCCTATCAAATACATCTTCGAGAATCCCGCTCTCTCCGGAAGAATAGCAAGATGGCAAATGATCCTGACCGAATATGACATTCAATACACAAACCAGAAAGCAATTAAGGGAAATGTATTAGCTGATCATTTGGCTCATCAGGCTGTGGAAGACTACCAATCCATGAATTTTGAGTTCCCGGATGAAAACATCATGTTAGTAACTGATTGTGAAGAACTTGGACCGAATGAAGGACCTGAAAAAGGATCCCGATGGACTTTGGTTTTTGATGGAGCTTCCAACACACTTGGCAATGGAATCGGTGATGTGATCATATCTACCGAAGGCTGTCATACTCCTTTCACTTCTAGGATATGTTTTAATTGTACCAACGATATGGCTGAATATGAAGCATGCATTATGGGTCTCAAAGCTGCTATCGACTTGAGGATCAAATTCTTGAGTGTATTTGGAGACTTGGCCTTAGTAATCAGCCAAATCAAAGGAGAATGGGACACGAAGCATCTTAATCTCATCCCTTACAGAGAGCATGTGTTGACACTGATTCCAAATTTTAAAGAAGTTACCTTTGAGCATTTTCCAAGAGAGGAAAATCAACTAGCGGACGCGCTAGCTACTATGTCATCCATGTTCAAGGTCATATGAGATAATGAGGCTCCTCAGATCACTATTGAGAGAATGGATGAACCAACATGCTGTTACGAGGTTGATACTAAAGAAGTAGTGGACAAACCTTGGTTCCATGAAGTCAAAAGATATCTCGAAGCCCAAGAGTATCTGGAGGGAGCTTCAATCAATGATAAGAAGTTCCTAAGAAGGTTCTCTGCCAAGTTCTTCCTCAGTAACATAATCCTCTATAAGTGCAACCACGATTCTACTTTGCTTCGGTGTGTAGACAAGAGTGAAGCAGAGAAGATTATGGCAGACTTACACGAAGGTACCTTTGGCACCCATTCTAGTGGGCACACAATGGCTAAAAAGATCCTACGAGCAGGATACTACTGGTCCACTATGGAAGCATACTGTTATCATCATTCAAGAACTTGTCACAAGTGCCAGATCTATGCTGATAAATCACATGAGCCTCCGGTTCCCTTGAACGTTTTGACTGCTCCCTGGACATTCGCAATGTGGAGAATCAATATGATTGGGGAGATTATACCTATAGCTTCTAATGGGCACCGCTTCATCCTGGTTGCAATTGATTACTTTATAAAATGGATTGAGGCAACCTCATTTACTTCTGTTACCAAGAACATTGTGGCCCACTTCATCAGACATAACCTTATTTGTCGGTATGGCATTCCAGAAAGAATCATCACAGATAATGGTACCAATCTAAATAATACTATGATCACCGAGCTCTACACGCAATTCAAGATCCAGCATCATAACTCTTCTCCTTACCGGCCAAAGATGAATGGCACTGTAGAAGCTGCTAATAACAATATCAAAAACATTATACAGAATATGACGGTGACATATAAAGACTGGCATGAGATGTTACCATTTGCTCTCTATGGTTACCGTACCACAATGCACACATCAACAGGGGAAACTGCTTTCTCTTTGGTATACGTTATGGAAGTTGTCCCACCCATCGAAGTCCAGATCCCTTCCTTGAGAATCTTGAAGGACGCATGTTTGAATAAAGATGAATGGGTTTAGACTCGACTTGACCAAGTAAACCTGATTGACGAGAAAAGGCTCGCGACTGTCTACCATGGTCAGATGTACCAAAAATGTATGATTAAAGCTTTTAACAAGAAGGTCAGACGTCAGGTATATCAGGCTGGTGACCTAGTAATTAAGCGCATCATACTGCCACAAGGTGATCCCAGGGGAAAATGGACTCATACATACAAAGGACCATTTGCAGTTAAGAACATATTTTCTAGTGGAGCCATAATCTTAACCACTATGTACGGTGACGACCTTCCACACCCGGTAAACGCGGACATAGTTAAAAGATACTACGCATGAAAAAAGACCAACTAGGTTGACTGGCCTAGGAAAAAATAAGGGCATCCCAGCTGTGATACGGTGGAAGAACTGACTTGGGTGTTTTGTATTTTATCGTAATTGTTGCGGTTAGCAAGAGTCACCACCGAATTTTTGTTTTATCCAAAAGGAAAGGCTGAAAAGAACAAGAAAGAACTTTCAAGATTATTTCTGAGTTCGGGGGGTAGATTATGAAAAGGGAAGGTATTAGCACCCTTTTCATCCGTAGTTATCTACGGGCTCTTAGTTGCTTTCTAGATCATTTTCTTTGTTTGAAAATATGCTTTGTGGTGGTTTTTGAAAGTATTTTGAAAATGCGCCTTCATTTAGACAAACTTTGTAATAGTTCTCGTTCGTAAGAACGTATACAAAGTGTTGATCTTTTGAAAATGTTTCATGTTTGGAAAATGTTTTGAAAGTTTTGGTGTTTGAAATGTTTTTATTGTGAGCAAGCGAGCAACTAGGAGCAATCTACCTACTCAAAAGGTCTTATATGTTATCTTCCTCCTCCTTTAGATGTTTCTATCTTACCATTGATTTGGTAAGAAGCCCCATCGTTGAATGTGTAGGGACGAGCGTGGTGCATTTGTATAGTCATAGAGGGCAACCTATGGGACGTTTTAGCAATGTCGTTTAGGGACTAGATCGTTTACCGAAGGCAACATCGAGGGTCATCGAGGAACTATGATATTTTATCCAGGGTCTTTGCTAAAACGCCCATGTTCGAGGGACATGACTATTTTTCCGAGGCAACAAGTGAGATTACCCTAAGGGTGCATGTGTGCAAAGTGTGTTTGATTGCATGCATTTTGTCTTTGATTTTTGGTGGTCTACTTGTTGGTTTTTATCTTGCCATACACACCTAATTACTAGCATTTGTACCATGATACGGTGGGAGAACTGACTTGGGTGTTTTACGTTTGATCGCAAATGTTGCGGTTAGCAAGAGTCGCCGCCGACTTTTCTTTTATCCAAAAGGAAAGATGAAAAAGCACAGGAAAGACCTTTGAGATTTTTTTTTGAGTTCGGGGGGTAGATTATGAAAAGGGAAGATATTAGCACCCATTTCATCCATGGTTTTCCATGGGCTCTTAGTTACTTGCTAGATAACTTGCTTTTTGTTTGAAATTGTGCTTGAGGTGGTTTTTGAGTGTTTTTTGTAAAGAGGCCATTGTTTAGGCAATCTTTGTAATGATTCTTGTTTGTAAGAATGTATACAAAGATGTTTGATCTTTTGAAAATGTTTTCAATTTTGTAAGATGTTTGAAAGTGTATGTGATTGTTTTGAAAATAGCAAGGATGTTTGTTTTGAAATGGAGCAAGTAATTAGGAACAATCTACCTACTCAAATGTGTTTCTTGTTCATTTTCTTTTCCTTTGACATTGTTGTCTTACCATTGATTTGGTAAGCAACCCTATCTTTGGATGTAAACGGGACGGGCATGGGTCATCGTATAGCCATGATTAGCAATGTTGCAAGGTATTTTAGCATTCTTTTTGAGGGACTAAGATCATTTGTAAGGCAACTTAGATAGCATCATCGAGGGACTATGATCTTGTATTTGCTTATTTTTGCTAAGATACCTTACATGCGTAATATGGCCATTTTGTATAAGGCAACCAAGTGGAGTTTACCCTAGGAGTGCTTGGGTGCAAGTGTATTGTTTTCATGCTTATTTTTGTCTTGAATTATGGTTTTCTATTTGATTGATTTTATTCTTTCCATACAAACCCTAATTACTAGCATGTGAATATAAAGCATTTAAATTGCGGAAAATAAAAATACTAAGCTATTACATAATTTGTGGGAAGGGGGGTGTACAAAGTATAAATGGGGATTGCAAGAAATTAAAACCCTAATTAGTCTATTACAACCATATTAAATTGATATGAATATACAAGGAATTTACCTAAATACAAGGTATAAAAAATGAATGAATGTACAAGGATGCAAAATGTAAAGAAAATGAATTTTTGTTTGGTTTTCATAAAAAGATTTTGTCTTAACCTAATTTAAAGAAAATGGTTAATTTTAAGTTTGGATTTATTTGGATTTTTTTTTTAAAGAAAGCCTAGTTTTATTAATCAATCAAAAGGAAATAATTTAAGGAAAGTATTTTTTGGCATTTTTTATCTTGAAAATATTTATAGCATAAAAAATATTTTTAGTCTTTTTTTTTGGTATTTAAATAATATATTTTTAAATGGTGTGAAAAAATAAATGAATAATACAATATTAATTAATTTTATAAGGTTTACTTAAATAAATAAATAAAGTATGAAGAATAAAAATTATTTTTATTTATGGAAAAATAAAATAAAATAAGTCAAAATATAAAATATCATTTTTTGCATTTTTATCATTTTTTAGTATTTAGAAAATATATTTGAGAAAATAAGTAAAATAAAATAAAAAGAGGAAATAAAATTGAATTGGGCCAGGGTGCAAATATGAAACAGGGGGGGGGGGGGGGGAGGTTAGAAAAAAAAGTCAGGCCCAGGAGGGGAGAGGCTCATGCGCTAGAAGGAACAAAAAATGTAAAATGAGTGAAAAAAAGCAAAAGGCAGCGCGCGCTGAGGCTCATACCCATGAACTCCTGATTACCAGCGCGCTGCCTGGGGTGGCTATACGTCTGTTAATACAAATGAAACAAGAAATACATAAGGTAAAACGTCTCCATGACATGTACTTCGTCTTCAACCTTCAGCCAGCCGGACCACCTGTATCTCATTCATTTCTCAACAAAAATGGAAAATGAAAACATGAAAGTTGTGCTATTTTTCCTCACGAACCCAACCATATAACTTATGTAAGCTAAAGGTAAAAGATGAAGATTAATTTTTTTGGCCCTAAATTGAAACCTAATTTTTTTAGAAAGTTCAAATGTGAAATTCTCTACACACAGTCAATATAAATGAAAACTATGGACATGGTTAGCTTTAGAGCAACGATATCTACATTTTTACTTCTGAATGTGTGCACAGAGGATGCTTGTATCAAGATATTGAAGTTTGAAAACTTACCTCTTGCAGATGGATTCGTGTAAGGAGTTTGAGCAAGCTTTGAGGTGTCCTAAGAATCTGTTTAGCTTACCTGGACCTCCTTGAGTGTATTCCAACTCTTACTTTTCTTTGAAAGTCCCTGAGTCTCCCTACTCAAGTCAACCTGCAAGCTTGATGTTTGAAAATGGTGAATAGTGATGAAGGGGTTACAGTCTTGAAACAGGGGCTTGGATCACTTGTGTATGATGTATGCAAGGTGTTTGAATGATTAAGAATCAAAACGCACGCGTGGAAATGGAGATGGAGAGTTTTTGGCTCAAAACTGTCAAGTTGAGCAGTATTGTATGGAAAAGATTAGAGCACAAAATCACTCCAGACTTCTGAGTTATAGGGGTATGGCTCTATAACTTGCTTTTGAAGAAAAGTTAAATGACAAATCTCAAATGTTGTACCAGCATGTCCTGAGCTTCTTCAGGTCTTAGACACCTTGATTTTGGATTATAGGGATTGTGTGTGCAGAAAGAACAAGTTAGAAGCTCAAGACAAGTTGACTTTGTGATTAAAGTAACTTTTCAAGAATGGAATGGTAACTTTCTTCCAAAAATGCCAAATTGGCTTGGACAATGCTTGGAACACTTGGATAATAGCTCAAAAGCAAGTGTAATCTTTTGGTTATGGAGAGATCTTGAGGTTTAGAAGCCTGCAAAACAAGATTGTGCAGCATAGGTTTGAAATTGGATTCTTGTTCATCATAAAATGCCTTGTAACTCAAATGATAAAACACCAACTTCATCTCTTCGATTCTCCTTACTCAAGAATGATCTCAAGAAGTTCTTGGACATTTTGGAAAGCTTGCAATGTGATATACAACCCATATTTGAATTGATATTGAATATTCCCCTTGGAACTATATGAAAAAGTGCCATGAAGTTGAGTCAAAATCCTGACCAAATTAGGGCAAAATTTCACTAAGTGTTTAGTTTCATGATCCTATGTTCTTAAAATTATAACTTGAGATCCAAGCACTTTTGGAAGAAGTTGTCTAAATAAAATTTGTAGGTTTCATGGAGATCTACAACTTTCATGTTGGGAGTTTCTCTTGAATCATCTTGTATCATGATGAAAATTTGGCTCAAAGTTATGAAAAAACATGAATTTTCAACACTTAGAAAAATTTCTAAGTTTAGAAATTTTGACTTTTCAAAATGAAATCTTGACTTTTTGATTTCTTGATGAATAAGTTTCATATTTTGACATGTTTTGTTGAATTTTGATCTTTGGTACTTAAATTTGACCAAAAAGTCAAAGTTTGACTTTTCAGTATACTATTGACTTTTGATCAGTTGATTGTAAAATTCATTTGTCAATCCAATGAATTTGAAATGTTTTGAATAATTTCATTAGGTCAAAATGATGCAATTGGACTCTTGAGATCATGCCTTAAGCCAATTGACCATTTGCTAGGTCAAAAATTAGAAATTGCCATTTCCTAGTCAGAACCCTAATTTTGACCATTTTGCCCTTTTGGAGATTTGATCAAATTTCTTGAGGAATTTTGGTCCAAACTTGATAAAATGATACATATGAGTTTAAAATGTTGATGTGGATAAAAAATTATGAAGTTTGACTGTAAATTGGCCATAGTTGACTTTTCCCCAGTACAATTGATTTTTAGGTCAACTGCTCATTTGACTGATCAAAAATGTGATTCAAAGCTTGCAACTTGACATGAGTAATCTTGGGGGTCCATAATGATCCATGAAAGTCATATGAAGCATTGAAAGTTCAAAAATCCATGTGAAATCTCAAACCCTAAGTTTGGTCATCAGTGCATAAGGAGGTGTCTTGAGCCGATCAAACCCTAGTGCAGTTTTTAAGCCCAAGGAGATCTTCTGAGCAAATTCTAGATAAATGAGAGGGAAAATTTTGGGGTACAACAGTTTCCCCTGTTCAATCTTCTTAAGCCTGAAGAGTTAGATTGACATGTTTTTCCAGTCGTGACTCGAAGGTGGAAGATGATTGGGCACTAGAGTGCCCAGAAATTTGCACTCGACGATGCGATGGTTGAGGGAATGGGCTTAAAGATGCCATTTGGAGAGGTGATAGAAAGTTTTTGAAGATGGGATTGTAGATGCCATCCAAGAGTGATTGTTGAATTGTAATTTATTAACTGAAAGAATGAGTATCAGAATGGCGTCAGTGTTTGGAGCGTATCTGAACTGTATCTGAGAGTTGAATCTAAACGAGTGTCAGAATCACATCCGTGTCTGGAGCGTATCTGAACTATATCTGAGAGCTGAATCTGAATAAGTATCATAATGGCATCCGTGTTTGGAGCGTATCTGAACTGTATCTGAAAGAGGCTCTGAATGAGTATCAGAACGACTTCCGGGTCTGGAGCGTATCTGAACTGTATCTGGAAGAGGCTCTGTATGAGTATTAGAATGTCTTCCGTGTCTGGAGCATATATGTAATGTATCTAAAAACTTTGAATAAAGATTAAATGTTTTTTTTTTAATTAAGAAAAGAAGTTTTGTTTTAATTTACAAAAGAAAAAGTCTAAAGGGGAGGCTAAAAAAACCTAATTGTTGTTATACACAGATGAACCTAATGTTGAGTGTAAAAGGGAAATTCTATCCTAAAGTTATCATATATAGTTTCAACTTTAATGTCTAATACAACATGAAACGAATAACATGAGTTTAATCGATTCGGGGGAATCACTTAAGGGAACATGTAACCAAGTAATCAAACAAAGATAAAGAAATTAAGTTCGTAATATTTTTATGGTTTTTATCAAGTAAATAAAAGAAAATAATACTATAATAATTTTATGATTTTTTTGGAAAATAAACAATAAATCCTAATTCTAATATTTTTTTGATTTTTGGTATAAAATTTAAAATAAAATAAGAAAAATTTGAAACTTAGAATATTAAAGAAAAAGAAGTAAAGTTAAGAGTTAAACTCATGCCCTTTAGGTTACAGCCCTCTTGCCTTGCCACTAAACCAGGTTTGTTTTTCTTTTATATGTACACCTTTAATTAAAAATAAAATGAACGAGTTTGGGTTAAGAGGAAAAAACAGAATAATGGTAAAAATGTCCCAGGTGAGGCTCGAACACAGGACCTCAAGCATTCAAACACATGCACTAACCGCTACACCATCTGTTCATTCGTGTATTTTAATGCTTCAATTAATACAAAAACTAAAACTTTCGAAATGGGTTGGGCTAAAAAAATAAGCCCAAACCCGGATTTGTTTGAGGGGAATAGAAAGGGTTTCGTAAACCCTAATTGAAGAGATAAGGGCGCCGCGGGTATATATTGGGAAGGAAAAGCATTTATTTTTTTAATTTCCAAATTATTCCAACAATTAAAACAAAACAGAACCTCTCTCTCTTAACTCACGCTTCTCTGTTCATCTCTCTCACTGCTACCCTATGCTTCTCTTCTTCTCTTTGTTGGAATCGAACCAATAAAAAACTTGCCCAACCATTTTCTCCTTGCATCTCAATCGCTCTCATCCCTCTACCTCGATTCAACTTCATCTGTTACCGTAAGTAAAACAACAAAATGCTCGACCCTTCTCTATATTCACGGTACAGGTAACGAAATAAAAAAAAACAGTTCTCTCAAGTTTTAGTATAGTAATAACAACAAGTAGGCGCGAATGACAATAGTTGCAATGGATTTTATAGCAGAACACAACACACGAGTTTAGAGACTTACATAAATGTTACCTACGAAGAAGAGGATCTTTCCGAAATTTGTTGAAGTATAATGCTTGGACTTCCTTCCTCACTTTACTCATTGTTACTCTTTCTGCTTCTTCTTTGAACCGAACCTCCAGCGTGTAAGCAGTAAGTGGAGTATTTTGCAGATGGAGTTGAGGTGATTTTTCTCTAATTTGTGAATTTTCACAGTGATAGTTCAAGAATGTTTTTTTCCTTCTTTGAGATTTCTCCTTCTTCTAATTTTGTGTTATTATTGTTGTTGTTGTTTGTAGTACGATTCCCGTAAGTTTGTATTTCATATCCGGTTTGGTTGAATACAGAGGAGAGAACCCACTGGTTTAAGGTTATCGGTTGGAGTATTATGGTGATGGTTATGAGGTTGTATTTTTCTATGTGCTTTTTTTTATGTTTTTGGTGTGGATTTCTCAGGTTTTGGCAAGTGTATTGGTCTCTCTTTTGTAGGGAAATTTGAACATTCCTGGTATGCTGGCTTTGTGCTTTTAGGATGCAGGTTTTTATGCTACCTTATATGATGTTATTTTCAGATTGTTTTGAGCAGGTGTTTGGACTGTTTTGGTTCTTGCATAATACAGGTTTTATCTTTTTCGCTCCCATCTTTCTATGACATAAAGCTTATCTTCTTTACTCAATAAATTCTGAAGGGTTTGCCTTTGGGACATGATGACAGGGTCTTGAGCTGGCTTGTTGCTTTATTATGAATTATTGCTATTGTTATTTGCTGCCATTTTGTTTTGGTTTGTTGTTTATTGTTTTTTGCCCGTTTGACTATTGTGGGCTCTTTTGCTGTATATTTTTGTTGCTATTTGCTTTGTTACAGGCATGTTTTGCCTTGCAGCTTTGGTTTTGCTGCTGCATTTTGTTACATACCTGTTTTGCCTCACAGCTTTGGTTTTGCTGCATTTGATGTTTGTTATTTTGGCTGTTCTGCTTCAGATTGCAACTGTTGTATTTGTTTTAGCAATTTTCCTTTCCTCCCTTTTTGTGAACCAAAGAGGACAAATTTGTGATTTGCAATTTGGGAGAAAACAAACCATGATAAAATAACTCCCTAGCTGATTCCAAATGCAAACCCATATGATGAGATACCAATTCCCTTTATCAATTAAACCTTGCTTGGAATTTTTCATATGTTAATTGCTAACTTTTTTCTTTTTCCTTGTTTCATGAGCACGAGTATCGGATGGCAAGCGGGGTTGTAAGAACGTGGGCGATTCTCTTGAAGAAGAAGCAACAACAATTGAAGGAGAAACACTTGATTCCCTTTTTTTGTTTTTTTTTGTAAATAGCAATTGTAACCTGTAATTCCATATTTGTGACATGTCTTGTAACTTGTTTTAAAAGTGTAATGAGCACAAAAACCTGAATGAAATATTTTGAATGAATTGGTTGTATGAAAATTAAACAAACTCTTGAATTTTGAATGAAAGAAACAATTTCCAATTGAACGATTAGAGTGCACATCTTGCTTTTATAACTTGAATTTCAAGAAATCACGAACAAATGTTGTGAGTTGTATTTCAAGCAATCAATGCGCCTTATCTTTCAAAATCCCATCGAACTCTCAAACAAAATAAATGCTTGAGAATTTAATTCCACTTGGTTAACTCGAACCCAAAACAAACGGTCACTTAAACGTTATCTTCTCATTACGCTTGAACCAAACTTGCACTCCTCGACCAGAACCCTAATTTTGATATTCAAGCCACAACAACTTGTAACTTAAGCAACAAAACACGCCTTGACCGTCATGACCTCCAATCTCATTTCTTGTGCCCCAATTCCACATTTGTCAATTTAAACTTCAAATTCCCGACTCAATGGCTTAGAGACTGTAAGAAGAAACTTGAAATGCGAGGAGATGAAATTCTTGACCTAATGCACTGAGCTTTGAGCCATCTTTGAGGCAGGCGAAAGAAACATCTTCACAGAAACCAAGGACCCAAAACCCTTGCCTCTTGAACAACAAATAAGGAAATGAACCCTAATCCAGGCTCTGATAAATTTGGGCGAGAACCAACCTTGTAACGTGATGACAAAATTCATTCCACGATCCATTAATCGAGAACCAGATGCGTTTCTCTTTTACTTGATAAGAAAAAAAAAATTAGACATAAAGAGGGCGCATCCCTAATACCTCGAACCAAAGCGCCTGATTCCATGAGATGCGGGATATGTAAATGATTGAGTAATAAAATGATGCAAATGGAATGCCAAGTTCAAAGCCAGACAAAAAGTAAAAGAGATAAGGAAAATTTGGGGTATGACAGCTGCCCCTATTTAATCGACTTAAACCTGAATGTGAGACTGGCGTTAGCCTTTCGAAAGTTCAAGGTGGAAGATGATTAAATACCAGGACCCGAAATTTGCCCTGGAGAGATGGCGCGAGTGTCATTTATTGGTGTGAGTGTCTGCTGGGGAAAGACAAACTGGTCTTTTGGTGGACCGGTCAGGATGGATAAACATGGTTGAATAATGGTAGCTCGTACTGGGGTAACGGTGCCAATACAAGGTTTTTGAGGGAGGGAGTGGTAGAGTGACTGAAAGGATATGGTTGACAATGTCGCGATGACTGGAGGTAGGATTCATGAGAAACTTAAAGATAACACGAGGGTAAAGTCTGCGGAAGATTTACGACCCTAAAAATATAGCGTGAGGGTGAGACCTACGAACGACCCACAACCCTAAAAGAGATAAAGTGGAGGTAGGACCTACGGATGATCTTCGATCTTAAAAACAAGACAAGGAGAAGGTAAATCTAAGGTAAGATCTACGGACGATCTACGACCCCGAAAATAAGATGAGGAGAGGGTAAAGTCTACGGACGACTTACGAGCCCAAAAATAAGATGGGGAGAGGGTAAAGTCTACAGACGACCTACGACCCTAAAAATATAACGTGATGGTAAGATCTACGGATGATCTACGACCCTAAAAATATAATGCGATGGTAAGATCTATGGATGATCTACAACCCTAAAAATATAACGCGATGGTAAGATCTACGGACGATCTACGACCCTAAAAAGATAACACGATGGTAAGATCTACGGATGATCTAAGACCTTAAAAATATAACGCGATGGTAAGATCTACGGATGATCTACGACCCTAAAAAGATAACGCGATGGTAAGATCTACGGATGATCTACGACCTTAAAAAGATAACGCGATGGTAATATCTACAGACGATCTACGACCTTAAAAATGAGATGAGGAGAGGGTAAAGTCTACGGACGACCTACGACCCTAAGAGAGATAAAGTGAAGGTTAGACCTATGGGCGGCCTACGACCTTAGAAAGATGATGCGACAGTAAGATCTACGGACAATCTACGACCCTAAAATGAGAAGGTAAGATCTACGGACGATCTACGACCTTAAGAGAGATAAAGTGAGTATTGAGAGTTGGGGAGCATGACGTACTGACACCCTGGTTTATTTTAGTTGGTAGTGTAATAACAAATGTTAACTGGGAATTATGAGGATGATATTCTTTGTGAGGATGTTCTGTTGATTTGGGATTGATCTGACTCATGCTTCACATGCATTTGAAGTGTGACATGATGATCCATGGATAGGCTATGCGTTTGAGGATGCAATGCAATATGTCGTGATGATTATTGTGTGTAAAATTTAAAAAACTCATTGGGATCTGTTGCTCCTCATCTTGAGGTACTAATATGGACTGGTGCTTGAAATTTTGAGAGAACAAAGTTAGCCTTGTCGAGTTCATTGGGGGATTAAATCTTGCTGAGGAGAAATGACTTGATCTGACTTCCTTCATGTGTTGGACTTTTTGTGAATAACCGAAAAGAGACGTGGATTTCAACCAACGCCCCAAGTCTCTTCGTGTGGGAGAATCAGGCGCTCGGTCGATTGTAAGGAGGTGACGAGGATGACATCTTGGTCAAGGTGACCGTTATGACTTGTTATCTGCACAGAAGAACGAACACTGGAACGCCACAACATTCCCTTGAGATGCCTTCATATCCATGTAATGTAGTGTTTCACATCTTAGCTCGTGATTATTATTGACTTATCGTTTTTAATGTAATGCTTAACAAAGAATTTAAGTCACGATTCGCATACGAAAAATAAAGTAAAAGACCATAACAAAGATTTTTTAATGGGAGGGAAAATTTTTATTAATGAGTTTGGCCCGTGAATGGGCATTCATACATAGAAACAACTCCTAAATGAGGAAGTTGCGGAAAAGAAAAGAAATACAACGGGTAAAATGGAAATAAGAAAATCTCAAACTTCCGTTAAAACTGATATTGCTATAGTTCTCGCATCCTGGGTCATCCTAGTGCCGTGCTTCCAAAGGATAATAGCTAGATTGATCCATCCTGCATTAGGAGGGTGTACGTGAAGAGTCTTCAGACTTTAGTCTCTCGCTTTTTATCCCTAATTTTTGCCTGGATCGCCCTTTCGGGTTTTCAATCCACCGGGACACCCATTTTTGCCTAAGCCGCCCTTTCTGGTTTTCGACTTAGCGGGTTATTCTTTTTTTCTTTTTTAGCCCTAACTTTTGCTTAAGCTGCCCTTTCGGGTTTTCGACTTAACGGGTCTTTTCATGCGTAGTATTTTTTGACTGAGTCTGAATTGACTGGAAGCGGAACGTCTTCCCCATCCATGTTTGTCCGGATTAGAGAACATTATGAGAAAGCTTTCTTCATGATGTATGGTCCCTCATAGTTGGGAGTCCACTTGCCTCTTGGATCAGTGTGGATTGGGAGAATCTTTCTTAAGACCAGGTCACCTGCGTGGAACTCTCGAGGCCGAATCTTCTTGTCAAATGCCCTCTTGAGACGTTGTTGGTATAACTGACCGTGACAAATGGCTGCCAGGCGCTTTTCTTCGATGAGATTGAGTTGGTCGAGTCTCGTTTGAATCCATTATGCTTCATCAAGTTTAGTATCCATCAGAATCCTTAAGGAAGGAATCTCCACTTCGACCGGGAGTACCGCATCCATACCATAGACTAGTGAAAATGGAGTTTCCCCAGTGGAAGTACGCACCGAAGTTCGATAGCCATGCAGGGAAAAAGGCAACATCTCATGCCAATCTTTGTATGTTCTCACCATTTTCTAGATGATCGTCTTTATGTTTTTGTTAGCGGCTTCGACTGCCCCATTCATCTTTGGCCGATAAGGTGACGAATTATGGTGCTCGATCTTGAACTCTTCACACATTTCCTTCATCATCTTATTGTTGAGATTTGACCCGTTATCAGTGATGATCTTGTTAGGAGTTCCATACCGGCATATGATCTCTCTTTTGATAAAGCGAGTGATAACTTTCTTCGTCACATTCTTGTATGAAGCCGCTTCCACCCACTTGGTGAAGTAGTCAATAGCAACAGGGATAAACCTATGTCCGTTTGAAGCGCTCGGCTCGATCGTCCAATCATATCGATGCCCCACATTACAAAGGGCCATGGTGAAGTCATCACATTCAAGGGAGTGGGAGGAACATGTATCCTGTCCGCGTAAACCTAACATTTATGGCACATTTTGGCATATATACAACAGTCACTTTCCATCGTCATCCAGAAATAACCTGCTCGTAGGATTTTCTTGGCCATGGAATGCCCACTGGCATGAGTCCCAAAAGAGCCCTCGTGTATTTCTCGTATAATGGATTCGGCCTCGTGTCTATCCATGCATCTGAACAGAACTGAATCATAGTTTCTCTTGTACAGAACGTCTCCTGACAGTAAAAACTTAGACGCCAACCTTCTAAGAGTCCACTTATCACAAATTGTAGCACCTTCGGGGTACTCTTGCTTCTCAAGATATCTTTTGATGTCGAAATACCACGGCCTTTCGTCTGATACATCTTCAGTTGTGAGACAATGTGTAGGGAAAATGTGTGCTGGCTCCTTGTAACGACAGATCCTTATACTGGGTGAATGATTCAGGTAACTGACTTTGAACATTGCTGCTAAAGTGTCCAGAGCGTCTGCCAGTTGATTCGCTTCTCTGGGAATGTGCTCAAAGGTGACCTCATCACAAGCGGGCAATAACTCAACTATGTAATCCTTGTATGGAATTAAATTAGGGTTCTGTGTATCCCAATCACCCCGTACTTGATGTATCAGTAAGGCAGAGTCCCCATAAACTTCAAGAATCTTGATCTTCAAATCAATGGCGGCTTTAAGGCCCATCACACAAGCTTCGTATTCAGCGACATTATTCGTGCAATCAAAACATAATCTGGAAGTGAAAGGTATGTGAGTGTTGTGTGGAGAGGTCAGAACTTCCCCAATACCGTGACCCATAACATTTGACGCACCATCGAACGTGAGAGTCCATCGCTCCCCTGGTTCAGGTCCTTTATTATCATCAAGTTTCATAATATCCTCGTCTAGAAAGTTGAACTTTATGGGCTGATATTCTTCCAATGGTTGGTGAGCGAGATGATCAGCAAGAATGCTACCTTTGATAGCCTTTTGTGTGACGTACTAGATGTCATACTCAGACAACAACATTTGCCACCGAGCCAATCTGCCTGTAAGTGCTGGTTTCTCGAAGATGTACTTTATCGGATCCATCTTAGATATTAGAAGTGTAGAATGTGTCAACATATACTGCCTCAAACGTCGAGCTGCCCACGTAAGAGCACAACAAGTCTTCTCAAGTAAGGAAGGAAAAGCATTGATTTTTTTTAATTTCCCAATTATGCCAACAATTAAAACAAAATAGAACCCTCTCTCTTAACTCACGCTTCTCTGTTCATCTCTCTCGCTGCTATCTTATGCTTCTCTTCTTCTCTTTGTTGGAATCGAACCAACAAAAAACTTGCCCAACCATTTTCTCCTTGCATCTCAATCGCTCTCATCCCTCTACCTCGTTTCAACTTCCTCCGTTATCGTAAGTAAAACAACAACTTGCTCGACCCTTCTCTGTTTTCACGGTACATGTAACAACATAAAAAAAATAGTTCTCTCAAGTTTTAGTATAGTAACAACAACAAGTAGGCGCGAATGAAAATAGTTGCAATGGATTTTATAGCAGAACACAACACAAGAGTTTAGAGACTTACATAAATTTCACCTACGAAGAAGAGGATCTTTCTGGAATTTGTTGAGGTATAATGCTTGGACTTCCTTCCTCACTGTTACTCACTGTTACTCTTTCTGCTTCTTCTTTGAACTGAACCTCCGGCGTGTAAGCAGTAAGTTGAGTATTTTGCAGATGGAGTTGAGGTGATTTTTCTCTAATTTGTGAATTTTCACAGTGATAGTTCAAGAATGTTTTTTTCCTTCTTTGAGATTTCTCCTTCTTCTAATTTTGTGTTATTATTGTTGTTGTTGTTTGTAGTACGATTCCCGCAAGTTTGTATTTCATATCCGGTTTGGTTGAATACAGAGGAGAGAACCCACTGGTTTAAGGTTATCGGTTGGAGTATTATGGTGATGGTTATGAGGTTGTATTTTTCTATGTGCTTTTTTTTATGTTTTTGGTGTGGATTTCTCAGGTTTTGGCAAGTGTATTGGTCTCTCTTTTGTAGGGAAATTTGAACATTCCTGGTATGATGGCTTTGTGCTTTTAGGATGCAGGTTTTTATGCTACCTTATATGATGTTATTTTCAGACTGTTTTGAGCAGGTGTTTGGACTGTTTTGGTTCTTTCATAATACAGGTTTTATCTTTTTCGCTCCCATCTTTCTATGACATAAAGCTTATCTGCTTTTTACTCAATAAATTCTGAAGGGTTTGCCTTTGGGACATGATGACAGGGTCTTGAGCTGGCTTGTTGCTTTATTATGAATTGTTGCTATTGTTATTTGCTGCCATGCTGTTTTGGTTTGCTGTTTATTGTTTTTTTGCTCGTTTGACTATTGTGGGCTGTTTTGCTGTATATTTTTGCTGCTATTTGCTTTGTTACAGGCATGTTTTGCCTTGCAGCTTTGGTTTTGCTGCTGCATTTTGTTACAGGCCTGTTTTGCCTTGTAACTTTGGTTTTGCTGCATTTTCTGTTTGTTGTTTTGGCTGTTCTGCTTCAGATTGCAACTGTTGTTTTGCTTTAGCAATTTTCGTTTTCTCCATTTTTGTGAACCAAAGAGGACAAATTTGTGATTTGCAATTTGGGAGAAAACAAACCATGATAAAATAACTCCCTAACTGATTCCAAATGCAAACCCTTATGATGAGATACCAATTCCCCTTATCAATTAAACCTTGCTTGGAATTTTTCATATGTTAATTGCTAACTTTTTTCTTTTTCCTTGTTTCATGAGCATGAGTATCGGATGGCAAGCGGGGTTGTAAGAACGTGGGCGATTCTCTTGAAGAAGAAGCAACAACAATTGAAGGAGAAACACTTGATTCCCTTTTTTTGTTTTTTTTGTTGTAAATAGCAATTGTAACCTGTAATTCCATATTTGTGACATGTCTTGTAACTTGTTTCAAAAGTGTAATGAGCACAAAAACCTGAATGAAATATTTTGAATGAATTGGTTGTATGAAAATTAAACAAACTCTTGAGTTTTGAATGAAAGAAACAATTTCCAATTGAATGATTAGAGTGCACATCTTGCTTTTATAACTTTAATTTCAAGAAATCACGAACAAATGTTGTAACTTGTATTTCAAGCATTCAATGCGCCTTATCTTTCAAAATCCCATCAAACTCTCAAACAAAATAAATGCTTGAGAATTTAATTCCACTTGGTTAATTCAAACCCAAAACAAATGTTCACTTAAACCTTATCTTCTCATTACGCTTGAACCAAACTTGCACTCCTCGACCAGAACCCTAATTTTGATATTCAAGCCACAACAACTTGTAACTTAAGCAACAAAACACGCCTTGACCGTCATGACCTCCAATCTCATTTCTTGTGCCCCAATTCCACATTTGTTAATTTAAACTTCAAATTCTCGACTCAATGGCTTAGAGAATTTAAGAAAAAACTTGAAATGCGAGGAGATGAAATTCTTGACCTAATGCACTGAGCTTTGAGCCATCTTTGAGGCAGGAGAAAGAAACATCTTCATAGAAACCGAGGACCCAAAACCCCAGCCTCTTAACCAACAAATAGGGAAATAAACCCTAATCCAGGCTCTGATAAATTTGGGCGAGAACCAACCTTGTAACGTGATGACAAAATTCATTCCACGATCCATTAATCGAGAACCAGATGTGTTTCTCTTTTACCTGATAAGAAAAACAAAATTAGACATAAAGAGGGCGCAACCCTAATACCTCGAACCAAAGCACGAGATTCCGTGAGATGCGAGATATGCAAATGACTGAGTAATAAAATGATGCAAATGGAATGCCAAGTTCAAAGCCAGACAAAAAGTAAAAGAGATAGGGCAAATTTGGGGTACGACAAGCATAAGTCTTCATGTTGATGAATTTCCGTTTAGAGAAATAAACTCTATTGTAAAGGAAATTCCATGTATTGCTTGTAAAATCCTATTGGGAAATCTTGAAAAACTGAACGACTTCTACTGGGGACTGATAACTGAATGCTCTGTTTCTCTAGGGATTAAACTGTACACTACGGGGAATTTTTATGGAAAATAACTTAGAGAGATTTCCCTATCTCTTAAAGCCATAAGTAATTGTCTTTTATTTTGTTTATTTGTAAACAGTAATTATGTTCAAATGCATATGTTCAACAATGAATCATTGGACGTTTTTGTAAATAAAACACAAGAGAATAGAAAAACAGATAGTTTTGCACTTTCAAAGGAATATATTTGTATTGACTTTGAGTAAGTATTTTTCTACAGTGAGACAAACATTCTAGTAGGAGAACGTCGTCGTAAGGAAAAATGAAAATTTTAATACAAAGAAAAGATAGCTATGTGTATTTATCCCATGGGGTTCCCATTCTGCTATAGCCTTTGCATCTATGAGCATTTTGTCTATTTGTTGCCTTGTCAAAAGATGATTGAATTGGTCGGAAATGTCGAGTTCACAAGTTAAAGCCAAATCTTGTCCTCAAAGTGATCCAATGGGACATAGTCATACGCTTTAATTCTCTAACTTTTTCCTGGACCGCCTTTTCGGGTTTTCAGTCCACCGGGAAACCCTTTTTTGCCCAAGTCACCCTTTCGGGTTTCCAACTTGCCGGGTGTACAAATTTTTTTATTTTATCCCTAATTTTTGCCCGAACCTTTTTGGTTCGCCGGGATGCCCTTGTTTTTCCTAGGTATGTCAACCTAGCGGGTCTCTTATACGTAGTATCTTTTGACTATGTCTGCGTTCGTAGGATGCGGCATGTCGTCGCTATCCATGGTGGTCAAGATCATTGCCCCACCAGAATAATTTTTTTTGATTACAAATAGTCCTTCATAGGTAGGAGTCCATTTGCCCCTGGGATCACCTTGTGGAAGTATGATGCGTTTGATCACTAGATCCCCAACTTGATACACTTGGCGTCAGACCTTCTTGTTGAAAGCCTTGATCATCCGTTTTTGATACATTTAACCATGGCAAACAACAGTAAGTCTCTTCTCATCAATCAAGTCCAGTTGATCAAGTTGAGTCTGGATCCAATCGTCTTTGTTCAGCCCTACATCCTTCATAATCCTCATAGAGAGGATCTGGACCTCGATAGGCAAGACAACCTCCATGCCATAAACCAGAGAATAGGGTGTTTCCCCGGTTGATGTGCGAGCCGTGGTACGATACCCGTGGAGAGAGAATGGTAGCATCTCATGCCAGTCTTTGTATGTGACTGTCATTTTCTATATGATCTTTTTAATGTTCTTATTTGCGGCTTCAACAACATCATTCATCTTCGGCCGGTAAGGGGAAGAACTGTGATGCTGGATCTTGAATTGCTCGCATAGGGCAGTGATTATTGTATTGTTTAGATTCGTACCATTGTCTGTAATGATCCTCTCCGGGATACCATAACGACATATGAGATTCTGCTTGATGAACCGGGCGACAACGTTCTTGGTAACGGAACCGAAGGAAGCTGCCTCCACCCACTTTGTAAAATAGTCAATGGCTACTAGGATGAAGCGGTGTCCATTGGAGGCTGTTGGCTTGATTTCCCCAATCATATCAATTCCCCACATAGCAAAGGGCCAAGGATCCGTCAAGACATTCAGAGGAACCAGAGGTACGTGCACCTTGTCAGCATAAATCTGACACTTATGACAGGTTTGAGAGTGTTGATAGAAATCTGCTTCCATGGTAGACCAGTAATAGCCTGCCTGTAGGATTTTCTTTTCCATCCTATGCCCACTGGAATGGGTGCCAAAAGTGACTTCATGTAACTCGGCCATGATCCTTTCAGCTTCAACCTTGTCTACACACCGAAGTAACACACAATCATGGTTGCATTTGTATAGAATGTCATTACTAAGGAAGATATTAGCATAGAATCTTCTTAAGAACTTTTTATCATTGACTGAATCTCCTTCTGGATATTCTTGAGCCTCGAGATACCTCTTGACTTCGTGGAACCAAGGCTGGTCCACTACTTATTCAGTATTAATCTCATGACAGTGTGCTGGTTCATCCATTCGTTCAATGGTGATCTGGGGAGCCTCATTATCCCAATTAAGTTTAAACATAGATGACATCGTGGCTAGTGTGTCTGCTAGCTAATTTTCTTCTCGCAGGAAATGCTCAAAGGTAATCTTCTCAAAATATGGTAGCAATGTCAAAACATGTTCTTTATAAGGGATAAGGTTAGGGTGTTTGGTGTCCCATTCCCCTTTGATCTGACTGATAACCAAAGTCGAATCTTCGAATACATCCAAGTATTTGATCCCCATGTCTATGGCAGCTCTGAGACCAAAGATGCATGCTTCGTATTTTGCCATGTTGTTTGTACAATTGAATCAGAGTCTTGTTGTAAAGGGAGTATGACACCCTTCTAAAGATATGAGTATAACACCGATACCATTGCCAAGTGCGTTGGATGCTCCATCAAAGAACATGGTCTATCGGGATCCTTGTTCAGGTCCGTTACATGGCCTGAATTCTTTACAATTGTCTAACGTCATGATGTCTTCATCCGGAAATTCGAACTTCATGGATTGGTAGTCTTTCACGGCTTGATGAGCAACGTGATCAGCTAATACACTGCCCTTTATTACCTTCTTGGTGGTATACTGTATGTCGTACTCTGTTAGGATCATCTGCCATCTCGTTATTCTCCCGGAGAGAGCAGGTTTCTCGAAGATGTATTTTATCGGATCCATTTTAGATATCAATATGGTAGTATGGGTCAGCATATACTGTCTTAGCCGGCGAGCACCCCATGCCAGAGCGCAGCAAGTTTTCTCGAGCAGTGAATATCTTGTTTCATAGTCGGTAAACTTTTTGCTCAGGTAATAAATAGCATGCTCTTTTCGGCCATACTCGTCATGTTGCCCCAATACACACCCCATTGAGTTTTCTAAAACAGTCAGATACATGATCAATGGTCTTCCCTCGACTGATGGCATCAACACAAGAGGCTCTTGTAAGTATTATTAGATTTTGTCAAAAGCAACTTGGCACTCGTCATTCCATTTGACTACTTGATCTTTATTCAACAATTTGAAGATTGGTTCACAAGTAGCTATCAGGTGAGAGATGAATTTGGAAATGTAGTTCAAACGTCCCAAGAACCCTCTGACTTCCTTTTCAGTACGAGGAGCATGCATCTCTTGTATCGCTTTTACCTTGGCAGTATCTACTTCAATACCTTTATTCCTGACGACAAATCCTAAGAGTTTACCAGACCGTACCCCAAATGTGCATTTGTTTGGATTCAACCTCAACTTTTACTTCTTCAGTCTCTCAAACAGTTTTTGTAAGTGATCAAGATGCTCTTCTTCTGTTTGAGATATGGCTATCATATCGTCCATGTAGACCTCTATTTCATGATGTATCATGTCATGAAATAAAGCTACCATGGCACGTTGATAGGTTGCCCCAACATTCTTTAGTCCGAATGGCATCACCTTATAGCAGAAAGTGCCCCACTGCGTGACAAACTTTGTTTTCTCCATGTCCTCAAGCGCCATTTTGATTTGGTTGTGACCTGAGAATCCGTCCATGAAGGAAAACACTTTGTGTTGTGCCGTATTGTCAACTAGAATATCAATGTGGGGGAGTGGAAAATCATCCTTAGGGCTTTCCCTATTCAAATCTCTGTAGTCCACACACATTCGCACTTTGCCGTCTTTTTTGGGCACGGGAACAACATTGGAAAACCATTGGGGATAAGAGGTGACAACCAAGAATCCAACTTTGAATTGCTTCATGACTTCTGCTTTAATCTTTTCTGACATATTAGGCCTCATGCGGCGAACCTTTTGCTTTACTGGCGGATAATCCTCTTTTGTAGGCAGACGATGTACCACAATATTTGCATCAAGTCATGGCATGTCTTCATACGACCAGGAAAATACTTCAACATAATCGTGTAACAACTGAATCAGATGCTCCTTGATACTGGGTTCCAGATTGGCACCCACCTTGACCTCTTTTTTGTCTTCTTTGGTACCTAGGTTGATTGTATCCACGGGTTCCTCATGAGGCTGAATAGTTCTATCTTCTTGTTGTAGTAGTCTGGCAAGTTCCCCTGGTACTTCACAATTTTCCTCACCTTCGTCTTCGGCTTGGTAGATTAGATTCTCAGAGTCATAAAAGGCCATAGCAGTATCGTTATCCATGGGATCCCGAATGGATGTATACCTGCATTGTGAGTGTGAGTGTGTGTAAGGGTATAGCTATCCTTGAAAGAAATAAAAATGTAAAAAGAAGAACAATGAGCATAAAAGTTTGTATGCGAAAACGTCCATGATTCATTGATGTCATATGAAAATGAGATAATAACCCTTACAAATGGACGATTGTGCCTCGGGTAAGACACAAGGTTTTAAGAGTTTGAATTGTTTTAATATTACAGATTCAAAAAAATGTAAAGACAAATTACTTTGGGATAAAATTGATCGAGAAAAAATCTCTAGCGTCCCAATTGCCAAGCCCTCCACTGACAGTTGAGAATATCCAGTCCTCCAAGTCACAACTATCTTCATCATCTTCTACGATGTTGACCTCGCGGTTGTTGATCTTCAGGGGTGGTCCTCTGGCACGAGCGCGACGTACAACCTTCTGAGCACTTGAAGATAAAACCAAACTAAACTTATCTGACTTGTATGGGATATCCAGGAGTTGTCCCCAAATAGTGCACCCATCTTATTCTATTACTATCTGGGCATCCTTTAAAGATGACATCCGGAGTGGAGGCCTTGTGATCAAGGGAACAACCTTGGTTACTGCCACATCTTACGAGACCTCTTCAAAGTGTTGGAATGGAGTTTCAATAAATTCACCATCTAATTCCACATATCTGAAGGAATTGAGATGGCTGATCATATACTCTTCTTCTCCATGAACGGTGATAATCATTGAATTGAATATTTAAGCATTTGGTGCAACGTAGAAGTGACAGCGCTAGCATTGTGAATCCATGGTCGGCCTAGCTAGGAATATGAGGGACAAATATCCATTACATAAAAAGTTGAATCAAATGTTTGGGTTTTAAACTTTATGGGGATATCCACTTCCCCATGTACCATCCTTTTCGAGCCGTCAAAAGCCCTTACTACTATATTACTTGGCTTCAATGTCAATCCCTCACAGTCAAGCCTATCAAGAGCTTTTTTAGGCAACACATTCAGAGATGAGCCAGTGTCTACCAAAACATGAGCCATGGTTGTGCCCCTACATTCAACTGAGACATGCAATGCCTCATTATGCCTCCTTCCTCTTGGTGTTAAATCAGCATCCAAAAAACCTATACCATTATCTGCAGTCAAGCTGGCTACGCAGTCTTGGAACTGATCGGCAGATGTCTCGTGGGGTACATGGGCAGTTTTCAGAAATTTTACCAAGGCTTTAGCATGCGCCTCAGAACATAGTAGTAAAGCCAACATGGAAATTTTAGATGGAGTTTTCCCCAGTTGCTCAACTACACCGTAGTCGCTTTTTTTAAATGAATTTTAGAATTTCCTCCATCTCCTTTCAGGAGGCCTCCGGGATAGCCAATGATTGTGTCTTCGTCTTGACAGACTCAACCGGAACACCTTTTCCTCGAGTCTCGGTTAACTTGGCAGCAGGAGTGTCAGTAGGAATGATAACAGGGATTTTAACAGCTTTGTCAGTTGGAGTATTAGTGGATACGATTGTAGGATTGGGAATAGCCTTCGGGGAGCAACAACAGGAATGATTATGGGTCCAAAAACTGCTTTTGGGGGAGCAATTTCTGGAGAGAATATCCTTCCGCTTCGGGTAATCTTGCCAGTTCCTGCAATATTACTGATATCAGAGTCGACTTTCTCAGAACTTGAATCTTCAGCGGCTGGCCAATCTTGCTTGATACCTTGGTAGTAGACATCCCCTCCATAATTCTATGGTATGGTTTTTTCTGACGAATACGGGACTGGTCCAGGCATTGTAATTATTAAAGTAGTTGCTTTCGGAAATGAGTAATTCTAACGGGTATTTTGGTGGAGACCCTGGAAGAATTGGCGGAAATGGTAATGATAGAGACATATTTAAAAGGAACAGGTGGAATAAAAGTCTTTTCAAACAAAATTTCTTTGTTATCTATTAGGCACTGAACGCCTGTTTTCAACAAAGGACAGCTGGTTGGTGAAGACAAACAGAAACGATAGCCTTCATCATAGCCCGGGAACACACCAGCATTCAACAAGTTCACTTTAATAGTCAAGAGTGGGGTCATAAGTTCATCAACTAAAGTAACAAACATTTCTTATTCAATGGCATTGGTATTATGGCCATGTTTGGGCATAGGGGAAGAAATGACATTTGGCTTTTCGGGCGCATCGAATTCAATCTCTTTTGCTTCAATGAGGTCTTGTATTTTATTCTTTAGAGCCCAACAATTATTAGTGTCATGGCCAGGACTTTCAGAGTGATATGCGCAAATTGGGATGATAGTGAGGAGAGGTTGTATTGGGGTTTTTCGGAGCTTCTTTCAAGGTTACCAAATTGGATCTTAGTAGATGCGGTAATACCTGAGATAGGGTCATGTTAATTCTGGTGAATTGTCTGACTGGCCTTTCCATCATTGGTTGGTTATTTCTTTGCTGATCAGGTGCAGGCTTAGGAATCATAACAGCCCCCACCATTGGTTGGCGTTCGACCCTATCTTGATTTCTATGAGGATAAACAACAACCACTTCTTTCTTTCTGATAAATGGCTTCCTTATGGTAGCAGATGATGTATCTTTTTTAATCTTTCCACTCTTTATCTCGGCTTCTACCATTTTTCTGGTTGATATCAGTTCAGTAACACCTGCCGATGAACTTCCAATTAAATGATTGAAGAAGGGACCAGACAAGGTGCCCAAGAACATGTCTACCAACTCTCTCTCAGATAGAAGGGGTTGAACTCTTCCGGCTGAATCTCTCCATTTTTGCGCATAGTCTATGAAACCTTCATTGGAAATCATGGTCATACTCTAGATTTGAGTACGGGTAGGCGAACAATCAGCATTATATTGATATTGTTTGTAAAAGACTGCAACAAGATCTTCCCAGTTATGAACATTGGCTCTTCATAATTGGTAAAACCAATCAAGTTGAGTTCCAGACAGGCTGTCTTGGAAGAAGTGTACCCATAAGTCTTTGTCAGCGGTATGGGACTGGATTTTCCTTACATAGGACCATAGATGCATTTTAGGGCATGAAACTCCGTCATATTTGGCGAACACAGGTGCTTTAAATTTCGGAGGAATGATAATCCCCGACACTAAACCCAATTCCTCAAAGTCCAATCCAGGCACTTTTTGGATTTCCATTACACTCAACCGCTCTTCGAGATGTTTATACTTGTCATCAGCTGGAGGGTATTTTTCTTCAGAATAGTCTTCTTCTTCCTCTTCCTCTTCTGATTCTGAAGGGACAACTGTTTCCTTGCCTTTCCCATCTTGATTGTCTATCTCACCTGATGTCGTTGCAAATTCTAAGGTCCTTCTTGTCTGCCCATGAAATCTTCTTCCCATGTTTAGGACTCTGGTTACCTTCTTTGTCTTCTTTTTCTTCTCCTCAACCAGCAAAGTCTTTAACTCTTCTTGTCCTTTGGCTAGGGTCAAGAGCAACTATTGAAACCGTGTATTCTGAGCTTGGAGGTCCTTCACTGTTATCTCGAGATCCATCTTACTAAAATAAACAGTAGAGAGATGAGGAGACTTGTTGCAAAAGACATGCTTATGTTATGATGAATGGTATATGCATATGTAATGATTTCAAGGATTTTAACGATTCAAATTTGTTTTAGACAAAAAGGAAACACACGTTATATTAATAAGTTAAAGCTTAAGTACATCAATACCTCTTGGGCTTAAAAGCTCTAAGATAAAAAGGTAGTGCGCATCCCCTTTGGCGCGATGTAGGCATTGAGAGTCTGCTCCTCATGAAGTAGCCTAGTGAGGTCCAAAACCTTCTTCTCGCTCGCGTAGAATTGGGCTTCGAAGGTATCTCGCTCTCCCTTGAGTTGTATCCAATCCCTTTGTAGGTCTTCAAGAGAGGTAGGCATGTCAGAATGTAGGATAGTGTATGGAACATCTCCTTCCATGACAGGCTCAATGATTACCGAGAGAATGGAGAGGTAAGGCATCATAAGACTCTGAGCACGGGTTCGTACCCATTTGAGATAAGGCTCAAGAGGGATGGAATTTTTATGCCCCAAAGTCTTGCTATCCACCTTGTTTAACATCCTCCAAGCTCGAATAAATCTCCGGCGAAGACCTCGATCGTCGTTGTCGTAGTCAAATACCAAACCTTGAATCAGCATCTCGTGCGGGCCATCTCTTCGGGCGTAACAAAATTGTCTTAAGGCTAAGCAGGGGTTGTAGGTGATATCTCCCCTAATTCCAAGTAAAGGGACATTAGGGAATTCTCCACAACGGGCGACAATGATAACATTCTCTTTGGATCGGGAGCACCAATGAATGTCCGAATGTTTGAGTGTCATCAACCTTTGTGACCACCTTGAACCTTGCTCATTTTTTAATACAGATTGGGGAAGATGCAAAATAAACCATCTTGCCAAGAGAGGAGTGCAACACATAAGGACACCTCTTTTCCTCATTATGCGAGTGTGAAAAGAGTGTAGGATATCTCCTAGAAATGTAGGCACTGGTTTGTGAGATATGAATATTTTGACGGTGTTGACATCTATGAGTTGGTCAGGATTTGGAAACAAAACCATCCCATAGATGAGGAGAGCCACAATTTCCTCAAAGGCTTGCAAGTCTAAGGAATTCCAACAATTTTGGGCTTTCTCAAACAGGAACTTTTCTAGGAAACCCTTGACACCACTCCTTGTTTCCCAATGAGTTATGACATCAGATGAGTGCAAGTGTAGAGCTTGAGAAATCTCTTCTGGCTTTGTGTCTCTTTCCGTACTGTTGAAAGGTAGTTGATTGAGAATGGGAATCCTTAAGAGTTTGGAGAATTCTTCCAAAGTTGGCACAAGTTGATAATCGGGAAATGTGAAGCAATGGTGTAAAGGATCAAAGAACTGAAAGAGCATCGTCATCATGTCCTCATCTGTGTTAGGGGTGACCAAGTTGAGTAGGCGACCATGTCTCTCAGTAAATGGAGAGTTTTCAGGAATCCTTGAAGCTAGCTCCTTGAGTTGTGGAGGGATCCTTACAAGATTGACTTGAATAGTTTTCCTGCGAAGTGAATCCATATACTACAAAACAAGAACAAAGATGAATCCCAAAATCCTTAAAATGGTTAGTGGATGTATATGATGTTCATGATGTTATGTACAAGTATGCATATACAAACAAAACAAACAAATCCTTAGGTTTAGGCTTGCATGGAGTTTTATAGGTAAGTACCCTCTTGAAGTTTAGTTGGCTTAAACCTGTCCTAGTAATAGTAACCGGGTTCTAAGGAGCTCAATATCATTGGTTTGTTTCCTTGGTCATTGTTTCAGCACAAGTCTTTTTAATGGCGACCGAAATATCCCAAGAAACCAAACCTCAATGAGTGTAGTATCGAGTATCTACCAACTTAGGACTGCACCAAAGTCGGTCATCTCACTACATCCTAAAGGCCAAGTTGGTCAAGTAGAGGTTCTAAAAGTTCATTAGTGCTTTATGACATCACTCAGCGACCCACAAATATGTCACACTAACATAGATATTGCTTAGACCATGTCGGTATACCCCACACAGTTTCCACAATGTATTGCTGCTTACCTATAAGGTATCCCAAATCCGGGTAGAGGATTAAAACCCAAACAAAGAACCAAAATGTAAAGCATACAAGTCAAACAATGGAAGCAAATAAATATGATCTAGCCTTAAGGTAACCCCACTTTTAAGATTTTCCCCAGCAGAGTCGCCAGTTCTGTGATACGGTGGGAGAACTGACTTGGGTGTTTTGCGTTTGATCGCAAATGTTACGGTTAGTAAGAGTTGCCACCGGCTTTTCTTTTATCCAAAAGGAAAGGTGAAAAAGCACAGGAAAGACCTTTGAGATTATTTTTTGAGTTCGGGGGGTAGATTATGAAAAGGGAAGGTATTAGCACCCCTTTCATCCATGGTTTTCCATGGGCTCTTAGTTACTTGCTAGATCACTTGCTTTTTGTTTGAAATTGTGCTTGAGGTGGTTTTTGAAAGTATTTTGTAAAGAGGCCATTGTTTAGGCAATCTTTGTAATGATTCTTGTTTGTAAGAATGTATACAAAGATGTTTGATCTTTTGAAAATGTTTTCAATTTTGTAAGATGTTTGAAAGTGTATGTGATTGTTTTGAAAATAGAAAGGATGTTTATTTTGAAATGGAGCAAGTAATTAGGAGCAATCTACCTACTCAAATGTCTTTCTTGTTCATTTTCTTTTCTTTTAACATTGTTGTCTTACCATTGATTTGGTAAGAAAGCCTATCTTTGGATGTAAACGGAACGAGCGTGGGTCATCGTATAGCCATGATTAGCAAGGTTTCAAGGTATCTTAGCATTATTTTTTAGGGACTAAGATCATTTGTAAGGCAACTTAGATAGCTCCATCGAGGGACTATGATCTTGTATTTGCTTGTTTTTGCTAAGATACCTTACATGCGTAATATGGCCATTTTGTATAAGGCAACCAAGTGGAGTTTACCCTAGGGGTGCTTGGGTGCAAGTGTATTGTTTTCATGCTTGTTTTTGTCTTGAATTAGGGTTTTCTATTTGATTGATTTTATTCTTTCCATACAAACTCTAATTACTAGCATGTGAATATAAAGCATTTAAATTGCGGAAAATAAAAATACTAAGCTATTACATGATTTGTGGGAAGGGGGGTGTACAAAGTGTAAATGGGGATTGCAAGAAATTAAAACCCTAATTAGTCTATTACAACCATATTGAATTGATATGAATATACAAGGAATTTACCTAAATACAAGGTATAAAAAATGAATGAATGTAGAGGATGCAAAATGTAAAGAAAATGAATTTTTGTTTGGTTTTCATAAAAAGATTTTGTCTTAACCTAATTTAAAGAAAATAATTAGTTTTAAGTTTGGATTTATTTGAAAGAAAAAAAGATTTCAAAAGAAAGCCTAGTTCTATTAATCAATCCAAAGAAAATAATTTAAGAAAAGTATTTTTTGGCATTTTTTATCTTGAAAATACTTATAGCATTAAAAATATTTTTAGTCATTTTTTTTGGTATTTAATTAATATATTTTTAAACAGTGTGAAAAAAATAAATGAATAATACAATATTAATTAATTTTATAAGGTTTACTTAAATGAATAAATAAAGTATGAAGAATAAAAATTATTTTTATTTACGGAAAAATAAAATAAAATAAGTCAAAATATAAAATATCATTTTTTGCATTTTAATCATTTTTTAGTATTTAGAAAATATATTTGAGATAATAAGTAAAATAAAAAAAAAAAAGAGGAAATAAAATTGAATTGGGCCAGGGTGCAAATATGAAACAGGGGGGGGGGGGGTTAGAAAAAAAAGTCAGGCCCAAGAGGGGGGAGACCCATGCGCTAGAAGGAATAAAAAATGTAAAATGAGTGAAAAAAAGAAAAAGGCAGCGCGCGTTGAGGCTCGAACCCATGACCTCATGATTACCAACGTGCTTCCTTACCACTAGGGTGGCTATACATCCGTTAATACAAATGAAACAATAAATACATAAGGTAAAACGTCTCCATGACCTGTACTTCGTCTTCAACCTTCAGCCAGCCGGACCACCTATATCTCATTCATTTCTCAACAAAAATGGAAAATACAAACATGAAAGTTGTGCTATTTTTTCTCACGAACCCAACCATATAATTTATGTAAGCTAAAAGTCAAAGATGAAGATTAATTTTGCTGGCCCTAAATTGAAACCAATTTTTTTCAGAAAGTTCAAATATGAAATTCTCTACACACAGTCAATATAAATGGAAACTATGGACATGGTTAGCTTTAGAGCAATGATATCTACATATTTACTTCAGAATGTGTGCACAGAGGATGCTTGTATCAAGATATTGAAGTTTGAAAACTTACCTCTTGCAGATGGATTTGTGTATGGAGTTTGAGCAAGCTTTGAGGTGTCCTAAGAATCTGTTTAGCTTTCCTGGACCTCCTTGAGTGTATTCCAACTCTTACTTTGCTTTGAAAGTCCCTGAGTCTCCCTACTCAAGTCAACCTGCAAGCTTGATGTTTGAAAATGGTGAATAGTGATGGAGGGGTTACAGTCTTGAAATATGAGCTTGGATCACTTATGTATGATGTATGCAAGGTGTTTGAATGATTAAGAATCAAAACGCACGAGTGGAAATGGAGATGGAGAGTTTTTGGCTCAAAACTGTCAAGTTGAGCAGTCTTGTGCAGTAAGGGTGTTTGGGAGAGTTTTAGGATGCTTGAAATCGTGTCTTAGCTTGAAATAAACTTGTTAATATGTATGGAAAAGATTAGAGCACAAAATCACTCCAGGCTTCTGAGTTATAGGGTTATGGCTCTATAACTTACTTTTGAAGAAAAGTGAAATGACAAATCTCAAATGTTGTACCAGCATGTCCTGAGCTTCTTCAGGTCTTAGACAACTTGCTTTTGGATTATAGGGATTGTGTGTGCAGAAAGAAAAAGTTAGAAGCTCAAGACAAGTTGACTTTGTGATTAAAGTAACTTTTCAAGAATGGAATGGTAACTTTCTTCCAAAAATGGCAAACTGGCTTGGACAATGCTTGGAACACTTGGATAATAGCTCAAAAGAAAGTGTAATCTTCTGGTTATGGAGAGATCTTGAGGTTTAGAAGCCTGCAAAACAAGATTGTGCAGCATAGGTTTGAAATTGGATTCTTGTTCATCACAAAATGCCTTGTAACTCAAGTGATAAAACACCAACTTCATCTCTTCGATTCTCCTTACTCAAGAATGATCTCAAGAAGTTCTTGGACATTTTGGAAAGCTTGCAATATGCTCTACAACCCATCTTTGAATTGATTTTGAATATTCCCCTTGGAACTATATGAAAAAGTGCCATGAAGTTGAGTCAAAATCCTGACCAAATTAGGGCAAAATTTCACTAAGTGTTTAGTTTCATGATCCTATGTTTGTTGAAATTATAACTTGAGATCCAAGCACTTTTGGAAGAAGTTGTGTTTAGAAAAGTTGTATATTTCATGTATATCTACAACTTTCATGTTGGGAGTTTCTCTTGAATCATCTTGTATCATGGTGAAAATTTGGCTCAAAGTTATGAAAAAACATGAATTTTCAACACTTAGAAAAATTTCTAAGTTTAGAAATTTTGACTTTTCAAAATGAAATCTTGACTTTTTGATTTCTTGATGAATAAGTTTCATATTTTGACATGTTTTTATGAATTGTGATTTTTGGTACTTAAATTTGACCAAAAAGTCAAAGTTTGACTTTTTAATATACAATTGACTTTTGATCAGTTGACTGCAAAATTCATCTGTCAATCCAATGGATTTGAAATGTTTTGAATCATGTAATTATGTCAAAATGATGAAATTGGACTCTTGATATCATGACTTAAGCCAATTGACCATTTGCTAGGTCAAAAATCAGAAATTGCCCTTTCCCAGTCAGAACCCTAATTTTGACCATTTTGCCCTTTTGGAGATTTGATCAAATTTCTTGAGGAATTATGGTCCAAACTTGATAAAATGATACATGTGAGTTTAAAGTGTTGATGTGGATAAAAAATTATGAAGTTTGACTATAAATTGGCCATAGTTGACTTTTCCCCAATACAACTGATTTTTAGGTCAACTGCTCAATTGACTGATCAAAAATGTGATTCAAAGCTTGCAACTTGGCATGAGTAATCTTGGGGGTCCATAATGATCTATGAAAGTCATATGAAGCATTGAAAGTTCAAAAATCCTTGTGAAATCTCAAAATCTAAGTTTGGTCATCAGTGCATAAGGAGGTGTCTTGAGCTGATCAAACCTTAGTACAGTTTTGAGCCCAAGGAGATCTTGTGAGGAAATTCTAGATAAATGAGAGGGAAACTTTTGGGGTACAACATGTACAAAAGTAAAAAAATGCAGAAAATAAATCCCACACTATTACAACCATATCGAAGTGCATAAAAATATAAAGGCAAAAATAAGATAAAAAGAAGGAAAATGAGTTCTTTCGATTGGGGGGAGGAGTGCCCTTCGAATCTGCTTCTGTTGGCCTCCTTCGATTGGGAGGAAGAATCTTGCAAGTTATGGATTTCGATTGGTCCTAGGCAGCAACTGGTCATGGCCTTCGATTGGGCTTGTCAGCAGCTGGGCGTGCCTTCTGGTTCTTCCTTGTTGACTTGTTTCCTTCTTTAATTGAGGCTGAAAGAAGCAAGTCATGGCCTTCTATTCTGGCAGGGCTTAGTGCAAATATGCCTTCTGGCTCTGCTTGTCTGCCTTGGAAGTCAGCATGGAAGCCCAAGGCTTTGTTTCATACTTCATTCCCCCCGTTTCTTTCGTTTGAGATATTAAATGGCAACATGGCCTAAGGCCATGCTAGTATTTGTCTTGCAAACAGTTTAATACTTAAAGCATGTTTAGGTAAACAAGAAGCAAATGAAAGGGTTTGTTCTGAAAATATATTAAGAGGGTGGAAAACGAAAAGGACAAAGTATTATGTACATGTTCCAAACGAAAGGGAAAGTTACTCACATGCTATGCCATGAAACGAAAGGTTCAAGGGTAAGAGTGACTTACCTTGCTTCAACATTGAATGTGAACAGGGCCTTGAGTGGTGGCTCTGGATTCTCCTAGATTCGAAGGGAGGGGCCAGAAGCAAGGCCTGGGATGCTGGATTCTAAGGAGGAAAGAAGGCAAGTGTGATGCTTCTTTCCACTGGATTCAAAAGAGACTGGAGTGTGGTTATTCTTCAGAATCGAAGGAAATGAATGTGATTCTGGGTTTTTGATTTCACAAATGTTGAAGGGACTTGAGAGTTTTGTTGTGTTTGAGAAGATTTTGGAGGTTCCGTTCCTCTAGTAAAAAAAATACTCTCCAGCCTTTGTAAAAATTCCTCTATTTATAGAGAGAAAGTGGACATGTTGTAGTAGCCAGCTTTGCAAAGAAATAATAAAAATATGTAACGTGAAAGTACAAGTGGGGGGCCTGTTGGCAGTTGGGGTGTAAAAGATGTGACTTATGCTTCTGGCCTTGCTTGTGCTCAGATCAAAATCAGGTTGAAAGCTGATTTTGTGACTAAAGTACCTTTTATGAAGAAAGGGTACACAGTCCTTTGCCATTTCATCCAGGAATGGTATTATCCAGTGGATAAACCTTCGAATCTTTGTGTAATGTATCACAAATTTGTGTAAGCCTCTGATTATGATATTGAAGCACACTTGTTCGAAGGAAGCCTTTGCCTCAGTCAAAGTTTATGGTTGAAAAAAGCTTACTCGAAGGAAGCTAATGCCCAGTCGAAGCTTGGATCGAAGCAAACACATTGCCCAATCGAAATCTCGTGTTTAAAGGAAGCATATTTCCCAATCGGAGCATGTGGATCGAAACAAACATAAAGGGAGTCATTGCCTTGTGTCTATTTAGAATTAGGGAAGTTCCTAGCTTCTGAATCGAAGGGTGCTCTTTCAAGGGAATCAAGAACTTAGTCAAATCTTATATGAAGATACCTCTTGGCTCAAACGAAGCTTGTATGAAGCAAAGTCTGCATGAGGCCATTGGTACAAGTGGATTCGAAGGATGCATAAAGATGGTTACTTTGTCGCATCGAAACTTATCCAAACGAAGCAAGCATGCAAGCCGCAAACTTGTCCAATCGAATCAGGCTTGTAGGCAGTAAACTTGTCTAAATCGAAGTAGGCTTGTAGGCAGCTATTTTATCCGATTGAAGAGTTTTCCTTGCAGGGGCACATGTGTCCAACAGGTCATGGCCTTCGATTACAAGCATGCAGGAAGCATACTTGTCCAATCGAAAGGCTTTCCCTATTTGGGGGCACTTGTGTCAGCAAATTTGGTAATCAAAGCAAGCATGCAGGCAGCAATTTTTGAGCAGTCGAAGGAGGTGCAAAGTCCAATTGATGGGTGCTAAATCTAAGGAGGAATATTTTTCTCCAAATTTGTCAAAATGTTATTTTTATCTGTTTTCTCCCTTTTTGACAGTTTCCTTTTAATTTTGGTACTGGAAAATCCCAATGCACACGTGCAAGCTTAAATCCTGAGAATCTTTGTGAGAAAAGCCTTGAGAATTGAGAGGGAAAATTTTGGGGTACAACAGCTGCCCCTGTTCAATCTTCTTACACCTGAAGAGTTAGATGGGAAAATCTGCCATTCATGACTTGAAGGTGAAAGATGATTGAACACTAGAGTGCCCATAAATTTGCACTTGATGATGTTGTGGTTGATTGTATGGGGAATGGGCTTAAAGATGCCATTTAGAGAAATGATGGATAGTTGTTGGATATGGGCTTATAGATGCCATCCAAAGGTGATTGTTGATAGAAATTAGACTAAGTCTAAATTCTAACTTCAACTAGGGAAGAATCAGAATAAATCTTTGGAGCGACTTATCTGAACCAGAGGAAAAGTCTACTAGAAAGAATCAGGATAAACCATTGAGAGATTTAAACTGAACCAACAGAGGTCATGGGATGAGTACCAGAATAATATCCATAATTGAATTGTATCTGAATCGTATATGAGAGATGTAATGAATGAGAGTCAGAATGACATCCGTATCTGGATCGTAACTGGACGGTATTTGAATGATTGACAGAATGACATCCGAATCTGGATCGTATCTGGACTGTATTTGAAGGAATCTAGAGTAAGTATCAGAATGTCAGCCATATCTGGATCGCATCTGAACTATTTCTAAAAGGAATCTAGAGTTAGTATCAGAATGTCAGCCATATCTGGATCGCATCTGGACTGTTTCTAAATAAGAATCTGGAGTAAGTATCAGAATGCCAGCCATATCTGGATCGCATATGAACTGTTTCTAGAAGAGAATGTGGAGTAAGTATCAAAATGTCAACCATATCTGGATCGCATCTGCACTATTTCTAGAAGAGTGTCCGGAGTAAGTATCAGAATGCCATATCTGGATCGTATCTGAACTGTTTCTAGAAGGAATCTTGGATGATTACTACCTCAGCAGGATGATGAAGGAATCTGAGACGATTACTGCCTCAACAGGATGATGAAGGAATATGAGGCGTTTACTAACTCAGCAGGATGATGAAGGAATCTGAGACGATTTCTACTCCAAAAATATGATAAAGGAATATTGGACGATTACTACCTCAGCAACATGATGAAGGAATCTTGGACGATTACTACCCCAAAAACATGATGAAGGAATCTTAGACGATTACTACTTCAGCAGGATGATGAAGGAATCTTGGATGATTACTACCTCAACAGGACGATGAAGGAATCTGAGACGATTGCTACTCCAAAAAGATGATGAAGGAATCTTGGACGATTACTACCTCAGCAAGATGACGAAGGAATCTTTGACGATTGCTACTCCAAAAAGATGATGAAGGAATCTTAGACGATTACTACCTCAACAGGATGATGAAGGAATCTTGGACGATTACTACCTCAGCAGGACGATGAAGGAATCTGAGACGATTGCTACTCCAAAAAGATGATGAAGGAATCTTGGACAATTACTACCTCAGTAGAATGATGAAGGAATCTTGGACAATTACTACATCAGCAGGATGATGAAGGAATCTGAGATGAATGCTACTCCAAAAAGATGATGAAGGAATCTTGGACAATTACTACCTCAGCAGAATGATGAAGGAATCTTGGATGATTACTACCTCAGCAGGACGATGAAGGAATCTTGGATGATTACTACCTCAGCAGGATGATGAAGGAATCTTGGACGATTACTACCTCATCAGGATGATGAAGGAACCTGAGACGATTACTACCTCAACGGATGATGAAGGAATCTGAGACGATTGCTACTCCAAAAAGATGATGAAGGAATCTTGAACAATTACTACCTCAGCAGAATGATGAAGGAATCTTGATCAATTACTACCTCAGCAGGACGATGAAGGAATCTTGGACGATTACTACCTCAACAGGATGACAAAGGAATCTGATACGATTGCTACTCCAAAAAGATGATGAAGGAATCTTGGACGATTACTACCTCAATAGGATGATGAAGGAGTCTTAGAGGGTTACTACCTCAGCTGGACGATGAAGGAATCTGAGACAATTGCTACTCCAAAAATATGATGAAGGAATCTTGGATGATTACTACCTCAGTAAGATGATGAAGGATTCTTTGACGATTACTACCTCAACAGAATGATGAAGAAATCTGAGACGATTTCTACTCCAAAAGGATGATGAAGGAATCTTGGACGATTATTACCTCAGCAAGATGATGAAGGAATCTTGGAAGATTACTACCTTAGCAGGACGATGAAGGAATCTGAGACGATTGCTACTCTAAAAATATGATGAAGGAATCTTGGACAATTACTACCTCAGCAGGATGATGAAGGAATCTTGGACGATTGCTACTCCAAAAAGATGATGAAGGAATCTTGGACGATTACTACCTCAGCAGGATGATGAAGGAATCTTGGAAGATTACTACCTCAGTAGGACGATGAAGGAATCTGAGACGATTGCTACTCCAAAAAGATGATGAAGGAATCTTGGATGATTACTACCTCAGCAGGATGATAAAGGAATCTTGGATGATTGCTACTCCAAAATGATGATGAAGGAATCTTAGAAGATTACTACCTCAGCAGGACGATGAAGGAATCTGAGACGATTACTACCTCAGTAGGATGATAAAGGAATCTTGGAGATTACTACCTCAGCAGGATGATGAAGGAATCTTGGACGATTACTACCTCAGAAAGATGATGAAATCCAAGCTTGATTTTGTCTTGGAGAAATTTAGGGATTAATGACACTTATCTGTTGACCTTTTCCTGAAAAGGTAAAGGAAGAATTGTATGCAATGTCATGATGGATAAAATTCATTATGTAATGATGTTCTCAAAATGAGATTATGCTGTATGCATTTATCATGTATGTAAATAGGATGTATGAAATGTGAAATGTTTATTGAAGTGTATCTTTATCTGGGAAAATAAATTCTTGACAAATGCTGGGGAGTCATTAAATCCCGGACTACCGTTTAAGAGTAGGTGTGTCTTCAAACTTTGCTTAGAATGTTTCCACCAAGGATTCCTGTTTTGTTGTTTGAGGAGAGCTCCACTGGGGAATGTTGAAAACTATGTGGAGAGTGTTGATTCCTGCTTGGGGAAAAGAGTTCTGGAGTCTCAGTTGTCAGTTTCTCTACTAGGGAGTTATCTTGGGGAAGATTTAAGTTAATTGTTATCTGGTCGTATTCTAGGCTTTGTAGTAGCTTGCTAGAAATGATGAAGTTGAACTAATATCTGGTCGGGTCCAGGCTTCACAACAAATTCTTGAAAGGATGAAGTTGAACTGATATCTGGTCAGGTTCAGGCTTCGCAATAATTTATTGAAATTATCTGTTATCTGGTCAGGTCCAGGCTTCACAGTAATTTGCTGGGGATTGTATAGTAGTTTACTGGGGAAGAGGAGTTATAGTCCTCTAATTTGTAGTAGTCGGAGAGGCAAACTCAAGATGGGGAATCCTGCTGTTTGTTGGGGAAATAAACCCTATTTCCAGTCTGTTGGAGAGGTGGCGACTTCACTGGGGAAATCCTAGAGGATTCTTGAGGTCGACTCAGCTGGGGAAAAAGTTTTCAGAGATTAAACTCTGGTTGGGAGTCATCCTATGAGAAGGATTTTTGGTAGATTTTCCACTGCCCCTACTAGCAAGTGTTTGTGGCACTTCCAAGAACTAATTGACTGTACGTAACCCTTTGTTGAGATTTGCGTTCAATTCCCCCAGTGATTTAGATGGAGAACTGCCCCTGGTTATTCAGTAATTCTTGAGAGATTTATTGGAATCCTGACTAGAATGCCCCAGGTGTGCTGGATAGTAACATGTCATGCCCCCTTGTTGATAGGAGATTTGTCATTGGAAATGTCATCCCACTTAAAGTGATTTTGTTCATTGTGAGAGCTTTTGTTCATTGAATATTCGTTGTGTGAATTTCTCTACTGTCAAACAAATAGCCATATGTAAACAGCGATATTCAAATAATGTAAAGTTTATGCTTGTCTTGAAATTTTGAAAATACGTTTTAGCAAGTAAAGAAATTTTGTAAGAAAATTCAAACTCGGGATTTAGAGTAAAGCCTTAAAGGAGTCAGGATACCTTTTGTAACAGTACGCTTTCGAACTAACCCATGCTTCAATTAGGACTTTTGAAGGGTTGTAACGTGGCTTGGTTCATGGTTTAAGAAACAAAGGATAAGGCTTAAAGTGTATTTGTACCCACCTGCTCTTCGTGATGTTCTTCAGTCCTAAACTCAGTTAATTGTACGTTTGAACTCCAATTTAGTCTGGAATGACGTTTTGGTGATGGTTCAAACAAGTTTAGTTTGTCGGAAGGCAGTTATTTTTTGCAACATTTTTCATGTTGTTGAGGATTTGTAGTGACCTCTTTCTTTTGATTTGTTATCCCTAATTTTTTCTCGACTGTTCTTGTTTACGGTCAGCGGGATGCCCCAATATTTATTAAGTCTCCTTTATAGGTTTTGACTTAGTGGGCTTTTCTTTTTGAGAGATAATGACTGCCTATTTGGTAGGGAACCATCACTGTCTTTTGATTCTATAGGAATGTTTTTGATATCACTCGTTGTATACGAAGTGAGAATTTGCGACTGAACGCGAATTTGAATTAACTGAGAGACTACCCTGCCCCAGGTTTTGATTAAAGGATTCAATTTGTGTAAAAAAAGAAAACTTCTACTTCTTTGGCTCGAAGGGGTTGACTAGGGGTTATCTTCTTTATAACTCCAGTGTTTAGGAATTGAAAGAATGCATGTACATCGTCAGCAAGGTCTATTCAAAAGCATACTGTATGAGATTAATGGCATTGTTTTTGTCATCCTCCCTCTAAAGGCTTGTAACTTTTAGCAAGAGTTGAATGTTATAAAAAACATAGTTTAAATGTAATGAAAACGAATGGATCAATTCAAGACAAACATATGCAATGCATTAATGAAACAAAGTTTGACATTAATAGATAAGTGTTTGAACAACAAAAGAGATTACAACTTAAACATTCAGATGAACAAAAACCTCTTTGTCTGAACTTGTCACTTTAGGTGGTGAGCCACTGAGGGACAACAGAAGAATTCAGTCTGGCCATCTTGTGTGAACTCCAGCATTCCTCTGTCAATCAAGTCTTGGACCTTATTTTTCAAAGCCCAACAGTCATCCGTATTATGCCCCTTGTGAGGAGAGCTTTCACTTCTTCTTACCCCTTGGATAGGTTCAAGAACATTTCTTGAAGTTGAGCGTTTTGAGTCTGGATGTCCTTGATAGTCTTCTCTAGAGCCATCTCTACTGAAATAAACAATAAGAAGATAAAGAGACCTGTATGGGAGAAACCTGTCATGATATGATGCATGATATGTGGATGCATGTTTTCAAGGATCTCGTGGGGTAAATGTTAGTAGTCACTTACAACTTTGATTGGAGAACTTCGTATCGGTGGATGTCCTTCCACGAGAATTAAGCTCACCATGTCAAGTGGGTCATAGCCCTCGACTCAAGTTTATTGTACTTGATCTTTAATGGCGTTTAGAGAAAAACAAATCCTCTTGACATTTGGTAGATGTCAGGTTCAACGTGACCCTGCATCATAGACCCTTGAGATCCTTGAAATGGTTATTGAAAATGCTATGGTATGATGTCATGATGTTATGTACAAATATGCAAAGTAAGCAAGTTGTTATGTACAAATAATCATATACACACAAAGCAGACAAGTCCTTAGGTTTAGGCTTGCATGAGGTTTGTAGGTAAGTACCCTCTTGAAGTTTAGTTGGCTCAACCTGTCCTAGTAATAGTAACCGGGTTCTAAGGGATCCCAATATCACTGGTCTGTCTTCTCAGGCATTGTTTCAGCGCAAGCCTCTTTCACAGCGACCAAAATATCCCAAAAAGCCAAACCTTAATGATTGTAGTATCGAGTATCTACCAACTTCGGACTGCACCAAAGCCGGTCATCTTACTATGTCCTAATGGCTAAGTTAGTCAAGTAAAGGTTCTAAAAGTCAGTTAGTGCTTCATGACATCACTCAACGGCCCCGTATTCTCCTTGACTATTCAAGGGCTACCAGTACCCACAAATATGTCACACTAATGTAGCTATTTCTTAGGCCATGTCGGTATACCCCGCACAGTTTCTACAACGTATTTCTACTTACCTATAAGGTATCCCAAATCCGGGTAGAGGATTTAAGCCCAAACGAAGAACCAAAATTTAAATCATACAAGTCAACCAATGAAAGCAAGTAAAGGTAATCTAGCCCTAAGGTAACCCCACTTTTAAGTTTCTCCCCAGCAGAGTCTCCAGTTTTGTGATACGGTGGGAGAACTGACTTGGGTGTTTTGCATTTGATCGCAATTGTTGCAGTTAGCAAGAGTCGCCACCGACTTTTCTTTTATCCAAAAGGAAAGGCTGAAAAGAACAGGAAAGACCTTTCGAGATTATTTTTGAGTTCGGGGGGTAGATTATGAAAAGGGAAGGTATTAGCACCCTTTTCATCCGTAATTATCTATGGGATCTTAGTTGCTTTCTAGATCACTTGCTTTGTTTGAAAATATGCTTTGTGGTGTTTTTTTAAAGTATTTTGAAAAGGCGCCTTCGTTTAGGCAAACTTTGTAATAGCTCTCATTCGTAAGAACGTATACAAAATGTTGATCTTTTGAAAATGTTTCATGTTTGGAAAATGTTTGGAAAATGTTTTGAAAGTGTTGGTGTTTGAAATGTTTTTGTTGTGAGCAAGCGAGCAACTAGGAGCAATCTACCTACTCAAAAGGTCTTAGATGCTCTCTTCCTACTCCTTTAGATGTTGCTATCTTACCATTGATTTGGTAAGAAGCCCCATCGTTGGATATGAATGGACGAGCGTGGGACATTTGTATAGTCATAGAAGGAAACCTATGGGGAGTTTTAGCAATGTCGTTTAGGGACTAGATCGTTTGCTGAAGGCAACATCGAGGGTCATTGAGGGACTACGATCTTTTATCGAGGGTCTTTGCTAAAACGCCCATGTTCGAGGGACATGACTATTTTTTTGAGGAAACAAGTGAGATTACCCTAAGGGTGCATGTGTGCAAAGTGTGTTTGATTGCATGCATTTTGTCTTTGATTTTTGGTGGTCTACTTGTTGGTTTTTATCTTGCCATACACACCTAATTACTAGCATTTGTACAAAAGTAAAAAAATGCAGAAAATAAATCCTACACTATTACAACCATATCGAAGTGCATAAAAATATAAAGGCAAAAATAAGAGAAAAATAAGGAAAATGAGTTCTTTCAATTGGGGGGAGGAGTGCCCTTCGAATCTGCTTCTGTTGGCCTCCTTTGATTGGAAGAAAGAATCTAGAAAGTCATGGCTTTTGATTGGGCCTTGGCAGCAACTGGTCATGGCCTTCGATTGGGCTTGTCAGCAGCTGGGCATGCCTTCTGGTTCTGCTTTGTTGACTTGTTGCCTTCTTCGATTGAGGCTGATAGAAGCAAGTCATGGCCTTTGATTCTGGCTGGGCTTAGTGCAAATATGCCTTCTGGCTTGCCATTCTACCTTGGAAGTCAGCATGGAAGCCCAAGGCTTCGTTTCATACTTCATTCCCCATGTTTCTTTCGTTTGAAATATTAAATGGCATCATGGACTAAGGCCATGCTAGTATTTGTCTTGCAAACAGTTTAATACTTAAAGCATGTTTAGGTAAACAAGAAGCAAACAAAAGGGTTAGTTCTGAAAATATATTAAGAGGGTGGAAACGAAAAGAACAAAGTATTATGTACATGTTTCAAACGAAAGGGAAAGTTACTCACATGCTATGCCATGAAACGAAAGGTTCAAGGGTAAGAGTGACTTACCTTGCTTCAACCTTAAATGTGAACAGGGCCTTGATTTGTGGCTCTGGGTTCTCCTGGATTCAAAGGGAGGGGCCAGAAGCAAGGCCCAGGATGCTGGATTCATAGGAGGAAAGAAGGAAAGTGTGATGCTTCTTTCCACTTGATTCGTAAGAGACTATAGTATGGTTATTCTTCAGAATTGAAGGAAATGAATGTGATTCTGGGTTTTTGATTTAACAAGTGTTAAAGGGACTTGAGAGTTTTATTGTCTTTGAGAAGATTTTGGAGGTTTTGTTCCTCTGGTAAAAAAAATCCTCTCCAGCCTTTGCAAAAATTCCTCTATTTATAGAGAGAAAGTGGACATGTTGTAGTAGCCAGCTTTGCAAAGAAATAATAAAAATATGTAATGTGAAAGTACACGTGGGGGGCCTGTTGGCAGTTGGGGTGCAGAAGATGTGACTTATGCTTATGACCTTGCTTGTGCTCAGACCAAAATCAGGTTGAAAGCTTATTTTGTGACTAAAGTACCTTTTATGAAGAAAGGGTACACAATCCTTTGCCATTTCATCCAGGAATGGTATTATCCAGTGGATAAACCTTCGAATCTTTGTGTAATGCATCACAAATTTGTGTAAGCCTCTAATTATGTAAATATTTTGAAGAAACATAACCTGGAAAATGAGATTTGGTCTTGAGTCGAATGCAAGAATGAGATCAAAGCACACTTGTTCGAAGGAAGCCTTTGCCTCAGTCGAAGCTTGTGGTCGAAACAAGCTTACTCGAAGGAAGCTAATGCCCAATCGAAGCTTGGATCGAAGAAAAGACATTACTCAATCGAAAGCTCATGTTCAAAGGAAGCATATGCCCAACTGAAGCATGTGGATCGAAACAAACATAAAGGGAGTCATTGTCTTGTGTCTGTTTAGCATGAGGGAAGTTCCTGGCTTCTGAATCGAATGACGCTCTTTCAAGGGAAGCAAGAACTTCGTCAAATCTTGTATGAAGATACCTCTTGGCTCAAACGAAGCTTGTATGAAGCAAAGTCTACAAGAGTCCCTTGGTGCAAGTGGATTCGAAGGTTGCATAGAGATGGTTACTTTGTCCCATCAAAAATTGTCCAAACGAAGCAAGCATGAAGGCAGCAAACTTGTCTAATCAAAGCAGGCTTGTAGGCAATAAACTTGTGCAAATCGAAGCAGGCTTGTAGGCAACTATTTTGTCCAATCAAATAGTTTTCCTTGCAGGGGGCACATGTGGCCAGCAGGTCATGGCCTTTGATTGCAAGCATGCAGGCAACATACTTGTCCAATCGAAAGGCTTGCCCTGTATGGGGGCACTTGTGGAAGCAAATTTGGTACTCAAAGCAAGCATGCAGACAACAATTTTTGAGTAATCGAAGGAGGTGCAAAGTCCAATCGAAGGGTGCTGAATCGAAGGAGGCCTATTTTTCTCCAAATTTGTCAAAATGTTATTTTTATCTGTTTTCTCCCTTTTTGACAATTTCCTTTTTATTTTGGTACTGGAAAATCCCAATGCACTTGTGCAAGCTTAAACCCTGAGAATCTTTGTAAGGAAAACTTAGAGAACTGAGAGGGAAAATTTTGGGGTACAACACCGGCGAACCAAAAGGGTTCAGGAAAAAATTAGGGATATACACATGAAACAATCTATACACCCGGCAAGTCGAAAACCTGAAAAGGTGGCTTGGGAAAAAAAGGGTATACCGGTGGACTGAAAACCCGAAAGGGAGGTCCAGGCAAAAGTTAGGGATTTTAAGCGTATGACTATGTCCCGTTGGATCACCTTATAGCCAATCTTCAGTATCAACTATCAAGCTCTAGTGGTACTAATCAATCCAGTCAGGTTCAGATAAGCAATAAAGAGATGAGATGCTCGAAGACATAAAGGCAATAGCAGAATAGGAACCCAATGGGATCGTTTCACATAGATATTCTTTTTCTTTGTATAGTTTCCATTTTTACGACGACATTCTCTTACTAGAATGTCTGTCTCCTTGTACAAAAACGCCTATTATAGGCACAAATTCTTCATATTAATACAAAATTATCCCTTCTAAAGTGCAAAACTATTTGTTCTTTATTTTTCTGTTTTTTTTTGTGAAAACATCCAGTGATTATTTTTGAACATATGCATTTGAATGTGATTACCGTTTACAAATACATGCATAAAAAACAGAAAGGAAGTTACTAATGGCTTTAAGAAACGGGACAATGTCTAACGGCCGTCCATAAAATCCCCAGGGATACTTTCTCCAGCAGGTACAGAAGCAGGGGCATCCTACTATAAAGTCACTGCCATATCCACAAGATATAGCCTAATGAGTTCAGGTGTTCTGTTCAGGTGTTCTTATATCCCTGGTGGAGAAAGTATCTCCAATTACTCGACATCTTAAATAATTCCCTAACCTGGTTCACAAGCTTGTCAGGATTCCTCAGCAGGATTTCATAAAAATCCCCAAGCAATTCATGGAGTTTCCCTTTCTCAACGAAGTTTATTTCTCTAATAACGGAAATTCGTTTCCCAGCACTTCAACATCAACAAAATTTGAATACCTACATTCTTCATCCCCAACAACAATCAGGGATTTATTTTCCCTAGTTCAACAATACAACAATAGAATGACTGACACGTTCATATATTGCATTCATACACCATTTTACAAGCATCATATCATATGCAGCATGAATGCATATATCACAATCTCATTTATTTTGAGAGCATCATTTGCACTGCATGCATCATGATATTGCATGCATCTAATTCTTTACCTGTTCAGGAAAGATCGACAAATGAATGTCATCACCAATTCTCAACAAGTTCTAGATTAATACTTGTAACCAGACAGGACAACTATCTATGGACGACTGATTGTAGGTCAATACCTGAAACCAGATAGGAAAACTATCTACATGAGCAGATTAAAGATTAATACCTAAAACCAGATGGGAAAACTATCTTTCTTTCAAAGGTCAGAGATTAATACCTGAAACCAGATAAGACAACTATCTCAACGACCAACAAAAACAAGTTCCAGATTAATACCTGAAATAAGACATGACAACTACCTGTGAACAGCTGATCATAGATTAATGCCCGAAACCAGACGAGGAAACTATCTATGTGACCAATATTGCCAAGTTCCAGATTAATACCTGAAACAAGACAGGAAAAATATTTGTGGATGATTGACTAGATTAATACCTAGAACCAGACATGAATACTATCTACATGAGCAAATTGAAGATTAATAACTGAAACCAGATGGGAAAACTATATTTCTTTCTAAGGTCAGAGATTAATACCTGAAACCAGCCAGGACAACTATCTCAATGACCAACAAAAGAAAGTCCTGGATTAATACCTAAAACAAGACAGGACAACTATCTGTGAATAATTGATTGTAGATCAATTCCCGAAACCAGATGGGGCGACTATCTACATGACCATCCTGAAGCAATCTTACACGGGTTTCTTCTCATGATCTCCAGATACGGTCTAACACGAACTCATCCTGCAGCAATCTCACACGGGTTTCTTCTCCTAATATCCAGATGCAGGATAACATGGACTCATCCTGAAGCAATCTTACACGGATTCCTTCTCAACTTCTTGATGCAGTCTAACACGGACTCATCCTGAAGCAGCCCTACACAGGCTCCTTCTAATACATTTCCATTTAACAGTTAATTTCATCATCCCCAGTAAATTATTGTAAAGCCTAGATTTCAACCAGAAAACATCAAACATTTCCAGAGATAACTCCTCAGTAGAGCCTCGGACAACTAAAGTTCCTAGGCTCTATTCCCCACAGAGTTCCCCTCAAGCAGGAGAACAACAGAAATCAACATTCCCCAGCGGACTCCTCCTCAAACAACAGGAACATGAATCCCCCACAAAGAGACTTCTTATGAAGTCAACATCTACTTTGGATGGCATCTTTAAGCCCATCTCCAACAACTCTCAGTCATCTTCTCCAAATGTTATCTTCAAGCCTATTCCCTACACAGTCAATCATCACATCATGCGAGTACAAATTTCTGGGAACTCTAGTGTTCGATCATCTTCCACCTTCAGATCACGAAAGGAAAACAAGCCAATCTAAATCTTCAGGTTTAAGAAGATTGAATAGGGGCAACTGTTGTACTCCAAAATTTTCCCTCTCATATTTTCCAAGATCTTCTCTTGCCTGGGTCGTTACAAATACTTACTTAAAGAAAATAAATTTTTTGAAGATGGTCAAGTGTCTTTCGATTGGCACCTTAACAAGGTAATTCGACTAGGCATCTAAAACCCTTCGAGCAAGCTCTGTTTCACAAAGTTTCAATTGGGTATTTAGCCCCCCTTCGATCAGGCTTGATTCATAAGCTTTGATTGGGTATTTGGCCCCATTTCGATCAAGCTTTGGTTCACCAGCTTTGATTGGGCATTGAGTCCCCTTCGAGCAAGATTTGGTCCATAAGCTTCATTCAAGGCAAAAACAACCTACAAGTTTGCTTCGATTCACCAGCAATGGCCTCCTACGTGTTTATTTTGATTCACAAAGCAGTGGCCTCCTGCATGCAAGCTTCGTTTAGGAAAAGGCTTCTTCATGCTTGCCTTTGATGCTTGCCTTTGATTCACAAGGCAAAGGCCTCTTCATGCTTGCCTTTTATCCACAAGGCAAAAGCCCCTTCAACTTGACTTTGATTCACTAGACAAATACTTCCTACATGCCTGCCTTTGACTCACAAAGCAAGAGCTTCTTTCATGTGTGCTTCGACCCACAAGGAAATGACTTCCTCTGTGCGTGCCTTCAGCGCACAAGGCAAAGGCCTCTTCATGTTTGCCTTTGATCTACAAGGCAAAGGCCCCTTTCATACGTGCTTCGATTCATTAAGAAGTCGGCTTCCCTCATGCTAGCTTTGACTCTACCTCTAAACCCTTCAACACACAGTTTTCCATATTTTGACACACAAGATGGTCCCTTCGAAGAAACTTTCCAAAAGTCCATTCAAAGAAACATTTCAAAGGCCCATTCGAAGGACACACAAATGGGGTCTTCGAAGGACCTACAATTGGCCCATTCGAAGGACACATTATTATGGGAAACCAGTTTGTTTTATAATGAGTCTTGGTCCAAGATGTTTGCTAGCCAACGTCTAACATGTTGCCAAGCCCAAGCCTCTTGCGCAATTACATTAGAAGGAAGTGACAAAAGAAGCTTCGACTGGCCAAAGTGAAGTGTTCGATTGGGCTAGTTGGGTATTTTCAAAGCCATCGAAAGGATAAGTTCAGAGCCAATCGAAGAACCAAGAGCGGGAGCATTCGAAAGAGTCAGGGGGGAAAACATGCCCAGGTTCACTCAAGATTTCAAAATGGCAAGAATTATCCAAATATGGCAAACTTTCAATAAGTTAGATTTTTGTCTCATGGCCTTGAAAGCCTTTGTCTCTTTCCATACTTGATCTCCTCACACCCCTATAAATACAAGGATAAGGGCACATTACCAAGGGGGACAGAAAAAGGAAAAGAAAAGAGACAAGAAAAACATTGCCACAGAAACATTTTTGCAGAGAGATCATACATTTCCTGTCGAAGTCACACCAAAAATCTCAAAATCTTCACAAAAATGTCAAAATTCTAGGCCTTCTCCACCCAAGCAAAAGGGCTGCAATCCTCTCCTGAAGGTTTATAGGGTAAGAATAGGTCATTACCGAAGGCGAGAAAAATTGGTAAAAATGCATGCACACGCATCTCCAATTCTAATATATCATTTGAATCCGTATCTGCATTTTTATTATGTTTCAGTGCATGCCATCCATACTAACGTGTTATTGAGATCCCAATATGCAGGTTTGAACCATTATAAAAACCCTATGCTTCTTAAAACATGAATCATCATGTTCATGCAGATTTGTGTTGATCGAACCATATCTAACAAATCCATGCGCTTTAGCCCAAAATGATGATCCCAATTAGATTCGCAGCCCCCAAAGTAGGGGAGTATGGTCCAATTAACATTTGTTTTTTTTGCAGGTTTGGTTAAGTCCCGTCGAAGGGAGTGGTTGGAGAAGACGATCGAAGCTAGGGCTTCAACGTTTCTCCAGTTGATAGAAAATACACTTGACTCGATTGGTAAACGCAAAGCGTGATAAGGCATTGGTCTCAAGGGGGTCGGGTTTGATCCAGCCCCTTTTGCAAATTATTTGTCTCATTTTTATTTTCCTGCAGATTCAATACTCCACAGCATTCCAAGTTCAAACGTACATGTCATGTACCATCATATCATCACCATCTGATCCAGATCTAGTGCCTCAAATGGGCAATCCATTATGCACCTCCGACAACCCTCTTCACTGGATCGATAGGGCAACCTGGGCCTCTGATTCGATCCGAACCTGTGTTCTGCAGATTGCACCCTGTTTTCATTTACTGCCTGACCCCCTTATTTTGTCTTTTCATTATTTTATTTTAGCTTAAATCAACCTTAAAAATAAAATAAAAAAAATCACAAAATATTAGGTTAGCATTTTTTTTCAATTAAATTAATTTTGTAAATTAATTAATAATTATTTAAACCATTTTCTTTAATTAAAAACTAAATAGACTTAGGATTTTAAATCATTTTATTTTCATATTAAAAAATGCCAAAAAAAAGCTTAGAAGATTAATCTTTTTTCTTTAATTTCATTTTTTTCTTTAATGATTAACTTTTTATTTAAATATAGATCTAGATTAATTACTTTTAATTCAACTATTTTCTTAATACGAAAACAAAAACAAACAAAAAGATTTCCTTTCACTTAGGTTTTAGACGTCTTTTCCATTTCGCGCGCGTTTGATATATCTACTTTATTTTCATATTTTTGTAACAGCCTACTGGATGTAATAAACTATAATTAGAACCTTTACTTTATTGTTTTTTCCTTTATTTCCCCCAAAGTTTGGACATGTAATAATCCCCCTCCCCAAAGCCATGTAATAGCGTAGCTTTAATTTCCACACTTTAAATTCCTATACATATTAACTGTTAGGTGTATGTTAACAGGATTGCATGATAAGAATTAAAAGCAACGCTAGCAAACCTAACATCAAAGACAAATAACATAAACAAACACACTTGCACATATACACCTCTAGAATACTCCCACTTTGGTTGCCTTTGGAAAAACAGTCACATCTCTCGAAACATGAGAGATTTTAGTGGATAACCTCCGGTTTAAAGATCATAAGTCCCTCGATGACCCTCTCGACGTTGCCTCAGTATGATCTTAAAAACCCTAGGGTAGTTACTAAAGTTTCTTACCCAGTTTCCTTTGTGACTGTATAAATGTCCCTTCGAATGTCTCTCAAACATCAAACGATAGGGCTACCTACTCATTAATAGTAGGATAGCACTGTCTAAAGGAAAAGAGGAAATGAATAAACCTTTCGAGTATAAGTAGATAGTTCCTAGATGCTATGCTCAAACAAACTTTTACACATACACAAAATCCTTTCAAAACCTTTTCAAAAACGCTTTATCAACACTCTTGAGGACTGATACAAGATTTATCATAAAGCAAATTGCCTCACTGTGGCATTTCAAAATACTTTTCAAAACACACAAAGCACAAGGTATTTTTCAAATGAGCTAAGCATCTAAGAGCCTGTAGATAACTATGGATGGAAAGGGTGCTAACACCTTCCCTTTCCATAATCTACCCCCTTACTCAGAAAACTCTCGAAAGGTCTTTTTTCTATTCTTTTCACCCTTTCCTTTGTTGGATAAAAGAAAAGTCGGTGGCGACTCTTGCTTACTGCAACATTTGGCAAACACAAACGCAAAACCAGTATAACAGTCGATTTTTCCACCGTATCACAGTCCGGGTGCAGTGATTATCAGAGAAGCAACTTTGAGTTTGGCAGTGATCCTTACAGGACCCTTGGAAGTGATCCTGATAAGAGTGCTGAATATTACAGATACCTTTTCCAGCTCTAAGTCTTGCAACAAATTCTCAACATGCGGAATCTTCTCAACCAAAATTATGTGATTATCCATTAGATGTTGAATACTTTCTTCCAGCAACTTGGAGGCATTGGGTGAGGCTGTGCAGCAGTAACATCTTTCAATGCAACTCAGAAATAAACCGGCATGCAGAATATTCTTCTTGATAATCAGGAGAGGAGTATCCAAATCACTTACAGTAGAAACATAAAGACCATCATCAATAGCACTAATGCCTTTGTTGTGCTTAGGCACATGTGCAGTAATCATGTTAGGGGTCTCAGGTCGATCAAACTCAATCTCCTTTGTCAATCATGTCTTGGATTTTGTTCTTCAAGGCCCAACAACTATTGGTATTGTGCCCGGGGCTATTGGAATGGTAGGAACACTTCACATTTGGATTATAACAAGGAGAGAAGGTGTTGGGATTCTGAAGAGGGTCGCTTAATGTTATCAGATATGCTTTCAGTAAGTGTTGTAATGCCTGAGACAATGGGATACCGATCTTAGTAAATTGTCTTCTCAGTGCGTCTGACCTACGCTTATTATTTTGTTGTTGTTGTTGTTATACATACGCTGAATTAGAAATTAACACATCTCCTACAGATTGGTTGTGATCATTTCTAGTACGACCCTTCTAGGCACAAACAACATTTGTTTCCTTCTTACCACTGAATGTCTTCTTTACAGTACTCGAAGATGCAACCGCTTTAATCTTTCCACTTCGAATACCAATTTTGACATGTTCACCTATTAGTATTAATTCGTTAAAACCAAATGAAGAACTTCCGATCAAATGATTAAAGAAAGGTGTGATATGGTGGGAGAACTGACTTGGGTGTTTTGCGTTTTATCGCAAATGTTGTGGTTAGCAAGAGTCGCCACCGACTTTTCTTTTATCCAAAAAGGAAAGGTGAAAAAGCACAAGAAAGACCTTTGAGATTGTTTCTTGTGTTCGGGGGGTAGATTATGAAAAGGGAAGGTATTAGCACCCTTTTCATCCATGGTTTTCCATGGGCTCTTAGTTACTTGCTAGATCACTTGCTTTTGTTTGAATGTGCTTGTGGGTTTTGAAAGTATTTTGAAAACGTCTTTGTAATGGTTCCCGTCTCTATAAGAACGCGTACAAAGTGTTTGAAAAATAGTTCAAATATTTGTGTTTTTTGAAAGTGATTTTAAAAAGGTGTCTTTGTAACGATTCTCGTCTCTATAAGAACGCGTACAAAGTGTTGTCTTTCGAAAATATTTCAAAATGAGAGTGTTGGTGTATCAAAATGTTTTTATAGTGAGCAAGCGAGCAACTAGGAGCAAATCTACCTACTCAAAAGGTCTTAGATGTTATTTTCCTCCTCCTTTAGATGTTGCTATCTTACCATTGAGTTGGTAAGAAGCCCCATCGTTGGATGTGAAGGGACGAGGGTGAGATATTTGTATAGTCATAGAAGGCAACTTATGGGACGTTTTAGAAATATCGTTTTAGGGACTAGATCGTTTAACAAAGGCAACATTGAGGGTCATCGAGGGACTACGATCTTTTATCGAGGGTCTTTTGCTAAAACGCCCATGTTCGAGGGACATGACTATTTTTCGATATGCCACAAAGTGAGATAACCCTAAGGGTGCGTGTGTGAAAGTGTGTTTGATTGCATGCATTTTAGTCTTGATTAGGGTGATCTATTTGTTGTTTTCATGTCTTGCCATACACACCTTAATTACTAGCATCTACATTTGAAAGTGATAAATTGCAGAAATATAAAGTCCTACGCTATTACAATATTTTAGGGATGGGGGATGCAAATAAAATTAAATTCTAAGTTACTATTACAACCATATTGAAATGTACAATATAAGAAAGAAAAAAGACTTGTTTAGAAAATGTTTTTGTCTTAATGAAAAAAAGAAATAAATTAATTAATGAAAGAAAATATTTTTATGTCTTTTTATGTTAATATTAAAAATGATGAAAAGGGAAATAAATGAAAGACAGAAATAACGTGTTATTGCAAGCAAAATAAACAAGGATCAGAAGTTCTGAAGCCAAGCGCGTGATGACTCAGAAAGGAACGTTAGTGGAATCAGAAGTTCTGGATTGGTACACTCTGAGGTCCTGCAAGACACGTTAGAGGGAAAACATAGAAGTTCTGGGTTGCTATGTGCTGAACTTCTGAGTGTTAGAACAGTGAGAAAGTCTTAGAAATTCTGTGCGTGTTAAAACAGTGAGTGGAAACATCAGAAGTTTTGTATTGTGCTAAGCCAGTGAGTGAACATCAGCAGTTCAGTGCGTTATCAGTATGTAGGAATCAAAAGTTCAATTTGTGTTAACAGTGAGAAAAATCATAGAAGTTTTGTATGTTAAAACAGCGAGGAGAACTCAGAAGTTCCGTTTTATGCTAAAACTGTGAGTAAACATCAGAAGTTCTATGCAATTTATTCAGTTCTTATTAAACAGCAAATCATAAGGATAACAACACAACAGTTTATAGAAGTTCTAATCCTAAATCTGAGTCTAGCCCTAATCAAGAAGTTCTGATCCATAATTTTCTACTTAAGCAATGATATGTACAACATTAATACTATGACATTCACATATTTAATGATGTTTTGAATGAAAAGATGCAAAGTCAGAAAGACTTACCTTGAATTTGGAGCGTATGCTTAGAGCTTTGGGCTGCTTCCTTCAGATGTTCTGGTGTCAGTGAGAGTAACAGAACAATGGTTATGTTCTTTGATCCAAAAGGAAGAACAAAGGTTTTGTTTTCTGTTTGGGAAATCTGGATTTTTTATGAAGGTTTCTCAACTTCCTTTTCTCTCTTTTGGCCAATATCTCTCCAAAAGCCAGCCGATTTTTGTAGTTTGTGTTTTGCAGTTTTTTTGGACTCTTGGAATTTTTGCAGGGGTTCAAGGATTTTCTTTCTCAAATTTCAGACCTCTTCACGGTTGTCAATGGAGTTCAATTTATAGGAAAAGATTTTGTATTTTTTAGAGGTCAAGTGGCACCAACATCATATGCTAGGCGCTAACTTGCTCTTGAATTAATTTTAAACAAGCATGGTTCAAGGCACAAAGCAGGATGGCTAGCAGGTTTAGTAGCGCCTAAGTTGGATTTGTCAGCCAAAATTAAGAAAAAGTAAAAGCAACAGATGGGCCTAGCACCCTTTTGCATAAAAGTTTACTTTCCCAAGACAATAGAGGTACACGTGGGGGAAATCCTTTGGATAAAGACTAAAAAGTGGTTGTGAGCATTAAATGAGCATTAAATGATGATGAGATTTATCAAATCAGAAATCCTGCCATGTGAAATTCTGCATCATTGCTTAATTCTGGATCAGAAGTTCAGCTTCAGCGTAACATCCAATCTTTGATCTTTGTATCTCTTTGCTCCAGCATGTTCTGAAGGAGCTCTCAGACTTTTTAGGAAGCTTGCAGCATGCTTCTTATCCTTCTTTGAATTACCCTGGCAAACTCTGACTGAACCTTTGTGAAAACTTGCCCAGAAGTTCTGACCAAACTCTGTCTTGAAAGTGTCCAGAATTTGCTGAGTGTTTCAGTTTCAAGGACGTGTCTTTGGACATTTATAACTTGAAATCCCAACATTTCTAGGAGAAGTTCTATTCTGCAATATTTTAGATCTCATTGAAATCTATAACTATTGTATCAGAAGTTCTTACAGAATCAACCTGCATCATGGTGATAGTCTGATCAGAAGTTCTGAGCTTGTCATATTTCTTAAATACTAAGAAAATTTCTAAGTATTTAGAAATTTGACTTTTCTAAAGTAACTTTTGACTTTTGAATTTCTAGATGAAACAAACTTCATATTTTAACAAGTCTTGCTGAAATATGATTCTTGAAACTTGATTTGATCCAAAAGTCAAAGTTTGACTTTTCAGTGTGCAAATGACAATTTTGCCCTTGTGAGTTATTTTCTTGGAAAATTTGTAGTTCAAGGCTTAGAATTGGATGGAAGAAAACTTGAGAATCCAGGGTGATTCTTGTAGAAATGAGAGGGCAAATTTTGGGGTGCAACAACTGCCCCTATTCAATCTTCTTACACCTGAAGAGTTAGATTGGTAAATCTGTCATTCGTGACTTGAAGGTGGAAGATGATTGAATACTAGAGTGCCCAGAAAATTTGCACTCGAAGATGTGTTAGTTGATTATGTAGGGAATGGGCTTAAAGATGCCATTTGGAGAGATAATGGATAATTGTTGGAGATGGGCTTAAAGATGCCATCCATAAATGATTGTTAGATTGTATCTGTAAGTTGGAACTGAATGATTATCAGAATGGCGTCCGTGTCTGGGGCGTATCTGAATTGTATCAAAAGTTGAGTCTGAATGAGTATCAGAATTGAATTCGTATATGGAGCGTATCTGATCTGGGTAGGGTTGCTTCAATGATGAGTCTATGTAAAACTTCATCCGGAAGTGAGAAGGAACCTAGGTAGGGTTGCTTCATGATGAGTCTGTGTAAAACTGCACCTGGAAGTGAGAAGGAACCTGGGTAGGGTTGCTTCATGATGAGTCCGTGTAAAACCGCATCTGGAAGTGAGAAGGAACCTGGGTAGGGTTGCTTCATGATGAGTCCGTGCAAAACTACATCTGGAAGTGAGAAGGAACCTGGGTAGAGTTGCTTCATGATGAGTCCGTGTAAAATTGCATCTGGAAGTAAGAAGGAACCTGGGTAGGGTTGCTTCATGATGAGTCAGTGTAAAAATGAATCTGGAAGTGAGAAGGAACCTGGGTAGGGTTGCTTCATGATGAGTCCATGTAAAACTGCAGCTGGAAGTAAAAAGGAACCTGGGTAAGGTTGCTTCATGACGAGTTCGTGTAAAACCGCATCTGGAAGTGAGAAGGAACCTGGATAGGGTTGCTTCTTGATGACTCCGTCTAAAACTGCATCTGGAAGTGAGAAGGAACCTGGGTAGGGTTGCTTCATGATGAGTCCATGTAAAACTGCATCTGGAAGTGAGAAGGAACCTGGGTAGGGTTTCTTCATGATGAGTCAGTGTAAAAATGTATCTTGGAAAAAGGAAGAACCTGTGTATGGTTTCCTGACGATGAGTCCGTGTAAAACTGCATCTTGGAAGTGAGAAGGAACCTGGGTAGGGTTGCTTCATGATGAGTCCGTGTAAAACTGCATCTGGAAGTGAGAAGGAACCTGGGTAGGGTTGCTTCATGATGAGTCAGTGTAAAACTTCATCTTGGAAAGAGAAGGAACCTGTGTAGGGTTGCTTGATGATGAGTCCGTGTAAAACTTCATCTTGGAAAGAGAAGGAACCTGTGTGGGGTTTCCTGATGATGAGTCCGTGTAAAACTTCATCTTGGAAAGAGAAGGAACCTGTGTAGGGTTTCCTGATGATGAGTCCGTGTAACACTGCATTTGGAAGTGAGAAGGAACTTGGATAGGGTTGCTTCATGATGAGTCCGTGTAAAACTGCATCTTGGAAAGAAGAGGAACCTATGTAGGGTTTCCTGATGATGAGTCTGTGCAAAACTGCATCTTGGAAAGAGAAGGAACCTGTGTAGGGTTGCCTGATGATGAGTCAGTATAAAACTTCATCTTGGAAAGAGAAGGAACCTGTGTAGGGTTGCTTCATGATGAGTCAGTGTAAAACTGCATCTTGGAAGTAAGAAGGAACCTGGGTAGGGTTGCTTCATGATGAGTCAGTGTAAAACCCCATATGGAAGTGAGAAGGAACCTGGGTAGGGTGGCTTCATTATGAGTCTGTGTAAAACTGCATCTGAAAGTGAGAAGGAACCTAGGTAGGTTGCTTCATGATAAGTCCGTGTAAAACTGCATCTGGAAGTGAGAAGGAACCTGGGTAGGGTTGCTTCATGATGAGTTCGTGTAAAATCGCATCTAAAAGTGAAAAGGAACCTGTGTAGGGTTTCCTGATGATGAGTGCGTGTAAAACTGCATCTGGAAGTGAGAAGGAATTTGGGTAGGGTTGCTTCATGATGAGTCAGTGTAAAACTGCATCTGGAAGTGAGAAGGAACTTGAGTAGGGTTTCTTCATGATGAGTCCGTGTAAAATAGCACCTTGGAAATAAGAGGAACCTTTGTAGGGTTACCTGATGATGAATCCGTGTAAAACTGCATCTTTGAAGTGAGAAGGAACCTGGGTAAGGTTGCTTCATGATGAGTCAGTGTAAAACTGCATCTGGAAGTGAGAAGGAACCTGGGTAGGGTTGCTTCATGATGAGTCCGTGTAAAACTTCATCTTGGAAAGAGAAGGAACCTGTGTAGGGTTGCCTGATGACGAGTCCGTGTAAAAATTCATCTTGGAAAGAGAAGGAACCTGTGTAGGGTTGCCTGATGATGAGTCAGTGTAAAAATTTATCTTGGAAAGAGAAGGAACCTGTGTAGGGTTGCCTGATGATGAGTCCGTGTAAAAATGCATTTGGAAGTGAGAAGAAACCTGTGTAGGGTTGCTTCATGATGAGTCAGTGTAAAACTAAATTTTGGAAGTAAGAAGGAACCTGGGTAGGGTTGCTTCATGATGAGTCTGTGTAAAACCGCATATGGAAGTGAGAAGGAACCTGGGTAGGGTTGCTTCATGATGAGTCTGTGTAAAACTGTATCTGAAAGTGAGAAGGAACCTGGGTAGGTTGCTTCATGATAAGTCCGTGTAAAACTGCATCTGGAAGTGAGAAGGAACCTAGGTAGGGTTGCTTCATGATGAGTCAGTGTAAAATCGCATATGGAAGTGTGAAGGAACCTGGTTAGGGTTGCTTCATGATCAGTGCGTGTAAAAATGCATCTGGAAGTGAAAAGGAACCTGGGTAGGGTTGCTTCATGATGAGTCCGTGTAAAACTGCATCTGGAAGTGAGAAGGAACTTGGGTAGGGTTTCTTCATGATGAGTCCGTGTAAAACTGCACCTTGGAAATAGGAGGAACCTGTGTAGGGTTACCTGATGATGAATCCATGTAAAACTGCATCTTGGAAGTGAGAAGGAACCTGGGTTGGGTTGCTTCATGATGAGTCAGTGTAAAACCGCATCTGGAAGTGAGAAGGAACCTGGGTAGGGTTGCTTCATGATGAGTCAGTGTAAAACTTCATCTTGGAAAGAGAAGGAACCTGTGTAGGGTTGCCTGATGATGAGTCTATGTAAAACTTTATCTTGGAAAAAGAAGGAACCTGTGTAGGGTTGCATGATGATGAGTCCGTGTAAAACTGCATTTGGAAGTGAGAAGAAACTTGGGTAGGGTTTCTTCATGATGAGTCAGTGTAAAACTGTATCTTGGAAAGAGGAGGAACCTGTGTAGGGTTGCCTGATGATGAGTTTGTGTAAAACTGCATCTTGGAAAGAGAAGGAACCTGTTTAGGGTTGCCTGATGATGAGTCCGTGTAAAACTTCATCTTGGAAAGAGAAGGAACCTGTGCAGGGTTGCTTCTTGATGAGTCCGTTTAAAGCTGCATCTTGGAAGTGAGAAGGAACCTGGGTAGGGTTGCTTCATGATGAGTCTGTGTAAAACCGCATCTGGAAGTGAGAAGGAACCTTGGTAGGGTTGCTTCATGATGAGTCTGTGTAAAACTGCATCTGGAAGTGAGAAGGAACCTGGGTAGGATTGCTTCATGATGAGTACGTGTAAAACTGCATCTGGAAGTGAGAAGGAACCTGGGTAGGGTTGCTTCATGATGAGTCAGTGGAAATACGCATCTGGAAGTGAGAAGGAACCTGGGTAGGGTTGCTTCATAATGAGTCCGTGTAAAACTGCATCTTGGAAAGAGGAGGAACCTGTGTAGGGTTGCCTGATGATGACTCCGCGTAAAACTGCATCTTGGAAGTGAGAAGGAACCTGGATAGGGTTGCTTCATGATGAGTCAGTGTAAAATTGCATCTTGGAAGTAGGAGGAACATTTGTAGGGTTGCTTCAGCTGGTCGAGTAGATAGTTGTCCTGTTTGATTTCAGGTATTAATCTTTGACCTGAGAAAGAAAGATAGTTTTCCTTGTTTGTTACAGGTGTTAATCTTCAATCTCTTCATGTAGATAGTTTTCCTGGCTTATTACAGGTATTAATCTATAATCAGTCGTCCACAGATAGTTTTCCTGGCTTGTTACAGGTATTAATCTGGAACTTGAAAAGGTTAATGGTAGCCATCTGTTGATTAACCTTTTCCTGAGAAAGGTAGAACGTTAGCTGTATGCAATATCATGATGTATGAAATGCATGATGTCATGATGTTCTCAAAAATAAATGAGATTGTGTCGTATGAACTTATCATGTATGTAAATAGGATGTATGAAATGTGAAATGTTTATTGAAGTGTATCTTTGTCTGGGAAAACAAGTCCTTGGCAAATGCTGGGGAGTCGTTAAATCCTGGACTACTGTTAAAGAGTAGGTGTGTCTTCAAACTTTGCTTAGAATATTTCCAACGGGGATTCCTATTTTGTTGTTTGAGGAGAACTCTGTTGGGGAATATTGAAAACTTTGTTGAAGAGTGTTGATTCCTTCTTGGGAAAAGAGTTCTGGAGTCTCTGTTGTCATTGCTCTTACTGGGGTCGAAGTTGAACTGACATCTGATCGGGTACAGGTTTCACAGTAACTTGCTGGGGATTGTAGAATAGTCTACTGGGGAAAGGGAGTTGTGGTCCTTTGATTTGTAGTAGTTGGAAAGGAAAACTCAAACTGGGGAATCTGTAGTTTGTTGGGAAAATAAACCATGTTGCCGGTCTGCTAGAGAGGTGACGACTTTGTTGGGGAAAGTCCTCGAGGAATCTTGAGGTTGTCTCAGCTGGGGAAAGGTTTTCAGAGATTAAACTCTTGCTGGGGAATCATCCTATGAGAAGAATTTTGTCATTACCCCTAGCAGCAAATGTTTGTGGTATTGCCAGAAAATGTTTGATTGTACGTAACCCTTCGTTGAGATTGACGTTCAATGCCCCAAGTGACGGAGATGGAGACTTTCCCCTGGTTACTCTGCAATTCTTGAGAGATTTCTTGGAATCTTGACTAGACTACCCTAGGTGTGCTGGATAGTGACATGTCATGTCCCCTTGTTGTCAGTAGATTTTCCATTGGAATGTCATCCCTATTGAAGTGATTTTGTTCACCGAGAGAGATTTCGTTCATCGGATATTCGTTGTGTGAATTTCTCTGCTGTCAAACAAATAGCCATATGCAAACATTGATATTCAAATAAATGCAAAGTTTATGTTTGTCTTGAAATTTTTGAAAATTCGTTTTAGCGAGTAAAGAAATTTTGTAAGAAAAATTCAACTCAGGATTTAGAGTAAAGCTCTACAGGAGTCAGGATAACTTTTGTAACAATATGCTTTCGAACTAACTCATGCTTCAATTAGGACTTTTAAAGGGTTGTAACGTGGCTTGGTTCACAGATTTAAGAAACAAAGGATAAAGGCTCAAAGTGTATTTGTACCCACCCGCTCTTCGTGACGTTCTTCAGTCCTAAGCTCAGTTAGTTGTGCGTTTGAACTCTAATTGAGTCTGGAATGACATTTTGGTGATGGTTCAGACAAATTAAGTTTGTCGGAAGGCAGTCATAATTTTTTTTGTGACATTTTTCGTGTTGTTGAGGATTTTTAGTGACCTCTTTTTATTTGATTTGTTATCCCTAATTTTTGCCTGACTGTTCTTATTTTGAGATTACGGTTAGCGGGATGCCCCAGTTTTTCTCAAGTCTCCTTTGTAGGTTTTGACTTAGTGGGCTTTACTTTTTTGAGAAATAGTGACTGCCTATATGATAGGGAACCATCACCGTCTTTTAATTTCAGAGGAATGTTTTTGATGTCATTCGTTGTATTACGAGATGAGAGTTTGTGGCTTAATGCGCGTTTGAATTAACTAAGAGACTACCCGGCCCCAGGTTTTGATCTAAAGGTTTCAATTTGTGTAAGAAAGAAAACTTCTACTTCTTTGGCTCGAAGGGGTTGACTAGGGATTATCTTCCTTATAACTCCAGTGTTTAGGATTTGAAAGAAACGCCTGTACATCGTTAGCAAGGTTTGCTCAAAAGCATACTGTATGAGATTATGGAATTGTTTTCGTCATCCTCCCTCTAAAGGCTTGTAATCTTTTAGCAAGAGTTGAATGTCATAAAGTGAGTAAAAAGCATAGTTTAAATGTAATTAAAATGAGTGGATCAAATCAAGACAAACATATGCAATGCATTAATGAAACAAAGTTTGACATTAATAGATAATTGTTTGAATAACGAAAGGAATTACAACTTGAAAATTCAAATGAAACAAAAGCCTCTTTGTTTGAATTTTTCACTACAGTTGGCGAGCCTTTGAGGGACGGCAGAAGAACTCAGTCTGGCCATCTTGTGTGAACTCCAGCATTCCTCTATCAAAAAAGTCTTGGATCTTACTTTTCAAAGCCCAACAGTCATTCGTATCATGCCCAGGATTATTGGAGTGGTATGCACATAATACATTGGGATGATAGTTAGGAGCAAAGGTATTGGGATTCCGAGGAGGATCCCTTAATGTGACCAAATTCAAGTTCAGCAGGTGTTGTAAGACCTGCGATATAGGCATGTCGAGTTTGGTAAACTGCCTAACGGCTGAGACCTGTTTACTTTGGTTACCCTGTCCTTTTTGACGAGGTGGTTGTTGGGTTTGTGACATGGATGCAAATTGGGGAGGTCTTCTCTCCCTTAAACCGGCTTCTTGTCTCATGGGAGGCTGGATGATGACTTGATCCCAAATCCTAGATGTTTTCCCCATTTGCTTACATCCATCCCGACGAAGCTTATTGATGAGGAATCTCAACTCTTCTTGTCCTTGGGCCAGATTTTGGATAAGAGACATCTGGCCCACCAGTTGTCCCATCATCTGGACTTTCATTACGGCTATCTCGGTTTGTAGCCGCCCCAATTGGTCATCTTTATCGTCCCCAGGATTTCCCATGATCATGCCCCTGGTGAGGAGCACCTTGACCTCTTCTTGTCCCTTGGATAGGTTCAAGAACATCTCTTGAAGTTGAGCGTTTTGAGCCTGGATGCCTTTCACCGTTTATTCCATATCCATCTTACTGAAATAAACAATTGGAAAATAAGGAGACCTGTATGGGAGAAACCTGTCATGATATGATGCATGATATGTGGATGCATGTTTTCAAGGATCTCGCAGGGTTAGTAGTCACTTACAATTTGGGTTGAAGAACTTTGTATCGGTGGATGTCCTTCCATGAGAATTAAACTCACCATGTCAAGCGGGTTGTAGCCTTTGACTCTGGTTTGTTGTACTTGATTTTTGACGGTGTTTGGTTAGAAGAAAATAAATCCTCTTGCCCTTGGGTGGACGTCTGGTTCAATGTGACCCTGCATCATAGGCCCTCGAGATCCTTGAAAAGGCTATTGAAAATGCTATGGTATGATGTTATGATGTTATGTACAAATATGCGAGGTAAGCAAGTTTATATACAAATAATCATATTCACACAAAGTAGACAAGTCCTTAGGTTTAAGCTTGCATGGAGTTTGTAGGTAAGTACCCTCTTGAAGTTTAGTTGGCTCAACCTGTCCTAGTTAATAGTAACCGGGTTCTAAGGGATCTCAATATCACCGATCTTTCTCCCAGCTTCGTTCAATAGGCGATTGACGCGCAACCGAACAAAGCTCAAGAGTCCAACCTCAATGAGTGTAGCATCAAATATCTGTCGACCTTAGGAATATACCAAGGTCGGCCACCTCGCTACATCCTACTAGCCAAGTTGTGCAATCTAAAGGTTCTAAGGTCAGTTGATGCTTTATGACACCACGCGGCGACCCCGTACTCTCCTTGATTGACTCAAGGGTTACCAGTACAAACCAAAGTGCCACATCAATGTAGCTACTGCTTCAACCATGTCGGTATACCCCGCACAGTTCCCTTATAGTTTATTTCTACTTATCTAAAAGGTGTTCCAAAATCCGGGTGTAGGATTTTTAATAGTAACCCAAACAAGGACCCATAATGTAAAGCAAACAAATCAAACAATGTAAGCAAGTAAATATGATCTAACCATAAGGTAACCCCACTTTTAGCATATCCCCAGCAGAGTCGCCAGTTCTGTGATACGTTGGGAGAACTGACTTGGGTGTTTTGCATTTTATTGCAAATGTTGCGGTTAGCAAGAGTTGCCACCGACTTTTCTTTTATCCAAAAAGGAAAGGTGAAAAAGCATAGGAAAGACCTTTGAGATTGTTTCTTGAGTTCGGGGGGTAGATTATGAAAATGGAAGGTATTAGCACCCTTTTCATCCATGGTTTTCCATGGGCTCCTAGTTACTTGCTAGATCACTTGCTTTTGTTTGAATGTGCTTATGGGTTTTGAAAGTATTTTGAAAACGTCTTTGTAATGGTTCTCGTCTCTATAAGAACGCGTACAAAGTGTTTGTTTATAAAATAGTTCAAAGATTTGTGTTTTTTGAAAGTGATTTTAAAAAGGTGTTTTTGTAACGGTTCTCGTCTCTATAAGAACACGTACAAAGTGTTCTCTTTCGAAAATATTTCAAAATGAGAGTTTTGGTGTATCAAAATGTTTTTATTGTGAGCAAGCGAGCAACTAGGAGCAAATCTACCTACTCAAAAGGTCTTAGATGTTCTTTTCCTCCTCCTTTAGAAGTTGCTATCTTACCATTGAGTTGGTAAGAAGCCCCATCGTTGGATGTGAAGGGACGAGGGTGAGATGTTTGTATAGTCATAGAAGGCAACTTATGGGACGTTTTAGCAATATCGTTTTAGAGACTAGATCGTTTACCGAAGGCAACATCGAGGGTCATCGAGGGACTACGATCTTTTATCGAAGGTCTTTTGCTAAAACGCCCATGTTCGAGGGACATGACTATTTTTCGATAGGCCACAAAGTGAGATTACCCTAAGGGTGCGTGTGTGCAAAGTGTATTTGATTGCATGCATTTTAGTCTTGATTAGGGTGATCTATTTGTTGTTTTCATGTCTTGCCATACACACCTTAATTACTAGCATTTACATTTGAAAGCGATAAATTGCGGAAATGTAAAGTCCTAAGCTATTACAATATTTTAGGGACGGGGGTTGCAAATAAAATTAAATCCTAATTTACTATTACAACCATATTGAAATGCACAATATAAGAAAGAAAAAGGACTTGTTTAGAAAATGTTTTTGTCTTAATGAAAAAAATAAATAAATAAATTAATGAAAGAAAATAATTTTATGTCTTTTTATGTTAATATTAAAAATGATGAAAAGGGAAATAAATGAAAGACAGAAACAGCGTGTTATTGCAAGCAAAATAAACAAGGATTAGAAGTTTTGAAGCCAGGCGCGTGATGACTCAGAAAGGAACGTCAGTGGAATCAGAAGTTCTGGATTGGTACACTCTGAGGTCCTGCAAGACACGTTAGAGGGAAAACATAGAAGTTCTGGGTTGCTATGTGCTGAACTTCTGAGTGTTAGAACGATGAGAAAGTCTTAGAAATTCTGCGTGTGTTAAAATAGTGAGTGGAAACATCAGAATTTCTGTATTGTGCTAAGCCAGTGAGTGAACATCAGCAGTTCAGTGCGTTATCAGCATGTAAGAATCAAAAGTTCAGTTTGTGTTAATAGTGAGAAAAATCATAGAAGTTCTGTATGTTAAAACTGCGAGGAGAACTCAAGTTCTGTGTTGTGCTAAAACTGTGAGTGAACATCAGAAGTTCTATGCAATTTATTCAGTTCTTATTAAATAGAAAATCAGAAGGATAACATCATAACAGTTTATAGAAGTTCTAATCCTAAATCTGAGTCTAGCCCTAATCAAGAAGTTCTGATCCACAGTTTTCTACTTAAGCAATGATATGTACAACATTAATACTATGATATTCACATATTTAATGATGTTCTGAATGAAAAGATGCAAACTCATAAAGACTTACCTTGAATCTGGAGCGTATGCTTGGAGCTTTGGGCTATTGCCTTCAGATGTTCTGGTGTCAGCGATAGTAACAGAACAATGGTTATGTTCTTTGATCCAAAAGGAAGAACAAAGGTTTTGTTTTCTGTTTGGGAATCTGGATTTTTTTATGAAGGTTTCACAACTTCCTTTTCTCTCTTTTGGCCAATCTCTCTCCAAAAGCCAGCCGTTTTTTATAGTTTGTGTTTTGCAGTTTTTTTGGACTCTTGGAATTTTTGCAGGGGCTCAAGGCTTTTCTTTCTCAAATTTCCGACCTCTTCACGGTTGCCAATGGAGTTCAATTTATAGGCAAAGATTTTGTATTTTTTAGAGGTCAAGTGGCACCAACATCATATGCTAGGCGCTGACTTGCTCTTGAAGTAAGTTTAAACAAGCATGGTTCAAGTCACAAATCAGGATGGCTAGCAGGTTTAGCAGTTCCTAAGCTGGATTTGTCAGCCAAAATTAAGGAAAAGCAAAAGCAACAAATGGGCCTAGCACCCTTTTGCATAAAAGTTTACTTTCCCGAGACAGTAGAGGTACACGTGGGGTAAATCCTTTGGATAAAGACTCAAAAGTGGTTGTGAGTATTAAATGATGATGAGAAGTTCAGCTTCAGCGTAACATCTAACCTATGATCTTTGTATCTCCTTGCTCCAGCATGTTCTGAAGGAGCTCTCAGAATTTCTAGGAAGCTTGCAACATGCTTCTTATCCTTCTTTGAATTACCCTGGCAAACTCTGACTGAACCTTTATGAAAACTTGCCCAGAAGTTTTGACCAAACTCTGTCTTGAAAGTGTCCAGAATTTGCTGAGTGTTTCAGTTTCAAGGACGTATCTTTGGACATTTATAACATGAAATCCCAGCATTTCTAGGAGAAGTTTTGTTCTGCAATATTTTAGATCTCATTGGAATCTATAACTATTGTATCAGAAGTTCTTCCAAAATCAACCTGCATCATGGTGATAGTCTGATCAGAAGTTCTGAGCTTGTCATATTTCTTAAATACTTAGAAAATTTCTAAGTATTTAGAAATTTGACTTTTCCAAAGTAACTTTTGACTTTTGAATTTCTAGATGAAACAAACTTCATATTTTAACATGTATTGCAGAAATATGATTCTTGAAACTTGATTTGATCCAAAAGTCAAAGTTTGTCTTTTCAGTGTGCAAATGACCATTTTGCCCTTGTGAGTGATTTTCTTGGAAAATTTGTAGTTCAAGGCTTGGAATTGGATGGAAGCAAACTTGAGGATCCATGGTGATTCTTTGAGAAATGAGAGGGCAAATTTTTGGGTGCAACAAAAGGCCCTGACAAAGTGCCCATGAACATATCAACTAGCTCCCTGTCAGATAGAGGAGGTTGAACTGTTCTAGCCAAATCTCTCCATTTCTGCGCATATTCTTTAAATCCCTCATTCGAGCCCATAATCGTACTTTGTAGTTGCACACAAGTTAGTGCAAGGTCAGTATTATTTTGATACAACTTATAAAAGGAAATAACCAAGTCTTCCCAAGTACGTATATTGGTTCCTTCCAACTGATAGAACCATTCCAGTTGCATCCCAGATAAGCTCTCTTAAAAGAACTGAACCCATAACTTTCTGTCAGCAATATGGGGTTGGATTTTCCGGACGTAAGACCTAAGATGAAGCTTAGGACAAGAAACACCATCATATTTGGCAAAGACGGGGAACTTGAACTTGTGAGGGATGACAACCCCCGAGATAAGCCGCAGCTATTTAAAATCCAGCCCAGTCACTTTCTGGATCTCCATAGCATTAAGTCGATCTTCTAGCTGCTTGTATCTGTCATCAGCGAGAGAATATTGTTCAGTAGAATAGTCTTCATCAGAATCTTGGCCAGAACTAAGGTTGTTATTCTCTTCAGCTTTCACACTCTTGTCATCTTCTTCTTTGTTATTATCTTCATTTGATGGGACCTCAAAATCTAGAGCCCTTTTGACCGGACCTTTAAACCTTTTTCTCGTATAAAGAAAGACTGTTGGATTCTTTGTCTTATTTTTATTCCCTTTTGTGATGAGGTTCTTCAGCTCGTCTTGTCCCTTAGCTAAGTCCAGGAACATTTGCTGAAATTGAGCATTCTGAGCTTGAAGTTCTTTCACCGTTTGTTCTTGGGCCATCTTTTACTGAAATAAATAATAAGAAGATGAGAAAACATGTCCTGGGAAATACCTGTTATGTAATGACATGCATGATATGTAGATGTAATGTTTTCAAGGATCTCGTGGGGTAAACAAAAGGAAATGTTAGAAGTTGAGTCTAGCTGCAGCTTTGAATGGAGAACTTTGTGTATTTGAACGTCCTTCTATGAGAATCAAGCTCACCATGTCAAGTGGGTCCTAGCCTTTGACTCAAGTGAAAGTACTTTGGTCTTTGACGGTATCTGGTTAGAGGAAAATAAATCCTCTGTCCCCTTGCTAGACATCTAGTTTATGATAAACCTGCATCACAGACCCTTGAGATCCTCGAAAGGATTAGTGAAAATGATATGGTATGATGTCATGATGCTTATGATGTCATGTTTGAACAGATAACAAACACAAACAAAGCACACAAGAGCCTTAGGTTTAAGGCTTGCATGAGGTCCATAGGTAAGTACCCTCTTGAAGTTTAGTTGGCTCAACCTATCCTAAGAATAGTAACCGGGTTCTAGGAGTCTCATATTACTGATCTGTTGTACCCCAAAATTTTCCCTCCCATATTTCTCAATACATATCAAGTGAGGTCCTCAAATTGCTCAAAGAAGTCCAAGAGTTGACCAGACAAACTCTCTCCTAAGGCAGTCTATCTCAAATTACGGTTTCATTTTACATCAAGATGCTTGAGTCCAAAGGATCCCAAATCCTCACCATCTTCCTAATATGTTCTCAAGATCATCCATATCAAGTTTCAAACCTTACAGAGGAAGTTTGCTCAGTCAATTGCTTAAATGCTTGAAAATCGACTGTGCTAGGACAAAAGTCAACCGTGGCCCACATACAGTCAAACTTCAAGATTTTTGGTCAACATTCTCATTTTGAAGTATTATTCATCATTTGATCAAGGGTTGATCATGATTCCTCAAGGATTGCTCACAATTCATCAAAACCCAAAAGTTGCTAAATTAGGGTTTTGTAGGAAAAGTCAACTCAACTTTGACCAAGCATAACTTTCTCATATTTTATCAAAAATGACCCATCCAAAGCTCATTTTTAAGAGGATGTAATTCCCTACAATTCATATTCATCTCCCAAGTTCAAAATATGCACTCACAAGAATATATGAATTTGGACATTATAGGTCATTTTGAAAAGTCAACAAAAACACCTTTTAGGTCAAAGCTTCATACATAAACATGGAAGACTCAATTGAGATGAGACTAAAAGGGTTGCTTAGAGGACATCCTGAGATTTCTAAAAATTCTAAGAAAACATCTCTAGGGTCAAAATTGAGAGAGTTGTGAATTAGACAAGTTGACTTTTTTTGCAAAATTACCAGAAGTCAAATGTGTCCAAAATTGCATTTTTTTGCTAAATGGGCCCAACTTTTTATGCTTGCACTAAGTTTGTAATGTGATCCACGACCCATGAGCCTTTCCACTTGTCATTCTTTTATTTTTGTTATTTATTTTGATTTTATTTCATTTAAATCAAATAAAATCAATATAAAATAATGAAAATATCAAAAATCAATAAAACCTTGAGATTTTGTGCATGATTAGATTCATTATACAGTTGGAGACAAGATCAAATCGTGAAAGGCTTCATATGGACAGAAAAGATTGAAATTGCTTGTTTTGGAAAGATTTGGTGCAAGGATGAAATCATTGATCAATCTTCATAATTGGAAAAGATTTGATACAAACTTTAACCCTAATGCACTCTAGTATACATAAAAAATGAAGGAAGACCAAAAAGAGAGGTTGGAGGCGTGTAAAGGCAGAGAACCAATTGCAAAAATTCAAGGAAAAAAGTGCAAACCAAATTCCAAGTTGCAGGCCATCTCAAGCCATTCTAACCATACCAATCATTTGCTGGACGTCCCAGGATCGTGTTTCAATCGTTAGCAAGCCTCCCCACGCTCAGAATCACCCTGTAACATTCACACGGTTTGCCTATTTTCTTGAATTCGAATATATTGATTCTGGCATATTAAGCATGATTGATTGGCATATTTTAACCTTTGAGATGTTTGCAAGCTAATGACTATATTCAATTGCATTTTTATTGACTGTACGTAAAACGGCCATGGCTAGGGTTTGTTCTTTAGTTTTAGGGGTTTCTTATACAGGAAAAATTGGGCATTGGTAATGGTACCATGATGCTCGTGGGGTTGAAACGAGTTTATTGGTACCATTGGTTTTCATTTGTCATGCGCGTACATGATTGTTGAAATGCACAGGGGCTATACCTACGCTTAATGTCCATAGGTAAAAGTTACAAAACTTACAACGACGGTGGGAGGACGAAGATGGATACATAGCGCTCCCTGACTTGCCAATTTGAATTTCGCGCGTTTCAAAGTTTAACATTTTGTTTTATTATATAATATTTGTTTGTTATTATACATACAACTAAAACAACCAACCCAGTTGGCAAGCGTGCAAAGGAGGAATGTATAAGGACCTGGGTTCAATCCCCAGGTTCCTTATTTGCTTTATATTATTTTTCAATGAAGAATCAGGTACACCTCACGCTCCAAGATCCACCATGTGCTATCCAGATCTGACCGTTCAATCCATCAAGGCTTCATATCCAACGCCTTCTCCCTGGAGGACCACCATGCGCCCCAGTCAAACGTACACGTGGGATTGAGCAAAGTCAACAAGGCCAGAAGCTTGTTGGGCCAAGAAATTGCAAGCAACACCCCCTCTTTTGCTAATGCTATCAGGCCCATTCTTTTATTTTCTTTTCTCTAATTTACTTCTTTTATTTAATTTAATTTGCTTAATTATTTTTAACAAAATTAATCTCTTTTTTCACAAAATCATAAAATCAGGAGTTTTACAAAAAAATTAGAATTAGGTCTTTTTATATCTAATTTAATTTAATATTAGTTTAATTTAATTTAGGGAAACTCTAACTTTTTTTATATAATTAAAACCAATTAGAAAAATTAGGGTTAAACTTTTGATTTTATTTTTATTTTTTTCTCAGAACAAAAAATACAAAAAATAGGTCAATTTAATTATTTTTCTTAATTAAAATTAATAAGTTATTAGGTTCCCTTTTATTTCAATTGAGCTTTATTTCCTCAAAATAACAAAAACGACAAAAAATGATTTTCCCTTTAAATTAAATTAGGTAGAGTTGGGGTCAAAACCCTAGTTATCTTGTATTCGATTCATCGCGCGTTTTTTATTATTTCTTGCAATATTGATGTAACTGTCTATGGTATGTAATAGTTTAATCTAGGATTTTCTTTATTTATCGTCTTTTACGGGTTTTTGGCTATGTAATTAATCCCTATCCCGAAGCCTTGTAATAGCGTAGGTTTATTTTCTCGCATTTTAATTCTCGCAAATATTAACTGTTTAGATGTATGTTAATAGGATTGTATGACAAGATTGCATGATAATTTAAAACGGCTAGAAAAACCTAATGTGCAAAGATAATAACTGAAATCAAATCACTCGCACATGTGCACTCCTAGGATATACTCTCACTCCGGTTGCCTTTGGTAAACGATCATTAAGTATAGGGTGTCTTAGTGGTTGCGCTCCTGTCTAATAAAGATCAAAAGTACCGTTTGGAAATGTTGCCTCGGAAACGTCGCCTCGGAAATATTTCCTCGAATATGATCTTAAGACTTTAGGGTTATTACTAAGACGTCCTAACATTGCTTTAGTGATCGTACGTCCCTTACAAATTGACCCTTATAACTCCAACGACGGTGCTACCTATTTCTCAATAGTGGGATAGCATTGTCTAAAGGAAACAAGAATAGAAACGATCCTTTTTTGAGTAGGTAGATGCTAGTAGGTACTTGCTCAAATCAAACTTTTCACACTTACACTTTTCAAAACAAATTTTCAAAAGAAACTTCGTCACACCCTTGAGGACTGATACAAGGGTTATCACGAAGAAAAACATTTTCAAAGCAAGCACGCACGCAAGCAATTTTAAAAAGATGAGCAAGTACCTAAGAACCCATGGAAAACCATGGATAGAAAGGGTGTGTTGTACCCCAAAATTGGCCGTCCCATATTTCTCAAAATATTTCAAGAAAAATTCACAAGTCCAACCCGGCGCGTCATATTCAGGTATTCTTTCGCCAAGATATCTCTGATAACATATTCTCAAATTCAGGTTCGGCTCAAGAGTCAATTCTTTAAAGAAGGTATCCGAATGTGTGAGTTTTCTCGAAGAAATATGGTGAAAAAGTATGCTGAAAGTGCAGTTTTTATGCGCTAAAAAATTCATAACTTGAAGATCTTGGCTCGTTTTGAACCCGTTCCGGTGGCCAAAATTCCGTCTTGACATTATCTACGTTTTCATATCTCACGGCTGGAAGCCAATTTCGATCAGAAGGTCTTCAAAAATGGGGATTTATCAAGTATTTTCATACGGAAAATTTGTGACAGAAGTTTATTTGCGTCATGTTCAGAAAATCATAACTTAGTCGATTTTCATCGTATCGAGCTGGTTCCGGTGCCAAAATTTCACAAATTGAGTTGGCTACATTTTCACAGAAGGTATCGAGTTCAAACGGTATTCAAAAGGCCTTCGTTTTTTGCTCAGAGTGCGTGACACGCTGAAAATCCTGAATGCTGAATATTATTTCATCTGGGCCGAAACTTCGAAAATTCATAACTCGGTCAATTTTTATCGGATTGGGCTCATATTTTTACACAAGGTCCCTGACTCATAGATATACAACTTTGCCTCAAAAGTCGAGACCGGATTATGCTCCGATCAATACCAGTTTTTTATTGAAGAACGTGTCAGAGTCGACACTGGAGCCCAAAATAAGTTTGTCTGAGCTGAAACTTCAAAAATTCATAACTAATTCACCGTTTATCCGATTGGGCCGATTTTCGGACAGAAGTTAGTTCTCGATGTAGGCTACATTTTGTTTTCACATTTCAACTTCAAAAATTGCACTTAAGTCCATGCGATTTAGCCTGGAAAGTGACAAACTCAAGTGAACATTGGAGGCCCAATTGCACATTCAAAGCCCATTTTCTTTACCCTAATTTCCATTATATAATCACCTTCTTTTCACACAAACCAGAGAGGAGGAAAAGAGAGAAAAAACCTTGCCACAACACTGTTAGAATATCAAATTCTTTCAAGAATCCTAAAACCTTGAAATCCTTATTACAAATCTCTCTCTCACTACAAACAAGTCATCACAGTTACAAACCAACACCTCACTACTTCTTCAGTAAGGATAAGGCTGGCTTGATCTCCAAAAGCCAAATGGCCAAAAGCCAAAAGCCAAATGGACAAAAGCCAAAAGCCAAATGGCCAAAGTAGAACAACTTATGCATGAAACCCAATCCAATGGCCAAAGAATCCAGACCACGGTACTCAGGAGCCAATGAACACGCACGTGATGCCAGAAAGTCAAACAAGGCTTTTTGTCTAATAGGTCAAATTACTTCCAAAAAACCTCCTAAATGGGCCTGATAACCCCCATGGTTTGCATCAATTTTTAATTTTTAATTTGTTTTTCTTTCTTAATTCTATTAATTATTTTGATTGTTTTCTTTAATCTCATAAATTAATTTTCATAAATAAAAAAATCAGAACCTAAAATATGTTTAATTAATATTTAAATTAATTTATTTTGTAAATAAACTCTAACAATTAACTTAGTTAATTTAGGTTTTAAAACTTTAATATTTTCTTAAATTAATAAAATATGTAGAAATTAGGGTTTTTTAACCTTTTTATTTTTTTTAACAAATAATTTTCTCATCATTATTATTATTATTAATTACTAAATATTTTGTAAATAAATATGTAAATAATTAATTAGCATAAATTAGGTTTTAAACTTTAACCTTTTCTTTAATAATTAAAAATATTTAGAACTAGGGTTTCCTTCTAATTTTAATTTTCTTTATTTCATAAATACAAAAACTATCAAAAAAAAACATTTCTTTTCTTTAATTTAATAATTAATTAACTTTTAATTCAATTTAATTTCAAAAGGGTCCAACGCTCTCGGACGTTCCAATTTATTCTTTTCGCGCATTATTTTCTTTATCAATTATTATGTAACTGCTTTCCGGATGTAATAGTAATTAGGTCTTTTACTTTCCGCCTTTTTATTAAAACGGGTCTTTGTAATTTGGCGATGTATAGACCCGCGCCTTGTAATAGCGTAGGATTTATCTTTCCGCATTTAAATTTCCGCACTTTTAAATTCTAATTGCATGAAAGAATGTATGGCCTAAATTAAAAACAATGCGTAGATCACCATGATGCATGTACAAGATAAAACATAACTGAAAATAACACACAAATTCACACACCATTCTTAGGGTACGCCTCACTGTTGCCTTGCCTTCGGAACGTGGTCGTCGAGTATAGGATGTTTTAGTAAGTCCTTATGTCCGTTGATCCATATGCCTCAAAACAAGTTGCCTCGGAAAAGTTGCCTCGAATTAAAAAGGATCAATGGCATAGGGGTAGCTTCTAAGGTGTCCTACTGTTGCTCTGGTGACCACACTGTCCCTAAACTCGAATTGACCCGAACACCTCCAACGGTGGTGCTACCTACCTCTCAATGGTGGGATGGCACTACCTTAAGGACATTTACATAGCCTAATTCCTTAGGGTAGGTAGATGACTCATAGATACTTGCTCTATTCAAAACAAAGAAAACTCTTTTCACACCGACACTTTCAAAAAGCTTTCAAAACAATTTTTCAAACACTCTTGAGGACTGATACAAGAGTCGATCTGAAATCTTTAAACGAAACTTTTTTTCAAACTCACTCACACTTGAAAAGCAAACACTTTTGAAAACACAATGTGCAAGTATCTAAGAGCCCATGGATAACCATGGATAGAAACGGTGCTAACACCTTCCCTTTCTATAAATCTACCTCCCGAACCGAGAAAATATCTCATAAGGAATTTTTCTGTGCTTTTGTCCTGTCCATGTTGGAGAAAATAAAAGACAATGGCGAATCTTGCTTCTGCGACATTTCGTGAACCAGCGTTAAACAGTCAGTTCCAGATCCACCGATCACAGAACTGGAAACTCTGCTGGGGATACTTAAAGTGAGGTGTACCTTAGGACTAAGATCATTTGTGTTTTCAATTGTCTGAATTGTTTGCTTTATTATTATGGGTACTGTCTTGGGAGTTCTATAGATCCTAACCCGGATCTGGGGGATACCTTATTAGAAAGTAGCAACAAGACTGTGAGGGAACTGTGTGGGGTATACCGACATGGTTGAAGCAGTCTGCTACGTTGATGTGGCACTTTGGTGTGTACCGGTAACCCTTGAGTTCAGTCAAGGAGAGTACGGGGCCGCCGCGTGGTGTCGTGAAGCATCAACTGACCTTAGGAACCTTAATTGAACCATCTTGGCCTCTTTAGGGTAGTGAGATAACTGACTTTGGTGCAGTCCGAGGTTGGTTGATACTCGATACTACACTCAATTGAGGGTTGTTTTCTTGGAATATTTCGGTCGCCAGTTCAGTGGCTAAATCGAAACGATGAACAATGAAAGCAATCCAATGATATTGGGACCCTTAGAACCCAGTTACTTTGATAGGACAGGTTTGAGCCCACCAACGTCAAGAGGGTAATACCCAGACCCCATGCTGGCCTAAACTCTAAGGGCTGTGGTGTGACTTGTGTGCTTTCATACTTGACTACTTGCATGCTTGTTATCTGACACTTGAGTTTCTTGCAGGTTTTGTTTATAGTCCTTAATTGGGACTCATAAAAGGGTTTACCTACATTACCCCATGCATAGTATAACATCATACCATTGCATGCATCCCGCATAAGGACTAACCCATTTCAAGGATCTCAAGGGCTTGTGATGCAGGTCATGATGAACCAACATGTCTGGCAAGGGGCAAAGGGGATTTATTTTCCTCTAGCCAAGGTTGTCAGGGGCTATGACCCACTGGATATGGTGAGCCTTTGACCCTTGAAGAAGGACTCTCTACAACACGAAGTTACTTCAATCAAGATACCAGATTCTAATTTTAACAAATTTCTTGTCTACCCTGCGAGATCCTTGAAAACATTGCATGCATGTATACATATCATTGCATTACAGGTATCCCTTTTTACAAGTTGCTTACCTTCTTTGCTGTCTATTTCAGCCGACCATCATGAATCCTGAATCATTTACCGAGCAATCCATCAAGGCCCTCCAGGCTCAGAACGCCCAGTTCCAAGAGTTGATCATGAGTTTGGCCCAGGGGCAACAAGATCTGAAGACCCTGCTTTTGAAAAAGAAGAAGAAGAGGACGGTGTTGTTCAACCCTAGACGCAAATCTGGGAATGTATCACAAAATGAAGTTGAGCAGACTACCCCATCTGTGGGGAAAGACAGTCCCCAAGAAAGGGAGGTTCCCAGTCCAGTGGTCTCAGACAACGAGACCGATTACACTGAGGAGCAGTACCCTCCAGCGGAGAACAAGTATAAACAGTTGGAAGACCGGCTAAGTGCCATGGAGATACAAAAAGTGCCCGGCCTGGACTTCGAGGATCTAGGTCTGTCTTCTGGGGTAGTAATCCCGCACAAATTCAAGGCACCTGCCTTTGCAAAGTACGACGGGGCATCCTGTCCTAAGCTGCATCTCAGGTCTTACACAAGGAGGATCCAGCCCTACACGGCTGATAAGAATTTATGGATTCACTTCTTTCAGGATAGTCTGTCTGGAACCCAACTCGACTGGTTCTATCAACTGAATGGAGCTAACATCCGCAGCTGGGAGGACTTGGCCACTGCATTCTACAAGCAATACCAGTATAATGCCGACCTTGCTCCCACGCGTACTCAGCTTCAGGGGATGTCTATGGGTACAGGCGAAGGCTTCAAAGAATATGCTCAAAAATGGAGGGACCTTGCTGGAAGGGTACAACCACCTCTGACTGACCGCGAGCTCGTCGACATGTTCTTGGGGACCCTGTCTGGTCCATTCTTCAACCACCTGATTGGAAATTCTGCTGCTGGGTTTACAGATCTGATCTTGACCGGGGAAAGAATAGAAGCTGGCATCAAGTCGGGGAAAATACAGAATGGTGACTCCTCGAACACTGAGAAGAAACCATCCAAGAGAGAATCTAGTGCGGTCTATGGCTCAAGAGGGCAGAATAGGTCCGAACACCGCCAAGATGTCAACGCGGTGGTTATTGCAAAACCGGTCGGCGCTCCTCAGCGTCACAATCAGCAAAGGGAAGAGAGACCCAAAAGGCAATTCACTCCCCTCGGCATGACCTTGTCACAGATATTGCCACAGTTGCTGGAAACCAAATTGGTAACTCTCATGGACCCTCCAAAGAATCCCAACAGGACGCCCTCAAGGTATAACCCCAACGTTCGCTGCGCTTATCATTCTGACAGCCCGGGGCATGCTACAGATGATTGTTGGACTTTGAGAAACAAGGTTCAGGATCTGATTGACGCAAAGGAAGTCCAGCTCGACTCTCCAGAGGCTCCCAATGTGACCACTACTCCCCTGCCCAAACATGGCTAGGATTGGAAACTTTTGTTCATTTGAATGTTCAGATTGTAATTTTCTTTGATTATTCAAACATTTTATTTCATGTCAAACTTGGTTATTTCATTAATGCATTACACATGTCTGTTTTGAAGTAATTATTTCGTATTCACTATATGCAAATTGTTTTCATATTTTTGTGATGATCAATTCTTGATTGAAAATTCTAAGCCTCTTGAGGGAGGATGACGAGAACGATACCACGGTTTACAGTATGCTTTTGAACAGACCCCGCTGATGAGGTACAGGCATTGTTTCAATTCCTAAACACTGGAGTTATAAGGAAGATAATCCCTCGTCAACCCCTCTGAGCCAAAGAAGTAGGAGTTTTTCTTTTCGAAATTTAAAACCCTTAATCATAACCTGGGGCAGGGTAGTTCTCTCAGTTGATCCAGGTGCATAACAAACGGCACCAAAGAGGTCCTTACAAAACAAAAGACAGTGATGGTTCCGAACAATCATACAGACAGGCAGTCATTATCTCTCAAAATAAAAGCCCATTAAGTCAAAACCTACGAAGGAGACTTATAAAACTGGGGCATCCCGCTGACTGTAATCACAAAAGAAACAGTTCAGGAAAAAAACAGGGATAACGAAATCAAAAAAGAAAGAGGTTCTACAAACCCTCAACAAAAAAAAATGACTGCCTGTTCAAAATAAATTGTCAATATCCGAACCATCACTGGAATATCAGAGCAAAGACTCAAACAAGGTCTAACGCACGATTAGCTGAGTTTAGGTTTGAAGAACATCACGAAGAGCGGGTGGGTACAAATACATGTTGAGCCTTTATCCTTTGTTTCTTAAACCGTGAACCAGGCCACGTTATAACCCTTAAAAGTCCTAGCTGAAGCATGGGTTAGTTCGAAAGCATACTGTTACAAATGTATCCTGACTCCTTAAGACTCGCAGTAAAATAACGAGTTTGACATCACAGTTTACAAAAGAACTCACTTGTTTTATTAAAAAAATGCATTTTCAAAAACTTCGAAACAGACATAAGCTTTGCATTCTTGATATAACACTGTTTGCATATGACTATTTGTTCGAACAGTAGAGAAATTCGCACGACGAATATCTAAGTGAACAAAAGTACTTCCAACCAAGGGGCAGACATGATCATGGTCTATCATCTGGGGAAGTTAAGTCAAGATTCGAAGAATCTCTCAAAAGGCCATCTAGCTTGGGCAAAAATGGGTATCCCGGTGGACTGAAAACCCGAAAGGGCAGTCCAGGCAAAAGTTAGGGATCAAAGCGTACGACTATGTCCTGTCATCTCGTCACTTGCCTACCAGAAGAAGATTTGTTAATCGGCAGTCATCAAACACCTTTACAGGTACCTTCTTCTCCAACGGAAACTTGGGCAATAATGAGTTGTCTAAATGATCCGGTTGCTCTGTCCACCGAAGTGCCAAGGTAAGTTCAGCTGAAGAATGCGACCAAGATACCTTCACTCCCTGCAGAGCGAACGCGTCTCCCCAGGTTTTATTCAAAGGTTATTTCTCCACCAGACCTTATAACTAGGTTATCCTCAGTCAATTGCCACAGAAAGATCTTCCCCGACGAAGTCTTCCTATCCTCCAGCGGAGTTCATCAATTCCTTCAACATAACACAACAACGGTATCCCCAGCGGAGTTATCCTCATCAACCTCAGCAAAGTACCTCTCTTTCCCCCACAGAGTTACCTCCCCGCAGAGTAATCTATTCGCCAAGTTTATTCCCCAACAGAGTCATCTTCTCCTATCGGTATTCTTGCAATCATCATCCCCAACGGAAACGAAGAATCTCACTCTTCAACATCAGCCCAGGATTTAACTTCCCGGCATCCGTCAAGGATCTATTTTCCTAGACGAAGATGCATTCATAAACATTACATTGTTATACATCATGATACATGCATATACGCATCATATCATACAATCTCATGTGTTGAAAAATATTATTGATCCATATCATGCATTGCATATGACTGACCTTTACCTTTCAGGAAGGATACAGTTAAAAGATCAGCTATGTAGACGAATACAGTCAAAAGAGACCAACCCAGTCAAAGAATAAAAATCCAGTTAAATCAATGCCTAAAGATTTCTCTGATACAACTCGTCGTTATAGATACTCGTCGTTATAGACACTCGTCGTTATAGACACTCGTCGTCATAGACACTCGTCGTTATAGACACTCGTCGTTATAGACACTCGTCGTCATAGACACTCATCGTTATAGACACTCGTCGTCATAGACACTCGTCGTTATAGACACTCGTCGTTATAGACACCCATCGTTATAGACACTCGTCGTTATAGACACTCGTCGTCATAGACACTCGTCGTTATAGACACTCGTCGTTATAGACAACCGTCGATATAGACACTCGTCGTTATAGACACTCGTCGTTATAGACACTCGTCGTTATAGACACTCGTCGTTATAGACACTCGTCGTTATAGACACTCGTCGTTATAGACACTCGTCGTTATATACACTCGTCGTCATAGACACTCGTTGTTATAGACACTCGTCGTTATAGACACTCGTCGTTATAGACACTCGTCGTCATAGACACTCGTCGTTATAGACACTCGTCGGTATAGACACTCGTCGTTAAAGACCACCCGTCCATGGAAATAACCTGTCAGTAGAGACAACTCACCAACCTTTCTGAATTCCAGACTCGATTCCTGTATCCTGCCAGGGCACGTCTGAAGAGTTTGAAGATCCGATTCCTGTATCTCGCCAGGGTGTATCTGTTGACGACTAACATTACCAGACTCGATTCCTGTATCTCGCCAGGGCACATCTGAAGAGTTCGAAGATCCGATTCCTGTATCTCACCAGGGTGTATCTGTTGACGACTATATTCTCCGGACTCGATTCCTGTATCTTGCCAGGGCACGTCTGAAGAGTTTAAAGATTCGATTCCTGTATCCAGCCAGGGCACATCTACATAAAGAGTTTGAAGAACAACTCCCGTAACAGGCCAGGTAATTATTTTTCTTTCTCAGGTACGCAAGTTCTCGCTAAGGAATCTCTTACGCGATCGACAACCTCCCGATGGCATCTATAAGCCCATCTCTCCACTTACCAATAGTCTCTAGATGGCATCTATAAGCCCATCCTCCTATCCATCATCTCTCAACATGGCATCTGTAAGCCCATTCCCTACATCTTACTGCTAACACACTCTATGTGAGCGCAAATTTCTGGGCACTTTAGTGTTCAATCATCTTCCACCTTCGGATCACGAAAGGCACGCAAACCAATCTACATCCTCAGGTTTAAGAAGATTGAACAGGGGAAACTGTTGTACCCTAAAATTTGCCCTCCCATATTTCTCAAAATATTTCAAGAAAAATTCACAAGTCCAACCCGGCGCGTCATATTCAGGTATTCTTTCGCCAAGATATCTCTGATAACATATTCACAAATTCAGGTTCGGCTCAAGAGTCAATTCTTTAAAGAAGGTATCCGAATGTGTGAGTTTTCTCGAAGAAATATGGTGAAAAAGTGTGCTGAAAGTGCAGTTTTTATGCGCTAAAAAATTCATAACTTGAAGATCGTGGCTCGTTTTGAACCCGTTCCGGTGGCCAAAATTCCGTCTTGACATTATCTACATTTTCATCTCTCACGGCTGGAAGCCAATTTCAATCAGAAGGTCTTCAAAAATGGGGATTTATCAAGTATTTTCATACGGAAAATTTGTGACAGAAGTTTATTTGCGTCATGTTCAGAAAATCATAACTTGGTCGATTTTCATCGTATCGAGCTGGTTCTGGCGCCAAAATTTCACAAATTGAGTTGGCTACATTTTCACAGAAGGTATTGAGTTTAAACGGTATTCAAAAGGCCTTCGTTTTTTGCTCAGAGTGCGTGACACGCTGAAAATCCTGAATGCTGAATATTATTTCATCTGGGCCGAAACTTCGAAAATTCATAACTCGGTGAATTTTTATCGGATTGGGCTCATATTTTTACACAAGGTCCCTGACTCATAGATATACAACTTTGCTTCAAAAGTCGAGACCGGATTATGCTCCAATCAATACCAGTTTTTTATTGAAAAACGTGTAGTCGACACTGGAGCCCAAAATAAGTTTGTCTGAGCTGAAACTTCAAAAATTCATAACTAATTCACCGTTTATCCGATTGGGCCGATTTTCGAACAGGAGTTAGTTCTCGATGTAGGCTACATTTTGTTTTCACATTTCAACTTCAAAAATTGCACTTAAGTCCCTGCGATTTAGCCTGGAAAGTGACGAACTCAAGTGAACATTGGAGGCCCAATTGCACATTCAAAGCCCATTTTCTTTACCCTAATTTCCATTATATAATCACCTTCTTTTCACACAAACCAGAGTGGAGGAAAAGAGAGAAAAAACCTTGCCACAACACTGTTAGAATATCAAATTCTTTCAAGAACCCTAAAACCTTGAAATCCTTATTACAAATCCCTCTCTCACTACAAACAAGCCATCACAGTTACAAACCAACACCTCACTACTTCTTCAGTAAGGATAAGGCTGGCTTGATCTCCAAAAGCCAAATGGCCAAAAGCCAAAAGCCAAATGGCCAAAAGCCAAAAGCCAAAAGCCAAATGGGCAAAGTAGAACAACTTATGCATGAAACCCAATCCAATGGCCAAAGAATGCAGACCACGGTACTCAGGAGCCAATGAACACGCACGTGATGCCAGAAAGTCAAACAAGGCTTTTTGTCTAATGGGCCAAATTACTTCCAAAAAACCTCCTAAATGGGCCTGATACCCCCCATGGTTTGCATCAATTTTTAATTTTTAATTTGTTTTTCTTTCTTAATTCTATTAATTATTTTGATTGTTTTCTTTAATCTCATAAATTAATTTTCATAAATAAAAAAATCAGAAACTAAAATATGTTTAATTAATATTTAAATTAATTTATTTTGTAAATAAACTCTAACAATTAACTTAGTTAATTTAGATTTTAAAACTTTAATATTTTCTTAAATTAATAAAATATGTAGAAATTAGGGTTTTTTAACCTTTTCATTTTTTTTAACAAATAATTTTCTCATCATTATTATTATTATTAATTACTAAATATTTTGTAAATAAAGATGTAAATAATTAATTAGCATAAATTAGGTTTTAAACTTTAACCTTTTCTTTAATAATTAAAAATATTTAGAACTAGGGTTTCCTTCTAATTTTAATTTTCTTTATTTCATAAATACAAAAACTATAAAAAAAAACATTTCTTTTCTTTAATTTAATAATTAATTAACTTTTAATTCAATTTAATTTCAAAAGGGTCCAACGCTCTCGGACGTTCCAATTTATTCTTTTCGCGCATTATTTTCTTTATCAATTATTATGTAACTGCTTTCCGGATGTAATAGTAATTAGGTCTTTTACTTTCCGCCTTTTTATTAAAACGGGTCTTTGTAATTTGGCGATGTATAGACCCGCGCCTTGTAATAGCGTAGGATTTATCTTTCCGCATTTAAATTTCCGCACTTTTAAATTCTAATTGCATGAAAGAATGTATGGCCTAAATTAAAAACAATGCGTAGATCACCATGATGCATGTACAAGATAAAACATAACTGAAAATAACACACAAATTCACACACCATTCTTAGGGTACGCCTCACTGTTGCCTTGCCTTCGGAACGTGGTCGTCGAGTATAGGATGTTTTAGTAAGTCCTTATGTCCGTTGATCCATATGCCTCAAAACAAGTTGCCTCGGAAAAGTTGCCTCGAATTAAAAAGGATCAATGGCATAGGGGTAGCTTCTAAGGTGTCCTACTGTTGCTCTGGTGACCACACTGTCCCTAAACTCGAATTGACCCGAACACCTCCAACGGTGGTGCTACCTACCTCTCAATGGTGGGATGGCACTACCTTAAGGACATTTACATAGCCTAATTCCTTAGGGTAGGTAGATGACTCATAGATACTTGCTCTATTCAAAACAAAGAAAACTCTTTTCACACCGACACTTTCAAAAAGCTTTCAAAACAATTTTTCAAACACTCTTGAGGACTGTTACAAGAGTCGATCTGAAATCTTTAAACGAAACTTTTTTTCAAACTCACTCACACTTGAAAAGCAAACACTTTTGAAAACACAATGATCAAGTATCTAAGAGCCCATGGATAACCATGGATAGAAACGGTGCTAACACCTTCCCTTTCTATAAATCTACCTCCCGAACCGAGAAACTATCTCATAAGGAATTTTGTTGTGCTTTTGTCCTGTCCATGTTGGAGAAAATAAAAGACGGTGGCGACTCTTGCTTTCGCGACATTTCGCGAACCAGCGTTAAACAGTCAGTTCCAGATCCACCGATCACATGGTGCTAACACCTTCCCTTTCTATAATCTACCCCCCGTACTCAGAAATCTCAAAAAAAGGTTTTTTCTGTTCTTTTCCCTTTTGCCATGATTGGATAAAATAAAAGTCGGTGGCGACTCTTACTTACCGCGACATTTTGCAAACGCAAAACGCAAACTAACATTTTCAAAAACAGTCGGTTCTGCCACCGTATCACAGAACTGGCGACTCTGCTGGGGAATTAATAAGTGTGGTATACCTTAGGATCCAATTCATCATAATTGCTTCTCTTGATTGTTTTTTTTTCTCTACCTTTAAGGGTTTTATTTGGGAGTTACTATAGATCCTAACTCGGATCTGGGGACACCTTTTAGGTAAGTAGCAATAAACTGTGAGAGAAATGTACGGCGTAGACCGATACGGTTGAAGCAGTAGCTACGTTGATGTGGCACATTGGTTGGTACCGTATCCCTTGTGGAGAAACGAGGAGAATACGGGGCCACTGCATGGTGTCGTTAAGCATTAACTGACCTTAGAACCTTTAATCGACCAACTTGGCCATTAGAAAGTAGTGAGATAGCCGACCTCGGTGTAAAGCTGAGAACTGGTTGATACTCAATGCTACACTCATTGAGACCATACTCTCGAGATAGTTCCGGCTGCAAGGAAAGATTGCGTGAGCTAAAACCATGACCGATGGAGGATGGTCAGTGATATTGAGAACCTCTAGAACCCGGTTACTTTTGTTAGGACAGGTTGAAACCAACTGAACCTCAAGAGGGTACTACCTCTGACTTCATGCAAGCCTTAAACTTAAGGGCTTTGTGTGACTTGTTTTCCTTTGCCATGCCTATTATCTGCTATACCTGTTGTTTTTTTTATCATGACATCATGCATCATAACATGGAATTCATGCTTCATTATGCTAACCATTTCAAATACCAAGGGAATTTATCTTTGTTCTGTTTTGCAGATTATGGCTTCCGTACACAGAAATACCATCCGAGTTAACTTTGTGCAAATACCTGCTCAACTTAAAGAGTTATCCTCAAGAGTTTCCGAGACTTCTATGTTCATTAAGAGACATGGTCAGCTTCTTAGCCTGGTTACTTCAAATCTTGACGAGTAGATGATGAGTGTACTTTTCCAATTCTTCGATCCTATGCATCATTGCTTCACCTTTCCAGATTACCAGTTGGTTCCCACTTTGGAAGAGTTCTCTCACTTATTGGGCATATCCATCCTTGAACAGGTACCCTTCACAGGTATGGAAGAGGTTCCTAGTCCAGAAGACATTGCCTCAGCTCTGCATCTAAAACAGGCTGATGTAGTATCCAATTGGGAAACACGAAGCGGGGTCGAAGGTTTTCTATCCAAATTTTTGATAGATCAGGCTCAGCTATTTTGGGATAATTTGGATCTTCAGGATTTTGAAGATATCTTGGCTCTCCTTATCTATGGGTTGGTCCTCTTCCCGAATCCAGATTCCTTTATAGATGTGAATGCTGTCAAAATTTTCCTTTCCCGCAATCCTGTGCCTACTCTACTGGGTGATATCTTGCATGCCCTCTACACTCGTACTGTGCGAAGAAGAGGGACTCTTATGTGTTGCATGTCGTTGCTGTCGAGGTGGTTTATTTTGCACCTCCCTAAGTCTGTGCTGAAGAACGAAGAAGGTTTGAGATGGTCCTACAGAATAATGTCACTTGCCCATACAAACATTCTTTGGTGTTCCCGGGCTATGGAAGACACTGCTGTTATTGACCGTTATGGGGGGTATCCTAATGTCCCATTGCTTGGAATCAAAGGGGGTATAACTTACAATTCTTGTCTAGCTTTGCGACAATTTGGTCATGCTCGGAGAGATGGTCTCCATGAGCTACTTCTTGAGGATATTGCATTTGACTACAAGGAGGACGTTGAGGAGCACCGCTGGAGGTTTATACAATCTTGGGGCATGGTGAATAGATCTGACCCCCAAGAGTTGGGACCAAGGACTTCCCTTCCTATGTAGCCATACCTTCAATGGGTCCGAGCTCGTACCCATAAGCTTGAGATGCCTTATGAAGCCGTATTGCCAATAATTATGGATCCCACCAATGAAGAGGGCGTTCCTTACACAATTCTTTATCCTTACATGCCCACTGATCCTGGGGAGTTGCAGAGATCTTGGATTCAGCTGAAAGAGGAAATGGATACTTACCGGGAAAAGTACCACGAGCAAGAAAGGAAGATTTTGAAGCTCACCAGGAAGCTCGAGAAAGAAAGAATGATCAATGACTACATCAACACAAAGAGGAAGCATCCATGGGACTTTTGATTTTGATTTTTCTAGTTTAGATTTGTTTTCCATTTACTTCTTTGTAACGCCTCAAAGGCATTGTTGAACCTTTTACAAGTTAATCTAATAAAGTTTGTTTATTTTTGGTTTGCAAATTTAAATTTCCCAAAGTCTTTGAAATCATTACATGCGCATCCCATTATCATGCACACCATTAAAGGTACCATTACAGGTTTCTCATCTTCTTCGCTGTTTATTTCAGCAGAAATGTCTTCTTATCAAGCCATCAAAGATCTTCAGGAAAAGAACGCCCAATTCCAACAAATGTTCTTAAGCTTGGCTAAAGGGAAAGAGGATTTGAAGACCCTAATTTTGAAAGAAACGAAGAAGAAGAAGGTTGGTATTATGAACATGGGTAGAAGATTTAGAGAAAGGATAAGACAATCAAATGATCTGACATCCTCATCCAAGGACGGGGAGAACCAAGAAAGGGTAAAAGACCCTAGTCCTGCAGTTTCTGATAATGATACAGATTACGATGACGAGCAATATCCTCCTGCTGAGGATATGTACAAGCAGCTAGAAGACCGTCTGAGTGCTATGGAGATTCATAAGATCCCTGGTTTGGATTTCAGAGATCTGGGACTAGTATCGGGAGTGGTAATCCCCCATAAGTTCAAAGCTCCGGTTTTTGCCAAGTACAATGGAGTATCCTGTCCAAAACTCCATCTCCGCTCGTACGTTAGAAAAATCCAACCATACACTGCTTATAGAAATTTATGGGTACACTTCTTTCAAGATAGTCTATCAGGGACTCAGCTTGAATGGTTTTATCAGTTGGAAGGAGCCAGTGTCCGAAACTGGGAAGACCTTGCTGCTGCTTTTTACAGGCAGTATCAGTATAACACTGACCTTGCTCCCACTCGCACTCAGCTCCAGGGTATGTATATGGGTGCAAGTGAAGGTTTTACGGACTATGCTCAAAAGTGGAGAGACTTGGCTGGAAGAGTCCAACCCCCTTTGTCTGATAGGGAGTTGGTTGACATGTTTCTAGGGACGCTATCTGGTCCATTTTTCAATCATCTGATCGGCAGTTCGTCATCTGGGTTTACTGAGTTGATTTTGACTGGAGAGAGAGTAGAAGCTGACATTCGAAGTGGTAAGATACAAAAGGATGCTTCATCAAGTGCAGTAAAGAAGCCTTTCACCGGTAAGAAGGAAGCTAGCGCAGTCTACGACCCGAGGGGCCAAAGTAGACCTGAACACCGTCAAACGGTAAATGCTGTAGTGATATCAAGACCCGCAGTTTCTCCATAATGCAACAATCAACAAAGGGTAGAAAGACCACAACGACAGTTTACCCTCATCAATATGACTTTGGCTGAAGTTCTGCCTCATCTGTTAAAGTCCAACTTGGCAACTTTGAAAGAGGCTCCCAAGAATCCCAACACTGCTTCTCCCAGATACAATCCCAATGCCCGCTACACCTATCACTCCGAAAGTCCAGGTCATGATACAAACAATTGTTGGGCTCTTAGGATTAAAGTGCAAGATTTGTTGGAAGCTAAAGAGATTGAGTTTGATGCTCCCGAAAAGCCCAACGTTATAACTACTCCTATGCCCAAGCATGGTCGTGTAGTCAATGTTGTGGACACCGATTCGTTTGTAACCTCTGTGGAAGAGATCTCTACTCCTTTGATGACGGTTAAGAAGAATTTGTTGTTGGCTGGTTTATTTCCGGGTTATGGTGAAGGTTGCCACATGTGTTCAATTCTGCCTTCTGGTTGCTGTTTATTGAAGTCAGGTGTTCAGCGCCTAATGGATAATAAGGGAATTTTGTTTGAGAAGACTATGATTCTGTTTGAAGATGTTGCCATTATCACCATTTCCGCCAACCCTTCCAAGGTTTCCTCGAGAAAACCTGTTAGGGTTACACCCATTCCAAGAATTGCTCTGTTAATAATCACCGCTCCGGGTCCCATCCCATATACCTCAGATAAAGATATCCCATGGCATTATAGTGCTGATGTATATTACCATGGTGTTAAACAAGATTTGAGGGTTGACGAGGCCGATATGGACATCAGTAATATTATTGGGACAAGCAAGGTCACCAAAAGTGGAAGACTCTTTTCTCCCGAGATCTCCCCTCTGACTGTTCACAAACCTGTTGTCATTCCATCTACTATTACATCAACTACTGTCCCAGTTTCTACTCCAATTATCACCCCTTTCGCCGAGCCATCTGGGACTCGGGGCAAAGAAATCATAGGTGAGCCTGACCAGACGGAGGCACCTAAGAAGATCATTATAGAAACCTCAAAATAAGAGATAAAAGAAATTTTGAAGATTATCAAGAAGAGCGACTACAACGTAGTCGAGCAACTGGGGCATACCCCGTCAAAGATTTCCATGTTATCCTTGTTGTTGTGTTCTGAAGCCCATGCAAATTCTTTAATTGCATTCCTCAAAACTGCGCATGTGCCGCAAGAAACTTCAATCGATCAATTCAAAGATTGCGTAGCTAGCCTGACTGCCGACAATGGGTTGGGTTTCTCAGATGCAGATCTGACCGCTAAGGGGAGAAATCATAATGATGCTCTGCACGTCTCGATCGAGTGCAGGGGCACTACTATTGCCCATGTACTGGTGGATACCGGGTCCTCATTGTATATTATGCCAAAGAAAGCGTTAGACTGTCTAGACTGTGAAGGTTTGATTCTAAAGCCAAGCAATATTGTGGTCAGGGCTTTCGACGGGTTAAAGAGAATGGTGCACGGGGAGGTGGACATCCCTGTTAAAGTTGGCTCTCATACTTTTGCATCCACCTTCTATGTGATGGATATCAGACCATCATACTCTTGCTTGCTGGGTCATCCTTGGATACATAGGGCTGGGGCGGTTACTTCCACGCTCCATCAAATGCTGAAATACCTGGTGAAAGGAAAGATTGTCACAGTACAAGGCAAAGAGGAATATATGGTGAGTCATCTCAATTCCTTTCGCTACGTGGAGATGGATGGGGAATTCATAAAAACCCCTTGTCAGAACTTTGAAGAGGTCCCTCAGACCTTGGCGTCAACTAAAGTTGCCACCGACAAACCTCCGATGAAGATGGATTCTCTCAAGGATGCCAGGGCTGTAGTTGAAGAAGGTGGGTGTACCAATTGGGGTCGGCTCCTTGATTTTACTCACAAAACTGACAAGTTTGGTTTGGGCTTTACTACAGGGGCTCAGAGGGCTGTTAGGCACACACGGATTGGAAGACCTCCTCTGCACATCAGCAATCAAGGAGTTAATGCAATTGAAGATGGTGAAGAGGATTCAGACATCGACAACTGGATCTACCCTACAACCAATGGTGGACTAAACAACTGGACGACGAAAGACTTCATACCTGTTTCTTTTATTCCGCAGTAATTAACTTTTTGTTTCAAGATTTGTAATAAACAGTTTGAAACCTTACGGCCCGGTGCCTTGCTCGAGGCACCTCGGTTTTGCTTGTGAGGGATTATTATTTGTCATTTCATATATCATTAATAAAACATTGGACGTTTCTTGCATTACAAATTTTGCGCTCCTTGTTTTTCTTTTTTCTGTCTCTCGCTTTATAAAAAACATCTATTCTCTTATACGCACTCACGTATCATAATGTAGATCCATATCCACTCTGGATCCTATTGATAACAACTCTTCTACTGCCAGTTATGACTTCGAAAATCCGATCAACTAAGCTGAGGACGAAGGTGAGGATGATTGTGAGGTGCCTGGAGAACTTGCTAGACTATTACTACAGGAAGAAAGGGCCATACAACCTCATGAAGAACCAGTTGAATTAGTGAATTTGGGTACAGAGGAAGACAGGAAAGAAGTTAAGATAGGTGCGAATCTAGAGCCTAGTGTCAAATAATGGTTAATATAGATGCTATGCGACTATGTTGAGATCTTCGCCTGGTCCTATGAAGACATGCCTGGTTTGGACACTAATATTGTGGTACACCGCCTACCAACCAAAGAATACTGTCCACCGGTAAAGCAGAAGGTTTGTCGTATGCGCCCTGAGATGTCTGAGAAAATCAAAGCTGAGGTCATGAAACAGTTCGACGCGGGATTTTTAACTGTCACTTCTTACGCGTAGTGGGTTGCAAACATTGTTCCAGTGCCTAAGAAGGATGGTAAGGTACGGATGTGTGTGGACTATAGAGATATGAACAGGGCAAGCCCCAAGGATGATTTCCCACTTCCTCACATCGATGTTCTGGTCAACAACACCGTACGACATAAGATCTTCTCCTTCATGGATGGTTTTTCTGGCTACAACCAGATCAAGATGGCTCCTGAAGACATGGATAAGACAACCTTCGTTACACAGTAGGGAACCTTCTGTTACAAGGTAATGCCTTTCGGGTTGAAGAATGCTGGAGTAACTTATCAGTGCACCATGGTCGCTTTGTTCCACGACATGCTTCACCATGAGATTGAGGTTTATGTTGATGACATGATAGCCAGGTCTCAGAATGAGGGAGAGCACCTTAATCATCACCAGAAACTGTTTGACAGGTTGAAGACGTACAAGCTGAGATTGAATCCGAACAAGTGTACCTTCGGGGTAAGGTCTGGTAAGCTTCTGGGTTTCATTGTCAGTGATAAAGGTATTCAGGTGGACCCTGCAAAGGTAAAATCCATACAAGAGATGTCGTCTCCCCGCACAGAGAAGGAAGTTAGAGGCTTCTTGAGACGTCTGAATTACATCACCCGGTTCATTTCACACATGACTGCTACTTGTGAGCCAATCTTCAAGCTTCTGAAGAAAGATCAAGTGGTTAAATGGAAAGATGAATGTCAGACCGCTTTCGAAATAATCAAGGAATACCTCCAAGAGCCACCAACTATGATGCCTCCAGTTGAAGGAAGACCTTTGATCTTATACTTGACAGTGTTGGACAATTCAATGGGGTGCGTGCTGGGGCAACATGACGAGTCTGGCCGAAAAGAGCACGCTATTTACTACATTAGCAAAAAGTTTACCGACTGTGAGACCCGATACTCATTGCTCGAGAAAACTTGTTGTGCTTTGGCATGGGCTGCTCGCGGGCGGAGACAATATATGATGACTTACACTACCCTATTGATATCAAAAATGGATCCAATCAAGTATATCTTCGAAAAGCCTGCCCTGTCCGGAAGAATAGTGAGATGGAAAATGACCCTAACCGAGTACGACATCCAATACACAACCCAAAAAGCAATCAAGGGGAGTGTATTGGTGGATCATTTGGCGCATCAGGCCGTGGATGACTATCAGTCCATGAATTTTGAGTTCCCGGATGAGAATATCATGTTGGTAACCGACTGTGAAGAACCTGGACCGGATGAAGGACCTGAGGAAGGATCCCAATGGTCTATGTATTTTGATGGAGCCTCAAATGCATTGGGTAATGGCATTGGCGCTGTAATTATATCTCCTGAGGGGTGTCATACTCTGTTCACCGCCCGATTATGCTTTAACTGCACCAACAATATGGCGGAGTATGAAGCATGTATCATGGGTCTTTGAGCTGCTATTGACCCGAGGATTAAGTTCTTGAGTGTATTCGAAGATTCTGCTCTGGTGATCAGTCAGATCAAAGGCGAGTGGGATATGAAGCACCAAAATCTTATTCCTTACAAGGAATATGTACTGACGTTACTCCCACACTTTGAGGAGATAACCTTTGAACACTTCCCGAGAGAGGAGAACCAGTTAGCGGATGCGCTAGCTACCTTGTCTTCTATGTTCAAAGTTAGGTGGGATAATGAAGCTCCCCAGATTACCATCGAGAGGTTGGACGAGCCCGTGTATTGCTGTGACATTAAGACTGAAGAAGTAGCAGATAAACCTTGGTTTCACGAGGTAAAGAGGTATCTTAAGGCTCAAGAATACCCCGAGGGGGCATCTATTAATGATAAGAAGTTTCTGTGAAGATTCACTGCGAAGTTCTTCATCAGTAATGGTATCCTTTACAAGTGTAACCATGATTCAACCTTACTGCGATGTATGGACAAAAGCGAGGCAGAAAGGATCATGGCAGAGTTACATGAAGGTACCTTCGGAACTCATTCCAGTGGACATACCATGGCAAAGAAAATCCTACGGGCAGGATATTATTGGTCCACTATGGAAGCCGATTGTTATCAGCACTCTCGGACCTGTCATAAGTGCCAAGTCTATGCTGATAAGGTGCATGTACCTCCAGTTCCTCTGAATGTTTTGACAACTCCTTGGCCTTTCGCAATGTGGGTCATCGACATGATAGGTGAGATCAGACCTACTACATCTAACCGGCATCGTTTCATTCTGGTGGCTATTGATGATTTTACGAAGTGGGTAGAGGCGGCTTCCTTTGCTACAATAACCAAGAACGTCGTGGTGCGGTTTATCCGACACAATTTGATTTGTCGATATGGTGTACCAGAGAGAATCATTATGGATAATGGTACAAATCTCAACAATACGATGATCACAAAGCTCTACAAACAGTTCAGGATACAGCATCACAAATCTTCTCCCTACCGGCTGAAGATGAATGGGGTTGTTGAAGCGGCTAACAAGAACATCAAGAAGATTGTGCAGAAGATGACTGTGACATACAAAGACTAGCATGAGATGTTACCATTCGCTCTTCATGGGTACCGTACCTCAGCACGGACGTCGACAGGGGAAACACCCTACTCTCTGGTGTATGGCATGGAGGCAGTCCTACCCCATCGAAGTCCAGATACCCTCTCTCAGGATTATGAAGGATGCGAGTTTGAGCGAAGATGACTGGATCCAGACCCGACTTGATCAGCTGAATCTAATTGATGAAAAGAGGCTTACTGCTATTTGTCATGGTCAGACGTATCAAAAGCGAATAATTAAGGCATTTAACAAGAAAGTCAGACGCCAAGAATATCAAGTCAGGGATCTGGTGATCAAACGCATCATACTACCGCAAGGTGATCCCAGGGGCAAATGGACCCCCACATACGAAGAGCCATTTGTGGTTAAGAACATTTTCTCGGGAGGAGCTATGATTCTAACCACCATGGATGGTGACGACCTTCCTCACCCCGTCAATGCAGACATAGTGAAAAGATACTACGCATAATCAAAGACCTGCTAGGTTGACTGACCTAGGCAAAAATAAGGGCTTCCCGACGAACCAAAAGGGTTCGGGCAAAAGTAAGGGATGAAAATGAAAAAACGGTACACCCGGCAAGTCGAAAACCTGAAAAGGCGGCTTAGGCAAAAAAGGGTATCCCGGTGGATTGAAAACCCGAAAGGGCGGTCCAGGAAAAAATTAGGGATTGAAGTGTAACACTATGTCTCATTGGATCATCTTGTAACCAGACTTCGGTATTGACTATCAATCTTAGATGGCGCCAATCAACCTGATCCACCTTCGATCAAACGGCAAAGTGATGAGATGCTTGAAGATATAAAGGCAATAGAAGAGTTGGAACCCAATGGGATTGTTTCACATAGCTGTTTTTCTTTCTTTTACACAAATTGTATAATTCCTATCTTTTAGCAGCGTCCTCTTACTAGGACGTCGGCCTCTTTGTACAAAACGCCTATTATGGGCCAACTTCAAAATCAATACAATTCATTTTATAAGAAATTTCGATTTGTTTTTGTTTTTCTGTTTTGTTTTGCGAGAACGTCCAATGATTCATTTTTTATATATGCATTTGAAAATAATTGTTGCTCGTAAATATTTACATAATAAACAAAAGACAATTACTCGTGATTCCAGGAACAGGGGCAAACAAGAAGTGTCCGAGCCTTACAGTTACTCTTCCCATCAGGTACATGGATAGAGCCAGCTGGAGAACATGAGTAGTGGTACATACACTCCCCACAGGGTAAGAAGTATCCAAAGACAGTGGTGTTAACTTTCCCGACAGGGCACAACTTTCCCCAGCTAAGGTTCACATTTGCGAGTGAGTCAGTAAGTTTTTCCCCAAGCAGAGTTTATTTCTCTCACAAGCAGAAATTCAATCTCCAATAGAATTCATTATCACCAGCAATGAAAATTCATCCCTAGCTGAGTTGTTTCTCCAATGTCAGCAGATCTATCAACAGAGTATCTCATCTCCGACAGAGTTATTCCCCGCAGAGTTATCCTCAGGCAGGGTCTCTTTCGGCAGAATATTCGCCAGCCAAGGGGCAAATCCCCAGCACAGTCGTTTTGTTCACCGTCCCCAACAGAGGTGGAAGAACTATGGTTTTCATGGTAATTAGGGATTTATTTTCCCCGATTCCGATTATCACGTCAGCATTTCATGTTCATAAATCATGACATATGCATACACCACATATAACATGGTCTCATTTATTTTGAGAACGTCAACACACAATGCATCTCATACATCACATATAACTAACCCTGTATTTATTTCAGGAAAGACATTATTATCAACAATTTCCAGCAAAGCCCATGATCAACACTCGAAGCTAAACAGAGTAATCATCGACGCAACAAGAGCAGCCCTACTACCCAGGCTCTCATATCGAAGAAACCCTACTATTCAGGTTCCTTCTCACAGCCCTACTACCCAGGCTCTCATATCGAAGAAACCCTACTATCCAGGTTCCTTCTTATAGCCCTACTACCTAGGCTTTCATATTGAAGTAACCCTACTATCCAGGTTCCTTCTCACAACCCTACTACCCAGGCTCTCATATCGAAGAAACCCTATTATCCAGGTTCCTTCTCACAGCCCTACTACCAAGGCTCTCATATTGAAGAAACCCTACTATCCAAGTTCCTTCTCACAGCCCTACTACCCAGGCTCTCACATCAAAGAAACCCTACTATCCAGGTTCCTTCTCACAGCCCTACTACCCAGCTTTCATATCAAAGTAACCCAACTATCCAGGTTCCTTCTCCTAACCTTACTATCCGGGTTCGGCTTCCCTTATCCCCAGACAACAGTCCACAACACTGTAAGACTGAGACCCAATTAAACACAATTGATTTCACATTTCCCCAGCGAAGTCCTCCTCAACAACAAGTACACGGATTCTCGCAAAGCAATCTCTTATGCGATCGTCGCTTCTTTGGATGGCATCTTTAAGCCCATCTTCCGTCATTGACTTCCAAATGGCATCTATAATCCCATTCCCAATATCGTAAGACAAGTATCACTTCATGCGAGTGCAAATTTCTGGGCACTCTAGTGTTCAATCATCTTTCACCTTCAGATCACGAAAGGAAGACAAGCCAATCTACATCCCCAGGTTTAAGAAGATTGAACAGGGGCAGCTGTTGTACCCCAAAATTTTCCCTCCCATATTTCTCAATACATATCAAGTGAGGTCCTCAAATTGCTCAAATAAGTCCAAGAGTTGACCAGACAAACTCTCTCCTAAGGCAGTCTATCTCAAATTAGGGTTTCATTTTACATCAAGATGCTTGAGTCCAAAGGATCCCAAATGCTCACCATCGTCCTAATATGTTCTCAAGATCATCCATATCAAGTTTCAAACCTTACAGAGGAAGTTTGCTCAGTCAATTGCTCAAATGCTTGAAAATCGACTGTGCTAGGGCAAAAGTCAATTGTGGCCCACATACAGTCAAACTTAAAGATTTTTGGTCAACATTCTCATTTTGAAGTATTATTCATCATTTGACCAAGGGTTGATCATGATTCCTCAAGGATTGCTCATAATTCATCAAAACCCAAAAGTTGCTAAATTAGAGTTTTGTAGGAAAATTCAACTCAACTTTGACCAAGCATAACTTTCTCATACTTTATCAAAAATGACCCATCAAAAGCTCATTTTGAATAGGATGTAATTCCCTACAATTCATCTTCAGCTCCCAAGTTCAAAATATGCACTCACAAGAAGATATGAAATTGGACATTATAGGTCATTTTGAAAAGTCAACAAAAACACCTTTTAGGTCATAGCTTCATACATGAACATGGAAGACTAAATTGAGATGAGACCAAAAGGGTTGCTTAGAGGACAACCTAAGATTTCTAAAAAGTTCAAGAACACATCTCTAGGGTCAAAATTGAGAGAGTTATGCATTGGCCAAGTTGACCCTTTTTGCAAAATTGCCAGAAGTCAAATGTGTCCAAAATTGCATTTTTTGCTAAATGGGCCCAACTTTTTATGCTTGCACTGAGTTTGTAATGTGATCCAAGACCCATGAGCCTTTCCACTTGTCATTCTTTTATTTTTGTTATTTATTTTGATTTTATTTCATTTAAATCAAATAAAATCAATATAAAATAATGAAAATATCAAAAATCAATAAAACCTTGAGATTTTGTGCATGATTAGATTCATTATATAGTTGGAGACAAGATCAAATTGTGCAAGGCTTCATATGGACAGAAAAGATTGAAATTTCTTGTTTTGGAAAGATTTGGTGCAAGGATGAAATCATTGATCAATCTTCATAATTGGAAAAGATTTGATACAAACTTTAACCCTAATGCACTCTAGTATACATAAGAAATGAAGGCAGACCAAAAAGAGAGGTTGCAGGCATGCAAAGGCAGAGAACCAATTGCAAAAATTCAAGGAAAAAAGTGCAAACCAAATTCCAAGTTGCAGGCTATCTCAAGCCATTCTAACCATACCAATCATTTGTTGGACGTCCCAGGATCGTGTTTCAATCGTTAGTAAGCCTGCCCACGCTCAGAACACCCTGTAACATTCACACAGTTTGCCTATTTTCTTGAATTCGAATATATTGATTCTGGCATATTTAGCATGATTGATTAGAATATTTATAATCTTTGATATGTTTTCAAGCTAATGACTATATCCAATTGCATTTTTATTGACTGAACGTAAAAATGCCATGGCTAGGGTTTATTCTTTGTTTTTAGGGGTTTCTTATACATGAAAAATTGGGCATTGATAATGGTACCATGATGCTCGTGGGGTTGAAACGAGTTAATTGGTACCATTGGTTTTCATTTATCATGCGCGTAGAGGATTGTTGAAATGCACAGGGGCTAAACCTACGCTTAATGTCTGTAGGTAAAAGTTACAAAACTTACAGCGACAGTGGGAGGAAGAAGATGGATACGTGGTGCTCCCTGACTTGCCAGTTTGAATTTCGCGCGTTTCAAAGTTTAACATTTTGTTTTATTATATAATATTTGTTTGTTATTGTACATACAACTAAAATAGCCAGCTCAGTTAGTAAGCGTGCAAAGGAGGAATGTATAAGGACCTGGGTTCGATCCCCAGGTTCCTTATTTGCTTCATATTATTTTTCAATGAAGGATCAGGTACACCTCACGCTCCAAGATCCACCTTGTGCTATCTAGATCTGACCGTTAACCCATCAAGGCTTCAGATCCAACGCCTTCTCCCTGGAGGACCACCATGCGCCCCAATCAAACGTAAACGTGGGATTGAGTAAAGTCAACAAGGCCAGAAGCTTGTTGGGCCAAGAAATTGCAATCAACACCCCGTCTTTTGCTAATGCTATCAGGCCCATTCTTTTTTTTTTCTTTTCTCTAATTTACTTCTTTTATTTAATTTAATTTGCTTAATTATTTTTAACAAAATTAATCTCTTTTTTCACAAAATCATAAAATCAAGAGTTTTACAAAAAAATTAGAATTAGTTTTTTTTAATCAAATTTAATTTAATATTAGTTTAATTTAATTTAGGGAAACTCTAACTTTTTTTTATATAATTAAAACCAATTAGAAAAATTAGGGTTAAACTTTTGATTGAGGTTCCCTTTTTTTTTCAATTGAGCTTTATTTCCTCAAAATAACAAAAACGACAAAAAAATGATTTTCCCTTTAAATTACAATTAGGTATAGTTGGGGTCAAAATCCTAGTTATCTTATATTCGATTCATCGCGCGTTTTTTATTATTTCTTGCAATATTGATGTAACTGTCTACGGTATGTAATAGTTTAATCTAGGATTTTCTTTATTTATCGTCTTTTACGGGTTTTTTGGCTATGTAATTAATCCCTATCCCGAAGGCTTGTAATAGCGTAGGTTTATTTTCTCGCATTTTAGTTCTCGCAAATATTAACTGTTTAGATGTATGTTAATAGGATTGTATGACAAGATTGCATGATAATTTAAAACGGCTAGAAAACCCTAATGTGCAAAGATAATAACTGAAATCAAATCACTCGCACATGTGCACTCCTAGGGTATACTCTCACTTCGGTTGCCTTCGGTAAACAATCATTAAGTATAGGGTGTCTTAGTGGTTGCCCTCCTGTCTAACAAAGATCAAAAGTCCCGTTCAGAAATGTTACCTCGGAAATGTCGCCTCAGAATAGTTTCCTCGAATATGATCTTAAGACTTTAGGGTTATTACTAAGACGTCCTAACATTGCTTTAGTGATCGTACGTCCCTTACAAATTGACCCTTACAACTCCAACGACGGTGCTTCCTATTTCTCAATAGTGGGATAACATTGTCTAAAGGAAACAAGAATAGAAACGATCCTTTTTCGAGTACGTAGATGCTAGTAGGTACTTGGTCAAATCAAACTTTTCACACTTACACTTTTCAAAACAAATTTTCAAAACAAACGTTGTCACACCCTTGAGGACTGATACAAGGGTTATCACGAAGCAAAACATTTTCAAAGCAAGCACGCACGCAAGCAATTTTAAAAAGATGAGCAAGTACGTAAGATCCCATGGAAAACCATGGATAGAAAGGGTGCTAACACCTTCCCTTTCTATAATCTACCCCCCGTACTCAAAAATCTCGAAAAAAGGTTTTTTCTGTTCTTTTTCCTTTTGCCATTATTGGATAAAATAAAAGTCGGTGGCGACTCTTGCTTACCACGACATTTTGCGAATGTAAAACACAAACCAACATTTTCAAAAACAGTCGGTTCTGCCACCGTATTACATGATCTTTCTCACATGATTTGTTTTAGCAGTGCAACTGACTTGCCACCGAAATATCCCGAGAGTCGAATCTCCATGAGTGTAGCATCGAGTATCAACTAACTTAGGACTGCACCAAAGCCGACCATATCACTACCTTCTAATGGCTAAGTTGGATCGATCAAGATTCTAAAGGTCAGTTAGTGCTTATGACACCACGTGGCAGCCTAGTATTCTCCCTGAATGACTTGAGGGACACCAGTACAAACCAAAGCGTTGCACTAACATAGCCGTCACTTCAACCATATTGGTCTACGCCATACAGTTTCCATGATCTATAACTACTTACCTAAAGGTACCCCTAGATCCGGGTATAGGATATTTGCAAAAATAAGCCCGAGCAACCCATTAACGATAAAGAAAGTAACTCAAACAAAGCAGATAAAATGATCTAACTCTAAGGTAACCCCTCTTTTAATTCATTTTCCCCAGCAAAGTCACCAGTTCAATAATACTGTGGAAGAACTGACTTGGTTTTGCATTTTATTGTAAATATTACAGATAACAAGAGTTTCCACCGACTTTTCTTTTATCCAATAAGGAAAGGGTGAAAAGAATAGGAATGACCTTGAAGATTTTGAGTCTAGGGGTAGGTTATGAAAAGGGAAGGTGTTAGCACCCTTTTCATCCATAGTTATCTACGGGCTCTTAATCCCTAGCTCACTTTTTGAAAATGCTTCGTGTCGTGTGTTTGAAAATATTTTGGGGAAGTTGAACTTTGTAATGATTCTTCTATCTGCCCTCGAGAATACGTATAAAGTGTTTGTTCAAAAATATTTTTGAAGAGTGTAATTGTGTGAAAAATGATATGATTTTGAAATATTTGTGAGCAAGCGATTAACAACGGTTTACCTACTCAATGTCTTTCTTGTAATTTCCTCCTCCTTTAAATAGTTATATCCTACCATTAGTTAGTAGGAAGCCCTATCGTTGGATGTGAAGGGACAGGCGTGGGTCACCGTACACTTATTGAAGGCAACTTGTAAGGATGCTTGAACAATTATCGTTAAGGGACTCGATCATTTATAGAAGGCAACATTGAAAGGGTCATCGAGGGACTATGATCTTTATTTTCGAGGGGCTTTGCTAAAGCGTCCCCACGTTCAAGGGACATGACTATTTTTACGAAGACAACAAGGGAGGTTACCCTAGAGGTGTGAGTGTGCAAGTGATTTGTGATTCATTTATTTTAATATTTGATTAGGGTTAGATATCGTTTGTTTTTATCTTTCCATACATGACCTAATTACTAACAGTAATAGTAAGATAGTAAAGCAGTAAATGTGCAGAAAGTAAAAAGCGGAAAGTAAGCCCTAGACTATTACAATGCTTCAGGGCAACTACAAAATGGTAGAGTGCAGAAAATAAACCCTAATTACTATTACAAACTGTGAGCAGTTAAAATAATCGGGAAAAATGCGAGGAGAATGAACTACGCAACATGTAAGAATAGGAAAAAGGAAAACGAAAGTATTTTTGGTGATTTTTTGATAAAAAAGTTTTAATGATCAACCTAAAAAACCCTAATTAATTTTAATTAAAAAGAAATTTATTAATTAAATTAAAAGCCTAAACCCTAATTTTGATTAGTGTTTGTAAAAAGGTTTTTTGAAAAAAATAGGTTTGTTAAAAGGTTTTTGGTTTGATGAATTTAGGGTTTGAAAATGAAAAATTTGAGGGAAACACATGGAAAAAAACAAAGTTTAAAAGAATACTGCGAGGGGTGGGTGTTGAACCCACGCTCTTTGCTCTTTCCACCAGCACTTTCACCATTAGGCTAGGCGCGCGCCTGTGTCAAAGAATGGAAGCAAGTGCACTTTGTTATCTTCCTGCAAAACATAAAATTATGAAAAACTCAAAGTGCCAAAAGCAGAGATCGAACATGTTCCCTTTCATAGTAAAGCCTTATCGCGCACGTTTTAACCATTGGGCTGGTGATACATCCATTGTATAAAACAAAACAAAGCATATATAATATAAAAACATTGCATGAATGAGAGAGGTGTCGAAGCCCTAGCTCTGGTCGTCTTCTTAAATCAGGGTCTGCGATTCAATGGGACTATCATCTTGGCCTTAATCGTAAGGGTTTAGGAGCTACAAAGAAAATTGCATGGATCAATGTTAACATGGCTTTGCATTATTCAACCATTATGGAGCTCTCATAATAGGTCATTCTTGCATTGTTGAACCTCAGGAACACGTTAAATGAGTTATTACATATTAAAACACAAGGAAAAAATCTATGCAATTCATGCAATATCAAAACCGATGCAGCATGTATGTACGTTTTTGTGCCCTTTTGATCATGGCAATCGATCTAACCTTACCCTCTTGTGTCCCTGGAAGTGAATAGACTGGTTAGGAGACCTTGAAGTTGGCTTTAACTAGGGTTCTAAGGTTGCCCTAGTTTGAATGATTTTATTATTTTTTGGAAGTGGTTTACTTGCACGAGTTTTCATGGTCAGGGTTTGTATGAATGAAGTGAATATATAGCTTGCATTTAGGTCAGAATAACATGGGCTTGGACTCTTGTAATAAGCCTTATTTTTATTTTATTTTATTTTGAATTTTAAATAAATAAAAATAAAAAATAAAAAAATAAAAACCCAAGGAGGTGCATGAGTAAGATCTGAAGTGTATATGAAGTGTAGAACACGTTTGATCTTTGAAACAAAAGCCCATTAGCCCAAAAAATCAAGTTTGCTCAATTTGAACTTCATACATTTGCTTAAAAATTCCCAACTTGCACTAGTCATAATTCTCTAAATTTTCATCTTTTGAAGGTAATCTTTGACTTTTTGGAAATCTCAAGATGCCCTTTATAATCCCTATTTTTATCATTTTTGCATTTGAAGACTTTATCCTTATGTAAGTTTCCTTGACAATAAGTGTCTTTTGTTGACATTTGAATTGACCTATAATGTATTGGCCCATATCTCTCAAATGAAGCATTTTTTGGACTTGAGATTTGATAGATAAACTTGTAGAGAATTGAATTTCCTTCACAATGAGATTTGGTTGAGAAAAATTTGATGAAGCATGTGAAAGTTATGCTTGGTCAAAGTTCAGTTGATTGCTCCTTAGGAAACCCTAATTTGGAAACTTTTGACTTTTGATGATTTGAGAGTTTTCCTTGATGAATCATGATCAACCCTTGATAAAATGATGAATGTGACTTAAAAATCTTGACATTGACCAAAAACCTTTGAGGTTTGACTGTATGTTGACCATAATTGACATTTTGTCCAATATAGTTGATTTTCAGTCATTTGAGCCATTGACTGAGCAAACTTGTGATGCAAAGCATAAAACTTGGTATGAGCATTCTTGGAGACATATAAGAGACCATGGGATATATCCAAAGCATTAGTAACCCAATCTTCCTTGAGAAAGATGAAACCCTAATTGTAGGTCAATTGTTTAGGAGGAGAATTTGTCTGACCAATTCTTAAGCAACCTTGAGCATTTAAGAACCCTAGGAGAATGTCTTGAGTAATAAGGGAGGGAAAATTTTGAGGTACAACAGATTCCAAGGTGCCTTGTTCAAACTTAGGCCAAATGAATCCACTCGTGTGTTTCTGAATTTTATTTATTCCAAATATTTCTTTCATGGCAAGGAATCAAATTCAAAAAGAACCAACTCAAAAGGATGTCTGAGCTGATAAATGGCATTGAGGTAAAGTTGAGTTCGTGACACTGATTTGCAGGTCTGGCATTAGGTCAAACATGTCATGAACTAGCTTTTGTGCATAAAAGGCCTTTGAGCAATTTCAAAAATTGATGGACTTAGATGCTAAATTGGAATTTGATCCTTGAAGTAAAGTTGTAGAGGACATCAAAAGGGACATTTGGCCCAAAGAAGGCCTCAAAAACATTGAGAAATTAAGAATTTATGCTCTTTGGGCCAAATGACATGCCATACTTGAATTTTAGGTCAACCAACCATGTTCTAACTTGACTTTTCTTACATTCAAAGGCTCAATGATAATCCTTTTAATACAACTAGAAAATCATGAACCAAACTTGAACTTCTTTTGGCCAAACAATGTTGAATGAAGCTTGGCATGAATATGGACTAAGATTATAGGTCATGCCTTGAAGTATAAGCTTTGATGGACCACTTGTTGACCAAACATTGATCTTGAGAACCAAAAACCTAATTTAGCAACCACGCCTGATCCTTTGATTGAAAACCATACCTTCCATAAATAGTAAACAAAGCAAGACATAATTTTGCATTTTTAATAAGGGTTAGTAAAGCATAAAGAATAAAATCAAAAAGAAACATAATGGGTACTTGGTGATCTCTCTCAAAAGACAAACTCAAATGTTAGGAGGATACCATGCTTGTGATCTTGATGAAATGCAAATGATGATAAGTGTAATCTTAGGGGTAAAATTTAGGGTATGACAGATGCCACTATTTAAGTTTCTTCTATCCATAGATATAAAGTTTGAAACTCTTTGTATCGATGCGATTGAAGATACTAAAATACAGAAGACCTAAATTTTATCCCTAAGATGTCGCAAAAATGCTTATGTTATGCATGCAAATGACATAACTCTATGTGAAAAACTCTAGAAGAGACCAAACTCTGAGTAGATGAACTGTGACTTCAAATCTTCTGGAGAAAAATCAAAGAAAATAGTTTGTTAGGGAGACAGAACTCGCTGGAGAAGACATGATGCAACAAACAAAAATGGAAAAATCTGTCGGGGACATGCAACAAGGCAAGACATGCTGACTCTACGGGGAACAAACCCATGAGTAGTCAATTGGAAAAAGGAATTACTAACAACTCATAGTTGAAGGAAGTAAACAGGGTCTGGACATACTACCAACTCATAGATGAATGCAGTAAGCAAGATAATATCAACTCATAGATGGCGGTAAACTACCAATTCATATATGAAGGTAGATAAACAAGACATAACTGACTCATAGATGACATTAAGAAATAGGTAATGTCGACTCATAGATGGTAGTATACAACCAACTCATAGATGAAGGTAGATAAATATTGAAGCGGTAAAGCAGCAAGCAAAAGTAATTATTTATTTATTTTTATCATATTGTCTCCACAGGGATTAGTGGTTACTAAATTTCCGTTCGACAAGTCTCACGTTTATGAGTTTGGATTAAAATGGGTTTAAAGTAAATGTGGGAATTAAAACTTATGAACAAAAAAATAATTCATTCTTTGGAGAGTAGAGACTCCCGAGATTGAACTTCACATACCCATTAAATACTTAAACTTACTACTCAGTTGAAATCAACCTAAACTACTAGTCAAAAGCACCACGTATCACTCACACAGAGGTTATCTCTAACACAAAGTGAGATATCAATTGTATTGCTCTCGGAAGTGATTCTGCGTACAACTCAAACAACACTGAGGCATTAAGAGATGACACTCATGTGAATATTATGTACTAATCTATTTCTAAAATAAAACCCAATAGATGTTCATCCTATATTCGGATTCGAGCCGTACATGTCTGCAGCAACCCAAACCTAAATAAAGCAAAAAATCACCAATATTGATTTGTAAAGAAAGCATCAAACAACACCATGAGTAATAAATATACATATAAATAAATCATACATACAAAAAGACCTAACAAAATATGGTTGCAAAGAGAAGAAACCAAATCTCTCACGGTGTTAATCACGATTAACCAAGCTCCCAACCCCAGATCATCGAATTACAAGCCACAAATGTTGTTTTCTAGGCTCTAAAGACCAAAAAATGAACTTGATGGTGCTGGGACTCAAAAATACCCAACCCATAACCTAAAAATGTGTTTGGAACTCTATTTATACACTTTGAAACCCGCAGACCGTGCTTTGCCATGAATTGAGAATCATAACTCTGATTTACGCACAATCATAAGCATTAGAAAGCTTATTCAACGCTATACCTAACAATGACTAAATACCGTGATTTTATGAATATTTTAAATATGTGAAAAGCTTATTCTTTGCTCTGTGTGTTCTCTTTTATTTCTCAAAATCACATCTTTGAAGTTGTGTCTTCGACTCTTATTACTCCATGCTCCAATTGTGAATAAATACCTACAAAAGAGATGAAAATGATCAAATAATACAATATTTACACAAAAACACGATTATACTCAATATGTACAAATACACACATAAGTTGAGGTTTATTTAAAGGATTACAAAAAAATGAGTCGATAAGTGCCACTAAAATATACACAAATATAACAAATATTTTTCACTTATCAAACTCTGCCCAACTTAAATCATTGTTTGTTCTTAAACAAAGTCAAACAATCTAAAGAACAAAGAAGTAACAATCAAAGAATCATGAATCAACATGTTTTGAAAACGGAAAACAAATGTATGATTCAACAAAAACGTTCAAGAAAAGTAAACTTCCCATTATCCTGCAATGACAACATGAGAACGAAACGAATTCTAAGTACAAAATTCATACTAAACATTCTAAAACAAAACATGTGTAATCATGAATCACATCTAGCAATAATTCATCGAGGGATGAAAAACACACAAAGGTGAGGATTTGACACTCATCTATAATCTTGCAAACAATAGACTAAATTATGCATTCATACAAAAGTTCACATTAAACATACAAAAAAGGAATCACAAGGGCTTTTCAAGGTTGTAACGTGGCTTGGTTAACAAACAAAGGGGAAAATCCTAAAGCTAATTGAAACAAAAACTTTCCTAAACCCAAGGGAGTGATCAACTCACAAAAGTTCAAGCACAAAATCTCAATCAAACTTCTTCTACAATCCCAAGCGTTACACCAAACACACCTTACTTATTAACACAACATTATTCTACTCTTTTTGTTTTTCTTTTTCAAAACTTTATCAACTTTTTTCTTTCTTTTTCTTTTATTTCTTTTTATTTTCATTTTATTTTCAACCTCATAGCAATCAACACATAAACAAACAAACATTGCTCTTCCCAACTTGAATTCAACCAACATCAAAGTGTGAATAGTCCCTACTTTATAAGGCAAGGCAAAAATTCAAACCATAAATCATGGTTGAGGGTTCAAGAAAACAAAGAATCAACATACATTCAAAAAGGTGAACTAAATAAGCATAGACAAGCATGAAGTTCAAAAACAACATGGACATTGGAAAAAAGGCTCAAAGGGGTTAACAAATGCTCACACACTCACATGGTGAATTGACAATTTGGTTAGGTAGTTATGCTCAAAATGAAACAAAATGCCTTGATCCTTTTCATGCTTTCATACAATCAACACAAATAAAAGATTTAACATAATAAAATCCAGTTAAAATAAGAATTGTGGTCTCCAACATATGAATAATGGAAAACTTCCTCATATTTGGGGGTAAAAAGGAACTAAAGTGATTCAATCAAAAATAAGTAAGTAAAAGACTAAATGACATGGAATTTGGACAAATTATAAGTTTCATAAATATGTTATGTTGTAGAAAGTGATAAGTGAGTACCTAGCGTGTACTAACTTCAAGAACTATCATTATCATACATCCGCAAGTTGAAACAATCAAACTCGAAAAATTACCTCAAAATTCCTCAAGATATCAGACCAAAATTAAAGTCCAAACAACAAACAAAATAATTAGTAAATACTACTATTATGTACTCTAAATATCCTAGGTGAAAGTGGGATAGTGAAACAAAAATTTCACAAGCAAGCAGTAAGGCGCACTTAGCCCCACAGACTACATTTAGCACGCTACACCAGAAAACGTGCATTCAGCATGTACAGACCGCGCTCAGCACAAGCAGGTTTGTGCAAAAAAATCAGAATTGCAACTGATTATCCCATGCTACACATCCACTACGACATACACAACTCAACAACAAGACACACATAGTTACAATGCATTATAACCACTAAACAACCGGGTGAAAGGGAATTAAACAAGTTAAAAAATTAGGATTTGAGAATTTTAAGAACTGGTCTAATTGCAACTTGTTTAACCAACATTCACCATACTACCTATACTGCTACAATGAAAAATAATACATAAACAAAAACAGAAAAACATACTTATTTTACGTCGTTAGCTTGATGTCTTTATTGTGATATCTAGTGACTTCCTCAAATCATGCCATGGCGTTGCCACACCATGCAAACCCTAAAGAACGCGTCCTATCCAAACACTTGAACAAACATTACGAAAGCAAAAAAATTCACAACAATAATTGAACAACATTGATATACTACACATATTTACACAAACTTGAACATAAATAAAAACAAACACATATATGCACAAGTATGAAAAACATGTAACATATACAATTTTGGTAAACATAAACAAGTATCAATGTAAACAAGTTTCTATTTACACATTATAGACAATATGAACATTATGTGCAAAACTCAAAAACAAATAAACTATCACAATGCGATCCAATAAGAACAATAATCCCCAACAACAGCGCCATTTTGATGAAATTATAAAGCAAAAGTAAGTATTTATTTTGTTTTATCATATCGTCTCCACAGGGATTAGTGGTTACTGAATTGTCGCTCGATAAGTCTCGCACTTATGAGTTTGGACCAAAATGGGTTTAAAGTAAATGCAAGAATTAAAACTTATGAACATAAAAAAGGATTCATTCTTTGGAGAGTAGAGACTCTCGAGATTGAATTTCAACCTAAATTACTCATCAAAATCATCACGTATCACTCACACAGAGCTTATCTCTAACGCAAAGTGAGATATCAACTGTATTGCTCTCGGAGGCGATTTCACGCGTAACTCAAACAACACGAAGACATTAAGAGTCGACACTCACGTGAATACTAAGTACTAAAATATTTATAAAATCAAAAATCAATATATGTTCACCCTAAATTTCGATTCGAACCGTACATGTCTACAGTAACCCAAACCCAAATAAAGCAAGAAATAACCAATAATTAAAGAAAGCATCAAACAACACCATGAGTAATAAATATACATATAAATAAAGCATAATTACAAAGATCTATAACAAAAGATGGTTGCAAATAGAAGAAAATGAGAAGAAACCAAATCTCTCATAGTGTTAATCATGATTAACCAAGCTCCCGATCACAGATTATCCAATTACAAGCCACAAATATTGTTTTCTAAGCTCTAAAGACCAAAAATGAAGTTTATGGTATTGGGACTCAAATACACCTAACCCTTAACCTAAAAATATATTTGGAACTCTATTTATACACTTTGAAACCCGTAGATCGTGCTAGGCTCGCACAGAGGGCGCTCAGCATGCTCCTTGTTGTTCTGAAAAAAATCAACATTGTGTTTTTGTCATAACTTGAGAATCGTAACTCCGATTTACACACGGTTGGAAGCTTTGGAAAGCTTATTCGACGCTCTATCTAAAAATGACTAACTATCATGATTTTATGACTATTTAAAATATGTGAAAATTTTATTCTTTACTTTGTGCATTTTCTTTTATTGCTCAAAATCGCATTTTTGAAGTCGTGTCTTCGGCTCTTATTACTTGATGCTCCAATTATGAATGAATACCTACAAAAGATATGAAAAACTATCAAACGATACAATATTTACATAAAAACATGATTATACTCAATATGTAGAAATACACACACAAGTTGAGGTTTATTCAAAGGATTACAACAAAATGAGTCGATAAGTGCTACTAAAATATACACAAATATAACGACTATTTTGCACTTATCAATAAAAAAGACATAACTGACTGATAGATGATGATTAAGAAATAGGTAATATTTACTCATAGATGACGGTATACTACTAACTCATAGATGAAGATAGTGAAACATGATTGAATTGATAATAAGCTTCCCAAAACTTTTAGTATTCCATCTAGAATGGATCTCAGCTTCTTCTTTGACCAAGTATTCCACCTGGAAAGCGTAACAAACCTCCCAAAACTCTCGGTATTCGCCTGGAACGGGTATCAGTTTCTTATTTAACCAAGGATTCCCCTTGGAAAGGGCCACAAACTTCCCAAAACTCTCGGTCTTCGCCTGGAACGGGTCTCATTTTCTTCTTTAACCAAGGATTCTCCATGGAAAGGACCATAGATGATTAGGGATAAAGAATCAATAACTCTGTTGGGGATGCTTAAAAGACATCTAAGCGGGTTATATTGCTGAAGATTTAAATCTTTGTTGGATAAATAAATCCAGCGTCTCCCTTAGATATTCAACGAGCTTAAAATCCCAACCCATGTTAAGACCCTAAGAGGCTCATACTATAAGGAAATAAGGTTACACCCTCACTAACAACAATTGCTTTTAGCACAGTGGTAAGCGCTTAATCCAGTAAAGTGGTATCAGAGCTTGGTTATGGGTTCAACTCCCACTGGCTGACACTGGGGGTAAGATTGTTGGATAAAAAAAATCTAATGTCTCCCTTAGGGATTCAACGGGCTTAAAATTCCAACCCATGTCAAGATGCTAAGAGGCTTATACTATTTGGAAATAAGGTTTCACCCTTACTAAAAGAAATTGCTTTTAGCGCAGTGCTAAGCGCTTGATCCAGTAAAGGGAATCAATCAATAACAGTTAATGGTGATCTTGTGTTTATATGAATGCTTCTTCTTGAGCAATCTACGAGAAACATCTCCTTGCTTCTTCTATTTCATCCGAAGAATTGTAAGAACAAAAAGTGTTTCTACATATGGCCTTGATATTTTGATGATAACTTTACATGTTATCTTAGAATAATCGTGTACACTAATGGTTTCGTTCTAGTGTGTAGCTACTGCTATAATTTTGTACTCTAGTATAAGGCTTGTAACGTCATCAGGTTCTGAACATACACTACTGGAAGAAAACAGGTGGTTACGTGTTACAGTTGAAGTCAAGGTTATGAATCTATCTTTTGCAACATGTCTAAGAAAAGTTAATACAAGAGGTTCTAATCATGACTTTATTGTTAAGTTTTGGAGGCCTTCTAAAGCTTTGCTTCTATGTGTTACAAGTTATAAATATTATGAAGACAAGGGTTTACTGAACAAGTTCGGATAATCTGAAGAAAAGTAAGTTCTTACAACCAAGTGCTGAAGACTTTGAAGACAAGGTTCTGTGTGACAAGTTCTGAATAATCCAAGACTTAAGTTCTAAAGCTTAAGAAAGATTTTTATACAACAAGCTTCAACGGTCAACTTTAAAATATCTGAAGCCTCTGAAAATAAGAAGAAAGTTCAAAATGATTAATGTGTGGTGGTGTACAAAAAGGTACATGAAGTGTTTGTGACCTCTATTCTTCTAGAGTGGCGCAAGGATTGACCTTTCATACTTTATTGTGACCACTGTCATTATGAATGTTGAGAACTAACAACTATATTTACAATTACCTTTCTACCCTTTCAACGGATCTCTTTTACAAGCTATAAAAGGAAGACCTGGAAGCTGAAGAAAAGTAAGAAACAACACTATAATGACAAATCTATCAGTTCAAATTAAACTCAATAAAACTACACCAAAGTGTTGTGCAAACTCTGTAGATAAATCATTTATGTATAGCTTTGTAAATAAGCAAGGAGTTGTTGCTAGTATCTTGTAATAGAATACTTATGTGTTTTTCATTGTATTGAAACGTCCGTGTAATCTACTCACAAGAAGAAAATTTGTAATACACTAAAAATACTCAACTGTTATTGAATGATACCTTGAGAGACTAAGTGAAGGTCTGATCTCAAGAAGACTCATGTTGTGGCTTGAGTGGATTTGCAATAAGGGTCGACAAACTTACTGGGGGTACCAATAAGGTTGATCAGACTTATTGTGGGTTATTGGGTAATCAATTTGGTTATAGTGGATTAAGTCCATGTTGAAGAAAAAATCATCCTTGAGGGGGATGGATTGGAGTAGCTTAGTTAACAGCGAACCAGGATAAAAGTCATCGTGTTCATTTACTATTATGTTCTAAGCTAACTTGTTTTGTCACCAACGAAAAGATTTAATTTGGTGAAACCAAATTCAACCCTCCCCCCTTGTTGTGTTTCTCACACCTTCAGTTGGCATCAGAGCTCTGGTTCTGGTATTAATAGCTATCAAACACTTAACTGTGTCAGATAAAGATCTAGACAAGTTTTTTCGTTGAAGAAACACAATGGTTGAACACAAACTAATTGTTGCTGCAACAAATTCAAACAATAAAAGTTACAATGTTAAACCTCCCATATTTGATGGAGAAAAGTTTGAATATTAGAAAGATAGATTAGAAAGTTTCTTTCTAGGTCATGATGTTGAAATTTGGGATATGGTAGTCGATGGCTATATACCTCACACAAATGATACTAGAAAAGAGATAGCTAGGATAGTTATGACTGATCAATATAAGAAAGATTGTAAGAATCATCATAAAGCAAGAACCATCTTGTTGAATGCAATTTCTTATACTGAGTATGTGAAGATCACAAATAGAGACTCTGTTAAGTCTACATTTGACTCTCTCAAATGACTCGTGAAGGAAATGATCAAGTCAAAAAACTAAGGCACTGACCTTGATTCAGAAATATGAAGCTTTCAAAATGGAAGATGATGAAAGCGTTGAAGTCATGTTCTCAAGATTTCAAACCTTAGTTGTAGGATTAAAAGTACTGAACAAAGGTAACTCAATGGCAGATCATGTGAAGAAGATTATTAGAAGCTTTCCATCCAAATGGAGGCCTATAGTAATTACTCTAAAGCTTGCAAAGGATATAAACTGTTAGAACATAGTTTGATTATACAACCCTTAGTTAGAGTTTTGATGATAACAAATACAAAGAACAAATATGCACCTAAAAATTATGTTATTGTGTATGCAGAAGTTCTGACAAAAGCAACATTAGAAGTTAAGCCTTAAGAGCTACACGCTGAAGCAATCAGAACATACGCTGAAGATTGATGACCAGAACCTGCGCTTAAGTGAAGTAAACTATGTTTTTGAACAAGAGCATAATAATCCAAGTCATCAATGTGCTGAAGTATCAGCAGCAAGCAAGGATGAAAGATTTTGAAGCGTTACTAATCATTCAATACAACATCAATTACAACGGCTTCTTTCAGACAGGATCTTCTCCAAATGGAAACTGAGTTAATGTCATTTAACACGCTTGATGATCAACGTAAATCCATTACCTATATAAACAAGCTCAGTGTTCAAATCATTTACGATTTGCAAAGACTATTCACGAGAATTCAAAAAGCTGCAAGCATTATTCATCATCTTTCCAAGCTCTAATTTTGTGTAAATTATCACAGTTGTGATAACGGTTTTTGTAACGAAAAACAACAACACACATTCTTGTATCTTTGTTTTAAAACAATGTTCCTTGAGATTAACCATATTGTGGTTGTACTCAAGAAGACTTTAACAGTTGTTAAAGTAGTGATTTTAATCCTTTTATGATTAGTTAATTAAGACCTCGTTGGAGAGAGGCGAAATCTCCTTGACGGGTGGACTGGAGTAGTTTGAGATCAAACGAACCATGCTAAAAATACTTGTTATTGTGCTTTTGATTTCAAGTTTTCAATTCAACCCCCCCTTCTTGTGTTTTTCACATCTTCAATTGGTATCAGAGCATCTGGTTCTGAGCTTTAACACTTAACCGTGTTAGTACAAGATCCAAGCTTCAGAAAAACATTATGGTGGGACCAAGCCAAAACATCAGCAATGACTACCATGAAGACAAGGACAAATTCAGTGGCAAACCTCCAGTCTTTGATGGAGAAAACTTTGACTACTGGAAAGACAGAATTGAGAGTTTCTTTCTGGACCATGATGCTGATCTGTGGGACATGGTGACTGATGGGTACACGCACCCAGTGGATGGACGTGGTCAGCGGATAGACAAAAAAATGATGTCTGACCAGCAAAAGCGTGAATTCAGAAACCACCACAAGGCCAGAACAATACTTCTCAGCGCCATCTCATACTCTGAATATGAGAAATATCAAACAGAGAGACTGCCAAGAACATGTTTGACTCTTTGAGAATGACGCATGAAGGCAACATTCAATTCAAAGAAACCAAGGCCCTTGTGCTCATTCATAAGTATGAGGCATTCAAGATGGAAGACAGTGAATCCATAGAAGCTATGTTTTCAAGATTCCAAATACTTGTTGCTGGACTGAAGGTTCTTGACAAAGGGTATTCTATTGCTGATCACGTTAAGAAGATCACCAGAAGCTTACCCAAGCAATAGAGGCCAATGGTCACAACACTTAAGCTAGCAAAAGATCTCAACAAAATATCTCTGGAGGAACTTGTCAGCTCCCTTAGAAGTCACGAGATAGAGCTAGAAGAAGATGAGCATCAAAAGCAAGGTAAGCCACTAGCTTTAAAATCTAACAGAAAATCTGACTCTAAGGTTTTGCAGGCTGTGGAAGAAACTTCTGATGGATCCTCATCAGAAGAAGATGAATTATCTCTTCTCTCCAGAAGGGTGAACCAACTGTGGAAGTAGAGACAAAGGAAATTCAGAAATCCTAGAAGATCAGAGAATCAGAATGAGTCCTCATCCAGATACAGAAAGTCCGAGTCTTCCTCTGGACACAGAAGATCTAAAGGTTCTTCAGGATACAGAAAGCCAAATAACAAGTACATCATCTGCTATGAGTGTAACGAGCAAGGGCACTACAAAAGTGACTGCCCAAGGCTTCAGAAGGAGAATCCCAAAAATAAGTCCTTCAAGGAAAAGAAGAAAATCCTCATGGCAACATGGGATGATTCAGACACCTCTGAAGCTGACTCAGAGTCAGATGATGAAAGAGAAAACATAGCTCTCATGGCAAACATGTCAGAAGAAAGTGAAGCTTCTGGTTCAGACTCAAAATCAGACACTGAAGAGGTATTCCCTAACTTTACCATTAATTTTACTAAGGCTAAACTTGCAGAAAGTCTAAATGAAATTCTGGAAAGGTATCAGTATATCAGAGTCAAATTCAAGAACCTGAAAAGGGATCTTGCCTCTGACTCAGAAAAGTCTGAGAGTCTCAGATTAGAGAATAATGAGTTAAAAGAAAAAATTTCAAAATTATAAAATGATTTGCAAAATTCTCAAAAGGAAACAATCTTAGAGACTCCCAATAATGCTGATGAGATCAACAAAGAGTATGATCACAACTTTCAGAAGTTTCTAGCTAGAAACATAGATAGAAGCAAAATGGCTTCAATGATCTATGGAGTTAGCAGAAATGGCAGAAAAGGGATAAGATATCAAGGTAAGGTATCTACACCTAAATAAGCCATGGACTTAGTCATAAAACGCACACCACTCAATTCATATTTTATATATGGGCACACACATGACATAAAATACACAAGTAATGATTATTCTGTCAAACCAAATTTTAATCAGAATTTTGGTAAAACTAACAAACCAGGACCCAAATAGATATGGGTACCTAATGATAAAATTATATATGTAGCAGATATCTTTAGCAGCAAGGCTAAAACACCAGTCATGGTACCTGGACTCTGGCTGCTCTCGGCACATGACGCGAAGAAGGCATATGTTCCAAAGCCTGGAACTTAAGCCTGGAGGCTACATGGGCTTTGGAGGTAATCAGAGAGGAAAGATCATTGGCTCTGGAACAGTAGGTAATGGAAATCTTCCCTCTATAAATAATTTATTATTAGTTGATGGATTAATGCATAACCTGTTATCCATAAGTCAATTAAGTGATAACGGTTATGATATAATCTTTAATCAAAATTTATGCAAAGCTGTTAGTCAGAAAGATGGGACTATCCTATTTAATGGAAATAGGAAAAACAACATTTATAAAATAAAAATTTCTGAACTAAAGAGTCAGAATGTAAAATGCCTACTTTCTGTTAACAACGAGCAATGGGTATGGCACAGAAGATTGGGGCATGTTAGTATGAGAAGAATATCTCAAATTAACAAACTCAATCTGGTCAGAGGACTTCCAAAGTTGAAGTTCTGCTCAGATGCTCTGTGTGAAGCATGTCAGAAAGGAAAATTTGCAAAACCTGCTTTCAAATCCAAAAATGTTGTTTCTACCTCTAAGCCATTAGAACTTCTGCACATTTACTTATTTGGACCAGTAAAAACTGCGTCTGTCAGTGGCAAGAAGTATGGGTTAATAATTGTAGATGACTATAGCAGATGGACATGGGTAAAGTTCTTAAGACACAAGGACGAGTCACACTGTGTTCCTTGCCTTCTGCAACCAAGTTCAGAATGAAAAAGATCTTAGAATTGTCAAAGTCAGAAGTGATCATGGTGGGGAATTTGAAAATAAAAATTTTGAATTATTTTTTAATGAAAAAGGCATCTTGCATGACTTATCTTGTCCTAGAACTCCCCAAAAAATGGAGTTGTAGAACGAAAGAACAAAACATTGCAAGAAATGTCCAGAACCATGATCAATGAGACTAACATTGCTAAGATCTTCTGGGCAGAGGAAATCAACACAGTGTGTTACATTCAGAATAGAATCTCCATAAGACCTATTTTGGAAAAGACTCCATATGAATTGTGGAAGAACAGAAATCCCAACCTTTCTTATTTTCATCCATTTGGATGCACTTGCTTTATTTGAAATACAAAAAATTATCTGAACAAGTTTGACTCTAAAGCACAAAAGTGTATTATGTTAAGATACTCTGAACACTCAAGAGGGTACAGAGTATACAACACAAAAACATAGATTGTTGAAGAGTCAATCAGTGTTAGGTTTGATGATAAGCTTGACTCTCAAGAGTCAAAGTAGAATGAATTCCTTGCAGGTATGGAAGTTGAACTTATAGGTTCTGAAGACAACTCGTCAGAAGTTCTCAACAGAGACGCTACCACAACATCAAAAAGAGTTATTGCAAGCAATCCAGCACCTTCAGTTGATCAACTTCAGAAAAGGCTAACCAGAAGCAGCATACCTCACCAGAAGATAAAATATTGGGAAAGAAGGATGATCCAATCAGAACAAGATCAACATTCAGAAACTCTGAAGAATCCCTCATGGGACTGGTCTCTCTGATTGAGCCAACAACAATTAATGAAGCACTTCTGGACAATGACTGGATTCTGGCAATGCAGGAGGAATTGAATCAATTCACCAGAAATGACGTATGGGATTTGGTTCTCAAACCAAAAGGATTCAATGTCATTGGAACAAAGTGGGTGTTCAGAAACAAACTGAACGAGCAAAGAGAAGTCATCAGAAACAAAGCACGACTGGTAGCACAAGGTTATAGTCAGCAATAGGGGATAGACTATATAGAAACCTTTGCTCCAGTTTCTAGGTTAGAATCTATCAGACTTTTAATATCATTTGCTGTAAACAATGGCATCACTCTGTATCAGATGGATGTCAAAAGTGCATTCTTAAATGGCTATATAGATGAAGAGGTATATGTGCACCAACCCCCTGGGTTTGAGAATTCCAAACACCCAGAATATGTTTTCAAACTAAAGAAGTCACTATATGGTCTGAAACAAGCTCCTAGAGCTTGGTATGAAAGACTAAGTAACTTCCTGTTAGAAAAGGAATTCACCAGAGGGAAAGTGGACACAACCTTATTCTGTAAGACAGTTAAGAATGACATTTTAGTATGTCAGATTTATGTTGATGACATCATCTTTGGATCTACTAAACCCTCTCCAGGAAGAGAGTTTGCTAAATGCATGCAGACAGAGTTTGAGATGAGCTTAATGGGGGAACTCAAATTCTTTCTGGGCATTCAGATAAACCAAACTCCAGAAGGAACTTACATTCATCAGAGCAAATATGTCAGAGAACTTCTGAAGAAATTTGATCTCTCAGAATGTAAGCCCTCAAAGATTCCAATGCATCCCACGTGCATTCTGGAAAAGGAAGAGGCAAGTAAAAGGGTAGAACAAAAGGTATACAGAGGTATGATTGGCTCTCTCCTCTATCTGACGGCTTCAAGGCCTGTCATTTTATTTAGTGTTTGCTTATGTGCTAGATTCCAATCAGATCCTAGAGAATCTCACTTAACAGTAGTTAAGCGAATTTTCAAGTATCTGAAAGGTACTACTAATCTGGGTTTGTTTTATAGAAAATCAAATGATTACAGCTTAGTAAGATACTGTGACGCTGACTTCGCTGGAGAAAGAGTAGAACGTAAAAGCACTTCTGGAAGCTGCCAGTTTCTGGGAGAAAATCTGATCTCATGGACTAGCAAGAAACAGACCACAATAGTACTATCAACAACAGAAGCGGAATACATAGTAGCTGCTGGATGTAGCACGCAAATGCTCTGGATGAAAAGTCAACTTGAAGACTTCAACATATTTGACAGCAACATTCCCATCCTCTGTGACAACACTTCTGCTATATGTCTCAGTAAGAATCCGATTTTGCATTCTAGGTCTAAGCATATAGAAATAAAACATCATTTTATTAGGGACTATATTCAGAAAGGGATTCTTAGCTTAAAATTTATTGACACAGACCATCAATGGGCTGATGTCTTTACAAAACCTCTTTCTGAAGATAGGTTTAACTTCATTCTAAAACATCTCAGCATGAAGTTATGCCCAGAATAAAATGTTTTATTTACATATCTTAACCTTCAGAACTTTATTATTTTCTGTGAACAACTGATCAACCTATCTTTAGAGTTTAGAAGTACAGATTGCATCAGAATCTATCCATGAAGATCTGAACGTTTCATTTCAAGGATAGAAGCGTGCAGTTCACATCATCAAACAGTTGTCATCCTCTCATCAGCTACTTTCTGAGGCTGAACACGCGTTCAATTTCCGAAAGGTCAAAGACGCTGATTGGGTGCATTGAGACACTTGTCAAGGGTAACCGTTCAGTATCTTTCTAAATCCCCTAATTTCAGGTGTCATTAATGCATATAATCATGACTAATTTTTTCTCTTTCTTACTGTTTACGTTTTCAATAAACCTATTGAAACTCAAATTTTACTTTTTACATTCACTTCTTGTTACTCTCATCAACATTTTCTCTCGTTTCAAGTTCCTGCTTTCAAAACCACCTTTCATCTTCCTCAAAATCCCGTGTGAACAATGGCTTCTTCAAGTGTCAAAAATGTCAGTGCTCATGAATCTGCTTCAATGGAACAATATGAAGAACCCCACAGAACTCTCCTCACACCTATTGATAATCTGGAACTTCTCTCTGAACAGATTATTGACTTTGAAAGCTTGCAAGAAAATGGCTTCAACCTGTATGAAGATGTTACAGCACAAGGATGGAACAAGTACTTTGACCGTCTTTTGGGGCCAACATTTCCCATTCTTGTCAAACAATTCTGGATACATGCTTCTTCTTCAAATCATCAAGTTACTTCTTATGTCATGGGGAAGAAATCTGTTATTACAGAAGATCTTATTGCAAAGCTTCTTGGATACAACGGTGGTGGTGTCAGATGCATTGACATGGCTGAGAGATGCTCTGACCTAAGATCAATTGCAAAGGAAATTTTTACTCATGGACTACCCTCCAGTAAAATCAGAGATTTGAAGGATCACCACAAAATTTGGGCCAGAATTATTCTAGGGTGCATCAACCACAGGAAGCCCAACAGCTCTCCTGATTATATCCACATTGATCAGCAATTTCTGATCTATTTCATTGCTAAGAGGACAAAGGTAAATCTTCCACACTTGCTGTTTAACCACCTCAGAACAATTATGAAGGAAACAAGAGAAGACGAAAGGACCAAGAGGGATTGGATTCCCTTAGGAAGGCTGATATCAGATATTCTAACAGAGAATAGGCTATTAGAACATCTGACGGAGGCTCGGGAAATCAGCACATTGGAAGCAACTGCTGGGAAGCCTCTGAACACTAAAAATATGAAGAAAATGAAGATCATTGAGAATATCGAGAAGGAACCAACTGTTACCCCTCATGAGACCATTACTTCAAGAAGGATACCTTTGGAGGATTTTCCTTTATTTTCTGAGATAGACTCCAAACCAGAAATAATATTCAAATACCTTGAAGCGTGCAAGGCTAATGGAACCGCTCCAGAAATTAACATTCAGGATTTGCACTAGGCTACTCCAGAGGTTGTTCTAAAGAAATCAAAGAAGAGGAAAGCAACAGGAGAAGGACCCTCTCAGAGGACACCAAAAGCTGCCAAAAAGAAAGGTAATCCCTCCTCTGTTTCTGTTATAGAATCAATAAATGTATCAACATCTGAAACCATGCCTTCACAACCAGAAAATTCATCACCCCAAACCTTTGAAGACTTTGACATAGGGTTTGATACATCTGAAACTCTAGGTCATTTTCTGAATGAACCTCACTCCACCTCTCAAAATCCAAATCCTGAACATGACCAACCAGAACTTGCCAAAGTTCTGTCTGATATTGATTTATTTGATCAAGATTTTTCCTCTCCCTTACCACAAAATCCAAACTCTCAACAACCACCATAAATTCCACAACCACACTCTCCTCAAACAGAAATTCATCAACCAAAAACTTCACAACTTCAATCACCTCAACGAGAAACTCCTCAACCAGAAATACCACAACCAGAAGATCTGAACTCTAACTCACCACAACCAGAAACTCAACCATCTAAAATTCCATCTTCTGATATTCCTGAATCAAAAACCCAACACACCTCCACAAACCAATCTGAAGACTCTCATTCAGACTCTGATACCACAATCCCAATATCTGGAATTACAGAACCTCTTGCGGTTCTCATGCCTCTCACCATCCACGACATTCCAGAAATTCCTTCATCCCTTGAATCCACACCTCCAAACACACATACTAGACCAATTATCATTCCTGACTCTCCCACTCCCTCACCCACTAAAAGTCCAGCTGACAATGTAAGACTTGTCATTGATCCAATTGTGCTAGAAAGATTAGCTTCCATCTCACACAAAACTACCATTCCCAAACCTAAACCAACTGCAACCACATCAGATGTTGGTACAAGTTTGTTGATTTTTGAAACAGGAATGCGGGAATGGATAAATTCTTTGAAGCATGCAAGTCAGGAGATGTCTAATCCTGCTGCTTCTGATTATATGTGGGCAAGTTTCAGAAATTGGCTTAGCTCTGAAACGCTGAAGCTGAAGGAATTGTGTTATGAAAAGGCTCAGCATAACTTTAGTGATAAGCTGAAGGATTTTCAAGACCAAGTTCTGAGTCAACTGTTCAAGAAATATATCCTCTCGCTGGATAATGCTCCCTGGAAAGAGCATCATCCTTCAGATGTAGCTGAACCAGAATCAGAAAGTCTCTCTCTAACTACTGCTCCAGAAGACTTGACTACAGCAGAAGAAATGGTTCACTCAGAAGAAGCTGCAGAATGCTCTGAGCAACGTCAAACTCCTGAAGAGACACCATCTTCCTCCTTAGTCATGCAAACTCTGGAAGAGTTGAAGAAAGAAAATGCTTTAATCCATGCAAGGCTGGATAAGCAGGAGGATACGAACAAGGAGATTAAAAGTATTCTGGGTAAACAAGAAGACGCCACAAAGGAAATCAGAGGCATTTTGGGCAAGCAAGAAGAGTCAAATACTCAGATCAAGAGCTAGCTGGAAGCGTTGTTCACACGTCTTCCCCCTCCTTCTTAGATTTTCTTTTAAAAATTGTTTATCTGTAACTTTTAATTTTACTTCTTTGTTTCTGGAACTTGTCATTGCATTATGTTTTAAATATAATTCATCTATTTCGGGTCTGATTATATTGCCTTTTTGATACATGACAAAAAGGGGGAGAAAGTAAGATATTTTCAATAATGGTTTACCAAGACAAAAGTCTCAAACATTTTGAATTACTTAACCTATACTTTCTGAAAAGTTTGAACAGGTACAAATTCCGATAGAAGATACAGCTAAAACTCTAATGAGAAGGAACTTAAGGGAAGTAATCAACTCAGGGGGAGTTTCTCTTAAACCTTTTGTTCTTTATTTTTCATTGAAAATTCTAGTTTTTGTCATCATCAAAAAGGGGGAGATTGTTAGAACATAGTTTGATTCTACAACCCTTAGTTAGAGTTTTGATGATAACAAATACAAAGAACAAATATGCACCTAAAATGATGTTATTGTGTATGCATAAGTTCTGACCAAAGCAGCATCAGAAGTTAAGCCTTAAGAGCTACACGCTGAAGCAATCAGAACATACGCTGAAGATTGATGACCAGAACCTGCGCTTAAGTGAAGTAAACTCTGATTCTGAACAAGAGCATAATAATCCAAGTCATCAATGTGCTGAAGTATCAGCAGCAAGCAAGGATGAAAGATTCTGAAGCGTTACTAATCATTCAAAACAACATCAATTACAATGGCTTCTTTCAGACAGGATCTTCTCCAAATGGAAACTGAGTTAATGTCATTTAACACACTTGATGATCAACATAAATCCATTGCCTATATAAACAAGCTCAGTGTTCAAATCCTTTACGATTTGAAAAGACTATTCACGAGAATTCAAAAAGCTGCAAGCATTATTCATCATATTTCCAAGCTCTAATTTTGTGTAAATTATCACAATTGTGATAACAGTTTTTGTAACGAAAAACAACACATTCTTGTATCTTTGTTTTAAAACAGTGTTCTTTGAGATTAACCGGATTATGGTTGTACTCAAGAAGACTTTAATAGTTGTTAAAGTAGTGATTATAATCCTTTTGTGATTAGTGAATTAAGACCTCGTTGGAGAGAGGCGAAATCACCTTGACGGGTGGACTGGAGTAGTTTGAGATTAAACAAACCAGGATAAAAATACTGTGTCATTGTGCTTTTGATTTCAAGTTTTCAATTCAACCCCCCTTCTTGTGTTTTTCACATCTTCAATAAACTACACTTATTTAGAAGAACTGATAAGTTCTTTGAGAAGTCATGAGATTGAGCTAGAACAAAATGAACCGTAGAAGAATATAAAATCTATTGCACTCAAATCTGTCAGAAAATATGAGAAGTCCAAAGCTCTTCATGGAGAAGAGACTAAAGATTCATAAGGATATTCTAATGATGAAGAAGATGATTTGTCACTTCAACCAAGAGGGTTAACCTTCTATGGAAGAGAAATCAAGGCAACATGTTTAGAAGTTAAAGAAGGACTGGAGGTCAATTCGAATCAACTTCTGATCAAAGAAAGTTTGGTGGTATTAAAGTCACTTATTATGAGTGCAATGATCCAGGATGCTACATGCTGGAGTGCTCTAAGCTTCTGAAGAACAACATCAAGAGGAGATATCTCAAAGGTAAAAAGCAAATGGAAACAAGGGATGACTCAAACTCAGAAGAAGAACATGTGTACATAGTACTGATGGCTCATGTTGGAACATTCAATGAAGAAATTTGTTCAAAAGATGAAGCTGATTCAGAAGCAGAAGAATTTGTCAGTAAAGAGACATCCTTAGCTACTTAGCTAAAAAACCAATCTTGGTACCTGGACTCTGACTGCTCGTGACACATGACGGGAAAAAGGCACATGTTTGTAAGCTTGGATCTTAAGCATGGAGGCATCGTAGGTTTCATAGGAGATCTGAAAGGAAGGATCATAGGCTCAGGTACAGTAGGTAATGGTTCTCTTCCCTCTATAACTAATGTTTTACATGTTAAAGGATTAAAGTATAATCTATTATCTATAAGTCAATTAAGTGACAATGTGTATGATATAATCTTTAATCAAGATTCTTGTAAAGTTGTGAGTCAAAAAAATGGCAGTGTCCTTTTCAATGGAAAGAGAAGAAATAACACTTATAAGATCAGACTTTATGACCTTAAACAACAAAATGTAAAATGTATAATTTATGTTAGTGAAGAGCAATGGATGTGGCACGGACGTTTAAGTCATGTTAGCTTTAGAAGAATTTCTCACCTGAACAAACTTGACCTCGTTAAAGGCCTACCAAAACTGAAGTTTACTTCAGATGCTCTTTGTGAAGCATTCCAGAAAGGAAAGTTTTCAAAAACTTCTTTCAAAGCAAAAAATGTTGTTTCCACTTCCAGACCATTGAAACTTATTCACATTGATTTGTTTAGGCCAGTAAAAATTGCGCCAATCAGTGGAAAGAAGTATGGATTAGGCATTGTAGATTACTATAACATGTGGACATGGGTAAAGTTTCTCAAACACAAGGAAGAGTCACACTATGTTTTCACTACCTTTTGTACTCAAGTTCAAAATGAGATAAATCTCAAAATTGTCAAGGTTAGAAGTGATCCTGGTGGAGAATTTAAAAACAAATATTTTGAAAAGCTATTTGATGAAAATGGCATTTCCGATGATTTCTCCTGTCCAAGAACCCCACAGTAAAAAGGAGTTGTTGAGAGGAAGAATAGGACTTTGCAAGAAATGGCTAGGACCATGATCAATGAAACCAACATGGCAAAGTACTTCTGGGCAGAGGCTGTAAACACAACATGTTATATCCAGAACAAAGTATCCATTAGACCTATTCTTGGAATGAATCCCTATGAATTGTGGAAGAACAAAAAAACCCAACATATCATATTTTCATCCGTTTGGATGCTCTTGTTTTATTTTGAACACCAAATAAAGTCTAAACAAGTTTGATTCAAAAGCTCAAAGTTGTATCATGTTAGGATATTCTTAATGCTCAAAAGGTTGTTGGGTATATAACACAAAACACTCATTGTTGAGGAATAAATTCATGTTAGATTTGACGATAAGCTTGACTTTTAAAAGTAAAAGCTAGTTGACAAGCTTGCAGATGTGGAAATCACCTACTCAGAATCTGAAGGAACTGCTACTAAAGTTCAAGAAGTGAAAGAGTCAGAAAAAAATCAACCAGAAGTCTATAATGCTCAGACTCCTCCAAAAATGCTAAGACAAAGTTTATCATAATATGAGGAATTGATTCTAGGAGATAAGACAGAACATGTTCGAACTAGATCTCACTTCAAGCCTTTTGAAGAAATTCTTCTAAGTATGGTATCGATGGTAGAACCAGTCTCTACTGAGGAAGGTCTTCTTGATCATTCTTGGATTCAAGCCATGGAAGAAGAACTCAGGTAATTCTCAATCAATGATGTTTGGGTTCTTGTACCAAGACCCAAAGGAAATTATGTGATTGGAACCAAATGGGTTTTTGGAACAATTTAAATGAAAATGGTGAAGTGGTAAGAAACAAGGCTCGACTGGTGTGATCGGTGGATCTGGAACTGACTGTTTAACGCTGGTTCGCGAAATGTCGCGGTAAGCAAGAGTCGCCACCGTCTTTTATTTTCTCCAAATGGAAAGGACAAAAGCACAGAAAAATTCCTTATAGAGATTGCTCTCGGTTCGGGAGGTAGGTTATAGAAAGGGAAGGTGTTAGCACCCTTTCTATCCATGGTTATCCATGGGCTCTTAGATACTTGCTCATTGTGTTTTCAAAATGGTTTGTTTGCTTTTCAATTGTGGGTTTAAAAAGTTTCTTTGAAAATTCCAGTTCGACTCTTGTATCGGTCCTCAAGAGTGTTTGAAAAATTGCTTTCGAGAGCTTTTTGAAAAGGTGTCGGTGTGAAAAGTATTTTTTGAATTTGTTTTGAAATTTAGAGCAAGTATCTACGAGAACCTACCTACCCTAAGGAATTCGTCTGTGTAAATGTCCTTTAAAGTAGTGCCATCCCACCATTGAGAGGTAGGTAGCACCACCGTTGGAGGTGTTCGGGTCAATTCGAGGTTCGGGACATGGTGATCACCAGAGCAATGGGAAGACACCTTAGAAGCTACCCTCATGCCAGGTTCCCGGATCATGAGGACTTACTAAGACATCCTCTACTCGACGATCACCTTTCGAGGCAAGGCAACAGTGAGGCGTACCCTAGGGGTGGTGTGTGATTTGTGAGTCAGATTCATTTATTTTTGTCTTGTCATGTTATGGGTGATCTAGAGTTTGTTTTTATTTATTGTCCATTCATTCTTGCATGCATTTGTTAACAGTTAAAAATTGCGAGAAAGATAAAATTCTAAACTATTACAAAAGGCGCGGGTTCACATCGCCAAAATTTCCAGAACCCGATTTGACAGAAAATAAAGAATTAAAAATGCGAGAGATAAATATTACATGGCCTTGGGAGAGATACATAAATATAAAGAATAAAAATAAATAAATACGCGAATTGGAATTAAAGTTGAAACGAGGGCGTTGGACCCTTTTTAACTAAATTAAATTAAACAATTATTAAATTAATAAAATTAAAAGGAAAAGAAATTGTCTTTGGTATTTTTGTATTTTATGATTTTTAATGAAAAAAGAATTAATTAAAATAAAATGCTAACCCCAATTCTAGTTGTTTTTAGTTTTTTTTTAAGAAAGTATTAAATTTTAACCTAATATTTAACCTAATTATTTGCATGCCATTTAATTATAAAATAAATAATAGGAAATATTTAATTATTATGAAAGAAAAGGAAAAGGATAAAAAAGATTATAAACCCTAATTCTATCAATTTTAGATTTTATTAAGGAAAATATTAAGATTAAACCCTAAATTAAAACTAAGTGAATTAATGCAATTTATTTACAACAAAAAAAACTAAAATAAAAATATTTATTAATTTTTCTCTTTTCTGATTTTTTTTGGTGTTTTTTATATATTATGAAAATATTAAATTAATTAAAAAACAATAATTAAAAGAAAGTAAAAATAATGAGAAAATAAAGAATGTAAAAATTTGCAAACCTAAGGGGGGTGTTGTCCCCAGTTGTGAGGTGAATGGCTAGTAATTTAAGCCCAATAACTCTGAGGCCTGGCTGACTTTTCCACTCACGTACCCAAGCGTTGACTAGAGTTTATCATATTCTTCAGATCCTGGCCCTTGATTGAATCCAGTGGGACGCGTGGGCAGCTGGATTGAGAAGCGCATGGTACACCTTAACGCTGAAACTGCACATGAACATCATATGAAAAATAATATGAAAGGGGGTGGGGACCTGGGGCTCGAACCCAGGTCCTGGAGATTACCCACGTACACGCTTGCCAATCGTTCCAAATGCACTTTCTGTATGTTAGATATCAAACAAATATTATAAAATAAATCCACGCGTTAGTGCTCTTTGCGCGCGAAAATTTAAACGATCCAATCGTGGATGGCCACCTCGTCTTCTTCTTCCTTGGCTTTATTTTTCCTGAAACAATAAAACAATCAGCAACGGTTTTACACCGTTGCTATATACACCCTATTGGAAAATAGAGATTAGCCCCTGGGGCTTCATAAATTAGGCGCGATGGTCTCATTCTCTTCGTCCAAGCGTGTTGAGTTGAATGGCCTAGGTTTCAAGCTCAAATTTTTCCATATTCAAAAACCCCTAATTCGAAAACCTAAGAACCCTAAAAAACAACAATGGCAGATTCTCCAATAGTGCATAAAAACGCAATTAGAATATAGGGTTAGCTTCAGAATTGAATAATGAACACAAATCATATATTAAAAATTGCTAAATGCGCATGAATTGAGATGCAAGAATATGAAATTTTCTCTGTACAGGTTGCACTCGTGTTACCAATTTAGGGCGTTAGAATGATTGATTTCGATTGAAAAACTTTCCTTGAAGCCTCAGGAAGCTAATGAGATAAAAATCTTGCCTTGAATCGTCCTCTATCCCTGTTTTCAGTTTTCACTTTTTTTTCCAAAAACTCAAGTTTTGTTTTCTATGTATGGCACAGCTTGCAGTCAGTGAGCACGAGGGTTTTTATCAAGCTTATGTATGGAATGATTAGGTCAAAGAAAATTGGTCCAAAATCCATGAATTAATGAATATGATATTTGATTTTTAAACCATGATTTTCAAATCTTTTTCACATGCTTTTGCTACCAAATCATGACCAATTCAATTGATTCTTTCTATATTTGGTTAGGCAAGAAATCTTGAATATATATTATGCATAAAAAGATTTAAAACCTAGGTTTAGCATTTTTCATGTATTTATTTTAATTTAAATGAATTATTAATAATAAAAATCCAAATAAATAAATAAAAATGAAGAAAGACTTTCCTTTGGTCCAAATGGTCGTGCACATGCCTTGGATAATGAATTGTGGAAGAAAAAGAGGCCCATTAGCAATTTTAGGTCATTTGAATCAATGTTGACTTTTCAAAATATCCAAAAATTTCCCAACTTCCACAAGGCATAACTTGCTCAACTTTTAAGCTTTGCTCATGTTCTTGGACATTTTGGAAAGGTATTTGAGTCCTCTAACCAATGTCTTTGGTCCCATGTAATTTTTATTTACCAATCCAAAGTTATGGCCTTTGACTTAAAGTCCCTTTTTGTTGACTTTTGAAAATGACCTATAATGTTGAAATTGATAACTTTTTGTGAGAGCATTTCTTGGACTTGAAGTATGAAGAGGAGTTGTAGGAAATGTCTTTCTATTCAAAATGAGATTTGGATGGAATTTTTCTGATAATCCATGTGAAAGTTATGCCCTGGTCAATTTATAGTTGACTTTTTCAACTGTCCAAATAAGGAAACTTTTGCATCTTGATGATTTTTGAGCCAAGCTTTGAGAATCATGATCAAGCATTGATCAAATGATGTTTGTGGCCTCAAAATGAGATGTTGACCAAAAATTTGGACTTTTGACTGTCAAATGACCATTTTGCCCCTACAGTTGACTGTAGTGCAATTAGGCTTTTGACTGTGCAATTTTGTGCTGAAAGTCTTGAAACTTTGTATGAGGATGCTTGACCATGTTTATAGGCATGTGGGACTTGATTGGACCCTTGGAAACTTCATTTACTTGATCAGAATCAAAACCCTAATTTTGACTGTTTAGGAGGCCCTTGCACTGTGCAACCCTTGGGGAATTTTGAAGCATGACTTGGCAATTTCTTGATGAATATGGGAGGGAAAATTTTGGGGTACAACAGTTGCCCCTGTTCAATCTTCTTAGACCTGAGGATGCAGATTGGCTGACGTGCCTTTCGTAATCCGAAGGTGGAAGATGATTGAACACTAGAGTGCCCAGAAATTTGCGCTCACATAGTAGCAGTGTGATGATGGAATGGGCTTATAGATGCCATTTAGAGGTTGATGAATAGGATGATGGGCTTATAGATGCCATCTGGATGTTGATCGCGTAAGAGATTCCTTGGCGAGAACTTGCGTACCTACAAAAGAAAAATGAGTACCTGACATGTTGCAGGATCTGGTTTTCAGATGCTTTGTATAGATGTGCCCTGACTGGTTACAGGAGCTGAATCTTTAAACTCTTCAGACGTGCCCTGGCGAGATACAGGAATCGAGTCTGGTAATGTTAGTCTTCAACGGATACCCCCTGGCAAGATTCAGGCATCGGACCCTCGAACTCTTCAGACACACCCTGGCAGGATACAGGAATCGGATCTGGTAATGTTAGTCTTCAACGGATACACCCTGGCAAGATTCAGGTATCGGATCCTCGAACTCTTCAGACACACCCTGGCAAGATACAGGAATCGAGTCTGGTAATGCTAGTCTTCAACGGATACACCCTGGAAAGATTCAGGTATCAGATCCTCGAACTCTTCAGACACACCCTGGCAAGATACAGGAATCGGATCTGGTAATGCTAGTCTTCAACGGATACACCCTGGTAAGATTCAGGTATCGGATCCTCGAACTCTTCAGACACACCCTGGCAAGATACAGGAATCGGATCTGCTAATGTTAGTCTTCAACGGATACACCCTGGCAAGATTCAGGTATCGGATCCTCGAACTCTTCAGACACACCCTGGCAAGATACAGGAATCGGATCTGGTAATGCTAGTCTTCAACAGATACACCCTGGCAAGATTCAGGTATCGGATCCTCGAACTCTTCAGACACACCCTGGCAAGATACAGGAATCGGATCTGGTAATGCTAGTCTTCAACGGATACACCCTGGCAAGATTCAGGTATCGGATCCTCGAACTCTTCAGACACACCCTGGCAAGATACAGGAATCGGATCTGGTAATGCTAGTCTTCAACGGATACACCCTGGCAAGATTCAGGTATCGGATCCTCGAACTCTTCAGACACACCCTGGCAAGATACAGGAATCGGATCTAGTAATGTTAGTCTTCAACGGATACACCCTGGCAAGATTCAGGTATCGGATCCTCGAACTCTTCAGACACACCCTGGAAAGATACAGGAATTAGATCTGGTAATGTTAGTCTTCAACGGATACACCCTGGCAAGATTCAGGTATCGGATCCTCTAACTCTTCAGACACACCCTGGCAAGATACAGGAATCGGATCTGGTAATGTTAGTCTTCAACGGATACACCCTGGCAAGATTCAGGTATCGAATCCTCGAACTCTTCAGACACACCCTGGCAAGATACAGGAATCAGATCTGGTAATGTTAGTCTTCAACGGATACACCCTGGCAAGATTCAGGCGTCGGATCCTCGAACTCTTCAGACACACCCTGGCAAGATACAGGAATCGGATCTGGTAATGCTAGTCTTCAACGGATACACCCTGGCAAGATTCAGGTATCGGATCCTCGAACTCTTCAGACACACCCTGGAAAGATACAGGAATTGGATCTGGTAATGCTAGTCTTCAACGGATACACCCTGGCAAGATTCAGGCGTCGGACCCTCGAACTCTTCAGACACACCCTGGCAAGATACAGGAATCGGATCTGGTAATGCTAGTCTTCAACGGATACACCCTGTCAAGATTCAGGTATCGGATCCTCGAACTCTTCAGACACACCCTGGCAAGATACAGGAATCGGATCTGGTAATGTTAGTCTTCAACGGATACACCCTGGCAAGATTCAGGTATCAGATCCTCGAACTCTTCAGACACACCCTGGCAAGATACAGGAATCGGATCTAGTAATGCTAGTCTTCAACGGATACACCCTGGCAAGATTCAGGTATCGGATCCTCGAACTCTTCAGACACACCCTGGCAGGATACAGGAATCAGATCTGGTAATGCTAGTCTTCAACGGATACACCCTAGCAAGATTCAGGTATCGGATCCTCGAACTCTTCAGACACACCCTGGCGAGATACAGGAATCGGATCTGGTAATGTTAGTCTTCAACGGATACACCCTGGCAAGATTCAGGCATCGGATCCTCGAACTCTTCAGACACACCCTGGCAAGATACAGGAATCGAATCTGGTAATGCTAGTCTTCAACGGATACACCCTGGCAAGATTCAGGTATCGGATCCTCGAACTCTTCAGACACACCCTGGCAGGATACAGGAATCGTATCTGGTAATGCTAGTCTTCAACGGATACACCCTGGCAAGATTCAGGTATCGGATCCTCGAACTCTTCATACACACCCTGGCAAGATACAAGAATCGGATCTGGTAATGTTAGTCTTCAACGGATACACCCTGGCAAGATTCAGGCATCGGATCCTCGAACTCTTCAGACACACCCTGGAAAGATACAGGAATCGGATCTGGTAATGCTAGTCTTCAACGGATACACCCTGGCAAAATTCAGGTATCAGATCCTCGAACTCTTCAGACACACCCTGGCAGGATACAGGAATCGGATCTGGTAATGCTAGTCTTCAATGGATACACCCTGGCAAGATTCAGGCGTCAGATCCTCGAACTCTTCAGACACACCCTGGCAAGATATAGGAATCGGATCTGGTAATGCTAGTCTTCAACGGATACACCCTGACAAGATTCAGGTATCGGATCCTCGAACTCTTCAGACACACCCTGGCAAGATACATGAATCGGATCTGGTAATGCTAGTCTTCAACGGATACACCCTGGAAAGATTCAGGTATCGGATCCTCGAACTCTTCAGACACACCCTGGCAGGATACAGGAATCGGATCTGGTAATGCTAGTCTTCAACGGATACACCCTGGCAAGATTCAGGTATCGGATCCTCGAACTCTTCAGACACACCCTGGCAGGATACATGAATTGGATCTGGTAATGCTAGTCTTCAACGGATACACCCTGGCAAGATTCAGGTATCGGATCCTCGAACTCTTCAGACACACCCTGGCAAGATACAGGAATCGGATCTGGTAATGTTAGTCTTCAACGGATACACCCTGGCAAGATTCAGGTATCGGATCCTCGAACTCTTCAGACGCACCCTGGCAAGATACAGGAATCGGATCTGGTAATGTTAGTCTTCAACGGATACACCCTGGCAAGATTCAGGCATCGGATCCTCGAACTCTTCAGACACACCCTGGCAGGATACAGGAATCGGATCTGGTACTGCTAGTTTTCAACGGATACACCCTGGCAAGATTCAGGCATCGGATCCTCGAACTCTTCAGACACACCCTGGCAAGATACAGGAATCAAATCTGGTAATTGGTCATCAACAGATACACCCTGGCAAGATTCAGGAATCAGATCTTTAGTTGCGACCATTGATGGTGATCATTTTTGTACTTTTGTCCTGAAAAGACAAGCGTTAGTTGTATGTGATGTCATGTGGTATAACATGCGAGATGCTTTCTGAATACGTGAGATTGTATGTTCATGATGCGTATATGCATGCTATAATGTATGAAGATGTTTATGAATGTATTTTTTCGTCTAGGAAAGTAAATCCTTGACGGGTGCCGGGAAGTCACTCCTGGGCTGATGTTGAAGAATGGATTTTGCTTCCACCGGGGATGATATTTGTAAGGATACCGGTTGGAAGAAGATGACTCCGTTGGGGAGTAAACCTGGCGCATGGATTACTCTGCGGGGAGCAAAGTACTCTAGCAATCTTGTTGGGAAGCAATACTCTGTGGGGATAGAGATACTTTGTTGAGTTGATGAAGACTTGTTGGGGATAAGAAGACTTCGTCGAGGATGATCTTTCCGTAGATTTTTGCTGAGGATAACCCGATTATATCCTGGTAAGGAAATAACTCTTTGAATAAAGCCGGACGACGCGTTCATGCTCTGTGAGGATAAGCTTCCAGAATCTACTGGGGATAAGCTTACTGCTTGGGGAGATGAATTCCAACTTTCCTGGGGAAACTGGATTGGACTCTCCTGGGGAAGTTTTGAACTGCGGGGGGAGTGATTCCTTTGAATATTTGATATACCGCCGGGGAACAATCTTTAGGCCAAGACTGCCGGGGATGCTTATTAGGGATATATATGCTGCTGGGGAATGTTGAGATCTACTGGAGGATACCCAACTTCCTTAAGATTTGATAATATAGCTTGGAGAAGAGTGCACTGACTTGCTGGCTCCCTCTCTGGGGAATTAAGATGTATTGGTTATGTTTTTTTTTTAGCTGAACCTACCTTGGAGGACAGAACAATTAGATTGCTCAGACAACTCTTTATTGCCCCTGTTTCAGTGGTGGGAGAGGAAGACCTGTGAGGTGCTGATAGTTGTTGATGGATAAACCTTTTTCTGGTAGGCAGGTGACAAGATGACAGGACATAGCCGTACGCTTTGATCCCTAACTTTTGCCTGGACCGCCCTTTCGGGTTTTCAGTCCATCGGGATACCCATTTCTGCCCAAGCCGCCTTTTCAGGTTTTCGACTTGCCGGGTGTACAGATTTTTATTTCATCCCTTATTTTGCCCGAACCCTTTTGGTTCGCCAGGAAGCCCTAATTTTTGCCTAGGCATGTCAGCCTAGCGGGTCTTTTGATTACGCGTAGTATTTTTTCGACTATGTCCATGCCCTCAGGATGTAGGGGGGTGCCCCTGTTAGAAGTGTTTTGTCATGCCACCATAAGGTGTTTGATCAAGCGAGATTCGTTGTTGGAATGCCCTAAGTGACCTAGGCGGACATTTGCCCCAGGCTATTTGGCCTTTGAGAGATTCTCCGAATCTTGATTGGATTGCCCCAGATGATGGACCATGATCATGTCGTGCCCCTTGATTGGAGGTACTTCTGTTCATTAGGCATTCGTCGTGCGAATTTCTATGCTGCTCAAGCAAATAATCATATGCAAACAATGTTATATTAAAAATGCAAAGCTTATGTCTGTCTTGAAGATTTTGAAAATGAATTCTTTTTCATAAAACAAATGAATGTTTGTAAAACGTGATGTCAACTCCGTGTTTACCGTAAGCCTTAAGGAGTCAGGATACCTTTCGTAACAGTATGCTTTCGAACTAACCCATGCTTCAGCTAGGACTTTTGAGGGTTATAACGTGGCCTGGTTCACGATTTAAGAAACAAAGGATAAAGGCTCAAATTTATTTGTACCCACCCGCTCTTCGTGAAGTTCTTCAAACCTAAACTCAGTTGATCATACGTTAGACCTTGTTTGAGTCTTTGCTCTGATTTTCCAGTGATGGTTCAGATATTGATGATTTATTTGGAATAGGCAGTCATTTCCCTTTTTTTTTGTTGAGGGTTTGTAAGACCTCTTTCCTGTCTGATTTTTTTTTATCCCTTTCTTTTTTTGCCTGAACTGTTTCCTTTTTTGGAATTACAGTCAGCGGGATGCCCCAGTTTTGTAAGTCTCCTTCAGGTTTTGACTTTTTGGGCTTTTCATTTATGAATTTGATAATGACTGCCTGTCTTTATGATTATTCGGAACCAATCACTGTCTTTGTTTGTTTTGTAAGGATCTTTTTGGTGCCATTCGTTATGCACTTGGATCAACTGAGAGACTACCCTGCCCCAGGTTATGATTAAGGGTTTTAAATTTCGAAAAAAAAAACTCCTACTTCTTTGGCTCAGAGGGGTTGACGAGGGATTATCATCCTTATAACTCTAGTGTTTAGGGATTGGAACAATGCCTGTACCTCATCAGCGGGGTCTGTTCAAAATCATACTGTAAGATCGTGGTATCGTTTTCGTCATCCTCCCTCAAGAGGCTTAGAATTATTAATTAAGAGTTGATCATCAGAAAAAATATGAAAATAATTTGCATTTAGTGAATACGAATATATTGATTCAAAATAGACATAAGCGATGCATTAATGGAATAACAATGTTTAACATGAATAAATGTCTAAACAATCAAAGAACAACACAACTTGAACATTCGAATGAACAAAAGTCTTTTCATCTCAGGGCTTGTCATTTCAAATGGTGAGCCTTAGAGGGATGGTAGAAAAATTCTGCCTGACCATCTTGTGTGAACTCCAGTGCTCCCTCATCAATCAGGTCTTGGATCTTGTTCCTCAGAGCCCAACACTCATTTGTATCATGTCCTGGACAGGCAGAGTGGTAGGCACATCTTTTATGGGGATCATAGACAGGAGATGCTGTGTTCTGGTTCCGGGGATGAGCCCTTAATGTGATCAGGTTCAATCTTAACAGGCGTTGTAAAGCTTGGAACAACGACATGTTGAGCTGGGTGAATTGCCTCCTGGGCTTGTCTGGCTGCAGCTGGTGAGGTTGATGCTGAATTTGTGGCGCTGAAGCCATTTGAGGAGCTCTCCCCTTATCTCCTTGTCTCAAGGATGATTGAATGATGAATGGCTTTTTACCCTTAGACGTTTGCCCCAGTTGGTTACCCTGAAGCAGTTGGTTGATGAGAACCCCGAGCTCGTCTTGTCTTTGAGCTAACCCTTGAATGGCAGTCACCTGCCCCAGCATCTGGACTTTCAGGGCATCCACCTCAGCTTGCAGGTGTTTCAGCCTTTCATCCTCAGCACTGTTCTTGACCAAAGTCTCCATGAGAAGTGTCCTTAACTCCTCCTGCCCCTTGGATAGATTCAGGAGGATTTCCTCGAACCGAGTCTCTTGAGCAAGAAGGTCCTGGTTATCTTGTTGGGAAGCCATTGCTGAAATAAACAGCGGAGATGGTAAGTGACCTGTCCAAAGGGTACCTGTCATGCGATGATATGTATGATATGCATGCAATGTTTTCAAGGACCTCGCGGGGTAAACAAGAAAATTTGTCAGCATTTGGATCCGGTAGCTTGATTGAAAGAACTTCATATTTGTTGAGAGTCTTTCTTCCCAGGGTCAAAGGCTCACCATATCAAGTGGGTCATAGCCCCTGACTCAAGTCGTCAACCTTATTTTGCTTTCCAAACAACCTTGGCTAGGGGAACCTTCTTCAGGAGTCAAAGCTCACCATATCAAGTGGGTCATAGCCCCTGACAACCTTGGCTCGGGGAACTTTCTTCAAGTGTCAAAGCTCACCATATCAAGTGGGTCATAGCCCCTGACAACTTTGGCTAGAGGAAAATAAATCCTCTTTGCCCCTTGCTAGATGTTTGATTCATCATGACCTGCATCACAGACCCTTGAGATCCTTGAAATGGGTTAGGATGTATGCAATGGTATGATGTTATGGTATGCATGGGGTAAAGTGAGTAACCCTGTTATGAGTCCCCATTAAGGACTATAAACAAAACCTGCAAGAAACTTAGTACATTCTGTTATGAGTCCCAACTAAGGACTATAAACAACCTGCAAGAAACTTAGTAAACCCTGTTATGAGTCCTAATTAAGGACTATAAACAAAACCTGCAAGAAACTCAAGTGTCAGATAACAAGCACGCAAGTAGTCAAGTTGGAAGGCACACAAGTCACACAAGAGAAACCCTTAGAGTTCAGGCCAGCATGGGGTCTGGGTATTACCCTTTTGAAGTTGGTGGGCTTAACCTGTCCTATCAGAAGTAACCGGGTTCTAAGGGTCCCAATATCACTGGATTGCTTTCATTGTTCATCGTTTCGATTTAGCCACTGAACTGGCGACCGAAATATTCCAGGAAAGCAACCCTCAATTGAGTGTAGTATCGAGTATCAACCAACCTCGGACTGCACCAAAGTCAGTTATCTCACTACCCTAAAGAGGCCAAGATAGTTCAATTAAGGTTCCTAAGGTCTGTTGATGCTTCACAACACCACGCGGAGGCCCCGTACTCTCCTTGACTGAACTCAAGGGTTACCGATACACACCAAAGTGTCACATCAACATAGCAGACTGTTTCAACCATGTCGGTATATCCCGCACAGTTCCCTCACAACCTTGTTGCTACTTTCTAAGAAGGTATCCCCAGATCCGGGTTAGGATCTATAGAACTCCCAAGACAGTCCCACAATTTAAAGCAAACAAGGAAAGCAATTGAAAACACAGTTATGAACTAACCCTAAGGTACACCTCACTTTAAGTTAAGTCCCCAGCCGAGTCGCCAGTTCTGTGATCGGTGGATCTGGAACTGACTGTTCAACGCTGGTTCGCGAAATGTCCCGGTAAGCAAGAGTCGCCACCGTCTTTTATTTTCTCCAAATGGAAAGGACAAAAGCACAGAAAAATTCCTTATAGAGATTGCTCTCGGTTCGGGAGGTAGGTTATAGAAAGGGAAGGTGTTAGCACCCTTTCTATCCATGGTTATCCATGGGCTCTTAGATACTTGCTCATTGTGTTTTCAAAATGGTTTGTTTGCTTTTCAATTGTGGGTTTAAAAAGTTTCTTTGAAAATTCCAGTTCGACTCTTGTATCGGTCCTCAAGAGTGTTTGAAAAATTGCTTTCGAGAGCTTTTTGAAAAGGTGTCGGTGTGAAAAGTATTTTTTGAATTTGTTTTGAAATTTAGAGCAAGTATCTACGAGAACCTACCTACCCTAAGGAATTCGTCTGTGTAAATGTCCTTTAAAGTAGTGCCATCCCACCATTGAGAGGTAGGTAGCACCACCGTTGGAGGTGTTCGGGTCAATTCGAGGTTCGGGACATGGTGATCACCAGAGCAATGGGAAGACACCTTAGAAGCTACCCTCATGCCAGGTTCCCGGATCATGAGGACTTACTAAGACATCCTCTACTCGACGATCACCTTTCGAGGCAAGGCAACAGTGAGGCGTACCCTAGGGGTGGTGTGTGATTTGTGAGTCAGATTCATTTATTTTTGTCTTATCATGTTATGGGTGATCTAGCGTTTGTTTTTATTTATTGTCCATTCATTCTTGCATGCATTTGTTAACAGTTAAAAATTGCGAGAAAGATAAAATTCTAAACTATTACAAAAGGCGCGGGTTCACATCGCCAAAATTTCCAGAACCCGATTTGACAGAAAATAAAGAATTAAAAATGCGAGAGATAAATATTACATGGCCTTGGGACAGATACATAAATATAAAGAATAAAAATAAATAAATATGCGAATTGGAATTAAAGTTGAAACGAGGGCGTTGGACCCTTTTTAACTAAATTAAATTAAACAATTATTAAATTAATAAAATTAAAAGGAAAAGAAATTGTCTTTGGTATTTTTGTATTTTATGATTTTTAATGGAAAAAGAATTAATTAAAATAAAATGCTAACCCCAATTCTAGTTGTTTTTAGTTTTTTTTTAAGAAAGTATTAAATTTTAACCTAATATTTAACCTAATTATTTGCATGCCATTTAATTATAAAATAAATAATAGGAAATATTTAATTATTATGAAAGAAAAGGAAAAGGATAAAAATGATTATAAACCCTAATTCTATCAATTTTAGATTTTATTAAGGAAAATATTAAGATTAAACCCTAAATTAAAACTAAGTGAATTAATGCAATTTATTTACAAAAAAAAAAATACTAAAATAAAAATATTTATTAATTTTTCTCTTTTCTGATTTTTTTTGGTGTTTTTTATATATTATGAAAATATTAAATTAATTAAAAAACAATAATTAAAAGAAAGTAAAAATAATGAGAAAATAAAGAATGTAAAAATTTGCAAACCTAAGGGGGGTGTTGTCCCCAGTTGTGAGGTGAATGGCTAGTAATTTAAGCCCAATAACTCTGAGGCCTGGCTGACTTTTCCACTTACGTACCCAAGCGTTGACTAGAGTTTATCATATTCTTCAGATCCTGGCCCTTGATTGAATCCAGTGGGACGCGTGGGCAGCTGGATTGAGAAGCGCATGGTACACCTTAACGCTGAAACTGCACATGAACATCATATGAAAAATAGTATGAAAGGGGGTGGGGACCTGGGGCTCGAACCCAGGTCCTGGAGATTACCCACGTACACGCTTGCCAATCGTTCCAAATGCACTTTCTGTATGTTAGATATCAAACAAATATTATAAAATAAATCCACGCGTTAGTGCTCTTTGCGCGCGAAAATTTAAACGATCCAATCGTGGATGGCCACCTCGTCTTCTTCTTCCTTGGCTTTATTTTTCCTGAAACAATAAAACAATCAGCAACGGTTTTACACCGTTGCTATATACACCCTATTGGAAAATAGCGATTAGCCCCTGGGGCTTCATAAATTAGGCGCGATGGTCTCATTCTCTTCGTCCAAGCGTGTTGAGTTGAATGGCCTAGGTTTCAAGCTCCAATTTTTCAATATTCAAAAACCCCTAATTAGAAAACCTAAGAACCCTAAAAAACAACAATGGCAGATTCTCCAATAGTGCATAAAAACGCAATTAGAATATAGGGTTAGCTTCAGAATTGAATAATGAACACAAATCATATATTAAAAATTGCTAAATGCGCATGAATTGAGATGCAAGAATATGAAATTTTCTCTGTACATGTTGCACTCGTGTTACCAATTTAGGGCGTTAGAATGATTGATTTCGATTGAAAAACTTTCCTTGAAGCCTCAGGAAGCTAATGAGATAAAAATCTTGCCTTGAATCGTCCTCTATCCTTGTTTTCAGTTTTCACTTTTTTTCCAAAAACTCAAGTTTTGTTTTCTATGTATGGCACAGCTTGCAGTCAGTGAGCACGAGGGTTTTGATCAAGCTTATGTATGGAATGATTAGGTCAAAGAAAATTGGTCCAAAATCCATGAATTAATGAATATGATATTTGATTTTTAAACCATGATTTTCAAATCTTTTTCACATGCTTTTGCTACCAAATCATGACCAATTCAATTGATTCTTTCGATATTTGGTTAGGCACGAAATCTTGAATATATATTATGCATAAAAAGATTTAAAACCTAGGTTTAGCATTTTTCATGTATTTATTTTAATTTAAATGAATTATTAATAATAAAAATCCAAATAAATAAATAAAAATGAAGAAAGACTTCCCTTTGGGCCAAATGGTCGTGCACATGCCTTGGATAATGAATTGTGGAAGAAAAAGAGGCCCATTAGCAATTTTAGGTCATTTGAATCAATGTTGACTTTTCAAAATATCCAAAAATTTCCCAACTTCCACAAGGCATAACTTGCTCAACTTTTAAGCTTTGCTCATGTTCTTGGATATTTTGGAAAGGTCTTTTAGTCCTCTAACCAATGTCTTTGGTCCCATGTCATTTTGATTTACCAATCTCAAGTTATGGCCTTTGACTTAAAGTCCCTTTTTGTTGACTTTTGAAAATGACCTATAATGTTGAAATTGATAACTTTTTGTGAGAGCATTTCTTGGACTTGAAGTATGAAGATGAGTTGTAGGAAATGTCTTTCTCTTCAAAATGAGCTTTGGATGGAATTTTTCTGATAATCCATGTGAAAGTTATGCCCTGGTCAATTTACAGTTGACTTTTTCAGCTGTCCAAATAAGGAAACTTTTGCATCTTGATGATTTTTGAGCCAAGCTTTGAGAATCATGATCAAGCATTGATCAAATGATGTTTGTGGCCTCAAAATGAGATGTTGACCAAAAATTTGGACTTTTGACTGTCAAATGACCATTTTGCCCCTACAGTTGACTATAGTGCAATTAGGGTTTTGACTGTGCAATTTTGTGCTGAAAGTCTTGAAACTTTGTATGAGGAGGCTTGACCATGTTTATAGGCATGTGGGACTTGATTGGACCCTTGGAAACTTCATTTACTTGATCAGAATCAAAACCCTAATTTTGACTGTTTAGGAGGCCCTTACACTGTGCAACCCTTGGGGAATTTTGAAGCATGACTTGGCAATTTCTTGAAGAATATGGGAGGGCAAATTTTGGGGTACAACAACTGGTTTCACAAGGATATAGTCAACAAGAAAGAATAGACTATACAGAAACATTTGCACCAGTTTCTAGGTTAGAATCTATTCGTCTTTTAATTCCCTTTGTTATTAATCACAACATCATCTTATATCGGATGGACGTTAAAAGTGAATTTTTGAATGGTTACACAACTGAGGAAGTTTATGTGAACCAACCTCCTGGTTTTGAAGATAGTAAAAATCCTGATTTTGTTTTCAAACTTAAAAAATCCATGTATGGTCTAAAACAAGCTTCAAGGGCTTGGTATGAAAAACTAAGCAATTTTCTTTTAGAAAATGACTTCAATAGAGGAAAGGTTGAAACTACTTTGTTATGTAAAACTTTCAAAAATGATATCTTGATAGTTCAAATATATGTTGATGATATTATATTTTGTTCTGCTAATGCCATTATGTGCGAGAATTTTTCCAAGTCTATGCAGGATGAGTTTGAAATGAGCTTAATGGGAGAACTCAAGTTCTTTATAGGAATTCAAATAAATCAGTGAACAGATCAAACCTTCATTCACTAGAGAAAATATGTCAAAGAACATATGAAGAAGTTTGACTTATCTGAATGTAAGACATCAGAGACTTATATGCATCCTACTTGTGTTCTAAATCAGGACGAGGTAAGTGTCAAAGATGATCAGAAGCTGTACAAAGGTATGATAGGTTCTTTACTTTATCTGACTGCCTCTAGGCCTGATATATTATTTAGTGTATGTCTATGTGATAGATTTCAATAAGATCCCAGAGAATCTCACTTGACTGCTGTCAAACGAATTTTTAGATACCTAAAAAGTACTGCTAACCTTGGTCTATGTCATATAGAATCAATAGAATACAAGTTAGTAGGTTATTGTGATGCTGACTATGCTGGTGATTAATTTAAAAGGAAAAACACCTCTGGAAGTTGTCAATTTCTGAGAGAAAACCTTATATCATGGTCCAGCAAAAGACAATCAACAACTGCTCTCTCATGTGCAGAAGCTAAATATATTTCTGCAGCAAATTACAGCACTCAAATCCTCTGGATGAAAAGTCAGTTAGAGGATTATCATTTATATGAAAATAATATTCATATCTTTTGTGATAATAATTCTGCCATTTGTTTATCCAATAATCCTATCCTACATTCTAGGGCAAAACACATTGAAATTAAATATCATTTCATCAGAGACTATGTCCAGAAGGGTGTCATTTCTTTAAAATTTGAAGACACTGATCATCAGTGGGCTGAAATCTTTACAAAGCCCCTTGCTGAAGATAGACTTATTTTCATTCTAAAACACTTAAACATGGTTCCATGTCCTGAATGAAAAAGGTGTTGTTTCAATTTGATGAAGCACCAAAACGTAATATATGGTTCTATATTTAAGGTGTAGGTTTATGAAACATGTGACTTTTGATTAAGTGAACTCCTCATGAATTAGTAGTTCTCATGAATCATCTATTATTCAAATGGATAATTTCTATGAATATTGAAGAACCTACTTTATCAAACAAGTTACTAAAAAGTAAAAGGACTCTTGTTCGAATAAAAGATTATTGTCATTTCGAATCACCTTGCACTTTTTGTAACGTCTTGAGAGAAATAATATCCTTGGGAATATACAAAAATATCCACGCTTTATTGTATGTCAATAATTCCTTTTATCCTGTCATCTCCTTGTATGATACACCTTTTGGTTTATGTCATTCGTCGGGTAAATCATGTCTTCCATGTTTCATTTCTTTCGCCTCTCACCCATTTCACCATCTCATCATCATCTAAAAACCATATTCCATATTTCTTCTATCATGCATTTTCAAATTCTTCTTGGTGATAGCATTTGAATCAACTGTTTATTTTATGGCAACTGCTATCTTCAAAGATTCATTTTTTGTCTCTTCATCACCTTTTTGATTTCTGACAAGAGGGGAGAAAGAAAAATGATTTTGATAATATTTATTCTCAAAATAATAAACTCAAACATATAAAATACGGTTGCTACTAACTGTTTGTTTGATGTTTTCTTTCCAGGAACTCTAAACAAGTTCACTGAGTTTATTATAAGATAGGTTGAAGATGAAGATCCTGATGCAGAGGTTGAAAACCTTATGGGTGAAATCAACTCTGATTTTACACAAAATATGTTATACACTTTTTGAATATATGTATATTCAAACAGATGTACCAAACACAATTCAGAAGTTATAAACTTACTGAAAGTAAGGTAATCTTGCTTGATATCATAGTGTTCAAAAGTTGTTAACTTTCTGAAAGTTTGAAATTCAGACTTAAAGCTCAGAAGTTGTGCTCTCCTGAAAGGAAGACAAATAAACATTCTGATGCATGCTCTCATACAGAGATACCACTAAGAAGTTATGCTCTGATACATGTGCTTCAGCAACATATGCTCTATTCAGAAGTTCTGAACTATTTGAATGTCTGATACAATGGAGTATATCAGATCAAACGTTGATGCTTGAGAAGTATAGTGTTTTGGTTGTGATATTATAATTGTGGAACATAAGTGTTGATACATGATGCATGACATTATTTAATTAGGCTCAAATCAAGTTTTTATTCTTCATCAAGTGCTGATAGAAACCATGTTCTGAGATGAAGACCAGGTGTTTTAGCCATACCAGGTGTTTGAGAAACCAGGTTATGATGAGTTGTTGTAGGAAGTGCTACTTCTCTATTCTATGTTCTGAACACTAAAAAAAATGTTGTGAGTCTTGGGCTCAAAGGGAGACTCTGAACAAGCTTAAATGAAATTTTGGGTTTAACAGATTAAGGGGGAGTTGTGAGCTTAACTCTGAATTTGTCGGTTATGGTGATTACCCTGTATAAAATATTCTATCAAAATACATGGTTTTGTCATCATCAAAAAGGGAGAGATTGTAAGAACAAGAAGTGTTTCTACATCTGGCCTTGATATTTTGATGATAACTTTACATGTTATCTTAGAGAATAATTGTATACAGTAATGGTTTCATTCTAGTGTGTAGTTGCTGCTATAATGTTCTAACTCTGGTACAAGGTGTGTGATGTCATCAGGTTCTGAACATACATTATTGGAAGAAAACATATGGTTACATGTTACAATTAAAGTCAAGGTTCTCAACCTATCTTCTGCAAAGTGTCAAAGGAACGTTAGTACAAGAGGTTCTGATCATGACTTTATGGTTAAGCTTTGGAGGACTTATAAAGCTTTGCTTATATGTGTTACAAGTTTTAAAGATTATGAAGATGACGTTCTGCTTAACAAGTTTTGGTGATCTGAAGAAAAGCAAGTTCTTACAACCAAGTGCTGAAGACTCTGAAGACAAGGTTCTGTGTGACAAGTTCTGAAGACTCCAAGACTTAGGTTCCAAGGCTTAAGAAAGACTCTTCTACAACAAGCTTCAATGGTCAACATTAAAATATTTGAAGCCTCTGAAAATAAGAAGATATTTCAAATGGTTAATGTGTGGTGGTGTACAAAAAGGTACATATAGTATCTGTGACCTCTACTCTTCTAGAGTGGTGCAAGGACAATCTTTCATACTTTACAGTGACCATTGTCATTATGACCATTGAGAACCAACAATTAGATTTCTGATTTACCTTTATACCCTTTCAACAAAATCTCTTTTACAAGCTATAAAAGGAACACTTGGAAGCTGAAGAAAAGTAAGAAACAACACTACAACGACAAATCTATTGGTTCAAATCAAGGTTAATAAAACTACATCAAAGAATTATGAAAACTCTGTAGAGAAATTATATGTGTATAGTTTTATAAATAAGCAAGGATTTGTTGCTCGTATCTTGTAGCAGAACACTTAGGTATTTTTCATTATACTGAAAAGTCTGTGTAATCTGCTTACAAGAAGCAAATTTATAATACACTGAAAGTACTCAACTGTTGTTGTATGATACATTGAGAGACTGAGTGAATGTCTAATCTCAATAAGACTCCTGTTGCGGCTTGAGTGGATTTGCAATAAGGGTCAATGGACTTATCGGGGGTTCCAATAAGGTTGATCAGACTAATTGTGGGTTATTCTGTAATCAGTTTTGTTATAGTGGATTAACTCCTTGTTGAAGGGTAATCATCCTTGAGGGGGTGGACTAGAGTAGCTTAGTTAATAGTGAACCAGGATAAAAATCATTATGTTCATTTACTGTTATGTTCTAAGCTAACTTATTCTGTAACCAACGAAAATATTTAGTTTGGTGAAACCCAATTCAAACCCCCTTTTCTTGTGTTTCTCACACCTTCAACCTTGACTTGAATTGTTGATCATAATAGGCTTCTCAAATAAAGAGACAGCCACCTGTTGGTGAATGAACTGGTATTATTTAATGTTGAATTGTAACAAGCTTCCCTACTGAAGAATGTAATGATAGCCACTCACTGTGGAAAGGGATTGATATGCAAAGAACAGGAAATATTCTAAAATAAAGAGACAACCACTTATCGTTGAAAGAAATCTTTAAAAGATGTCATAGTGACAATTGTTGGGGAAAAATAAATTTCACAACCCAAAAAACAAATCTTCTCCACTGAGGAAACTAGGATCCAAAAGGTTGCAAAGCACAATCTTTCTTCGTCATCTATGAGTCCAACCCGAGAGATTAAAAGTTTCAGAGGGACTAAAGATCAATCCAAGAAATAATTGGAGGGAAAATGTCAAACAGAACTCTAACCAATGAGGAATAAACTCTACCAAGATTTTATTCCATCCAGACAACTGTGTTGGGAAGAAAAACTGAAACATAATTTCTCATGAGGTACAATCTCAATGATGAGATAAGAAATGGACTTTCTCTAGGGAGTATTACCAAGAAGTAGACAACTTCAATAAGGATACACCGCCAAGGAAAATTTTTGTTAGGAAAGCCAGGAAAAGACTTTGCTGGGGAAATACCACCAGGAAGATGATTAAAAGACACCAAGGAAATGAAAATGAGCCTGAATCTGCCTTCGGCCATGCATGGTGATGGTCCTATGAATGTTAAAATACAAGGCAATGGCATGTTATGTTTATGCTGACAAAAAGATACACTGAAAATCTGGAGAAACCGAAAGACAAGTGAACCAGATACTCGGCCAATACTTAGCTAAACGGAGACACTGCCACAAAATCTTATCTTCTGTAAAAAATTTCCCAAGAAGAGAACTCTACCGGGGAAGAGATATCCATTAGGGAAACAACCATTTGCTAAGGAAAGTAAGGAAAAAACACCAGAGGAAAAAAGATCTGCTGAAGTACAAATATCCATTGAGTAAACTCAAACAAATCTCCAGAGATTGACACTCTTTTGGGGATGTAGAAATCAAAATCAAACATCCAAAATATGCTTAGGGAAACCAAAGAAACATACCGAATACATCTGTTGGGGAAAATTGAGAACACATCACCAGAATCGGTAATCCTCTGTGGGGAGGGTAAACTGAAATTAACATGGAACACTTAACCTGCATTATCTGAGTAAACAAAACTGCTCGAGAAAACCGAAGACGACATCTGTAGGGAAAACCAAAGGCAATGTCTGCAAGAAAGACCAAAAGCGACATCTGCGGGGGGAAAATGGGCACCAAATCTTTAGCACCACAGTTCTTTGATGATGTATAAACTCAAACCAACCATGCAACGACAAAATAGCTAAAAGAAGATCCAACAACAATGTCCTGCTCCAGGATACAAAGGCGTCATACTAAAGACATATGCGGGGGATAGCTTGCAAACACTTGTATATGGGAAACACTTCCAAACAACCATGTTGATGAAAGATTCCATGCAACCATGCTGAAGAATCCAAGTTTTTCACTTTGAGATTGAATCATATTTGAACAAACACCGACATTCCTTTTAGTTTTATTTAAAAGTTAAAGGAAAATGTTTTTTATAATTTTCAAACACTTGATTATTATTAATTTTGTTTCAAATATTATTATAAAAATAAATGACATTTTGCGACAGAAACAAATATATAAGAATTGCAATAAATTGGAGAAAGATCAAAATTTTATTAATAGACTGGTAGTCCGCAAATGGCGTAACTCCATGGATTTTTACAAAGTTTGGAAAATGGTAAATGGAAAGGCTACATTGAAACGCAATGACCACTATTCTCCCTAACAACTTTGAATTTCTATAATCAAGCTTCTGTCGAAAGAGATTGGACTACGGCATCCTGATGATGATGATGTTGCTGCTCTAAGTAATCAAGTATGGCATGATGCAATTACTTTCCATATCCCTAAATTTTGCCTAGATTTACCTTTAGGGTTTTCAATCTACCGGGATGGTTTATTTCTATTTATGTCTCTAAATTTTTCTTGGACCGTCCTTTCAAGTTTTCAGCCCACCGAGACGCTCATTTTTTACTAAGTCGCCCTTTTAGGTTTTCAACTTAGTGAGATGTTCTTTTTATTCTTTAGGCAGAGTATTTATTGATTGCATCGATGTTCATCTAACGAGGGAGCTCCTCACCATCCATGTTTGTAAGAATCATTGCACTCCCAGAGAAGGCTTTCTTAACAACATATGGACATTCGTAATTAGGAGTCCACTTACCACGAGAATCATTGTGGAAAGACAAGATATTTTAGTATGAGGTCTCCATCTATGAATTCATGAGGTCATACCTTCTTATCAAACACTTCCTTCAACCTACTTTGGTACAACTAACCATGACACATGACCGTCATTCTCTTTTCTTCAATCAAATTTAATTGATCATACCTATTCTAACACTATTCATCTTCTTTCAACTTGGCTTGCATCAAGAATTTTATGGATGGAATCTCAACTTCTATGGGGAGCACATCTTTCATGCCATAAACAAGAGAGAGAAATGGGTTTCCCTTGTTAAAGTGTAAACGGGTGTACGATACCCATGCAAACCAAAAAGAATCATCTCATGCCAATTCTTGTAGGTTACAACCATCATGAAGTGAATGCTCTTGAAGACTCGGACAACGACTGTGATTTTAATTACTAGATCTACCCGACTGCCGAGGAAGGATTCAACAACTAACATGCCAAGGATTTCATTCATATCTCCTTCAATAAGGAGTAATTACCATTTACTGTTTTATTAATTTAATAACTCTGTCTGTATTTTTATTGAAACAATGACTTTAAGCCACGTGCCATACCCGGGGCACCATGGTCCATTTGTTAAGGGTTTGTTCATTTTCATATGCCATATGATCATTTAATGAAAAAACATTGGACTCTTTTGCATTCAAATTTTGCGCTCATTGTCTTTCTTTCACTTTATTGCATTTTCAAAACAACCATGTATCTTACATGCACACACACACGCATTTGCAGATCCTGATCCACTATGGGTCTCATTGACAATGACTCTGCTATTTCCACCTATGATTTTGAACACCCAATCTACCAAGCTGAAGATGAAGGCGAGGAAGATTGTGAAATACCTGGAGAATTAGCCAAACTTCTAATGTAAGAATAAAAAGCCATTCAACCGCATGAAGAGCCAGTTGATATGATCAACCTGGGTACTGAGGCAGATAAGAAAGAGGTCAAGATCAGCGCTAACTTAGAAGACGGTGTCAACGACAGATTGATCCAAATGTTGCATGATTATGTTGAGGTGTTTGCTTGGTCATATGAAGATATGTCGGGACTTGATACTGACATTGTGGTTCATCGTCTACCAACAAAGAAAGATTGTCCTCCAGTCAAGCAAAAAGTTCGTCGTATGCAACCAGACATGTCTGAAAAGATAAAATTTGAGGTAATGAAGCATTTCAATGCAGGTTTTCTAGAAGTGACATCATATCGCCAATGGGTGTAAAATGTGGTCCCCGTACCAAAGAAGGATGGAAAGGTCCGTATGTGCGTAGACTATAGAGATTTGAATAGGGAAAGCCTCAAAGATGATTTCCCACTACCGCATATTGAAGTCTTGGTCGACAACACTGCTCAAGATAAAGTCTTCTCCTTCATGGATGGCTTCTCTGTCTATAATCAAATCAAAATGGCTCCCGAAGACATGGAGAAAACCACTTTTGTTACACAGTGTAATACGGTGGGAGAACTGAATTGGTTGTTTTGCGTTTGATCACAATTATTACGGATAACAAGAGTCGCCACCGACTTTTCTTTTATCCAATAAGGAAAGGGTGAAAATAACAGGAAAGACCTTTGAGATTATTTCTTGAGTTCGGGGGGTAGGTTATGAAAAGGGAAGGTATTAACACCCTTTTCATCAGTAGTTATCTACGGGCTCTTAGTTGCTTGCTAGATCACTTACTTTGTTTGAAAATGTGCTTGTGGTGAGTGTGAGTTTGAAAGTATTTTGAAAACATCTTTGTAATGATTCTCGTCTCTATAAGAATGCATACAAAGTGTTGGTTTTTGTTGTACCCCAAAAGTTGCCCTCTCGTCCTTCAGGAATGCATCCTGGATTCTAAGAGTTTCTCTTAAACAAATCCAAGCCCTGAATTATCATTCCTTTCCCAGTAAACCATTTACAAGAGCAAAATGGTCAGTTGTAAGCTCAAAAGTAAAAAATTTTACCTTGAAAAAGTTAAATTCTAAATACTTGGAATGTTTTTAAAAAAAAAAAGAGTGTTTAAGAAAAATGGCACTTCAGAACTTCTGAACCAACCTCCAGGCAGAAACGGTCAGAAGTTGCAAATTTGGCTCAACACATAACATTCAGTCAGAAGGTGGCTCTTCAACAGTTACACCAACTCAGTCAGAAGTTGTAGACGTGGTTCAACATGTAATCTTTAAACAGAACATGGCTCTTTCAGCAATTACGCAAGTCCAGCCAGAATTTGCTAGAAGAATGCAAAGAAGGCAACAAAGCCTGAAACTCCTTCAGAACGTACTGGAATCAGAAGATGAAGAGGTCATAAGAGTGGGTATAATACTGAAACAGAATCTCTAAATTCATATTTTTCAAAGGCAGAACAAAAAGAACATGCTGGAAAATCTAGGGAACCCTCAGAATTTTCTGGGACAGCAAGAGGCCAAGGTCAGAGTTTGGTTTGCGTTGTTTTTTGGGTAAAGCAGAACTGCTGGCTCAGGATATAGGTAATGATGCAAATCTCACACTAAGATCTCTTAGTCTTGACCAATCTCATCACCATTAAAATCTCATTAATGCTCACAACCACTTTTGAGCATTCATCCAAGGGTTCTCTCTACGTGTGGCATAGTAACACCCTCGTGCAGGCTTAGGCATGGATCTATGCGCCACTTTTCGCCTATGGGCATCACTTTCCCTTAATCTCCGCCTACTGTTCCAGTCTAGGTTGAAAAACTGTCCATTATAACAACTTTCCATAAACTTCCTTCAAGAACAAGTTAACCCCTACTGCATAGTATTGGCGCCATTTAAACGTTTAAAAATTCACAAAGCCTTGCCTATAAATAGGACACCATTGTCCATTAAAAACCCCGGTAAAAAAATCCAGAAAAATTGCTAGAAGAAGAATAGAAAGCTCTAGCAAGAAAACATTGTGAGACTCTGCCAAAATTTTAGTGTTTCATAACCATTGAACTTCCTATCTCGAAACTTCATTGATACAAAATTTCCTTCCTGACTAGAGAAATCCCATACAGTTTCTAACCATACATACATATATCTTCTCCATCCACCCATTCTAAAAAGAACCTGTCTAGAACACCATCAGAGCTAAAGCTAGCTCCAATTCACAGATTTTCTTCCAACAACAAGGTAAGCACCTTTTGACTCTCACCATGCTGCTAAGCATCATCGGCTTTGCATGTCCAATAAGCACAATGTAGATATCATGTTGCTGTTGTACGTGTTCTGAGGATTTTCATGCCTCTGAATGCTTAAGTAGGAAGTGAATCAATGTAGAAACTGCCTGTAACCTTTTTGGTTCTGTCTTCTGAAACGCTATGACACTTGCTGAGACTGCCCTAGGCATGCATTCTGTTTTATGGAAAAATAATAAAATTACATATGTTCTGACTAGCACAGGGGGAAACCAAGCGCTGACTTTAACGCCAGCACTTCTGAGGCCTGTTTTGCTATTAATAATATCAGAACTTATGAAAATTATTGTGTTTCCAGCAGGGTCAGAACTTCTGACTTCCCCACTAACAAACTTCTGTCTTGCAGCGCATGGGAGTCAGAACTTCTGACCTTCCCACTAACAGGTTTCTGTTTGCAGGGCACCAGAGTCAGAAGTTCTGACTCATACATTTTCACTAACAGGTTGATATCCTGCAGCAGGCCTGGGTCAGAACTTCTGACTTCCTCTTAGCAGCACGCTATCCCTCTCTCTCTTTCTCTTTTTCTTCCCATTGTTATTTTCTTTTTTTATTTATTTTTCTCGTTGAACCTCCCCCATGTACAAGTGTGTATCCCCCACCCCCTAAATATTGTAATAGCGTAGGATTTTACATTTCCGCATTTTTATTGCTTTCAAAATGTAAATGCTAGTAATTAGGATGTGTATGGAAAGATAAAATCAATGAAATAGAAAATCCTAATTCAAGATAAAATCATGCATGCAATAAAACACACTTGCACACAAACAACCTTAAGGTATCTCCACTTGGTTGCCTAAACAAATGGCCATGGTATGCATGCTAGGTATCTTGACAAAGCAAAACAAAACAAAAGATCATAGTCCCTCGATGACGCTATCAAAAGGTTGCCTAAAAAATGATCTCGATCCCTAAACATGCTAAGATACTTGGCACAATTGCTATCATGGTCAATACGATGACCCGCGCCTGTCCCGTTTAACATCCAAATACAAGGTTGTTTACCAAATACAATGGTAAAACAACACTGTCAAAAGGGTTAGTAATGTGTAGGAAAGACTTTTGAGTAGATAGGGTAGACAACTCTTAGTTACTTGATCAAAACTTGCAAAAACATCCTTGCTATTTTCAAACACAGCTCACAACACAGTTTCAAAACATTTCCCAAAACAAACTTTAAAATATTCAAACATTGAAACATCTTTTCAAAAGACAATACACCTTTGTATACATTCAAACAAGAATCATTACAAAGGTTACCACAATGATGGCCTCTTTTCAAAACATTTTCAAAACCACACACAAAAGCACCATTTCAAACAATTGAAAAGAAAAAGCAAGTGATCTAAACAAGTAACTAAGAGCCCATGGATAACCATGGATGAAAATGGTGCTTGCACCTTCCCTTTTCTTAATCTACCCCCCGAACCCAAGAAAACATCTCAAAGGTCTTTCCTGTGCTTTTTGACCTTTCCTTTGGATAAAATAAAAAGTCGGTGGCGACTCTTGCTAAACCGAAACATTTGCGAACACAAACGCAAAACCTCAAGTCAGTTCTCCCACGGCATCACAGAACTGGCGACTCTGCTGGGGAGAAATCTAAAAGTGGGGTTACCTTAGGGTTTAGATCATCTTTACATGCTTATCTTGTTTGCTTTGATTGCTTTACACTTGGCTCTATTGTTTGGGTTTGAAATCCTCTACCTGAATTTGGGAAACATTCATAGGTAAATAGCAATACGTTGTGGAAATTGTGCGGGGTATACCGACATGGTTGAAGCAATAGCTATATTAGTGCGACATATTTGTGGGTACCGGTAGCCTTTGAGTTAATCAAAGAGAATACGGGGCCGCTGAGTGATGTCATGAAGCACTAATGGACTTTTAGAACCTTTACTTGACCATCTTGGCCTTACTAGGGGTAGTGAGATGACCAGCTTTGGTGCAGTCCGAAGTTGGTAGATACTCGATATTACACTCATTGAGGGTTATTTTCTTGGAATATTTCGGTCGCCAGTTGAGTGGCTAAACTGAAACAATGAACACAGAAAATAATCCGGTGATATTGAGCTCCTTAGAATCCGGTTACTATTTATAGGACAGGTTGAGCCAACTAACTTCATGAAGGTACTTACCTATGAAACCCCACGCAAGCCTGAAACTAGGAACTTGTGTGACTTGCTTGTACATATACTTGTGCATACATCATGAACATCATAAAGCATCATATGCATCCATTAACCATTTCAAGGGTTTGGATCTTCATCTTTGTTCCTGTTTTGTAGGTTAAGGAATCACTCCGCAGAAAAACAATCCAAGTCAACCTTGTGAGAATTCCTCCTCAACTTAAGGAGCTTGCTTCCAAGATTCCAGAAAATTATCCCTTCACTGAAAGACATGGTAGACTTCTCAACTTGGTCAACTCCAACATTGAAGAAGACATGGTGAAAGTTCTCTTCCAGTTCTTTGACCCCCTACACCATTGCTTCACATTTCCTGATTACCAACTAGTGCCTACTTTGGAGGAATTTTCTCAACTCCTGAGGATTCCTATTCTCCATCAACTACTCTACAATGGTACGGAAAGAGAACCAAAGCCTGAAGATGTTGCTCAAGCCTTACACTTGTAACTATCCGATATCAAAGGTTATTGGGAAACCAAAAGTGGTGTCAAGGGTTTCTTGGCAAAGTTTCTGTTTGAGAAGGCTCAAGACTGCTGGAATTCTCTAGATCTGCAAGCTTTTGAGGAGATTGTGGCACTTCTCATCTATGGGTTGATCTTGTTCCCAAATCCTGATCAGCTTATAGATGTGAATGCTGTCAAGATTTTCATATCTCAGAATCCTGTGCCTACATTGCTTGGGGACATCCTCCACTCATTTCACACACGAACAATGAGGAAAAGAGGTGTTCTCATATGTTGTACCCCTCTTCTAGCAAGGTGGTTTATTTCTCACCTTCCCCAATCAGTTTTGAAGAATGAGCAAGGTTTGAGGTGGTCACAACGGTTGATGAGTCTTACACATTCTGATGTTCATTGGTGTTCTCGGTCCAGAGAAAATGTCATCATCATTGATCGTTGTGGGGAATTCCCTAATGTCCCACTACTTGGCATTAGAGGAGGCATTACCTACAACCCATGCTTAGCTCTGAGACAATTTGGGTATGCCTGAAGGGATTGCCCTCATGACACGCTGATTCCAAACTTGGTTTTTGACTTTGACAACGACGCTCAAGGACCTCGACAAAGGTTTATCCGAGCTTGGAGGATGCCCAACAAAGTGGACAGTAAGACACTGGGGCACAAGAATTCCATCCCCCTTATGCCTTACCTCAAGTGGGTACGAACCCACGCCCAGAATCTTATGATGCCTTACCCCTACATCCTGCCTATGATCAAAGAGTCTGTTATGGAAGGAAAGGTTCCATACACCCTCCTACATCCTGACATGCCAACATCATTGGAGGATTTACAAAAGAGTTGGATACAGCTCAAGAAAGAACGAAACACTTTTGAAGCCAGCTTCTACGCCAGTGAGAAGAAGGTTTTGGAACTTACTCGTCGACTCCATGAAGAGCAGACTCTCAACACCTACATCGCACCAAAGAGGATGCACAACATCTTTTTACATTAGAATTTTGTATTATTTTGCCCATGGGGAACTTATGTACTAACAAATTCTATCTTATTAATATGACGTGCGCTCTTTTTTTGTTTGCAACAAATTTAAATTTCTGAATCCTTGATTGCATTACATGAATACACATCATTCATCATATGCATAAACAGGTCTTCACACCAGGTTTCCTTATCTCTCTGCTATTTATTTCAGCAATATGGATATAGAGCAGACGGTCAAAGACCTACAGGCGCAAAATTCACAGTTCCAACAGCTACTCATGACCTTGGCAAAGGGTTAGGAGGAGCTCAAAGGTCTACTGGAAAAATAAAAGGAGAAAAAGAAAAATAAAAGAGTTGGTGTGGCTACTATGGGAAGAAGATTTAAGAACCAAACTAGAAGAGTCTTGGATTTCCCCTCGACATCTGATGAAGGGGTTGGCAAAGGAAAGGGAGCTGCAATGCCCTCCGAGTCTGAGGCTTAAGAAGAAGAAGAAGAGGATAAAGATTACTTTGAGCAGCAGTACCCTCCTGCAGACGACAAGTATAAGAATCTGGAAGAGCGCCTGGCGGCTATGGAGGTACAAAGAGTTCCTGGGCTAGATTTTGAAGAGCTAGGGTTGGTTGCTGGGATTTTGATTCCCCCTAAATTCAAGGTGCCTACATTTTCTAAATATGATGGTTTGTCTTGTCCAAAGATGCATCTGCGGTCTTACGTTAGAAAGATCCAACCTCATTCTTCTGATAAGGATATGTGGTTCCACTTTTTTCAAGATAGTTTGTCGGGTACGTAATTGGATTAGTTCTACCAGCTTGAGAGATCCGACGTGAAAAACTAGGAGGATTTGGCTGCTGCCTTCTACAGACAATATCTATATAATGCATACTTAGCACCTACCCGTACTCAATTACAAAGTATGAGTATGGTCTCTAATGAAGGCTTTAAAGAGTATGCCCAGAAGTGGAGGGACTTGGATGGAAGGGTGCAGCCACCATTGTCTGAGAGAGAGCTTGTGGATATGTTTTTAGGGACCCTGTTAGGACCATTCTTTAATCACTTGATCGGGAGCTCATCTGCAGGGTTCATCGAGTTAATTCTGACTGGTGAAAGAGTCAAAGCTGGCATTAAGAGCGGTAAAATTCAGAAGGATGCATCTGCTTCCGCTGCTATCAAGAAGACATTTTCAGCCAAGAAAGAGGTGTCAGCTGTTTACTCCCAAAGAGGTCGAGGAGGAGTTAGCCCCGGCCAGCAGTGGGGGCTATAATAATTCAAAAGAATGCAACTCATCATCCTAGAAACGATCAACCCAAAACCAACCAACAAAGAGTGGGAAGGCCTGCTAGGAAATTCACTAAAATAAACATGACGCCTGCCCAGGTTCTCCCCCATCTCTTGAAGTTAAACCTTAAAACCTTGATAGAGCCACCACAAAATCCGAATACAACTTCTCCCTTTTACCATGCCAACGCTAAGTGTGCCTATCATTCGGATAGCATGGGGCACGACACCAACAATTGTTGGGCCCTCAAAAACAAGATCCAGGATTTAATAGATGCCAAGGAGGTGGAGCTTGACGCCCCTGAAAAACCTAATGCGATATCCGCTCCAATGCCAAAACATGGTCATAATGTCCATGCTGTTGTAGAAGATCTTTATGTTGCTACTGTTGATGACTTAATGACTCCATTACCAATGATCAAGATGAATCTGTTGAAAGCCGGGATTTTCCCGGGCTGTGAAAAAGATTGTAACGGCCTAATGGATAATCGAGAAATCCTCTTCGAGAAAACTCTTGTTACTCCTGTTACTCCAACTCCTATCAATGATGTTGCTATAATTACCATTTCCTACAATCTTTCCAAGGTCTCCAAAAGACCTGTTAAGATTACACCCAATCCAAAGTTTGTACCTCTAAAAATAACTATGCCGGGGCCGATCTCATATAAGTCCAACAAGACAATACCGTGGAATTATGGAGGAGAGATCTTCTACCATGGTGTTAAGCGGATTGAATCAGTGAAAGGAAGTTTCGATGAAGAGACTCCTGACATAGGAAATATTACAGGGACGAGTAAGATCACCCACAGCGGAAGAATTTTCTCTCCAGAGATTTCTCCTCCAAGGGAAATCTTCGGACCCTCAAATACTCCTAAGGTTACTCCTGTGCCGGTCAACATCTCTGTGCGAACTCCAGTTATTGAAGAAATTGTTACTCCCGTAGTTGTACCCTCTGCTGTTGCTGCTGATAAAGGTAAGGGGATCCAGGAAGCGCCTGTCAGGACGAGGGCTCAGCCTTTGGTCATCCCCGAGACCACTCAAAAGGAAATGGAGGAGATTTTAAAAATAATTAAGAAAAGCGACTATGATGTCATAGAACAACTGGGGAAAACCCCTTCAAAAATCTCTATACTGGCCCTATTGCTCTGTTCCGAGGCTCATGCCAAAGCCCTGATCAAATTTTTAAAGACGGCCCATGTGCCTCAGGAAACCTCCGCGGACCAGTTCCAAGAGTGTGTAGCCAGCCTAACCGCCGACAATGGTCTTGGCTTCTCCGACGCAGATCTAACGGGGAGAAAGCATAATGACGCGCTGCATGTCTCAATGGAATGCAGAGGGACTACTCTCGCTCACGTTCTGGTTGATACCGGGTCGTCTTTAAATGTCCTGCCAAAGAAAGCATTGGACAGATTAGACTGTGAAGGTTTGACCCTAAAGCCCAGCAATATCATTGTTAGAGCCTTTGACGGTTCTAACAAGTTGGTCCACGGGGAAGTGGACATCCCAATTAAAGTGGGAACGGAAATTTTCAACTCTACATTTTATGTGATGGACATTCGTCCTTCATATTCTTGCTTGTTGGGAAGACCCTGGATCCACAACGCTGGGGCAGTCACTTCTTCTCTACACCAAATTCTCAAATACCCAGTCCAGGGGAAAATCATAACGGTTCATGGCGAGGAGGAGTATATGATAAGCCATCTTCATTCTTTCTGCTATGTAGATTTAGATGGTGAATTCATAGAAACCCCTTTTCAACACTTTGAAGAGGTTTCTCCTGAAGTTGCGGAGGCCAAGACAATGACTTTTGTGCCCATCATTACCAAACCTGTGTCCCGGATCTCATCCCTTAAAGATGCGAAGGTCGTGATTGAGGAAGGAGGAAGCACAGTATGGGGTCAACTGCCATATTTTCCTTACAAGACAGATAAGTTCGGCTTGGGTTTCACTGCTGCTAGTCAGAAGGCTATGCATCGCTCCCAGGCTGGAGGACCACCATTGAAGATCACTCATCATGGAGTTCATGCTTTAGAGGAAGATGAAGAGGAGAGCAATTTTGAAGACTGGATCTTTCCAACTATTGAAGGAGGGTTGAACAATTGGGAATCGAAAGACTTCATTCCTATTACTTTCATCAATCAGTAATTTATCTTTCGAACATTTTCTGTTGGTCTGTAATAATTTTTAACAATTCGTACACTTTTTGCCTTATGCCTTACCCGGGGCATATAGGTCCATTTGTAAGGGCTTGATTTTTCATCTTCATATGCCATTTTTAATGAATCATGGACGTTTTCATATATAAACTTTTGTGTTCATTTTCTTTCTTTTTACATTTTATTTGTTTAAAGGTGGCTATCCCTTACACACACCCACACTCACAAAATGCAGGTACCCATCCACTCCGGATTCCATGGGTAACAATTCTGCTATGGCCTTCAGTGACTCTGAAGATCTAGTCAATCATGCCAAATACGAAGGTGATGAAGACTGTGAAGTGCCGGGAGAGTTGGATAGACTGTTGCAACAAGAAGAAAGGGTTATTCTTCCCCATGAAGAGTTGTTAGAGACTATCAACTTGGGTACTGCCGAAGACAGAAAAGATGTTAAAGTGGGTGACAACCTAAAGCCAAATGTCAAAGAGCGCTTAGTTCAGCTATTAAGTGAATATGTTGAGATCTTCGCCTGGTCCTATGAAGACATTCCGGGACTTGACACATATATTGTTGTTCATCGTCTCCCTACAAGAGAAGATTGTCCACCAATCAAACAGAAAGTCCTCCGGATGAGGCCCGACATGTCCGAAAAGATCAAAGCTGAAGTGATGAAGCAGTTCAATACTGGCTTCCTTGCTGTTACTTCCTATCCACAATGGGTCGCTAACATTGTGCCTGTGCCTAAGAAGGACGGCAAAGTGAGAATGTGCATGGATTATAGAGACTTAAACAGGGCTAGCCCTAAAGATGACTTTCCACTATCGCACATTGACATCTTGGTTGACAACACAACTCAGCACAAGGTATTTTCTTTCATGGATGGATTTTCAGGGTATAACCAGATCAAAATGGCCCCCGAAGACATGGAGAAGACTACTTTTGTTACACAATGGGGTACCTTCTTCTATAAAGTGATGCCATTCGGACTGAAGAATGTCGGGGCAACCTATCAGTGAGCCATGGTAGCTTTGTTGCATGACATGATACATCATGAGATTGAAGTCTATGTAGATGACATGATATCCCGTTCACAGACCGAAGAAGAACACCTCGACCATCTGCAAAAGTTGTTTGTCAGGTTGAAGGAGTACAAGCTCAGACTGAACCCTAACAAGTGCACTTTCGGAGTCAGGTCCAGTTAACTCTTGGGATTCATCGTTAGCAACAAAGGCATCGAGGTTGATCCTGCCAAAGTCAAAGCTATACAAGAAATGCCAGCCCCTCGCACTGAGAAGGAGGTCAGAGGCTTCTTGGGACGCTTAAACTACATTGCAAGGTTCATTTCTCACCTAACATCTACCTGTGAGCCAATCTTCAAGCTGTTGAAGAAAGACCAGGTGGTTAAATGGAATGATGACTATCAAGTTGCTTTCAATAAAATCAAGGAGTGTTTGCTAGAACCTCCTATCTTGATGCCATCCGTCGAAGGAAGGCCGCTAATAATGTATTAGACTGTTTTGGATAATTCAATGGGGGTGCGTACTGGGCCAACATGACGAGTCTGGCCGAAAAGATCATGCCATTTATTACCTTAGCAAAAAGTTTACCGACTGTGAGACCCGATACTCACTGCTCGAGAAAACTTGCTGCGCTTTGGTATGGGCTGCTCGCCGGCTAAGGCAGTATATGTTGACACATACCACTTTACTGATCTCTAAGATGGATCCAATCAAGTACATATTCGAGAATCCTGCTCTATCCGGAAGAATCGCTAGATGGCAGATGATCCTCACCGAATATGATATAAAGTACACAACCCAAAAAGCCATAAAGGGGAGTGTGCTAGCCGATCATCTGGCCTATCAAGATGTCGAAGATTACCAATCCATGAGGTTCGACTTTCCCGACAAGGATATCATGACTTTGAGCAACATTGAAGAAAATAGACCGTATGACGGACCTGAACAAGGATCCCGATGGACCCTGTACTTTGATGGTGCCTCCAACGCACTTGGGAACGGTATCGGCCTATACTTATCTCTCCATAAGGTTGCCATACACCTTTCACTGCTAGACTCTGCTTCTGCTGCACCAACAACATGGCCGAGTATGAAGCTTGTATCTTTGGTCTCAAGGCTGCTATTGACTTGGGAATCAAATCTTTGATTGTATTTGGGGACTCAACTTTGGTTATCAGTCAAATCAAAGGAGAGTGGGATACTAAACACCCTAACCTCATCCCTTACAAAGAACATGTCCTGACATTGTTACCACACTTCGAGCAGATCACCTTTGAGCACTTCCCGCGAGAAGAAAATCAGCTAGAGGATGCTCTAGCTACAATGTCTTCCATGTTTAAACTTAACTGGGATAATGAGGCTCCCCAAATTACCATTGAGCGGATGGACGAACCTGCACATTGTCACGAGATTAATACCGAAGAAGTAGTGGACCAACCCTGGTTTCACGAAGTCAAAAGGTATCTTGAGACTCGAGAATACTCTGAAGGAATTTCAGTCAACGACAAAAAGTTCTTGAGGAGATTTTCTGCCAAGTTTTTCCTGAGCAATGGTATCCTATACAAGCGCAATCATGATTGCATTATGCTTTGTTGTGTGGAAAAGGTTGAAGCTGAGCAGATCATGGTTGAACTGCATAATGGTACATTTGGCACCCACTCGAGCAGGCATACGATGGCTAAGAAGATTCTAAGGGCAGGCTATTACTGGTCTACCATGGAAGCCGATTGTCATCAACATTCCCGTACTTGTCACAAATGCAAAATCTACGCTGAGAAGGTACATATACCTCCAGTTCCTCTCAATGTCTTAACAGCTCCTTGGCCATTCGCTATGTGGGGAATTGACATGATTGGAGAGATCAAGCCTACAGCATCCAATGGACATCGTTTCATCCTGGTGGCCAATGATTACTTTACCAAGTGGGTCGAAGCAGCGTCCTTCGCATCCGTTACATAGAATGTGGTTGCCTGCTTCATCAAATAGAACCTCATTTGCCGGTATGGTATCCCCGACAGGATCATCACTGACAATGGTACAAATTTGAACAATACTATGATCACCGCTCTGTGCGAGCAGTTCAAGATTCAACATCACAATTCATCTCCCTATCGGCCTAAGATGAACGGTGTTGTCGAAGCTACGAACAAAAATATCAAGAAGATCATTCAAAAGATGACAGTCACTTACAAGGACTGGCATGAGATGTTACCGTTTGCTCTGCACAGATACCGTACCACGACACGAACATCAACTGGGGAAACACCTTATTCATTGGTATACGGCATGGAAGCTATTTTACCTATCGAGGTTCAGATTCCCTCCTTGAGAATCATTAAAGATGCTGGGTTAAGTGGAGACGATTGGATTCAGACCCGGTTTGATCAACTTAACTTGATTAACGAAAAGTGACTTACTGTTGTTTGCCATGGTCAGGCGTATCAGAAATGTATGATCAAGGCCTTCAACAAGAAGGTCAAGAGACAAGTATATCAAGTCGGGGACCTTGTAATCAAGCGGATCATCTTGCCGCAAAGTGATCCCAGGGGAAAATGGACTCCTACTTACGAAGGACCATTTGTGATCAAAAACATCTTTTCTGGTGGGGCAATGATCTTGACCACCATGGACGGCGATGACCTGCCGCACCCTGCGAACGCAGACATAGTCAAAAGATACTACGCATAAAAACGACCCGGCAAGTTGAAAACCCGAAAGGGCGACTTGGGCAAAAATGGGTATCCCGGTGAATCGAAAACCCGAAAGGGCGGTTCAGGCAAAAATTAGGGATAAATAAAAAAATCTGTACACCCGGCAAGTTGAAAACCCGAAAGGGCGACTTGGGCAAAAAGGGGTTTCGCGGTGGACCGAAAACCCGAAAGGGCGGTCCAGGCAAAAGTTAGGGAATTAAAGCGTATGATTATGTCTCGTCGGATCACTTTAAGGACAAACTCTTCACGAACAAGCTCCAAGCTTCCGATCAATCCAATCATCTACGGACGAAGCAACGAATGGACAAGATACTCAAAGTTACGAAGTCTATAGCAGAATGGGAACCCCACGAAATTGTTACACATAGCCATCTTTCTTTGTATAAATTTTTCTCAATTTTATGACAACATTCTCTTACTAGGATGTTTGTCTCCTTTGTACAAAATACTTACACAAAGTTAATACCAAGATACTTCAAAGTGTAGAAGATTGTTTTCCTTTTCTTTCTTTTTTACACTTGTATTTTATTTAAAAACGTCCAATGATTTATTAAATGAGCATATGCATTTGAATAATCACTGCTTACAAATAAAACGAAATAAGAAAGAATAATTACTGATAGGTTGAAAGTATAGGAAAACGTCTTCAGGCTATTCCAGAAAAAATCCCCTGCAGTACATCATCCAGATCCTCGTCGGAACTAAAGCCTTGAAATTCATATCCCCGGCGGATTTAAAGTTTCTAAATCCCCATCAGAGTTGAGTTTTCAAACTCCCAATCCCCAGCGGAGCGAAACTTTGAATTACAAACCCTCAGTGAAGATGAAAATTTCTTCTTCAACGGAGTCAAACCTTCAACCGTTGAACATCATTAGAGACTATCTAGTTTCTTCTAATTTCCCCAGAGAGTAGCTTTAAAACCAGATAATTCCCCAGAGAGTTATTTTAAAACCTTCTCCCTCAACGGGGTCAGGTTTCCATACACGACCAAATCAACACGTCATTAAGGCCCCCAGCGGAGAGGAAACTTTGAGCTACCAATCCCCAGCAGAAACCATTCAGTTTTCCCCTAATACCCCCAATAGAACGGAGATTCTCATTCTTGGAGTCCCCAGTAGATTGGCATACAACCCAAACTCCTGATCTCCCCAATAGTACAACTTCTCCCCACGGAGGTTGTCAAAGATCTTGAGTCTCCAACAGCGGTCATGGATTTATTTTCCCCGAGAGCAGTCAAAGATTTTATTATCTCCAGCTACCCATGATTTATTTTCCTCAGCAAGACAGTGAATTGGCTTATATGCACATACGTTACATTCACATATCATAAACATTGATAAAACATATCTTATTGCATCATACATTTCATGCAACATAACTTTGTGTTTCAGTTAACCTTTTACCATTTTCAGGATAAAATTAACAGCTGCTTAAAACAGACATTCGAAGCTCAGAAAACGGCTTAGAGGTACTCCAGACGTGGATACTTTCCTATTTGTTTATTCAAACCAATGTGCAGATTCCTGTTCCAGTTATAAAAGCCTAGATTTGACCTGATTTTATCTTGATTATACTGAAGCCCAGAGATCAACCGGAAAATAGTTGAATCCCCTGCGAGTTATTGTGAAGCATGGATGTTGACCAGATATCAATACAAGACTGTGAAGCCTGGATATTGACCAGATAACAGTAAGGTATGCTGTGAAGCTTGGATGTTGACCAAATAACATTTTACTCGGCCAATTACTTTGAAGCCCGCATCCAACCGGATATTAGTAGGCCCCAAAATCAAAGGGAAAACCGGAGGCGACCGGATAACCATTTGATTTCCTTCTGAAGACTGGATGTTGACCAGATAGGAAGCAAGTTATTATGAAGCCTGGATGTTGACCAGATAGCAATACAAGACTGTGAAGCCTGGATATTGACCAGATAATAGTAAGGTATGTTATGAAGCTTGGATGTTGACCAAATAACAGTTTACTCGGCCAATTACTTTGAAGCCCGAATCCAACCGGATATTAGTAGGCCCCAAAATCAAAGGGAAAACCGGAAGCGACGGGATAACCATTTGATTTCCTTCTGAAGACTGGATGTTGACCAGATAGGAAGCAAGTTATTGTGAAGCCTTGATGTTGACCAGATAGCAATACAAGACTGTAAAGCCTAGATATTAACCAGATAACAGTAAGGTATGTTGTGAAGCTTGGATTTTGACCAAATAATAGTTTACTCGGCTAATTACTTTGAAGCCTGAATCCAACCGGATATTAGTAGGCCCCAAAATTAAAGGGAAAACCGGAGGCGACCGGATAACCATTTGATTTCCTTCTGAAGACTGGATGTTAACCAGATAGGAAGCAAGTTATTGTGAAGCCCGGATGTTGACCAGATAGCAATACAAGATTGTGAAGCCTGGATATTGACCAGATAACAGTAAGGTATGCTGTGAAGCTTGGATGTTGACCAAATAATAGTTTACTCGGCCAATTACTTTGAAGCCCAGATCCAACCGGATATTAGTAGGCCCCAAAATCAAAGGGAAAACCGGAGGCGACTGGATAACCATTTGATTTCCTTCTGAAGACTGGATGTTGACCAGATAGGAAGCAAGTTATTGTGAAGCCTAGATGTTGACCAGTTAGCAATACAAGACTGTGAAGCCTGGATATTGACCAGATAATAGTAAGGTATGTTGTGAAGCTTGGATGTTGACCAAATAACAGTTTACTGGGCCAATTACTTTGAAGCCTGTATCCAACCGGATATTAGTAGGCCCCAAAATCTAAGGGAAAACCGGAGGCGACCGGATAACCATTTGATTTCCTTCTGAGGACTGTATGTTGACCAGATAGGAAGCAAGTTATTATGAAGCCCGGATGGTGACCAGATAGCAATACAAGACTGTGAAGCCTGGATATTGACAAGATAACAGTAAGGTATGCTGTGAAGCTTGGATGTTGACCAAATAACAGTTTACTCGGCCAATTACTTTGAAGCCTGGATCCAACCGGATATTAGTAGGCCCCAAAATCAAAGGGAAAATCGGAGGCGACCGGATAACCATTTGATTTCCTTTTGAAGACTGGATGTTGACCAGATAGGAAGAAAGTTATTGTGAAGCCTGGATGTTGACCAGATAGCAATACAAGACTGTGAAGCCTGGATGTTGACCAGATAGCAATACAAGACTGTGAAGCCTGGATGTTAACCAAATAACAATAAGGTATACTGTGAAGCTTGGATGTTGACCAAATAACAGTTTACTCGGCCAATTACTTTGAAGCCTGGAGGTGACTGGATAACAATTTAATTCCTTCTAAGGCCTGGAGCACGACCAGATAGCAGTTCATTTTCACCTCTTCAACCAAGAGATGACTCCCCAGTAGAATAACGGACGATCGAAGCTCCTAAAATTCTATTCCTCCAACGACAGAAACCAGCATTCCCCGGTGTAGTCCTCCTCAACAACAGGTATACGGGATCTCGCAAAGGAATCTCTTATGCGATTAACATCCTTGGATGGCATCTTTTAAGCCCATCTCCAACAAGATTCAATCATCTCCAAATGGCATCTTTAAGCCCATTCCCTCAACCACAGTGTGACGAGTGCAAATTTGCGGGCACTCTAGTGTCCAATCTTCTTTTACCTTCGAGTCACGAAAGGCAAACTCGCCAATCTAACTCTTCAGGTTCAAGAAGATTGAACAGGGGCAGCTGTTGTACCCCAAAATTTTCCCTCTCGTCCTTCAAGAATTCATCCTGGATTCTAAGAGTTTCTCTTAAACAAATCCAAGCCCTGAATTATCATTCCTTTCCAAGTAAACCATTTACAAGAGCAAAATGGTCAGTTGCAAGCTCAAAAGTAAAAAATTTTACCTTGAAAAAGTTAAATTCTAAATACTTGGAATGTTTCTAAAAAAAAGAGTGTTTAAGAAAAATGGCACTTCAGAACTTCTGAACCAACCTCCAGGCAGAAACGGTCAGAAGTTGCAAATTTGGCTCAACACATAACATTCAGTCAGAAAGTGGCTCTTCAGCAGTTACACCAACTCAGTCAGAAGTTGTAGACGTGGTTCAGCATGTAATCTTTAAACAAAACATGGCTCTTTCAGCAATTACGCAAGTTCAGCCAGAATTTGCTAGAAGAACGCAAACAAGGCAATAAAGCCTGAAACTCCTTCAGAACGTACTGGAATCAAAAGATGAAGAGGTAAGAAGAGTGGGTATAATACTGGAACAGAATCTTTAAATTCAGAGTTTTCAGAGGCAAATCAAAAAGAACATGCTGGAAAATCTTGGGAACCCTCAGAATTTGCTGGGACAGCAAGAGGGCAAGGTCAGAGTTTGGTTTGCGTTGTTTTTTGGGTAAAGCAGAACTGTTGGCTCAGGATATAGGTAATGATGCAAATCTCACACTAAGATCTCTTAGTCTTGACGAATCTCATCACCATTAAATGCTCACAACCACTTTTGAGAATTCATCCAAGGGGTCTCTCCACGTGTGGCATAGTAACACCCTCGTGCAGGCTTAGGCATGGATCTATGCACCACTTTTCGCCTATGGGCGTCACTTTCCCTTAATCTTCGCCTATTGTTCCAGTCTAGGCTAAAAAATTGTCCATTATCACAACTTTCCATAAACTTCCTTCAAGAACAAGTTAACCCCTACTGCATAGTATTGGTGCCATTTAAACGTTTAAAAATTCACAAAGCCTTGCCTATAAATAGGACCCCATTGTCCATTAAAAACCCCGGTAAAAAAAATCCAGAAAAATTGCTAGAAGAAGAACAGAAAGCTCTAGCAAGAAAACATTGTGAAACTCTGCCAAAATTCTTAGTGTTTAATAACTATTGAACTTCCTATCTCCAAACTTCATTGATACCCATTTTACTTCCTGACTAGAGAACACCCATACAGTTTATGACCATACATACATATATCTTCTCCATCCACCCATTCTAAAAAGAACCTGTCCAGAACACCATCAGAGCTAAAGCTAGCTCCAATACACAGATTTTCTTCCAACACCAAGGTAAGAACCTGCCGACTCTCACCATGCTGCTAAGCATCATCAACTTCGCATGCCCAGTAAACACAATGTAGATATCATGTTGCTATTGTACGTGTTCTGAGGATTTTCATGCCTTTGAATGCTTAAGTAGGAAGTGAATCAGTGTAGAACCTGCCTGTGACCTTTTTGGATTTGTCTTCTGAAACGCTATGAAACTTGCTGAGACTGTCCTAGGCATGCCTTCTGTTTTATGGAAAAATAATAAAATTACAGATCTTCTGACTAGCACAGGGGGAAACCAAGCGCTGACTTTGACGCCAGCACTCCCGAGGCCTGTTTTGCTATCAATAATATCAGAACTTCTGAAAATTATTGTGTTTCCAGCAGGGTCAAAACTTCTTACTTCCCCACTAACAAACTTTTGTCTTACAGCGCATGGGAGTCAGAACTTATGACCTTCCCACTAACAAGTTTCTGTTTTGCAGGGCACCAGAGTCAGAAGTTCTGACTCATACATTTTCACTAACAGGTTGATATCCTGCAGCAGGCCTGGGTCAGAACTTCTGACTTCCTCTCAGCAGCGCGCTAGCCCTCTCTGTCTTTCTCTTTTTATTCCCCTTGTTATTTTCTTTTTTTATTTATTTTTATCATTGAACCGCCCCATGCACATGTGTGTATCCCCCACCCCCTAAATATTGTAATAGCGTAGGATTTTACATTTCAGCATTTTTATTTCTTTCAAAATGTAAATGCTAGTAATTAGGATGTGTATGGCAAGATAAAATCAATGAAATAGAAAATCTTAATTCAAGATAAAATCATGCATGTAATAAAACACACTTGCACACAAACACCCTTAAGGTATCTCCACTTGGTTGCCTAAACAAATGGCCATGGTATGCATGTTAGGTATCTTGACAAAGCAAAACAAAACAAAAGATCATAGTCCCTCGATGACGCTATCAAAAGGTTGCTTAAAAAATGATCTCGATCCCTAAACATGCTAAGATACTTGGCACAATTGCTATCATGGTCAATACGATGACCCGCGCCTGTCCCGTTTAACATCCAAATACAAGGTTATTTACCAAATACAATGGTAAAACAACACTGTCAAAAGGGTTAGTAATGTGTAGGAAAGACTTTTGAGTAGATAGGGTAGACAACTCTTAGTTACTTGATCAAAACTGGCAAAAACATCCTTGCTATTTTCAAACACACCTCACAACACAACTTCAAAACATTTCCCAAAACAAACTTTCAAATATTCAAACATTGAAACATCTTTTCAAAAGATAATACACCTTTGTGTACATTCAAATAAGAATCATTACAAAGGTTTCCACAATGATGGCCTTTTTTCAAAACATTTTCAAAACCACACACAAAAGCACCATTTCAAACAATTGAAAAGCAAAAGCAAGTGATCTAAACAAGTAACTAAGAGCCCATGGATAACCATGGATGAAAAGGGTTTTTGCACCTTCCCTTTTCATAATCTACCCCCCGAACCCAAGGAAACATCTCAAAGGTCTTTCCTGTGCTTTTTGACCTTTCCTTTGGATTAAATAAAAAGTTGGTGGTGACTCTTGCTAAACCGAAACATTTGCGAACACAAACGCAAAACCTCAAGTCAGTTCTCCCACGCATCACAGTTTTGAAAATAGTTCAAAGAGATGTTTGTTGTGGAAGATGTTTCTGAAAGTGATTTTGAAAAGTTCCTTTGTAATGATTCTCGTCTATATAAAAATGCATACAAAGTGTTTTGACTTTTGAAAATATTTCAATTGAAAGTGTTGGTGTTAAAATGGTTTTTTAGTTGTGAGCAACCAAGCAACTACGAGCGTCCTACCTACTCAAAAGGTCTAATATTCTTTTCCTCCTCCTTTAGATGTTGCTATCTTACCATTGATTTGGTAAGAAGCCCCATCATTAGATGTGAAGAGACGGGCGTGGGTCGTTGTATAGTCATAGAAGGCAACCTATGAGACGTTTTAGCAATTTTTGTTAGGGACTAGATCGATTACCGAAGGCAACATCGAGGGACGTCGAGGGATTACAATCTTTTATCAAGGGGCTTTGCTAAAACTCTCATGTTCGAGGGACATGACTATTTTCCGAGGTAATAAGTGAGATTTCCCTAGAGGTGCATGTGTGTAAGTGTGTTTGATTACATGCATTTTTGTCTTGAATTTAGGGTTGTCTACTTGTTGATTTTATCTTGCCATACACAACCTAATTACTAACATTTATATGAAATTGGTAAATTGCAGAAAGTAAATTTACTACACTATTACATCACTTGGGGATGGAGATACAAATGTACAAATGGGGGTTTCAAGAAATGATATTCTAATTATCTATTACAACCATATTGGATGTTAATAAATATACAAGAATTAAAATAATATACAAGATATAGATAAAAAGAAAATGAAGTTGTCTTGATTTTGTTAAAGAAAGGTTTGGTTGATAATTATGAAAATAAATTTTTTTTGGTGATATTTTGGTATATTCATAAAATAAAACTTATAAATAAATAGTGTGCAAAAAATCAACTGAAAAGGAGTTGTTTTGATTTGTTGGAAAGATGTTTGAAGTTTGTTAAGAAAAGAAAAGGAAACAAACAAAGGATAAAAATTATTCTGGTCCTGCCAAGGTTTGAACCCAAGACCCTATACAGAAATGCCTTTCGCGCGTTCTATTTGTACCACTGGGGTGCTCTGTTTCATCCGTTCATAACGCAGCTTTGATTGGGTACAAGATGAACTTGTTTCTGAATGTTTGACATGCACAGTTTCTTCCTCCGATTGCAGGAGTGCAAGACTCCCAAGTTAATATTCGAAAGGCTTCAATCCTCAGCCAATCGAAAGATACATAAAACCTGCCTAATATCTTCAATATGAAATCTAAACATATGAATTTTAAAAAATTATGGACCAAAGGTTTAGCAATGAATTTTATTCAGCACAAACATCCAAAATCTAACTAGTCAGAGTTAAAAATCTCAAACACAATCAAAGAAAATCAAAACTAAGAGTATAACCAGCTTCCTATGATATCTACATTTCTTCTTTTATTTGTGCGTACAAATGATGTTTAAATGGAATGTTCCAAGTTTATAGGAAACTTACCTCTTGAAGTGCCAATCGAAGGAGCTATATATGACTTCCAGGAATGATTCGTTGATGGATCAAGCCTGCAGGGACCTTCCTTGAACTAGTTCAGTTGCTTCCTTGTTTGGAAAGTCACTGAATCGAAGGTTGGTACATGGTAGTGATGAGTGAATCAAAGGCTGGTTAGGAGTGAATCGTTGAATATCTGGATGTTGGGAAGTGAATCGAAGGTTGGTTATCTGGCAGTTGGAGAGTGAATCGAAGGGTTCACTAATGCATGAAGGGATCTGAGATTTTCTTATGAGAGTTTTAGAGTTTGAATGCTTGAGAGTTCTGGAGAGTTTGAAAGTTTGAGAGTTCTGGAGAGTGTTTGATGACTTTTTCTACACAACCAGCATCCACCCCTTGATTTGCAAATGATCTCTCTATTTATAGAGAAAATTTTTGGAGTGAACAAATTTGTAAAATAATAAAATATAGTTAGGTTGAAAAGCAAATATCCACTTGTGTCAACTTTTCATGATCCCGAGATGAAAATACCAAAATTAATGGTTTAGATGGGTTTCTTCTAGCTTATAGGGGACATGTGTGCATAAGGGACAGGCGCAAGGCTCAATAAATTTAAGGACAAGTTGGCTTGGAAAACACTTGGGTCAGAACTTAATTTAATTGTATAAACAATTAAATATGGAGTGAGGCACAAGTTGGAGGCCTAAAAAGCAAGATCACGTAGCCTGGCCTATGGATCCTGTTTTCAACTTGATTCTTTGAATCGAATACTCCATCCTTTCACAACTTTCGACCAGACTAAACAAAGCAACACTCATTTCCACCAGTTGTGTGTCCTTCGAATGGACCAACTGTGTATTCCTTGAATGGTCCACCAAATTGTGTGTCATAGTGTAGAAACTATGTGTGTTGTAGGTTTTAAAGGAGGAATCGAAGCAAGCATGATATGAGTCATTGCCTTGTGCATGCTAGCATGAGGGAAGGCATTGCCTTGTGAATCAAAGCATGCAAGAAAGAGGACACTACTTTGTGAATCGAAGTCAGCCTGCAGGAGGCCAATGCCTTCTAAATTGAATCAAATTGAAGGAGATTGTTTCTTAATCAAAGCTTATGAAAAGATAGCCGTTGTCCAATCTAAGCTTGCATACAAGAGGCAACTGCTTTATGAAACAAGCATTCAGGAGGCCATTGCTCTCTGAATCGAACCTTGCATGTAGGAGGCCACGGTCTTTATGAAACAAAGCAAGCATGCAGAAGGCCACATGCTTTATGAATCAAAGAAAACATGTAAGGCCAATGGTGCAATCGAAGCTTGCATACAGGAGGTCCCTGCTTTGTGAATCAAAGGCAAACGTGTAAGGGGCCAATGGTGCAATCGAAGCTTGCATGCAGGAGGTTTCTGCTTTAAATCAGAAGAAACCTTCAGAAGGCCATTGCCTTCTGAATAGAAGGAAGCTTTCAGAAGTTCATTTCCTTCTCAATCGAAAGAAGCCATTAGGAAGCCACTAACTTTTAAATCGAAGGACACCAACAGTAAGCCCTTGTCTTATGAATCGAAGGAAGTTGTTTCAAAGGGAAACAATGCCCAATAGAAGCTAGCATGAAGATAACCATTTGTTCAATCGAAGCTTGTATGAATCAAGCATGCAAAAGGCCATTTCCTCAATCGAAGCTTGGGAATTTGAAGCAAGTTTGAAGGAGGCCAAATGTCCAATCGAAAGCTGGTGAATCAAGCTTGCATCGAAGGAAGCCATTTGCCAGATTTTGAATTCGAACTATTGTCTGCAGTCACTCCTTTCGATCTACTTTGTACTTATGCAAACTTGAGCTTTTGAAAATCTTCATGATAAATATCTTGAGAAATTGAGAGGGAAAATTTTGGGGTACAACACACAGTGAGGCACTCTTTTTTACAAGGTCATGCCTTTCGGTTTGAAAAATGCAGGGGAAACCTATCAACGAGCTATGGTAGCCCTATTTCATGACATGATCCATCATGAGATAGAAGTCTATGTGGATGATATGATTGCAAGGTCGCATATTGAGGAAGAACACCTGGATCACTTACATAAATTGTTTGAAAGATTGAAGAAATACAAGCTAAGGCTGAATCCCAACAAATTCACCTTCGAGGTATGATCTGGGAAACTCTTAGGGTTTGTCGTTAGTGGAAAAGGTATTGAGGTCGACCCTGCAAAAGTCAAAGCCATAAAAGAAATGTCAGCTCCCTATACTGAGAAGGAGGACAAGGGTTTCTTAGGTCGACTTAAATACATCACTCGATTCATATCTCACTTGACTGGTACTTATGAGCCAATCTTCAAACTCTTAAAGAAAGATCAAGTAGTCAGATGGAACGACGATTGCCAAGAAACCTTTGACAAGATCAAGGAATACTTATAAGAACCTCCCATCCTGATGCCTCCAATTAAAGGAAGACCTCTGATTATGTATTTGGTTGTATTAGAGAATTCAATGGGGTGTGTGTTGGGCCAACATGACGAGTATGGCTGAAAAGAGCATGCAATATACTACCTGAGCAAAAAGTTTACCGATTGTGAAATAAAATATTCACTGCTCAAGAAAACTTGTTATGCTCTGGCATAGGCTGCTCGCTGGTTAAGACATTACATGTTGACTCACACCACTTTGTTGATTTCTAAGATGGACCCTATCAAGTACATCTTCGAGAAACTAGCTCTCTCTGAACGAATAGCTAGATGGCAAATGATCTTGACTGAATTTGATATCCAATATACTACACAAAAATCAATCAAAGGAATTGTGCTAGAGGATCATTTGGCCCATCAAGCTGTTGATGATTACGAATCCATGAACTTTGAATTCCCAGACGAGAATATCATGCTAGTAACTGATTGTGAAAAGCTTGGACCGTATGACGAACCTGAAGAAGGATCCTGATAGAATATTGTTTTTAATGGAGCTTCCAACGCTTTTGTAATGGAATTGGTGCTATGATTATTTCTCCCGAAAGATGCCATACGCCTTTCACTGTTAGACTATGCTTCAACTGTACAAACAACATGGCTGAGTATGAGGCATGCATCTTGGGTCTTAAGGCTACCATTGACTTAAGAATCAAATTATTAAGTGTATATGGAGATTTAGCTTTAGTAATCAGTCAAGTTAAAGGAGAGTGGGATACTAAGCATCCAAATCAGATTCCCTACAAAGAGCTTGTGTCAACCCTGATCCCATACTTTGAGGAGGTTACCTTCAAATACTTTCCAAGAGAAGTAAATCAATTGTCGGATGCCTTAGCAACAATGTCATCCATGTTCAAAGTTGTTGTACCCAAAAATTTTCCCTCTCATGCTTTCCAAGGTATTCCCCTACATGGTTGGTCCCAAACCCTTTCCTAAGGAAAAGGAAAATTTGTGAGTGGTGTTTTCAAGTTTCCTTCGGTTGGCATCTCCAAAATGCCCTTCCATTGGGATTTCAACAAAGCATTTTGATTGGCTTACAACAGGACCCTTCGATTAGAATTTCAGTAAAGCCTTTCGATTGGACTTACAACAGGATCCTTCGATTAGCATTCCTAAAGGTTCCTTCGATTGAAGCATCAGAGCTTCCTTCGATTGGAGCATCAGAGATTCCTTCGATTAGAGCATCAGAGCTTCCTTCGATTTGGAGCATCAGAGCTTCCTTCGATTAGAGCATCAGCGCTTCCTTCGATTTGGAGCATCAGAGCTTCCTTCGATTTGGAGCATCAAAGCTTCCTTCGATTGAAACATCAGAGCAAAGGCCCTTCGATTGGAATTCCAAAAGATTCCATTCGAAGAAGCTTGCAAGGGTCCATTCGAAGAACATGCAAAGGTTCATTCGAAGAATCTTTCAAAGAGTCTGTTCGAAGAAGCTTGCAAAGGTCCAATCGAAGGAGGCTACCAGCCCATTCGAAGGCCAGTTGCATATCATTCAAAATTAAAAAAAGGAGATAAGATCCCATGTGTTTAGCCAATGTTACAAATTCCTATTCATGGCTTTCAAACACAATCAAGGTAGTTTAAACCTTTTCCTTCTTGTCCCCTCTACCCCCTCTATATAAAGAGATCACCAGTGTTGCAAAAATACGGGGGGGGGGGGGGGGGGGGGGAACTAAAAACATTGGAGAGAGGCTGCCCACAAAATCCATCAAAGGTTGCCAGAATTTTCCAAGCAAAATCCATCCCTAAACAAAAATATCCAAGCCCAAAAGTTCCAGATTGAAGGTGCCCACACCGAGAAGCCCCAGATCGAAGGTGCTCACATCCATCAAGTGCCCAAATCAAAGATTAATTTGTTGGTAAGAAAGGTTAAATTGTCCAACTTTATATTTGCATAACACATCCATACTTGTTGTTACCTTCGATTTTCCATCCTAGACATAAGCAAAAGGCCTGGGTTTGTCACCCAGGTCATGTTCTTCGTTTGCTAACACTTGCTGCAGATTTAGCCTGAAAAGACCCAGCAAGCGCACGATCGAAGGACCTGGGTTTCGATACCCAGGTCCTGCATTTTATTTCACTAACATACTTTTGAAGGCATAGCAACCCAGATTGAAGGAGATACCTTCTCTAGATCAAAGCCATAGTATTTTGGATCGAAGAAGTCATCTCCTTCCTGGATTGAAAGGCATTCCCTTTCCCCAGGATACAAGGGCAATCCCCTTCCTTGGATTGAAGGCTACTCACGCCCCACTCCCTGGCCAATCGAAGGAGGCATCTCCCCCGGGATCGAAAGATCGTTCCTCCCCTGATCAAAAGAGCCTCTATTCATTTTCGTATTTTTAGTTTTTGCTTGTTTCTTTTATTTTCTTGCCTTTTTTATTAACATTGAATCAAAATCACAAAAATATTAGACTAGTTATTTTTCCAACTAAATTAATTTTGTAAATTAATTAATTAATTATCTTAACATTTTTTCTTAAAATTAAAATTAAATAGACTTAGGCCTTGTTTTCTTTTATACCAAAAACAACAACAAAAAAAGACTTCTTTTCTTTAGGATTTTTAGACATCTTTTCTATTTTCACGTGCGTTTATTTAATTCCGTATTTTTTACCTTTATTGTATTTGTTTACTGGATGTAATAGATAAATTAGGATATTTACTGCTTTATTCCCCTTTATCCTTGTCTAATGTAAATCCACTCCCCGAAGCATTGTAATAGCTTAGGATCTTTATTTTCTGCATTTTTACTGCTTTTCATATTAACTGCTAGTAATTAGGCTTGTATGATAAAACTAATAATCAAACGCTAGCAAACTTAACAAACAGACAAAAAATAATTGAGTTGAACACAATTACACACAAGCACCTCTAAGGTACTCCCACTTTGGTTTCCTTTAAAAAACAATCATGAGGCAGGAATGCTTTAGCAAATACCCGCAAAAATCAAAAAGATCATAGTCCCTTGATGACCCTACAGTTGCCTTCTCGGTAAATGATCTAGTCCCTAAACCAGAATTACTAAAGCATATCCATAAATTGCCTTTGTGACTATAACGTCCCTTCGATTGTCCCTCAACATCTAACGACAAGGCTACCTACTCACTAATAGTAGGATAGCACTGTCTAAAGGAAAAGTGGAAAAGAACGACCCTTTAACGAGTAACAAAGTAGATAGCTGTTAGAAGTTTTCTCAAACTATTTTTTGCACTTACACACAAATACTAATTTTTTTAAAAAACCTTTTTCAAACACTTTTTATACGTTCTCTACTATCCCGAGAAACACTACAAAGTTTCCCGTACTAAGGAGTTTTTCAAAACACTTTCAAACACAAAGCACAAAAGCATTTTGAAAAATGAGTAAACCTCTAAGAGTCCGTTGAAAACCACGGGTGGAAAGGGTGCTAACACCTTCCCTTTCCATAATCTACCCCCCTTACTCAGAAAATTCTCGAAAAGGTCTTTTTCTATTCTTTTCACCCTTTCCTTTATTTGGATAAAAGGAAATATGGTGGCGACTCTTGCTTACCGCACATTTGCGAACAAAAAACGCAAAAAAACCCAGTATATAAACAGTCGGTTCTGCAACTGTGTAACAAAAGTCAAGTGGGACAACGAGGCTCCTAGAATTACAGTTGAAAGATTTGAAGAACCGACACACTGTTATAAGATTGACACCGATGAAGAGAAGCCTTGGTATCATGAAGTGAGAAGATATCTTAAAGCACAAGAGTATCCTGAAGGAGCTTCCATCAATGATAAGAAATTCTTGTGGAGGTTCTCAGCCAAGTTCTTCCTAAGTAATGGGATCTTGTATAAACGCAACCATGATTCTACTCTAATCCGTTGTATGGACAAGAAGGAGGATGATAAAATCATGGACGACAACATGATGGTATCTTTGGAACTCACTCTAGTGGACACACTATGGCTAAGAAGATCTTGAGGGCTGGCTACTATTGGTCGACTATGGAAACTGATTGTCACCACCACTCGAGGACTTGCCATAAATGTCAGATTTACGACGAGAAGGTTCATGTGCCTCCAATACCCTTGAATGTCATGACTGCTCCGTGGCTATTTGCAATGTGGGGCATTGACATAATTGGAGAGGTCAAGCCTACTGCCTCTAATGGAATTCGTTTCATCCTCGTTTCCATTGATTATTTCACCAAATGGGTCAAAGTTGCCTCATTTGCCTAAGTTACAAAGAACGTTGTAGCCTGGTTTGTCAAGCATAACCTCATCTGTCATTATGGTATCCCTGAAAGGACCATCACTGACAACGGAACCAATCTCAATAATGCTATGGTTACAGAGCTCTACACTCAGTTCAAAATCAAGCATCACAACTCTTATCCATATAGACCTAAGATGAATGGTGCAGTAGAACCTGCCAATAAAAACATAAAGAAGATTATGCAAAAGATGGTGGTAACCTATAAGTATCGACACGAGATGCTACCGTTTGCTCTTCAGGGCTACCGTAATTTGGCTCGAACTTCAACAGGGGAAACCCCTTTCTCTTTAGTCTACGGCATAGAAGTTGTCATGCCTGTGGAAGTTCAAATTCCTTCCTTAAGGATTATGAAAGAAGCAGATTTAGGCGAGGATGAATGGATTCAGACTAGGTTAGATCAGTTGAACTTGATTGATGACAAGATACTGGTTGTTGTTTGTCATGGTCAAATGTATAAAAAACGTATGATCAAGGCTTTCAACAAGAAGATTAAACCTCGAGTGTATCATATTGGCGATTTGGTAATAAAGCGCATCATTCTTCCTCAAGGAGATCCCAGAGGCAAATGGACTCCCACATACGAAGGGCCATTTGTTGTTAAGAAAGTTTTCTTTGGCAGTTCCATGATGCTAATTACTATAGATGGCAAAGATTTCCCGCATCCTGTGAACGCGGATATAGTCAAAAAATACTACGCATAAAATGACCCGCTAGGTTGACACACCTAGGAAAAATCAAGGGCATCCAGGTGAACCAAAGAGGTTCGAGAAAATTTTAGGGATATATACAAAATACTATACACCCGGCAATTTGAAAACCCGAAAGGGCGGCTTGGGCAAAAAAGGGTATCCTGGTGGGCTGAAAATCCGAAAGGGCGGTCCAAGCAAAAGTTAAGGACGAAAGTGTATGACTATGTCCCGTGAAATCACTACAACAAGCTTTATTACCAAGGTCCAAGTTCCATGGTTTAAGATCAACTCAAACAACTTCTTTCAACGGTAAGGGATGATGTTCGAAGACATAGGGGCAATAGCGGAGTTGGAATACAATGAGATCACTTCCACATGGCTATTATTTTTGTTCACTTTGTATTCTTTCGACGATTTCCTCTTACTAGGATCTGTCTCCATGTACAAAATGCTTATTTATAGGCAAAACATCAATACAAATATAACTTTGAAGTGAAAACTTTTTTTTTTTCTGTTTTTTAGTGCAAGAATGTCCAATGACTAAAATTGAATGAACATACGCATATGAACATGATTAATTATTAACAAATGTATGTTTAAAAATAGTAATAAACATTTCAGGATATCCCCACAAAGTTACCTCAATTATCCCCACAGATTTGAATTCATACAGTATTCATCTGGAATTCCAATCTCCTGACAACCATTTCCCCAACTGAGTTGGTCCTAAATTACAAGAGAAACTTTGCGGAGTTCATCTCCAAAAGAATTCATATCCACAATAAGATCTTCAAAATTATTTTCTCAACAGATTTTATTTCCCTAATAAACTACAAATTCCCCAATCAGAAATCAACATTCCCCACAGAGTTTCTCCGAACAGCAAACAGGAACTCCCATCAGAAGCATTCTAAACAAGGTTGAAGATACACATACTATTCATCTCCAGCGTTAGCCCGGGATTTTGCTTCCCAACACTCCCCATCAATTTTTCAAGGATTTATTTTCCAGACAAAGATACATTTCAATAACATTCATACATCATAACACAGGCATGACAAATGCATACAGCATAATCTCATTTATTTTGAGAACATCATTACGCCATGCATACATCTGCATGCAACTAACCCTCTTCCTTGCAGGAAAAATCAATCAAAACAGACGAATACCTCTTCTGGTTAGATTCATTTCTTATAGATTAAAGACTGGCAAACAAAGACCTTTTCTAGTTAGATTTATTTCTTACAGATTAAAGACAGGCGAATAGACCTCTTCTAGTTAGATTCATTTCTTCCAGATTAAAGACAGGCGAACGAAGACCTCTTCTGGTTAGATATATTTCTTCCAGATTAAAGACATGCGAACGAAGACCTCTTCTGGTTATATTTATTTCTTCCAGATTAAAGACAAGCGAACAGATCTCTTCTGGTTAGATTCATTTCTTCCAGATTAAAGACAGGCGAACGAAGACCTCTTTTGGGTAGATTTATTTCTTCGAGATTAAAGACATGCGAGCAAAGACCTCTTCTGGTTTAATTTTATTTCTTCCAGATTAAAGACATGTGAACGAAGACATCTTCTACGTATATTTATTTCTTCCAGATTAAATACAAGCCAATGAAGACCTCTTCTGGTTTAGATTTATTTCTTCTAGATTAAAGACAGGCGAATGAAGACCTTTTATGGTTTAGGTTTTTTTCTTCCAGATAAAAGACAGAAGAACGAAGACCTCTTCTGGTTTAGATTTATTTTTTCTAGATTAAAGACAGGAAAACGAAGACCTCTTCTGGTTAGATTTATTTCTTCCAGATTAAAGATAGGTGAACGAAGACCTCTTCTGGTTAGATTTATTCCTTCCAGATTAAAGACAGGCAAATGAAGACATCTTTTGGTTAGACTCACTTCTTCCAGTTAAAAATAGGCAATCAACATACCTTTTTTGGTTGTGATTATTTCCCCAGTGAAGTCGCCAAACAATAGACCTCTGCTGGTTTAGATTTACTTTTTCCAGTTGAAAACAGGAAAAAGACATTTGTTGATTCAGTATAAATCGACCAAAGATTTATTCTAATACTTCTCCCAGTTTCTATCAACAGTCCCTCTGGATGGCATCTTCAAGCCCTTCTCTGAAAAATTCTTTACCACTTCTCCAAATGGAATCTTTAAGCCCAATCCCGACACAATCAACTAATACATCATCAAGTGCAAACTTCTGGGCACTTTAGTGTTCAATCATCTCCCACCTTCAAGTCACGAATGACGGACTCGCCAATCTAACTCTTCATGTTTAAGAAGATTGAACAGGGGAAGTTGTTGTACCCTAAAATTTTCCCTCTCTTTTCTCAAGACATTTCTCACAAAGATCTTCAATGGTTCAAGCTTGCACAAGTATTGACCAGGTATAGCCATCTCCTCAACACTGATACCTCAAATTAGGGTTTGAGTTTGCACTGGAACAATTGGACTTATAATAATTAAAATTAATTTCATGGATCATTATGGACCCTCAGGATTGCTCATATCAAGTTTCAAGTTTTGGATCAAAAAATTGCTTAGTTAATTGATCAGATGACCTAAAATCAACTTTATTGGGTAAAAAGTCAACTGTGGTCAGCCTACAGTCAAACTTCAAGATTTTTGACCAATATCAACATTTTGAAGTCATGTGTATCAATTGATAAATATTGGATCACAATTCCCCAAGAAAATTGTTCAAATCACCAAAAGGGCAAAATGGTCAAAATCAGGGTTTTAACTGAGAATGGCTAATCTCTGGATTTTGACCTAATACATGACTTATTGGTTTGAAACATGATCTAAAGGATTCAAATGCATCATTGTGACCTAATTGCATATCTCAATTCATTTCCCAAGAGAAATTGATTGATAGTTGAAATTCAGTCAACTGATGAAAAGTCAATTGATACACCCAAAAGTCAAACTTTGACTTTTTGATCAAAATTGAGTTTCAAAGATCACATTTCATCAAGACATTCAAAAATATGAGACTTGATCATCAGGAAATCAATAAAGTCAAAAGTCATTTTGAAAAGTCAAAGTTTTCAAGACTTAGAAAATTTTCTAAGTGTTTTTAAGCCTTATTTTTTCATGACTTCATGCCAAATTTTCATCAAAATGCAAGAAGACTCAAAGAAAATTTTCAAAATGAAACTTGTAGATATTGATGAGATATACAACTTTTATTTACTGATCAAGTCCTATAAATTCTTGGATCTTGAGTTATAGATTCACAAAGTCATGCACTTTGTATAAAAACACTTACTGAAAATTTGACCTAGTTAGGCAGATTTTTGGTACCAACTTCATGGAAATTGTTTACATAGTTACAATTGGATTCTTGAAACTTGAATTACAAGGCAATTTTGTGATGAACAATGGATCAAATCTCAATCCATGTTGTATAAATCTCACTTTGCAGGTTTCAAACTTGTGTTTCACTCCATAATTAATGGTTTACACAATTGATTGAGCCCTTATCCAAGTGATTCAAGCATTATCCAAACCAATTTGCCATTTTAGAGATAAAGCTACCATTTCCATTCTATTAAAGCAAGCTTTATACAATTGTCAACTCCTTGAGCCTCTCAATTTTTTTCTCTGCATATACATAATGTCAAAACCATAAGCAACATATCTAAAGCCTCTAGCAACTTCAGGTCATGCTTGTACTATGCATTAAAGCCACATTTCTCACTTTTCTTCAAAATCAATTAACCAAGCCATAACCCTATATCTCGTACATATGTATACCTAAAGCCCTATAACCTTTTTCATATAACTATAGAGACTATTTGCAAGCTAAAAACACGAGCTAAAGCACCCTTAAAGATCCCACACACCCTGCTGCACAACCTTGGCCAAAACTCCATTTTTTGAGTTTCAAACTTGAAACTCAAAATCCACTCGTGCGTATTGAGTTATAATCATTCAAACACTTTACATACATCATATTAAAGCCACCCCAACATATGTTATACTTCTGTAACCATATTTCCATCATTCACCATTTTCAAACATCAAGCTTGCAGGTTGACTTGAGTAGGGAGTTTCAGCCCTCCTCAAAGCAAAGTAGGAGTTGGAATACACTCAAGGAGGATCAGGAAAGCTAAACAGATCATTAGGACACCTCAAAGGTTGCTCAAACTCCATACATAAATCTAGCTGCAAGAGGTAAGTTTTCAAACTTCAATATCTTGATACAAGCATCTTTTGTACATGTATTCTGAAGCAAAAATGTAGATATCATTGCCCTAAAGTTAACCATGTTCTTAGTTTGCATTTTACTTGCTTGTGTGTGAAGAATTTTTCTTCTGATCATTTAGGGCACGCATTTGGTATTAAACAAAATTAATCTTAACCTTTGATCTTTAGCTTAAATAAATTATATGGTTGAATTCATGGTGAAATTTCAAGCAAGTTTCATGTTTTTGTACTTTTTAAAATGATCAAGAAATGAGAAAGTTACAAGGTTAACAATGGTGGATGTTGTGTTCTGCACGCGCATGAAGGAGGAGGGAGATGAACTTCTATTCAGAAACTTGTTTAAAATATAAATTTTTGGTTTTGTATAAATAAACTGATGTATAGCCACCCTAGTGGTAAAGCGCGCGCCTGTTAACCCTTGGGACCTGGGTTTGAGCCCCAGTGGTACCCTTTTGTTTTTTTTTCATATTTTCTCTTTACATATCCCATGCAGGCAAGGCATACACGCATTTTGTGTACCTCATGGAATCACCATCTGATCTCATCATCCTCAGATCCAACACTCCTGCTGACACCTCCATGACACGCCTCCAATAAACTGTCTCCACTGGATCATCATAGGCGTTGGGTCAGCCTGTTTGGGCCTTAAAGATTTCTTTCTCAATACCCCCCTTTCTACTAAACACAACTCAAGCCCCATTCCATTTTATTTATTTTTCTGATTAAAAAAAAAACCCTTGGGCCTAGTACAAAATAAATTTGTTTTACTTTCAAACCTCATTTTGATTTAAAAAACCCCCCTGACTTTGATTTCATATTTTTACCTTATTTTCTTATTATTATAATTATTATTATTAATATCATTTTATTAACCAAAAACATCAAAAATATTTTATATTTTTATTTAGATATTTAGTATACTTTTATTTATTTTATTTCTTTTAAGACAAAAACATCAAAAATATTTCTTTAACAAATTTCTTTTTTAATTAAATTAATATTAGACTTAGATTTATTTTATTAATTAAAATTAATTTAGAATTTAGTATTCTTTAGTTAATTAACTTTTCATACTAGTTTAATTAAGATAAAATCTTTTTTCCATAAAAACCCTAAAAAATGTCTTCTTGATTAATTCAATTTCTTTTCTCAAAATAACTTAGGTTTAATTTTCTTAAATTCATTTAGACTAATTAATTATTTTTGCTTTTTTATTTAATTAAGTTAAGCCCTTTTATATAAAAAAAACTCAAACAAAAACAATTTAATTTTCCTTTCATATTGCCTTTACATTCTTGTGCCTATATTTGACATCATTAAATATGGTTGTAATAATGATTAGATGTAATTTATCTTATCACCCCATTTATAAATTTGTAACCCCATCCCCAAATGATGTAATAGCGTAGCATTTTACATTTCCGCAATTTATCGCTTGCAATATGAAATGCTAGTAATTAGGGTTTGTATGACAAGACATGAAATCAACAAATAGAAAACCCTAATTTAAGATACAAAGAGCATAAAAACAAAAACTTTGCACACTTGCACCTCTAGGGTTAACCTCACTTGTTTCCAAAAGATAAAATAGTCATGTCCCTCGAACGTGGCATACTTTAGCAAAGAAAATCAAATACAAGATCGTAGTCCCTCGATGATCCTTAAATGTTACCTTCGATAAACGATCTTAGACCCTTACGATAAATTGCTAAGGTATCCTACAATGTTGCTTTCTATGACTATACGATGACCCACGCTCGTCCCTATACATCCAATGATAGGGCTTATTATCAATCAATGGTAAGATAGCGATATCTAGAGGAGGAGGAAATGAACAAAGACTTTTTTAGTAGGTAGAACGTTCATAGTTGCTTGCTCACAACCATTTTCCAAACATTATTTCAAATACACCAACACTTTCAAATGAAATATTTTCAAAAGTTAACACTTTGTATGTGATAACACAAAAACGTATCACTTTTTAGGCCTAATTTACACGAGTTATTTGTACGTTTTTTATCGAATAATATGCATCACGAAGGTATTTTTATTGGTTTCTGGTAAACTATATTTTTCTAGGCATACGATGGCAAATTAGCTAAAAGGAGCAAAACAAGCTAGGAAATGGCAAGAAGAAAGGAGAAAAAGGGCAGTCTGCTAAGAAGTTCACACCTGAAGGGTGTTACTAGTGTAACGCCTAGCGTTACGAACGCAACACCCAGCAAACGCCGTTACGAACGTAACACAACGCGTTACGGATGTAACAAAAATCCTAACTGTTACGAACGTAATGAGTGTCATTACGAACGTAACACTCTAAATACTCAGTATATGCAGTAAACCACGAAGCGTCCACACGAAGTCCACACGACCTCGTTCCACCAGCCAAGAATTTAGCGCACGTACGAAATTAATGGAAGAAGGCAGTTACAACCAAAGGCCTATATAAATGTTGAAGAATTCACTTTAAAAGGGTCGAAGATTTTGCGACAGAACAATACTTTTTCCTTTCTGCATTATTTTGTTTTATTTTCTTTTGAACCATTATAGCCTCTGTAACGTTCAGTTTCTAAAAGTGTTAATTCCTCACATCGAAGGATTAACACAGTTAGTTCTATATTTAAATTAATCGCAAGGCTACTGTACAAACTCAAGATTACCACGGCAACATAATTACAGGTGTTTTTTATGCAATTGGTTATTATTATTCATATGTTATGTTAATTATTTTTATGAATTGTATTTTACGTTGCATGGTTACTAAATACATTATGTCTGGCTAATTTCGTTTGTACCGGTATGTGACTCCTAAGCACCGAAGGAATTTGGTGATAACTTGGCTAAAAACTTTTATAAATAATTTCTGGTTTCTAATTTCCATATTTAATTTAACTACCCTTGTCACGAGAGTGAAAGGATATTTAACACGATTTTGCCACGAGAGTGGGAAATTAATTAAGGCAAGAACCTGCATGCGAGAGCTGGGGTTCGACCCAGATAATGGTAACGAAACATTAATTTTTAAATACACGAGAGTGTTTTAACAAATTAATTAAACTCAAGTCGTTTTCAAAAAGTGTTATTAAATTTAAAGTGCATCCACTAGGTTTAGTAGCATAACTTATTTCATGAACACGAGAGTGTATGTCTCAGGTTTTTAAACAATTCGTTTTTACCGAAACACTTTATATGCCAAGTGATTCACCGAGTTCCCGAAGTCCGACTATCTCATACCGGTATAACTATTACTATTGTTTTTAATTAAAATCTTTTTCCCCTAAAACTAAATATTCATCGCTTAGTTAAACATTACTAACATTAGATTGTATGCGATTGATCCTAAGTCTTTATGGGTTGGATAATCATTTAAAACTAGAACGACTAAACTGTATACTTGCAGTTAGTATCTCGATAGACTCATAAAGTCCCGATCAAGTTTTTGGCGTTGTTACTGGGGACTGATTGGTCAATTAAGTACGATTCTTCTGTTGCGCGTTTAGACTAGTCAACAAAAACCCTTTTTCGATTTTTATGCCAAGGACTCGTTCGCAAGGTGAACCACTTGACAAATCGATGGACGAACCTGAACGCATCCTTTCCATAAGAAGAACAGTCAAGGATTACTGTTTAAATCACGCTATTCCTTTACCAAAACTCGAAATCAAGATTGATTCCGAAACAAATTCTAATTCTTCCTCTGAAACCGAAATCAATCCAAAAGTAGACATGTCCGAAGAACGAAGGACCCGTCCACTGAAGGAGTACGGAGCTCCATCACAACAAGAACCCCACAATAGCATTGCTGCTCCAGCAATTAATCGAAACGATTTTGAGTTGAAACCGTCATTGATATCAGCTATCCAACAACGCAAATTCTTTGGAAATCCTACCGAGGATCCAAATGAACATCTTACGAAATTCATTCAATTTGCCGACACAGTTATAGCAAATGGTGTTAGTAAAGATGCAATAAGATTACGTCTTTTTCCTTTTTCGCTAAGAGATAGAGCTTGGGCTTGGTTGCAATCCTTGCCGTCAAATTCTGTCACTACGTGGGAAGGACTTAAGACTGTATTTTTGGCACAATAATTTCCCCCAAGAAATACTTCTGCATTAAGAGCTCAAATCAACGGATTTAGGAAGAAGGATACTGAATCTCTATTCGATGCATGGGAACGCTACAAAGATATGATGCGAATGTGCCCACATCACGGATTAGAAAACTGGCTGATTATCCACACATTTTATAATGGACTCTTGTACAACACAAGACTCTCTGTAGATGCCACCGCAGGTGGTACACTGATGGACAAGCCTTACGACGAAGCTAACCAACTCACTGAAAATATGGCTCAAAACCACTATCAGTGGGGAGGAGAAAGAACGCCCGTGGAGAAAACTCCAACCAAAAGTGGGATGTACGATATTAGTAGCCTAGATAAAGTTAATGCTAAGGTAGATGCTCTTACCCAAAAGATAGAAAGCTTGACCTTACCTCCTGCAGCCATCGTGGCTGCCGTAACCCAAAACTGCGAAGTTTGTAGAGTTCCTGGTCATGTTGGAACCGAATGTCAAATCCTAGCAGGAATATCAGTTGATCAGGTGAATTACGCTCAAGGTAATCCTTATGCTAATACCTATAACCCTGGTTAGAAGAACCATCCTAACTTCTCGTACAAGAACAATAATGCTTTATATGCACCTGGCCAAGCACCCGCTGTACCTCCAGGCTATCAAAAACCCGCTGCTAATGTTCCTAACATTCCTAGGAAGTCTAACCTTGAAATCCTAATGGAAAACTTTATCGCTAATTAAGCTCACCAAAACAAATAATTCCTCAATCAAAACATTCACACCGGTGAACAATTGAAGCTATTAGCAAATAAGGTAGATGCCCTAGCAACTCGCAATAAAATGTTAGAAACCTAAATCTCCCAAGTAGCACAACACAAAGCTAGTTCTGCCGCACCTGCTGGTACATTTCTTGGACAACCACAACCCAATACTAAAGGACATGCTAATGCTATCACATTACGAAGTGGGACAACACTTGATGGACCGGTAGATCCTAGACTCCAAAGCCCGACCATGTATCAAAAACCTGAAAAGGAAGCAGAGAAATCGAAAGAACAATCTGAGAATGTAGAGGAAGACGCAAACGAGAGCGGAGAGGTTTCAGATAAACCTTATGTACCTCCACCGCAATATAAACCACCAATTCCATACCCTCAAAGACTTGCAAAATCCAAAAACAAGGGACAATTCAAGAAATTCGTAGAACTTCTGAAACAACTAAACGTCACTATTCCGTTTACAGAAGCTATAACTCAAATTCCGTCATATGCTAAATTTCTAAAAGAAATATTGTCTAATAAGAAAAAAATTGTTGAAAACGAAACCGTTATGCTAACTGCCGAATGTAGCGCCATAATTCAAAATAACATGCCTCCAAAGCTAAAGGATCCTGGTAGTTTCTCCATACCATGTGTAATTGGAAAATCTGTCATAGACAAAGCTCTATGCGATTTAGGAGAAAGTGTTAGTCTAATGCCCTTATCTATTTGCGAGAAGCTCAAACTAGGTGACATGAGACCTACCAAGATGTCCCTACAACTAGCCGACAGATAAGTCAAATTCCCTGTTGGTATGCTAGAAAACATTCCTGTCCGAATAGGACAATTTTACATACCTACTGACTTTATAATAATGGACATAAAGGAAGATTCAAATATTCCCATCATATTAGGAAGGCCATTTTTATCCACTGCAGGAGCCATTATCGACGTTAAGAAAGGAAAGCTTACCTTCGAGGTAGGAGAAGAAAAAGTAGAATTTATTCTTTCCCAATTCTTCAAAGCCCATGCTATAGATGACTCATGTTGTTTCCTAGATATTATCGACGAATGTGTCAAAGAACTAGAAAGCCAAGAAGACACCTATTCTGGGATATTGAAAATTCCGACGCTAACTATTTTCGAGGATGATGACTGGAGACGAGAATATCACGATGCCAACCTAAGCGAATGTTTCGCCTTAACACCCGATCCTACCCCAACTGATAAGAAAACTGGTATAGAACTTAAAACGTTACCTAAAGATCTAAGGTATGAACTTTTAGATAAAGAACTCGAACAAACAGTTATAGTCAATGCCAATTTAGGGAAGATGGAAACCGAAAAACTTCTTAATGTGTTAAGGAAGTATCCAACCGCGTTAGAATATAACATATCGGATCTAAAAGGAATAAGTCCTTCTATCTGTATGCACCTCATTATGCTAGAAGAGGATTGCAAGACTTCTAGAGAACATCAAAGACGAATAAATCATATCCTAAGTGAAGTCGTAAAGAAAGAAGTGCAGAAACTACTAGAGGCATGCATCATATACCCAATATCCAATAGAAACTGGGTCAGTCCAGTTCACGTAGTACCTAAGAAAGGAGGTGTTACGGTTATAACAAACACAAAAGGCGAATCGGTAACACAATGTACCCAAACAGGATGGAGAATGTGTATTGATTACAGAAAACTAAACAAAGCTACGCGCAAGGACCATTTCCCATTACTATTCATAGATCAAATGCTCGAGCGCTTAGCTAAACATTCCCATTTTTGCTATCTTGACGGATACTTAGGATTCTTCCAAATTCCCATTCATCCTGATGATCAAGAGAAAACTACGTTCTCATGCCCCTATGGTACCTTTGCATACCGAAGAATGCCATTTGGACTATGTAACGCACCTGCAACTTTTCAATGATGCATGATGGCGATTTTCACAGACTTTTTGGACGGAATTATGGAAGTATTCATGGACGATTTTTCTGTCTGCGGAGAAAGTTTTGACGGATGTTTATCAAATCTTGAGCTGGTACTGAAACGTTGTGTCAATGTCAACCTAGTGCTCAACTGGGAAAAATGTCACTTCATGGTGAGACAAGGAATTGTGCTAGGTCACATTGTATCAAACAGAGGGATTAAAGTCGATAAAGCAAAAATCAAAATTATCAAGAACCTTCAACCACCCAAAACAGTTAGAGAAATAAGAAGTTTTCTAGGACACGCTGGTTTTATCGACGTTTTATAAAAGATTTCTCTAAAATCATTAAGCCACTAACTGAACTATTGATGAAATACGCCGAGTTTATTTTCGACGATAAATGCTTAAACGCATTTGAGACGCTTAAATAAGCATTACTTTCAACTCCTATAATGCAACCTCCTGATTAGAATCAACCATTTGAAATAATGTGCGATGCAAGCGATTATGATGTAGGCGCAGTCCTAGGACAACGCAAGGATAAAAAGCTTTATGCTATTTACTACACAAGCAGAACACTTGATCCCTCACAAATGAATTACGCCACTACGGAGAAGGAACTCTTAGTTGTTGTATTCGCGTTGGAAAAATTTTGTTCCTACTTAGTAGGCGCCAAAATCGTTATTTACACGGATCATGCTGCGATCCGATACTTGCTAAGTAAGAAAGACGCCAAACCAAGACTACTCAGATGGATCTTACTCCTACAAGAGTTTGACTTGGAAACAAAAGACAAAAGGGGAACCGAAAACATAGTAGCAGACCATTTATCAAGATTGGATGGAATCCAAACGGAGAGTGTTCCCATAAACGAAGATTTCCCATATGAACGCCTTATTGCTAAACTAGAGACAGCTCCTACCGACAATTTAGATCAATGCGATGAACATTTAACAACTGCTGTAGTAGAAGCCATCTGTACCAACACCATATTACCATGCTACGCTGATTTTGTTAACTACTTAGCCGCAGGTGTTCTACCACCCGATTTAACGTGCAAACAGCGGAAGAAATTCTTCCATGATCTTAGACACTACTTTTGGGATGAACCACTACTCTTTAAAAGAGGCGCTGATGGTATCTACCATCGCTGTGTTCCTAACAATGAAGTGGACGACGTCATTGCTCATTGCCATTCCGCCCCTTATGGTGGACATGCTAGTACTTCGAAAACTTGTGCAAAAATACTTCAAGCTGGTTTTTTTGGCCTACTTTATGGAAAGATGTCCACGTAGCAATTATGAACTGCGATAGATGTCAGCGCATAGGAAATATATCTAGACGTGATGAAATGCCGCAAAAAGGGATTCTCGAGGTCGAAATTTTCGATGTATGGGGAATTGATTTCATGGGACCGTTCCCCGCATATTTTGGAAACAATTATATATTGGTAGCTGTTGACTACATATCAAAATGGATTGAAGTCGTCGCTGCACCCACAAACGATACACGAGTGGTATTTAAATTATTCAAGAATGTAATCTTCCCACGATTCGGTATACCAAGACTAGTAATTAGTGATGGTGGTTCCCATTTTATCTCTAGAATTTTCGAAAAACTACTTTCAAAATATGGCGTTAAACATCGCATAGCCACACCATAACATCATCAAACAAGTGGACAAGTGGAAGTGTCAAATAGGGAAATTAAACAAATCCTTGAGAAAACCGTAGCCACATCCAGAAAGGATTGGTCCTCCAAGCTAAATGATGCTCTTTGGGCATATAGAACAGCTTTTAAAACCCCTATCGGAACAACGCCGTTTAAATTAGTTTATGGAAAATCTTGTCATTTGCCAGTAGAATTAGAACATAAAACTTATTGGGCCATTAAAACTCTTAACTTAAATTACAAGACTGCTGGCGAGAAACGAATATTAGAAATCCATGAATTAGAAGAATTGTGTTTAGACGCTTATGAAAATGCTAGAATCTATAAGGAGAGAACAAAAAAATGGCATGATAAGCGTATCTCGCGGAAAGAATTTAAGGAAGGAGACATTGTACTCCTATTCAACTCTAGACTGAAACTCTTCCCGGGTAAATTACATTCCAGGTGGTCAGGACCATTCGAAATTAATAAATTTTTCCCCAGTGGTGCGGTAGAAATTAAAGGAAATTCCATCGAACCATTTATAGTCAATGGCCAGCGCTTAAAGCATTATTTTAACATCGAAAATCTAAACTATTCGGCTTATCTACAGTTAAGTGAGCCACCCACCCCGATACCTAACTGAATAGGTACTGTCTGTCGAGCCATCGACATAAAACAAAAGCGCTTCATGGGAGGCAACCCATGTCTACTTTTAATTATTTTTGTTGTTTTGACATGATTTTATTTTTTAACTTTGTTTTAATCTTTCAAATTTTTATGTTGCATCCCTTACTCATATTTATTTGAACTTCTTTTTCTTTTGATTAACTTCGTCTTTTTGACCTGAAAATACTAACTTAGTTTTTCATACATTTATTAAATATTTTCAGGGTAATTCATTAGCTTTATTTTTTTAGCTCCATGGCACGTATGAACTACATGAACATAACCCTGAGAGGTAGGCATCAGAGAAGGCGCTTTGAGGATATAGTTGAGTGAGAGATGTGTCCAACCATTTATGCTGACGACCATGCAATGACTTCCTTAGGGATTCGTAAGAGCGTTATGTATCTGCTTAACCAAATAGGTTGGGACGTTGCTCCAATTAGGAGATGCTATTGTACCTACCGTAAGTTGACCCTTGAGTTCTTGAGCATACTAAGCTATCTGCCAAACCAAGGGTTAGGTTTCAACCGCGGGTTGATCACCTTCAGACTGTTTAATATGGACTACCACTACAATCATAGGGAGTTTGCCAATCTGTTAGGATTCCCTAATGGCCCTGATGTTATCACCATGACCTAAGAAGACCTATTGCTAGATCATGACCTTGATTACTTTTGGGGTAGTATTGCTGGAAATGACCATCCTGAGCCAAATGATCTTTACTTGGAGTCCATCCATAACCCTGCTATTAAGTACTTCCATAAAATCATTACCCACACCCTCTTCGGAAAAGAGCAGAATGTTACATCTGTGTCACGTGATAAGCTTTTCATCATGTATTGTGCTTTGCAGAACCGTCCAGTAAATGGTGCCACCTATATGATTGCTAATATGGAACGTATTATCCAAACAAAAAATGCACCGATCCTCATAGGTGGGTTAGTTACTATGATTTCCAATGCTATTGGACTCTGAAGACCTATGTTAGGAACAAATCCGCACTATGGGATTAAGCCGATGAATATTGAGTTTTGCTTCAACACTAGCTTCATAGGAAACCTTGGGCCGAATGAATTTGAGCTGCTGATTAACCATGAAACTGTTCACCAGTTTGTACTCCCAAATCCTATTACTAGTGTCCATAACAGAGAAAATTGGCTTTTTAATCTCCACCATCCTCCTACACCGCCTTCGTCTCCTTCCACTATTGAAATCTATGCAATCCCAAATACCTCTCCAGCTGCTGAAGAATCCGATCCTGAAACAACACCTGGATACCACCAATTTCCTGACCCATGGGATCAGCCTGTAGTTTCTACTGAGTCTACCTTCCCAGTTCCTGAGATACCACCACCACCACCTCCACCTACTGTCACACTCGACTCTTTGAATGCAGAAATAACCGGAATGCAGGGTGAACTTACCTCTTTACATGTGGATTTCCTTGGTTTTATGGATTTGGTAACTGAACAATTGGATTTCATTCACCAACATCTGTTCTCTACTCATCGTGGCTAGGAGTTGTCGTCGTTATGCTAATTTGTTTCGTTCTTTCATTTATGTACACAGTGAGGTCACTGTTTAGTCTAAGTGTGGGGGAGGAACTCAGTTTTAGTTTTTTATTGTTATTCCATGCATTTAGTTATTGTTTGTTTCAAATTCTAAACAATTCTATTAGTTAATGATATTTCAATTATTCATCAAGTTTCATTTTTACTGCTATTACTGTCATTTTTTTTTAGTGTTAGTATTACTGCTTTACACTACTATATTCATACACTACTATATTCAACTATGCTATTTTGATTTGTTGCCTAATTTCCCCCAAAAATCCAGAAGTAATATAGTAGTGTATGAAAGCTATTTTTTCCCCAAAAATAGAGGTGTTACGAACGTAACACAGCTGTTACGAACGTAACAGCCCCTTCCGCGTTACGAACATAACGCCCTTGTGTTACGAACATATAGGGCTAGCTGTTACGAACCAGAAACAAAACAGAAGCGCTGCACTCTTTCTTTCTCTCTCAGTTTTCAAACGCGGCCGCACCTCTCACCCATTTTTCAAATTTCTTCACCATACCAATTTTCCAAACTTGCATCCATTCTCATTTAAGAGCAACCATATTTGCACCCTACAAAAAGCTTCACATAGTTCCAACCCATCCCATTCAAACACTCTCTACAAAATCTCTCCCTCACCATTTTAACAGTAAAACCTTGCTTAAATCAACAGATTGTCAATGGAGAACAGAGAAGCCGACATGGGTGGAATCATTTTTAGGAATCAAGACGACAGACACCAAAGGGAGCAATATTTGAAACTTCACCTTAGGGGAGTCTTGGCCACGAGATATCCCGACAACGATTGTCTTCACAAATTGGGAATATTTGATGGCGTGGATTGGATGCTCCGCCTCTCTGACCTCTCATTCATATGCGCTCAAAATCACCTGACGTACCCTAAGCTGACACTCGAGTTCCTTAGTTCATTCTCGTATTCAACACCGAGTGATGACGGCATGTTCCTCACAGGCACCGCATCTTTTCGTATGTTCAACACCGAATATACGTTAAACCAAGAAAAAATCACAGAGCTACTCAAATTTTCAACCAAGGAAGATGACTCCGAAACAGTGCATCACAAGGTCCCTATCACCGAATATTGGGCCGTTGTTTTGTTCGAATTGTGGAAGAAACTCACAAATGTCTCGACAGGAAACTGGGATGAATGTCTGGTGTGATCGGCGGAAATAGAACTGACTGTTTTGAAATGCTGGTTCGCGAAATATCACGGTAAGCAAGAGTCGCCACCGTCTTTTATTTTCTCCAACAAGGAATGGACAAAAGCACAGCAAAATTCCTTTTCGAGATGTTTCTCGGTTCGGGAGGTAGATTATGGAAAGGGAAGGTGTTAGCACCCTTTCTATCCGTGGTTATCCACGGGCTCTTAGGTACTTTCTCACTATGTTTTCAAAAGATTTTTGCTTTTCTTGTGTTTGTGGGTTCTGAAAAAGTTTGTTTGAAAACTTCGATTTAACTCTTGTATCTGTCCTCAAGAGTGTGTGAAGCGTTGTTTGAAAAACTTTTGTCAGAAAAGTGTAGGTGCAAAAAGTTGTTTTTGTTTTTGAAAGAGCAAGTGCCTGAGAACCTCTACCTACTCAAAAGAAATTAAGCTGCGTAAATGTCCTTTAGACAGTACTATCCCACTATTGAGAAGTCGGTAGCACCGTCGTTGGAGTTGTTCAGGTCAATTCGATTATAGGGACATGTGGTCACCAAAGCAATAGTAGGACGCCTTAGCGGTAACCCTAATGTCCTAGATCCTTTTTATCCGAGGCAACCGTTTCGAGGCAACTTGGATCTTTAGACAGGAGGGCGACCTCTAAAACACCCTATACTCAATGACCACGTCGAGGCAACCAAGTGAGGCGTACCCTAAGAGTGGCAGGTGCGAGTGTGTCAGGATTCTGTTAAGTTATCTTTTCACATGTCATGGTGAGCTACGGGTTGATTTTAATTTCAGAGAAGTCTTGTCATGCATAGCCTAGTTAACATACATCTAACAGTTAATAGTTTGCGGGAAAGTAAACTAAGCTATTACGAGGCGTCGGGTATTTACATCGCCAAAAGCAAACCCTTGAAAAGTAAATTGCGGAAAATAAATGAAAGCGATAAAAAGGTCCTAATTAAATCTATTACATCCTCGGAACAATTACATAATATGGATAAAAAATAAATAAAAAATAACCACATGCGCGAGAAAAAATTGAATCGGAAAAGTCCTTAGGGTTTTGACCCTTTTTGAGAAATAAAGAAGTTTGTTATTATTTTGCAATTAATTAAATTAAACCTAAAACTAATTAATTAATAAAAAGAAATATTTTTGAGTTTTTAATGTCTTGAGGAAATAAATAATTAAAAAAAAGTCAAAAGTTAGTAAAAACCCTAATTCTAATTTATTTTATTTATTGCAAAAAATATTGAAATTAACCTAATTAAAAAAAGACTAAATTAATTTGTTAGCATTTATTTACACAAATAATAAAGGGTGAAATTAATAAATAATAATAATAAAAATATTACATTTTTAGTTTTCTGAATTTTATTATGAAAAAAAAGTTAATTTGGTTAATTAAATAATAATAATAATAATTAATAGTAAAATAATTAAAAGAAAATATAAAAGGAAAAAAAAGAAAGAATGAACCCAGGGGGTGTTGGCCCAATTAGGAGGTACGTTTGGAAATTGTGGCCCATTAAGCTGCAAGCCTGTTTGACCATTGAGATTGGCTAGGCGTTTGTTGACTGAGGAGTATGGTAGTCTTTCAACCTGGGCCATGGGATCTGAGTTGGAGGCCACCTGGCGCGCTGATAACTAGAGGTATATGGTAGACCTCACCTTGGAACCTGCACGTAATTATATGAAGAAAAATAGAAACAAATATTTTGGGGGACCTGGGATTCGAACCCAGGTCCCAATGCTTCCAAGCCAGCACGCTAACCACTCCACCATCACGCTTCAATCGTTATTAGAATAACAAACAATTATTATATTAAGAAATTATTCAATATACTGTAACACAAAAAAACACGCGCGCTGATTTAAACTATCCAATGGCAGGTTAACACGTCCTCGTCTTCTTCGCTGGTACCTGTAAACATAACATTAGATAGCGGGGGTTTTTAACCCCCACAAACTATGGCGACGAAAAATAGCGATTAGAGCTACATCATATATAAATATTTCGCGATGGGTGCATCATGTTCGTCTGATTCTCACGATTTCAACCATACGTATCACTAGTCCTAATTCTTCCTGGATTGCAAAGCCCCAAATTCACAGCTTAAGAACCCTAAAAATTGATCATGGAAACTTTTGATTTATGGTGTTTCAATGCAATTAAACCACACCATTAGCTTCGTATGATCTCTATTAACACAAACCAACCACAAGAATATGTTAAATATGCATGAATCAAGGTATACGATTATGGATCAAAAAGACAAACCGTGAAACTGTTTAGGGCGATTCTTTGAGCTTTAAGGCTTGAATCTGATTGCCACACGTTCCTGGGAACTCCGGCAAGGTGTTAGAATCAATAAAATGCCCTGAATTGGCCTAGAATGTGAAAATCAGTTTTGAGTTTTTCTTGAAATTTCTCAATATGGCTATGGTCTTTCTGCAGCTTTTTTCACCTGTTCTGATCAGGGTTTGCTTGCATATATATAGAGGAATGGAATTAGGTCAAAATCCTGAGCAAAAATCCATTGTAATGGTGATTGAATCTTTGATTGGAAATCAAATCTCTTTGATTTTTCATGATTGAACAAAGTTGCCAATTTTGGAGATTTTGCATCTTTGACTTGGTGCACGAAATTGCCAGCCTTTTTAGGTCATATTTGCTTCACCAAAAGATTGAAAAAATCAAATCTTGTATTTTCCTACAATTTAAATTAATTAAATGAATTAATATTAATTAAAAATCCAATTAATCAATAAAAATAAGAAAATAAATTCATTAATCTTGATGGGTCGTGCATAGGCCATGGATGAAGTTTCAAGAAGAGATTTGAGGCCCATTAGCAAAAATAAGGTGTTTTGAGCAAAGTTGACTTTTGCAAATTCATGAAAATTTCCCAACTTCTCCAATGCATATCTAGCTCAATTTTGATCATATGAACATGTTCTTGGACATTTTGGAAAGGTCTTGAAGTCCTCTAACCAATGCCTTCGGTCCCATGTCATTTGGATTTACCAATCTCAAATTATGGCCTTTGACTTAAAGTGCATTTTTGTTGACTTTTGAATTTTACCTATAATGTAGAAATTGATAACTTTTTATGAGAGCATTTCTAGGTCTTAGAGTGTGAAGATGGATTGTAGGAAATGGCATCCCCTTCAAAATGAGCATTGGATGGAATTTTTATGACAAACCATGAAAAAGTTATGCCCTGGTCAAGATACAGTTGACTTTTCTACTATCCAAAAATAGTAACTTTTTGCATCTTGATGATTTTTGAGCTATCCTTGTGGAATCATGATCAAGACTTGATCAAATGATGATTGTGGACTCAAAATAAGATGTTGACCAAAAATTATTACTTTTGACTACAAAATGACCATTTTGCCCTTGTAGTTGACTGTAGGTCAAATGGAGCTTTTGACTGTGCAATTTGGCATTGTGAGTCTTGAAACTTGGCATGTAGGTGATTGAGAATGTATATAGGCATATGAGACTTGATTGAGCCATTGAAAACCTCAAATTCCTTGAAAGAACCAAAACCCTAACTTCAGCTGGCTTAGGAGGTATTTGGATTGTGCAATCCTTGAGCAATCTTGAGCAATTTGAGAATTATTCTTGACAACCTTGGAGAATATGGGAGGGAAAATTTTGGGGTACAACAGTTGCCCCTGTTCAATCTTCTTAAACCTGAGGATGTAGATTGGCCTGCGTGCCTTTCGTGATCCGAAGGTGGAAGATGATTGAACACTAAAGTGCCCAGAAATTTGCACTCGCATGGTGTTAGTATCAGCAATGTGATGTCGGGAATGGGCTTACAGATGCCATTTGGAAAGATGATGGATAGGAGGATGGGCTTATAGATGCTATCTGAGGATATGACAGAATCTTGTTGGGGATGGGCTTATAGATGCCATCTGGAAAGGTAATGGGTAGTTGTGGAGATGGGCTTAAAGATGCCATCTGAGAATGTTTGTAACTTGGTAAGTTGAAAGAAGGAACTTGTGTAGGGTTGCCTGATGATGAGTCCGTGTAAAACTACATCTTGGAAGAGAAGGAACCGGTGTAGGGTTGCTTCATGATGGTTAAGTAGATAGTTACCCTGTCTGGTTTCAGGTATTAATCTACAATCCATCGTCCACAGATATTTCCTGGCTAGTTACAGGTGTTGATCTGGAACTTGAAAAGGTGGGCCGATGAGATAGTTTTCCTGTCTGGTTTCAGGTATTAATCTCTGACATGAGAAAGAAAAATAGTTTTCCTGTCTGGTTTCAGGTATTAATCTTCAATCTCTTCATATAGATACTTTCCTGGCTAGTTACAGGTATAGATCTACAATCAGTCGTCCATAGATATTTACTGGCTAGTTACAGGTGTTGATCTGGGATTTAAGAAAAGGGTGGTCGAGGAGATAGTTTTCCTGTCTAGTTACAGGTATTAATCTCTGATTTGAGAAAGAAGGATGGTTTCCTGTCTGGTTTCAGGTATTAATCTTCAATCTCTTCATGTAGATACTTTCCTGTCTGGCTTCAGGTATAGATCTACAATCAGTTCATATAGACGGTTTTCCTGTCTGGTTTCAAGTGTTAACCTATAATCAATCGTCCACAGATATTTCCTGGCTAGTTACAGGGGTTGATCCGGAACATAAGAAGGTTGGTCGAGGAGATAGTTGTCCTGTCTGGCCCTTCGTACCTCCTGAGAAGATGTTCTTAACCACAAATGGCCCTTCGTACGTAGGGGTCCATTTTCCCCTGGGATCACCTTGAAGTAGGATGATGCGCTTGATTACCAAGTCTCCGACTTGATACTCTTGTCGTCTGACTTTCTTGTTAAATGCCTTGATCATCCGTTTTTGGTACGTCTGACCATGACAAATAGCAGTGAGTCTCTTTTTGTCAATTAGGTTTAATTGATCAAGCCGAGTCTGGATCCAGTCATTTTCGCTCAAACCTGCATCCTTCATGATCCGGAGAGAGGGTATCTGAACTTCGATAGGTAAGACTGCCTCCATGCCATATACCAAGGAGTAGGGTGTTGCCCCTGTTGACGCCCGTGCTGAGGTACGGTACCCATGAAGAGCGAATGGTAACATCTCGTGCCAATCTTTGTAGGTCACTGTCATTTTCTGCACAATCTTCTTGATATTCTTATTAGCTGCTTCTACAGCCCCATTCATCTTCGGCCGGTAAGGAGAAGAGTTGTGGTGTTGTACCTTGAATTGCTCACAGAGCTCAGTGATCATCTTGTTATTAAGATTGGTACCATTGTCCGTAATGATCCTCTCAGGTACACCGTATCGACGGATCATGTTATGCCGAATGAACCGTGCCACAACGTTCTTGGTTAAGGTAGCAAAGGAAGCTACTTCAACCCACTTCGTAAAGTAATCAATTGCTACCAGGATGAAGCGATGCCCGTTGGATGCCGTAGGTCTGATCTCGCCAATCATATCAATGCCCCACATTGCAAAAGGCCAAGGTGCTGTCAATACGTTCAGAGGAACTGGAGGAATGTGCACCTTATCAACATAGATCTGGCATTTATGACACGTCCGAGAATGTTGATAACAGTCGGCTTCCATTGTGGACCAGTAACATCCTGCCCGAAGGATTTTCTTTGCCATGGTATGTCCACTGGAGTGAGTTCCGAAGGTACCTTCATGCAACTCTGCCATGATCCTTTCTGCTTCAGTCTTATCCACACAACGCAGTAAGGTTGAATCATGGTTTCGTCTGTAAAGAATGTCATTGCTGAGGAAGAACTTTGCCGCGAACCTTCTCAGAAACTTCTTGTCATTGACAGATGCGCCCTCGGGGTATTCTTGAGCTTCAAGGTACCTCTTTACTTCATGATACCAAGGTTTTTCTGTTACCTCTTCGGTCTCAAGATCACAGCAATGTGTAGGTTCATCCAATTTCCAAATGATGATCCGGGGAGCCTCGTTGTCCCATTTGACTTTGAACATAGAAGACATCGTAGCCAGCGCGTCCGCCAACTGATTTTCTTCTCTTGGGAAGTGTTCAAAGGTTATCTCCTCGAAATGGGGAATCAACGTCAATACATACTCCTTGTAAGGAATAAGATTTGGGTGTTTCGTATCCCACTCACCTTTGATCTGACTAATCACGAGAGAGGAATCTCCGAAGACACTCAGAAACTTGATCCTTAGGTCAATTGCAGCTCGAAGACCCATAATGCACGCTTCATACTCTGCCATGTTGTTGGTGCAATGGAAACACAGCCGGGCGGTAAGTGGAGTATGAGAGCCTTTAGGAGATATGATCACAGTGCCAATACCGTTACCCAAAGCGTTTGAGGCTCCATCAAAGTGCATAGACCATCAGGATCCTTCCTCAGGTCCTTCATCCGGTCCAGGTACTTCACAATCAGTCACTACCATGATATTCTCGTCTGGAAGTTCAAAGTTCATAGATTGGTAGTCATCCACTGCCTGATGTGCCAAATGGTCTGCCAATACACTTCCCTTGATTGCTTTTTGGGTTGTGTACTGGATGTCATATTCAGTCAAGATCATCTGCCATCTTGCTATTCTTTCGGACAAGGCAGGCTTTTCGAAGATGTACTTGATTGGATCCATTTTTGAAATTAACAGAGTAGTGTGAGTCAACATATACTGTCTCAGCCGGCGAGCAGCCCATACCAAAGCGCAACAAGTTTTCTCGAGCAGTAAGTATCGGGTCTCACAGTCGGTAAACTTTTTGCTAAGGTAATAAATAGCGTGCTCTTTTTGGCAAGACTCGTCATGCTGCCCAAGCACACACCCCATTGAGTTGTCCAGTACTGTCAAGTATAAGATTAGAGGTCTCCCTTCAACTGGTGGCATAAGAATGGGTGGCTCTTGGAGATAATCTTTGATTCTTTCGAAAGCGGCCTGACATTCATCGTTCCAACATACCACTTGATCTTTCTTCAGTAGCTTGAAGATTGGTTCACAAGTAGCAGTTAGGTGCGAGATGAATCGGGCAATGTAGTTCAGACGTCCCAGAAAGCCTCTGACTTCTTTCTCTATCTTGGGAACTGGCATCTCTTGGATGGCTTTCACTTTGGCAGGGTCCACTTGAATACCTTTGTCGCTTACAACGAAGCCTAGCAGTTTTCCAGATCTCACCCCGAAGGTGCACTTGTTCGGGTTTAATCTCAGCTTGTACAACTTCAACCGGTCAAACAGCTTCTGTAGATGGTCAAGGTGTTCCTCCTCGGTTTGGGACCTTGCAATCATATCATCGACGTATACTTCGATCTCATGATGGATGATATCATGAAACAGAGCAACCATGGCACGTTGGTAGGTTGCCCCAGCATTTTTCAACCCGAAAGGCATGACCTTGTAGCAAAAGGTGCCCCACTGAGTAACAAAAGTGGTCTTCTCGATGTCTTTGGGAGCCATCTTGATCTGATTATAACCGGAGAACCCGTCCATGAAGGAGAATACCTTATGCTGAGCAGTGTTGTCAACCAGAACGTCTATATGAGGCAGAGGGAAGTCATCCTTAGGGCTCGCCCTGTTCAAATCCCTGTAATCAACACACATTCGGACCTTTCCATCTTTCTTCGGCACTGGAACCACATTGGCGACCCACTAAGGGTAAGAAGTCACTGCTAGAAAACCGGCATCAAATTGTTTCATAACCTCAGCTTTGATTTTCTCGGACATCTCTAGACGCATATGGCGGACCTTCTGTTTTATCGGAGGGCATTCTTCCTTGGTAGGCAGGTGATGAACCACAATGTCAGTATCCAGCCCAGGCATATCTTCATAGGACCAGGCAAAGATTTCCATGTAGTCATGCAACATCTGAATCAACCGTTGTTTCACACTAGACTTCAGATTGGCACCAATCTTGACTTCCTTTCTATCTGTCTCAGTACCCAGATTTACCGTTTCCACTAGCTCTTCATGTGGCTGAATGGCCCTCTATTCCTGGAGTAGCAGTCTTGCAAGCTCACCAGGCACTTCGCAATCATCTTCACCTTCGTCTTCGGCTAAGTTGATTGGATTTTCGAAGTCATAACTGGCAGTAGCAGAGTCGTCACCAGTGAGATCCATAGTGGATTGGGACCTGTATATGTGAGTGTGTGTAAATAGTTGTTTTGCAATATATAATAAAGAAAGACAAGGAGCGCAAGATTTGAAATGCAAAAAATGTCCAATGCTTTTATTAATGATATATGAAAATGACACACAAAAGCCCTCACAAATGAAGCCACGGTGCCCCGGGTAAGACACCGGGCCATAAAGTTCCACAATATTGTCTGTTACAAATTCAAAACAAAGGAGTTCATTACTGAGTCACAAAAGTAATAGGGACAAAGTCATTCGCTGTCCAATTACTTGGTCCACCGTCAGTCGTAGGGTAGATCCAACTGTCGAATTCAGATTCCTCCACGTCATCTTCAATGGCATTTACTCCCGAGTTGCTGATGAACACAAGAGGTCTTCCAATCCTTTCACGACGAACAACCCTTTGAGCTTCTACAGTGAAAACCAAACCAAACTTGTCAGTCTTCTGAGTGAAATCAGGAAGTCGGCCCCAGTTTGCATACTCACCCTTCTCAACAACAACCCGGGCATCCTTTAAGGAAGCCATCTTCAAAGGAGAATCTTCGATCACAGTCTCAGCTGACGCCAGTGTTTGAGGAACCTCTTCAAAGTGCTAGAATGGAGTCTCAATGAATTCCCCATCCATCTCTATGTACCGGAATGAGTTGAGGTGGCTGACCATATACTCTTCCTCCCCCTGAACTGTCACAATCTTCACCTTGACTGGGTACTTCAGCTTCTGGTGTAGTGTGGAGGTCACAACTCCAGTCTTATGGATCCAAGGACGACCCAACAGACAAGAATAGGACAGTCGGATGTCCATCACATAGAATGTAGAATTAAAGACTTGCGAACCAACCCTGATTGGAATATCGACTTCACCATGTACCATCCTTTTAGACCCGTCAAAGGCCCGGACAACAATGTTACTTGGCTTTAGCTCCAGCCCCTCGCAATCCAACCTGTCTAGAGCTTTCTTGGGCAAAACGTTCAATGAAGAACCAGTGTCTACCAACACATGTGCAAGAGTAGTGCCCCTGCATTCAATGGAGACATGCAGGGCATCGTTATGGTTCTTCCCTTTAGCAGTCAGATCAGCGTCAGAGAAACCCAAACCATTATCAGCAGTTAGGTTGGCCACACAATTGGTAAACTGATCAGCTGACGTCTCTTGTGGCACATGGGCAGTCTTCAGGAAGGTAATTAGGGCCTTGGCATGGGCCTCTGAACACAACAACAGTGATAGCATAGAAATCTTAGATGGGGTGTGCCCCAGTTTCTCAACTACGTTAAAATCACTCTTCTAGATAATATTAAGAATCTCCTCCATTTCCTATTTGGAAGCTTCAACAATGATGGTCTTTGGCGCCTCCGTCTGGGCAGGCATGTCAGTGGCGATCCCTTTGCCCTGAGCGTCAGATGACTCGGCAGCAGGGGTAGAAATAGGAACTTGGTCAGGAAGGGAAGCAGGCACACTTGCAGGTGTGATGAAAATAGGTCTCTGGATAGCTGGTAGCGCAATATCTGGTGAGAAAAGTCTACCACTGCGAGTGACTTTAGCAGGCCCGGTGATGTTGCTGACGCTGGTACTAGTATCAAACTCTTGTTTAACCCCAAGCACATAAACATCTGCCACATAGTGCCAAGGGACAGCTTTGTCGGATGTATAGGGGATGGGCCCCGAAACAGTGATGATTATAGGTGCAATCTCTGAGCAGGCGTAATTTTGACAGGCTTCCTTGAGGGGGCCTTAGGAGAGTTGTTGAAAATGGTGACAATGGAAACTTCTTCAGTAGGGGTGGCAGGAACAACAATCTTTTCAAACAGGATTTCTTTATTATCCATCAGGTTTTGGATACATGACTTCAAAGATGGACAACCAGCAGGTGAAACACAACACAGGCGGCAACCTTCACTACATCCCGGAAATAAACCGGCTAGCAACAAGTTCCTCTTGACGGTCAACAGCGGAGTAACAATATCATCCACAGAGGCTACATACAGGTCTTCCTCTACAACATTCACTCCATGCTTGGGCATGGGAGCAGTCACAACATTGGGCCTTTCGGGCGCCTCAAACTCTATCTCTTTAGCATCAATCAGGTCTTGGACCTTATTCTTCAGAGCCCAATAGTCATTCGTAGTATGCCCCAGGCTGTCAGAGTGATAAGCGTAGCGGGCGTTAGGATTGTACTTTGGGGATGTTGTGTTTACCACCTTCGGAGCTTCTTTTATAGTCACCAGATTGGTTGTCAGTAACTGTGGCAATATCTGGGACAAGGTCATGCTGAGCCGGGTGAACTGCCTTCTAGGTATCTCACCCCTTTGTGGGTTATGATGCTGAGGAGCAGCATCATGTTTTGAAATAACCACCGCGTTGACAGCTTGGCGGCGTTCCGGTTTATTCTGTCTCCTTGAACTATAGACAACACTATATTCTTTCTTGAAGGGTTTCTTCTCAGTGCTCGAGGAGGCACCCTTTTGTATCTTCCCAAACTTGATACCAGCTTCTATCCTCTCACCAGTCAAGATAAGGTCTGTAAACCCGGCAGAAGAATTTCCAATCAAATGGTTGAAGAACGGACCAGACAGGGACCCAAGAACATATCCACAAGTTCACGGTCGGTTAGAGGTGGTTGCACCCTTCCAGCAAGGTCTCTCCACTTTTGAGCATACTCCTTAAATCCTTCACCCGTCCCTAGTGACATACCCTGGAGCTGGGTACGCGTAGGAGCAAGGTCGGAATTATACTGATACTGCTTATAGAACGCAGTAGCCAGATCCTCCCAGTTACGAATACTGGCTCCATCCAGCTGATAGAACCATTCGAGTTGAGTCCCTGAAAGACTATCCTGGAAGAAATGGATCCATAAATTCTTGTCAGCGGTATAAGGTTGGATCTTCCTTACACACAACCGGAGGTGAAGCTTAGGACAGGAAGCTCCGTCGTATTTGGCAAAAGCAGGTGCCTTGAACTTATGTGGAATCACCACCCCAGAGGATAAGCCTAGGTCTCCAAAGTCCAACCCGGGCATATTCTGTATCTCCATAGCACTTAAACGGTCCTCCAGCTGTTTGTACCTGTCCTCAGCAGGAGGGTATTGTTAATCATCATAATTCGTCTCGTTGTCAGAGACCACGGGACTAGGAACCCTTCTCTCTTGGGGACTGTCTTTCCCTACAGAGGAAGTAGTCAGCTCAACCTCATTTTGTAGTCCATTCCCAAATCTGCGTCCAGTGTTGAACAAGACGGTCCTCTTCTTCTTCTTCTTCTTCTTCAGAATCGGAGTCTTCAACTCCTGTTGACCCTTGGCTAAGCTCATAACCAACTCTTGGAACTGGGCGTTCTGGTCCTGGAGGGCCTTGATAGCTTGTTCAGTGGTAGGTTCAGAGACATGATGATTGCTGAAATAAACAGCGAAGAAGATAAGTGACCTGTAAAAAAGGGTACCTGTTATGCATATAATGAATGGTATGCTATTTATGCAATGCGTTCAAGGGTTCGAAAATTCAAATTCGTTGTAAACAAAAAAGGAACACACGTCATATTAAGAAGTAATTTGTTTAGTACATCAGTGCCTCATGGGCTAAATATTACAAAATACTTAATGCCAAAAGACATTGTGCATCCTCTTTGGAGCGATGTAAGTGTTGAGGGTCTTTTCCTCGTGAAGTAGGCGGGTGAGCTCCAAGACCTTCTTCTCGCTGGCATGTAAACTGGCTTCAAGAGAATTTCGTTCTTCCTTGAGTTGGATCCAGCTCTTTTGCATTTCTTCCCATGATGTTGGCATATCAGGATGTAGAATGGTGTATGGAACCTCTCCTTCCATAACAGGCTCTTTAATCACGGGGAGAATGTGAGGATATGGCATCATAAGCTTCTGGGAGCGGGTTCGTACCCACTTGAGGTAAGGCTCAAGGGGTATGGAATTCTTGTGCCCCAGTGTCTTACTATCTACCTTGTTAGGCATCCTCCAAGCTCTGATGAACCTTTGTCGAAGTCCTTGCGCATCGTTGTCAAAGTCAAAAACTATGTCAGGAATCAGCATGTCATGAGGGCCATCCCTCCGAGCATATCCAAACTGTCTCAAATCCAGACAGGGGTTGTAGGTGATGCCTCCTCTAATTCCAAGTAAAGGAACATTAGGAAATTCTCCGCAACGATCAATGATAGTGACATTTTCTCTGGACCGAGAACACCAATGTATATCAGAATGTGTGAGGGTCATCAATCGTTGTGACCACCTTAAACCCCGCTCGTTCTTCAAAACTGATTGTGGAAGGTGCGAAATAAACCACCTTTCCAGGAGAGGAGTGCAGAACATGAGAACACCTCTTTTTCTCATTGTTCGAGTGTAAAATGAGTGGAGGATGTCCCCAAGCAATGTAGGTATGGGATTCCTGGACATAAAAATCTTGACAACATTTATATCTATAAGTTGATCCGGATTTGGGAACAACACCAACCCATAGACAAGGAGTGCCACAATTTCTTCAAAGGCTTGTAGGTCGAGAGAATTCCAACATTCTTGTGCCTTCTCAAACAGGAACTTTGCCAAGAATCCATTGACACCACTTCTGACTTCCCAATGCCCCTTGATGTCAGATGGTTGCAGACGTAATGTTTGAGCAACCTCTTCAAGCTTTGGTTCCTTTTCCATACCGTTGTAGGGTAGTTGACTAAGAATAGGAATTCTCAGAAGTTGGGAAGATTCCTCCAAAGTAGGCACCAATTGATAATCAGGGAATGTAAAACAGTGATGCAGGGGGTCAAAGAATTGGAAGAGAACTTTTATCATATCTTCTTCAATGTTGGTGTTGACCAAGCTGAGGAGTCTACCATGTCTTTCACTGAAGGGAGAGCTCTCGGGAATCCTGGATGTAAGCTCCTTGAGTTGAGGAGGGATCCTTACAAGGTTGACCTGAATTGTTTTCCTGCGGAGAGACTCCATGTCCTACAAAACAAGAACAAAGATGAAGATCCAAACCCTTGAAGTGGTTAGCAGATGCATATGATGCTTTATGATGTTATGATGTACATGGATGCAAAAGTAAGCAAGTGTATATACAGACAATCATATTCACACAAAGCACACAAGTCCTTAGGTTTAGGCTTGCATGGGGTTCGTAGGTAAGTACCCTCTTGAAGTTAGTTGGCTCAAAACCTGTCCTATGAATAGTAACCGGGTTCTAAGGAGCTCAATATCATTGGATTGTTTTCTATGTTCATTGTTTTGATTTAGCCACTTAATTGGCGACCAAAATATTCCAAGAAAACAACCCTCAATGAGTGTAGTATCGAGTATCTACCAACTTCGGACTGCACCAAAGTCGGTCATCTCACTACCCCTAAAGAGGCCAGGATGGTCAAGTAAGGTTCTAAGGTCAGTTGATGCTTCACGACACCACGCGGCGGCCCCGTACTCTCCTTGACTTGACTCAAGGGTTACCAGTACTCACCAAAGTGCCACATCAACGTAGCAACTGCTTCAACCATGTCGGTATACACCGCACAGTTCCCTCACAGTTTGTTGCTACTTCAAAAGGGTATCCCCAGATCCGGGTTAGGATCTATAGAACTCCGATACAAGCCCACAATATTAAAGCATTCAAGGCACACAATTGAAAACACAAATGATCTAATCCTAAGGTACTCCTCACTTATAATCTCCCCAGCAGAGTCGCCAGTTCTGTGATCGGTGGAAATAGAATTGACTGTTTTGAAATGCTGGTTCGCGAAATGTCGCGGTAAGCAAGAGTCGCCATTGTCTTTTATTTTCTCGAACAAGGAAAGGACAAAAGCACAGCAAAATTCCTTTTTGAGATGTTTCTCGGTTCAGGAGGTAGATTATAGAAAGGGAAGGTGTTATCACCCTTTCTATCCGTGGTTATCCACGGGCTCTTAGGTACTTGCTCACTATGTTTTAAAAATATTTTTGCTTTTCTTGTGTTTGTGGGTTTTGAAAAAGTTTGCTTGAAAACTTCGATTTAACTCTTGTATCTGTCCTCAAGAGTGTGTGAAGCGTTGTTTGAAAAACTTTTGTCAGAAAAGTGTAGGTGCGAAAAGTTGTTTTTTTTTTTGAAAGAGCAAGTACCTGAGAACCTCTACCTACTCAAAAGAAATTAAGCTGCGTAAATGTCCTTTAGACAGTACTATCCCACTATTGAGAAGTCGGTAGCACCATCATTGGAGTTGTTCGGGTCAATTCGATTATAGGGACATGTGGTCACCAAAGCAATAGTAGGACGCCTTAGCGGTAACCCTAATGTCCTAGATCCTTTTTATCTGAGGCAACCGTTTCGAGGCAACTTGGATCTTTAGACAGGAGGGCGACCTCTAAAACACCCTATACTCAATGACCACGTCGAGGCAACCAAGTGAGGCGTACCCTAAGAGTGGCAGGTGCGAGTGTGTCAGGATTCAGTTAAGTTATCTTTGCACATGTCATGGTGAGCTACAGGTTGATTTTAATTTCAGAGAAGTCTTGTCATGCATAGCCTAGTTAACATACATCTAACAGTTAATAGTTTGCGGGAAAGTAAACTAAGCTATTACAAGGCGTCGGGTATTTACATCGCCAAAAGCAAACCCTTGAAAAGTAAATTGCGGAAAATAAATGAAAGCGATAAAAAGGTCCTAATTAAATCTATTACATCCTCGGAACAATTACATAATATGGATAAAAAATAAATAAAAAATAACCACATGCGCGAGAAAAAATTGAATCGGAAAAGTCCTTAGGGTTTTGACCCTTTTTGAGAAATAAAGAAGTTTGTTATTATTTTGAAATTAATTAAATTAAACCTAAAACTAATTAATTAATAAAAAGAAATATTTTTGAGTTTTTAATGTCTTGAGGAAATAAATAATAAAAAAAAAGTCAAAAGTTAGTAAAAACCCTAATTCTAATTTATTTTATTTATTGCAAAAAACCTAATTAAAAAAAGACTAAATTAATTTGTTAGCATTTATTTACACAAATAATAAAGGGTGAAATTAATAAATAATAATAATAAAAATATTACATTTTTAGTTTTCTGAATTTTATTATGAAAAAAAAGTTAATTTGGTTAATTAAATAATACTAATAATAATAATTAATAGTAAAATAATTAAAAGAAAATATAAAAGGAAAAAAAAGAAAGAATGAACCCAGGGGGGGTGTTGGCCCAATTAGGAGGTACGTTTGGAAATTGTGGCCCATTAAGCTGCAAGCCTGTTTGACAATTGAGATTGGCTAGGCGTTTATTGACTGGGGAGCATGGTAGTCTTTCAACCTGGGCCATGGGATCTGAGTTGGAGGCCACCTGGCGCGCTGATAACTGGAGGTATATGGTAGACCTCACCTTGGAACCTGCACGTAATTATATGAAGAAAAATAGAAACAAATATTTTAGGGGACCTGGGATTCGAACCTAGGTCCCAATGCTTCCAAGCCAGCACGCTAACCACTCCACCATCACGCTTCAATCGTTATTAGAATAACAAACAATTATTATATTAAGAAATTATTCAATATACTGTAACACAAAAAAACACGCGCGCTGATTTAAACTATCCAATGACAGGTTAACACGTCCTCGTCTTCTTCGCTGGTACCTGTAAACATAACATTAGATAGCGGGGGTTTTTAACCCCCACAAACTATGGAGATGAAAAATTGCGATTAGAGCTACAACATATATAAATATTTCGCGATGGGTGCATCATGTTCGTCTGATTCTCACGATTTCAACCATACGTATCACTAGTCCTAATTGTTCCTGGATTGCAAAGCCCCAAATTCACAGCTTAAGAACGCTAGAAATTGATCATGGCAACATTTGATTTATGGTGTTTCAATGCAATTAAACCACACCATTAGCTTCGTATGATCTCTATTAACACAAACCAACCACAAGAATATGTTAAATATGCATGAATCAAGGTATACGATTATGGATCAAAAAGCCAAACTGTGAAACTATCTAGGGCGATTCTTTGAGCTTTAAGGCTTGAATCTGATTGCCACACGTTCCTGGGAACTCCGGCAAGGTGTTAGAATCAATAAAATGCCCTGAATTGGCCTAGAATGTGAAAATCAGTTTTGAGTTTTTCTTGAAATTTCTCAATATGGCTATGGTCTTTCTGTAGCTTTTTTCACCTGTTCTGATCAGGTTTTGCTTGCATATATATAGAGGAATGGAATTAGGTCAAAATCTTGAGCAAAAATCCATTGTAATGGTGATTGAATCTTTGATTGGAAATCAAATCTCTTTGATTTTTCATGATTGAACAAAGTTGCCAATTTTGGAGATTTTGCATCTTTGACTTGGTGCACGAAATTGCCAGCCTTTTTAGGTCATATTTGCTTCACCAAAAGATTGAAAAAATCAAATCTTGTATTTTCCTACAATTTAAATTAATTAAATGAATTAATATTAATTAAAAATCCAATTAATCAATAAAAATAAGAAAATAAATTCAATTCATCTTGATGGGTCGTGCATAGGCCATGGATGAAGTTTCAATAAGAGATTTGAGGCCCATTAGCAAAAATAAGGTGTTTTGAGCAAAGTTGACTTTTGCAAATTCATGAAAATTTCCCAACTTCTCCAATGCATATCTTGCTCAATTTTGATCATATGAACATGTTCTTGGACATTTTGGAAAGGTCTTTAAGTTCTCTAACCAATGCCTTCGGTCCCATGTCATTTGGATTTACCAATCTCAAATTATGGCCTTTGACTTAAAGTGCATTTTTGTTGACTTTTGAATTTGACCTATAATGTAGAAATTGATAACTTTTTATGAGAGAATTTCTAGGTCTTGGAGTGTGAAGATGGATTGTAGGAAATGGCATCCCCTTCAAAATGAGCATTGGATGGAATTTTTCTGACAAACCATGAAAACGTTATGCCCTGGTCAAGATACAGTTGACTTTTCTGCTGTCCAAAAATAGTAACTTTTTGCATCTTGATGATTTTTGAGCTATCCTTGTGGAATCATGATCAAGACATGATCAAATGATGATTGTGGACTCAAAATAAGATGTTGACCAAAAAGTCTAACTTTTGACTGCAAAATGACCATTTTGCCCTTGCAGTTGACTGTAGGTCAAATGGAGCTTTTGACTGTGCAATTTGGCATTGTGAGTCTTGAAACTTTGCATGTAGGTGCTTGAGAATGTATATAGGCATATGAGACTTGATTGAGACATTTAAAACCTCCAATTCCTTGAAAGAACCAAAACCCTAACTTTAGCTGGCTTAGGAGGTATTTGGACTGTGCAATCCTTGAGCAATCATGAGCAATTTAAGAATTATTCTTGACAAACCTTGGAGAATATGGGAGGGAAAATTTTGGGGTACAACATCTAGCATCTCACGTTCACAACCCCGCCACCAGGTACTTCTTCAAAATTCTCTCCAACACCATTTTCGGACGAGATAATAGCAACAAAGTCAACTCAAATGAGCTATTTTTCCTTCATTGCTGCTTAGCTGGAAATACCAAGGTAAATGCTACTCCATTTCTTCTTCGTCATTTTGAATCCCTTTGTGCAAGGGGACATCAACCATTTCTGATCGGAGGACTGATAACCACATTAGCTCATGGGCTTAATTTTCAAAGCCAACTGGAGACTCTTGATTCTCTACCGCCTCTTCTCATGGATTTAGATAATTGCAAATACATGCGTTTGATTAGGAACCGAGATGATGGCAGGTACAATTTGATGGTGAGGAACAAAATTGTTCCAAGTGTGATTATGCCAAATAGGTTGCTCACAAATGTGGCAAACATGGAAAAGTGGATTTATGATTTAAACGCCCCTGAACCCGACCAAGCTTCTCAGAGGAACCAAAATTCTCAACCTGTTGATGAGGTAGAAGAAGAAATGGATGCACCTCAACAGGATATGCCAAGCACTTCTACTAGGCGCAGAAGAAGGCCTCGTAACCCGACTACTGAAGATCTTTATGAGGCAATGATGGACCAAACCCAAAGGATGACAGACATGAATGCCCAGCTTACCCGCCAATACCAACAGGTCACAGATATCCAAGCCCAGCAAACTGCAATGATGCAACTCATGCAACAGATGCAGCAGCAACAAATTGAACAAGGAGCTAGGCATGAGGCCCGTATGGATACTTTGACAACAGAAATGGGTGGTTTGAGTGTCCGCATGGACGATTTTCAAGAGAACCTGCGCCATCTTGGATTTCCTGGTTTTGATGGACATAGAAGAGGTCGTGGAAGAGCCAGAGGAAGAGGACATGAATGAATACATCTCCTCCATCCTTACCTCCTTCACCTTATTTCGAAACATTGAAGACAATGTTAGATTTAAGTATGGGGGAGGAAACTCTATCATTTTATTTCTCTTTCTAGATTAGATTTAATTTTCCGCATCGTTTTTCCTTTCTTGTACTTTCCCTTCAACAAAACAACTTCATGTACAATTAAATCCTTAATTGCTAAGTTCTTAAGTTCTTTTTCGTGCATTATTGGAATTCCCCAAACTTTAGAATTCTTGAGCCATAACGAAATTTTTTTACGATTATCATACAACACGATGTTTCCAAACGGCTAGCAAAAACCAATTACTCAATTCAGCTTAGGCCACTTGAGGAAGTTTGACAAAATTGTTACGGTTCTGACATTTTAGAACTCCACCTTATGCGATTCCATTCTGGGTACTTATTATACCGCCAACCGCGAATTTTACTTTAAATTAGCCCCTAGTAGTTTATCTAGCAGTCGACACCGTCAAAACACAAACTACGCAAGGAACCGATGAATATAAGTGAATAATCTGAAAGAAGCGAAGATAGAATAACAATCTTTGTCGTGAAATTCTCAAAGTAAGTTAGGTGACCCTCACCCGGTCGTTTAGCCTAAAGGATGTAATTCTCGCAAGATAAAAGAAAACTAATTGGTTCAGAAGTATCTGGTACTGAACTTGGTAGGGCGGACTACGGACCGATCCCCCGCAATTTACAATTAAGTTATAAAAGTAAGGGTTACCACTTATAAGTGCCAGAACCCCAATAATCAACGGATCATAGTCGCTAACCGGTTACTTTGCTATGTGTGTGTGGAGATAAAGGGCTTAATGTGATTGCGCCTGAATGAACACGGGTGAAATCTAGTTTAAAGGGTTGATTGGTGCTATAACATCATGACTCGGAACGGTTTGCACAATTGGAGTACTCTAATGTCGTCACCGTACCTCTTTTGCGTCTAAATCTCTTGGCCTAATCAAAATTTACAAACTAGCTAGTTTGTGAACATTGTCACGTGTGTTTAACTCGTCGTTTTTATAAACCGCCTTATCTTTTTGCTTGAGGACAAGCAAAGGTTCAAGTGTAGGGGAGTTTGATAACACGAAAACGTATCACTTTTTAGGCCTAATTTACACGAGTTATTTGTACATTTTTTATCGAATAATATGCATCACGAAGGTATTTTTATTGGTTTCAGGTAAACTATATTTTTCTAGGCATAAGATGGCAAATTAGCTAAAAGGAGCAAAACAAGCTAGGAAATGGCAAGAAGAAAGGAGAAAAAGGGCAGTCTGCTAAGAAGTTCACACTTGAAAGGTGTTACGAGCGCAACTCTTAGCGTTACGAACGCAACACCTAGCGAACGCCGTTACGAACGTAACACAATGCGTTACAGACGTAACAAAAATCCTAACTGTTACGAACGTAATGAGTGCCATTACGAACATAACGCTCTAAATACTCAGTCTATGCAGTAAACCACAGAGCGGCCACACGAAGTCCACACGACCTCATTCCACCAGCCAAGAATTTAGCGCACGTACGAAATTAATAGAAGAAGGTAGTTACAACCAAAGGCCTATATAAATGTTGAAGAATTCACTTTGAAAGGGTCAGAGATTTTGCGACAGAACCATACTTTTTCCTTTCTGCATTATTTTGTTTTATTTGCTTTTGAACCATTAAAGCCTTTGTAACGTTCAGTTTCCAAAAGTGTTAACTCCTCACATCGAAGGATTAACACAGTTAGTTCTATATTTAAATTAATCGCAAGGCTACTGTACGAATTCAAGATTACCACGACAACATAATTATAGGTTTTTTTTATGCAATTGGTTATTATTATTCATATGCTATGTTAATTATTTTTATGAATTGTATTTTACATTGCATGGTTACTAAATACATTATGTCTGGCTAATTTCGTTTGTACCGGTATGTGACTCCTAAGCACCGAAGGAATTTGGTGATAACTTGGCTAAAAACTTTTATAAATAATTTATGGTTTCCAATTTCCATATTTAATTTAACTACCCGTGTCACGAGAGTGAAAGGATATTTAACACGATTTTGCCACGAGAGTGGGAAATTAATTAAGGCAAGAACCTACATGCGAGAGCTGGGGTTCGACCCAGATAGTGGTAACGAAACATTAATTTTTAAATACACGAGAGTGTTTTAACAAATTAATTAAACTCAAGTCGTTTTCAAAAAGTGTTATTAAATTTAAAGTGCATCCACTAGGTTTAGTAGCATAACTTATTTCATGAACACGAGAGTGTATGTCTCAGGTTTTTAAACAATTCGTTTTTACCGAAGCACTTTATATGCCAAGTGATTCATCGAGTTCCCAAAGTCCGACTATCACATACCGGTATAACTATTACTATTGTTTTTAATTAAAATATTTTTCCCCTAAAACTAAATATTCATCGCTTAGTTAAACATTAGTAACATTAGATCGTATGCGATTGATCGTCAGTCTCTGTGGGTTCGATAATCATTTAAAACTAGAACGACTAAATTGTATACTTGCAGTTAGTATCCCGATAGACTTATAAAGTCCCGATCAGTATGTATTCTTATAGAGACGAGAATCACTACAAAGTTCACCTAAACGAAGGCACTTTTAAAAATACTTTCAAAACCAATCATAAACACATTTCAAACAAAGCATTTCAAAGTGAGCTAGCAACTAAGAGCCCGTAGATAACTACGTATGAAAAGGGTGCTAACATCTTCCCTTTTCACAACCTACCCCTCGAACTCAAGAAAATTCTCAAAAGGTCTTTCCTGTTCTTTTCAACCTTTCCTTTATTGAATAAAAGAAAACTGTGTGGCAACTCTTGCTATCCGTAATAATTGCGATAAAACACAAAACACCAAGTCATTTCTCCCATCGTATTACAGAACTGGCGACTCTGTTGGGGAATACTTAAAAGTGAGGTTACCTTAGAGACTATATCACCTTTAAATGCTTTCATTGTTTGACTTGTTTTATTTACATTTTGGGTCCTTGTTTTGGTCTTGTATTGATCCTCTACCCGGATCAGGGAACATTATTAGGTAAGTAACAAAGATTGTAGAGACTGTACGGTGTAGACCGATATGGTTCAAGCAATAACTACATTAGTGTGACACATTTGTGGGTACCGGTATCCTTTATGTTGAATCAAGGAAAATACGGGGCCACTGTATGGTGTCATGAAACACTAACTGACCCTATAACCTTTAATGAAACAACTTGTCCATTAGGAAGTAGTGAGATAATCGATTTCGGTGGAAAGTTGAAAACTGGTTGATACTCGATACTACACTCATTGAGATTGGACTTTTGGGATATTTCAGAAGCAAGAAAAGATTGATTGTGCTGAGACAATGCCCAATTAAGAAAGATCAATGATATTGAGATTCCCTAGAACCTGGTTACTTTGTAGGACAGGTTGAACCAACTAAACTTCAAGAGGGTACTTACCTATAAAACCTCATGCAAGCCTAAACCTAAGGAGTTGTTTGCTTTGCTTGTATATGTTTATTTGTACATAACATCATGACATCATACCATAAGATTTATACTAACCATTTCAAGGACCTTGGGATTTATCTTTGTCTGTTTTGTAGGACATGGATTCCATTCGTAAAAAGACTATCTGAATCGGCTTTGTGAAAGTGCCTCCTCAACTCAAGGAATTAGCATCAAGGGTTCCCCATGATTCTAGGTTCACCAAAAAGTATGTTCGTCTCATCAATTTGGATACCTCAAATTTTGAAGAACAAATTATGGGGGTACTATTTCAGTTCTTTAACCCTAAGTACCATTGCTTTACATTTCCTGATTACCATTTGGTTCCTACCATGGAGGAGTTTTCTCAACTTTTTGGAATGCATATTCTTGATCAATTACCCTTAAATGGTATTGAGAAATACCCAAGACCGGAGGAGATTGCTTTAGCTTTACATTTGCAATGGTCCGACGTTGTGGCAAATTGGGAAACAAGAAGTGGCGTTAAAGGTTTTCTAGCCAAGTTTATGTTTGAGAAGGCTTAACAATTTTAGGATGCTTTAGATTTGCAAGCTTTTGAAGAAATTTTGGCTCTTCTACTCTATGGGATGATACTATTTCCTAACCCAGACCAACTCATAGATGTGAATATGGTAAAAGTTTTTTATCTCGCAACCTGGTGCCTACCTTACTTTGAGATGTTTTGCATTCTTTTCATACTTGCACCATGAAGAGAAGGGGGATTCTTATGTGTTGTACTCCTTTGTTGGATGGGTGAATTATTTCGCACCTTCCTCAATCAATTTTGAAGAACAAACAAGGTATGAGTTGGCCTCAAAGGTTGATGTCACTCTCGCTTTCGAATATCCATTGGTACTCTCGATCTTTAGAGGATATCACCATCATTGATCGTTGTGGGGAATTACCTAATGTCCCTATCTTTGGAATTATGGGAGGTGTTGTACCCCAAAATTTTCCCTCTCATTTTATCAAGATTCTCCTCACAAGACTTCTTGGACTCAAGATCAGATTAGGGTTTGCTCAGCTCAAGACATCTCCTTGCACTGATAACCTGAAATTAGGGTTTGAGTTTGCACAGGGGTTTTTGGAATTTCAATGCTTCATGTGACTTTCATACACCATCTTGGACTCCTAAGATTGCTCATACCAAGTTTCAAGCCTTGAATCACATTTTGGACCAGTCATTTGGACAGTTGACCTAAAAATCAGTTGTATTGGGGAAAAAGTCAACCATGGCCAATTTACAGTCAACCCTCATAATTTTTTATCCACATCAACATTATAGACTCATATGAACAATTTTATCAAGTTTGGACCACAACTCCTCAAGAAATTTGATCAGATCATCAAAAGGGCAAAATGGTCAAAATTAGGGTTTTGACTGTAGAAGGGCAATTTCTGATTTTTTTACCTAGCCATTGGCAAATTGGGTTCAAGAATGATTTCAAGGACTCAATATCATCATATTGACCTAATCACAAGTTTCAAAAGATCTCAAAAGCATAGGATTGACAGATGAATTTTCTAGTCAACTGATCATAAATCAACTGTACACTGAAAAGTCAAACTTTGACTTTTTGGTAAAAATCAAGTGCCAAGGGTCATATTTCATCAAAATGTGTCAAAACATGAAACTTGTTCACCAAGAAACTTAACATTTCAAATTAGGGTTTAATTTGAAAATTTTTCATAACTTAGAAAATTTCTAAGTTATGGAAATTTCTTATTCTTTCCCAACTTTTCCCAACTTTTTCACCATGATGCAATTGGATTCAAAGAAAACTTCCAACATGAAAGTTGTAGTCCTCCATGAAATATACAACTTTTATCCACAAAGTTTTCCCAAATAATGCTTGGATCTCAAGTTATGATTTTGTGAATAGGGGTCCATAAAACTTTTAACTTAGTGAAATTTTGCCCTAGTTTAGGCAGATTTTTGACCTAACTTCATGGCAATTTTTCACCTAGTTACAAGAGGAATATCAAAATTCATTTCAAATATGGATTGTAGAGAATGTTACAAGCTTTAAAAAATGTCTAAGAAATCTTCAAGATCATTTATGGTTAGGGAGAATCGAAGAAATGAAAATGGAAAATTATCACTTTTGTCCAAGGCATTTTTCATATTGGTACAAGTTGCAAATCAGTTTCAAACTTTCTTGTACTTGGTATTACAGGTCCTAATCCTTTCTACACTCCTAAATTTAATGCAAACACAATGGATAATGGTCTTATTCTGATCTTTGAATCATTGCACAAAGAATTATTCCAAAAATGGCATAAAGTTCACATTGTTACTTTGATAAAGCTTGCTTTTTCCAACTTTGTTTATCTTGAGCTATGGACCTAATCTTTTGCTGAAAACAATATCCACAAAATTCAGGCCAAGTACACCAACTCTCATCAGACCTTGAGCTAGCCTGTACAGGCCTTTGGCTTTGTCACTTCACATTTTCTTCAAAAGCAAGCAAACTTGCTAAAGTAAAGCAAGCTTGTGTATCTGATAAAACCAAGACTATGTATCATTTCAAACAACCTCAGAACTTTGTTGCAAGCCTAAGCACGAATTTACAACTTCTCAAACACTCAAATACACCAAAAACACCAACTTCTTCCCAAACAGGGCATCATCTGCAGAACCTTGGCCAAATCATTATTGCCTCGTGCGTTTTACTTTGAATCACTTCAAACACATTCCATACCTCCTACCTAAAGTATCCAAGCCTTTTTCTAGCAACTGTAACCCCTGTTTTGAGCTTCACCATTTCCATTTTCTGAGTTTGTAGGTTGACTTCTACAGGGAGTTTCAAGCAACTTCAAGGCAAGCTGAGCATTGGAGAAGCTTGAGGGAACTTCAAGCAAGCTCACAAGAACTTCAGGCCTCACTCAAAGCCCCTACATTGTGATATCCAAACTTAACTGAACAAGGTATTTGTCAAGTTTCTATCTCTCTATTTAGGAATCTTTAAGCTTAGGTTTGTGAAGAAAAAATGTAGTCCTTGAGTTACTTGAGCTGTACATATGCATAGTTTGTATTTATATTAACTGAGCTAAGAGTATTTAGATGTTGAACATGCTGAAAAAACTAGGTCAGAATTTAGGGCCATTTAAATTCCCTCTGATCTTTGAGAGTTAGGTTTTGTTCTTTATATCATTGGATTCGTGTGATCATGAGCTACATTTTTCATGTTATAAGTTTTTGATTTTATGTAAAGAATAGCAAGAACAAGATTTGAAGGCAGATACGCGCGTTTTGGAGGAGATAGAGGTCAGGGACGAATTGTGTGGGCTTGGCGCGCTTGGGCATGGCTTTTCTGACTTTTTGCACCCCCCCCCCATCTACTTTTGCACCCCCCTGATTCATATTTTGTTATTTTTTCATATTTTCTTGTTATTTTTATATTTTTGACTTTTATTATTTTTTCTGAACATTATAAAATCATAAAAATATTTTCTTAAATTTTTGCATTTTATTTTATTATTTTTATTATTTTTTATGGCATAAAAATAGTTTATTAAGTTAAATAGAATTTATTTTCTTAAATAAACTTGTAAATAATATTAAAATACTTAAATATTTTATTTTATTATATTATACACTTAAAATAATATTTTCATACATATTTCAATTTTTTTTAACATTGTGTATATATTATTTTTTTTCTTGAACAAAATGAATAAAATAAATATTAGAAAACAATATTTTCTTTTAAACAAAATTAGGGTTTTCACCCCTTTCAAAAATAATCTTTTTTCTTCTTCTTATTTTTAAGACTTAAATAAACTTATTTTTACATACATAAAATTAATACAAAAACATTTCTTGCATATTTACATTTTATTGCATATTTAAATATTTGCTTATTTATTTATTGTATAATAAATTCAATTGGGTTGTAATAGTAAATTAGGGCTTTATTTTTGAGCAATATCCCCCTATTCAAAACTTGTATCCCCCTCCCTATAATATTGTTGTAATAGTCTAGATTTAATTTACGCATTTTATTGTTTTCATATACCATGATAATAAACTAGGGTTTTGTATGCAAAGATCAAAAATCAAACAAATAGCATGACTTAAACACAAGACAAAAATGCATGAAAAATGACAACACATTGCACACAAGCATCTCTAGGGTTTCACCCACTTGGTTGCCTTAAAACATGGCCATGGTATGCATGCTAGGAATCTTGGCAAAATCAAACAAAACAAAAAGATCATAGTCCCTCGATGACGCTAGACAAGTTGCCTAAAAACAAATGATCTTAGTCCCTTAAAACTTGCTAAGATACTTGGCACCATTGCTATCATGGTCATACGATGACCCACACCCGTCCCGTTTAACATCCAAAGATAGGGTTGTTTACCAAATGCAATGGTAAAACAACAATGTCAAAGGAATAAAAATGTGTAGGAAAGACTTTTGAGTAGGTAGATGCTTCTAGTTACTTGATCAATTTGCAAACCATCCTTGCTATTTTCAAATAAACACATACACAATTTCAAAACATTTTCCAAACAAACTTTTAAACATTGAAACATTTTTCAAAAGACAAACATTTTTGTATACATTCTTACAAACAAGAATCATTACAAAGATTTCCAAAACAATGGCCTCTTTTCAAAATACTTTCAAAAACCACACAAAGCACCATTTCAAACAATTGGAAAAGCAAAGCAAGTGATCTAAACAAGTAACTAAGAGCCCGTGGAAAACCATGGATGAAAAGGGTGCTAGCACCTTCCCTTTTCATAATCTACCCCCCGAACTCAAGAAAACATCTAAAAGGTCTTTCCTGTGCTTTTTTATCTTTCCTTTTGGATAAAATAAAAGTCGGTGGCAACTCTTGCTAAACCGAAACATTTGCGAACACAAACGCAAAACCTCAAGTCAGTTCTCCCACCGCATCACAGAACTGGCGACTCTGCTGGGGATAATTATAAAAATGGGGTTACCTTAGGGTTTTAGATCACCTTTACATGCTTATCTTGCTTGAGTTGTTTTCTTTACACTTTGGTTCTATTGTTTGGGTTTGAATCCTCTACCCGGATTTTGGAAACATTCATAGATAAATATCAATACATTGTGGAAACTGTGCGGGGTATACTGACATGGTCTAAGCAATAGCTATATTAGTGCGACATATTTGTGGGTACCGGTAGCCTTTGAGTCAATCAAAGAGAATACAGGGCCGCTGAGTGATGTCATGAAGCACTAATGGACTTTTAGAACCTCTACTTGACCAACTTGGCCTTTTAGGATGTAGTGAGATGACCGACTTTGGTGCAGTCCGAAGTTGGTAGATACTCGATACTACACTCATTGAGGTTTGTTTTCTTGGAATATTTCGGTCGCCAGTAAAGTGGCTAAACTGAAACAATGAACACAGAAAACAATCAAGTGATATTGAGCTCCTTAGAACCCGGTTACTATTTTCTAGGACAGGTTGAGCCAACTAAACTTCAAGAGGGTACTTACCTATGAAACCCCATGCAAGCCTAAACTAGGAACTTGTGTGATTTGTTTGTACATATATACTTGTGCATAACATCATGGACATCATGAAGCATCATATGCATCCACTAACCATTTCAAGTATTTTGGATCTTCATCTTTGTTCTTATTTTGTAGGTTATGGATTCACTTCGCAGGAAAACAATCCAGATTAACCTTGTAAGAATTCCTCCGCAACTAAAGGAGCTAGCTTCAAGGATTCCTGAGAATTCTCCATTCACCGAGAGGCATGGTCGTCTTCTCAACTTAGTCACTGCCAACACTGAGGAGGATATGCTGAAAGTTCTCTTCCAGTTCTTTGACCCTTTGCATCATTGCTTCATATTTCCTGACTACCAACTTATGCCTACTTTGGAGGAATTTTCTCAACTCTTGAGGATTCCTATTCTCAATCAACTACCCTTCAACGGTACGGAAAGAGATCCAAAGCCAGAAGAGATTTCTCAAGCCTTACACTTGCACTCATCTGATGTCGCAACATATTGGGAAACTAGAAGTGGTGTCAAAGGCTTCTTGTCAAAGTTCTTGTTTGAGAAGGCCCAAAGCTGTTGGAACTCTTTAGACTTACAAGCTTTTGAGGAGATTGTAGCTCTTCTCATCTATGGGATGGTCTTGTTCCCTAACCCTGACCAACATATAGATGTGAGTGTTGTCAAAATCTTCATGGCTCGCAACCCGGTGCCTACTTTGCTTGGGGATATCCTCCACTCTTTTCACACTCGAACAATGAGGAAAAGAGGTGTTCTCACGTGCTGCACTCCTCTACTGGCAAGATGGTTTATTTCTCATCTTCCCCAATCATTCTTGAAGAATGAGCAAGGTTTGAGGTGGTCACAACGATTGATGACTCTTACACATTCAGATGTTCATTGGTGTTCTCGATCTAGAGAAAATGTTATCATCATTGATCATTGTGGGGAATTCCCTAATGTCCCTCTACTTGGCATTAGGGGAGGCATTACCTACAACCCCTGCTTGGATCTGAGACAGTTTGGTTATTCCCGAAGGGATGGCCCACATGATATGTTGATTCCAGACTTGGTTTTTGACTTCGACAACAACGATCAAGGACTTCGACAAAGGTTCATCCGAGCATGGAGGATGCCCAACAAGGTGGACAGTAAAACCTTGGGACACAAGAATTCCATCCCCCTTGTGCCTTACCTCAAGTGGGTACGAACCCGCGCCCAAAGTCTTATGATGCCTTACCCCTCCATTCTCCCTGTGATTATAGAGCCTGTTAAGGAATGAGAGGTTCCATACACCCTCCTACATCCTGACATGCCAACATAACTCGAAGATCTGCAAAGGAGTTAGATACAGCTCAAGGGAGAACGCGATACTTTTGAAGCCTAATTCTACGCAAGCGAGAAGACGGTTTTGGAACTTACTCGTCAACTTCACGAGGATCAGACTCTCAACACCTACATTGCACCAAAGACGATGCGCAACGTCTTTTTACCTTAGAATTTTGTATTATTTTGCCTATGGGGCATTGATGTACTAACAAATTCTAGCTTATTAATATGACGTGTGTTTCTTTTTTGTTTAAAACAAATTTGAATTTGTGAATCCTTGAATGCATTACATGAATACATATCATTCATCATATGCATAAACAGGTCTTCACACCAAGTTTCCTCATCTCTCTGTTGTTTATTTCAGCAAGATGGATATTGAACAAACGGTCAAAGACTTGCAAGCTCAGAATTCACAATTTCAACAACTACTCTTGACCTTGGCTAAGGGGCAGGAGGAGCTCAAGACTCTAATAGACAAAGAAAAATAGAAGAAGAAGAAGAAGAGAGCTGGTGTGGCTACCATGGGCAGAAGATTTGAAGGTCAAGCCAGAAGGGTCCTAGATTTTCCATCAACCTCTGAGGAAGGAGAGAGAAAGGGTAAAGAGACTGTTGTGCCCTCAGATTCTGAAGCTGAAGAAGAGGAAGAGGAGGACTACTCGGAACAACAGTACCCTCCTGCAGATGACAAATACAAAAATCTGGAAGAGCGTCTAGCAGCTATGGAGATACAGAGAGTACCTGGGCTGGACTTTGAAGAGTTAGGGTTGGTATCTAGAATTGTAATCCCTCCTAAGTTTAAAGTACCTCTTTTTTCTAAGTACGATGGTTTGTCTTATCCCAAGATGCACCTACGATCTTATGTCAGGAAAATTCAACTATATTCTTCTGACAAAGACCTGTGGGTCCAATTTTTCCAGGACAGTTTGTCGGGGACGCAGTTAGATTGGTTCTACCAGTTGGAGAGGTCTGATGTGCATAATTGGGAGGACTTGGCAGCCGCATTATATAAACAGTATCAATACAATACAGACTTAGCACCAACCCGTACTCAATTACAAAGTATGGGCATGGTCTCAAATGAAAGTTTCAAAGAGTATGCCCAGAAATGGAGAGACTTGGCAGGACGATTACAACCACCATTGTCTGAGAGAGAGCTAGTAGACATGTTCTTAGGAACTCTGTCAGGGCCTTTCTTTAATCATCTGATTGGAATCTTCTCTGCAGGGTTCACTGAGTTGATTCTAATTGGCGAAAGGGTGGAAGCCGGTATTAGAAGCGGAAAAATTCAAAAAGATGCATCTGCTTCCGCTGCCATCAAAAACACTTTTCCAGCAAAGAAGGAAGTATCAGTTGTTTACTCCCAAGTAGGTCAAGGAAGAGTTGAGCACCGGCCAGCGGTGGGGGCCGTAATGATTCAGAAGTCTGCAGCTGATCAGCCTAGAAACAATCAATCCAGAACCAACCAAACAAGGGTGGAAAGGCCTGTACGGCAATTCACCCGGATAAACATGACTCCTGCTCAGGTTCTAGCCTATCTCTTGAAGTTAAACCTTGCATGTTTGAAAGAGGCCCCGAAGAACCCGAATACTGCTTCTCCGTACTACCATTCGAACGCCAAGTGTGCTTATCATTCAGAGAGCGCAGGGCACGACACCAACAATTGTTGGGCCCTCAAGAATAAGATTCAGGATTTGATAGACGCTAAAGAAGTTGAATTCGACGCCCCTAAAAAGCCAAATGTAATCTCTGCTCCAATGCCAAAGCATGGCCACAATGCCCATGCTGTCGAAGAGGATATGTTTGTTGCTACTGTTGATGATTTGATAACTCCGTTACCGATAATCAAGTTGAATTTGCTGAAAGCTGGGATTTTCCCAGGTTGTGAAGAAGATTGTTGCCTTTGTTCATCCTTACCAACCGACTGTCCATTGTTGAAGTTAGGCATCCAATGCCTAATGGATAACCAAGAAATCCTTTTTGAAAAGACTCCTGTTACACCGACTCCTGTCAATGATGTTTCAATAATAACCATACCTACCAATCTTTCCAAGGTCTCCAAAAGACCTGTTAAGATTACATCCGCTCCGAAGACTGCACCTTTGAAGATAACCATGCCCGGGCCCGTCCCGTACAAGCCCGACAGGTCAGTACCGTGGAACTATGGTGGAAAAATATACTACCACGGTATTAAAAGAATTGAATCAACAGAAGAGAGTTATGATGAAGAGACTTCCGACATTGGAAACATTGCTGGAACGAGCAAAATCACCCGTAGTGGAAGAAATTTCTCTCCAGAGATTTCCCCTCCAAAGGCAATCTTTGGACCCTCAGCTGCTCCTAAGGTTACCCTGTACCGATTAACATATCTACGAGAACTCCAATTATTGAAGAAGTTGTAACTCATGTGGTTGTCCCCTCTGCTGCTGCTGATGATAGAGGGAAAGAGATCCAAGAAGAGTCTGTCAGGACGAGGGCTCAGCCATTGGTCATCCCTGAAACCTCTCAAAAAGAAATGGAAGAGATTTTGAAAATAATCAAGAAAAGCGATTATGATGTTGTGGAGCAACTGGGGAAAACCCCCTCAAAGATCTCTATGTTGGCCCTACTGCTTTGTTCAGAAGCTCATGCTAAAGCTTTGATAAGATTCTTGAAGACGACCCATGTGCCACAGGAAACCTCTGCGGATCAGTTCCAGGAATGTGTAGCTAGTTAACAGCTGACAATGGTATAGGATTCTCCGATGCTGATTTAACATCCAAAGGGAGGAAACATAATGACGCTTTGCATGTTTCGGTGGAATGTAGAGGGACTACTCTAGCACACGTACTGGTAGACATTGGTTCATCGCTGAACGTCTTGCCGAAGAAAGCCTTAGACAGACTAGATTGTGAAGGTTTAACCTTAAAGCCCAGCAATATAATTGTCAGAGCCTTTGATGGTTCTAAAAGGATGGTCCACGGGGAGGTGGACATCCCGATTAAAGTAGGAATTGAAACCTTCAACTCCATATTCTATGTGATAGATATCCGTCCTTCCTATTCTTGCTTGCTGGAAAGACCCTGGATTCACAATGCTGGAGTCGTCACTTCTACTCTGCATCAAATGCTCAAGTACCCTGTCCAGGGGAAAATCATAATTGTTCACGGCGAAGAGGAATACATGATAAGCCATCTAAATTCTTTCCGCTATGTAGAATTGGATGGAGAATTCATCGAAACCCCTTTTCAGCATTTTGAAGAGGTAGCTCAGGAGATTGCGGCAACCAAGATAGTGTCTTCTGTACCCATGATCACCAGACCTCCGCCTCGGATGTCGTCTCTCAAAGATGCAAAAGCTGTGATTGGAGAAGGAGGAAGCACAATCTGGGGGAAGCTTCCTGACTTTCCTTTCAAATCAGATAAATTCGGTTTGGGATTCACTTCTTCTGCTCAAAAGGCTGTACGCCGCTCCCGCGTTGGAGGGCCACCAGTGAAGATCACCCATCATGGAGTCAATGCTTTGGAGGATGGTGAAGAGGAGAGCAACTTGGAAGACTGGATTGTCCCTACTGTTTACGGAGGACTGTGCAACTGGGAAGCAAAAGACTTTGTTCCGATTACTTTCATACGACAGTAATTTATCTTTCAAACATTTCTGTTGGTTCGTAATAATTCTCAAACAATTCGTACACTTTTAACCTTGTGCCTTACCCGAGGCATATAGATCCATTTGTAAGGATTTAATTTTTCATCTTCATATGCCATTTTAATGAATCATGGACGTTTTCACATATAAGCTTTTGTGTTCATTGTCTTTCTTTTTACATTTTATTTGTTTAAATGTGGTTATCCGTTACACACACGCACACTCACAAATGCAGGTACCCTTCCATTCCGGATTCCATGGGTAACAATTCTTCTATGGCCTTTAGTAACTCTGAAGATCTGGTCTACCATGCCGAATACGAAGGTGAGGAAGATTGTGAGGTGCCGGGAGAATCGGCTAGACTGCTACAACAGGAAGAAAGAGCAATTCTGCCTCATGAAGAGCTGTTAGAGACCATCAACTTGGGTACTGAGGAAGACAGAAAAGAAGTCAGGGTGGGTGCCAACTTAGAACCAAGTGTCAAGGAGCGCTTAATTCAGCTGTTGAATGAATATGTTGAGATATTCACCTGGTCATACGAAGACATGTCGGGACTTGATACAGATATTGTGGTACACCGTCTACCCACAAGAGAAGATTGTCCACCAGTTAAACATAAAGTCTGCCGCATGAGGCCCGACATGTCATAGGTAAACATTCATAGGTAAATATCAATACATTGTGGAAACTGTGCGGGGTATACTGACATGGTCTAAGCAATAGCTATATTAGTGCGACATATTTGTGGGTACCGGTAGCCTTTGAGTCAATCAAAGAGAATACAGGGCCGCTGAGTGATGTCATGAAGCACTAATGGACTTTTAGAACCTCTACTTGACCAACTTGGCCTTTTAGGATGTAGTGAGATGACCGACTTTGGTGCAGTCCGAAGTTGGTAGATACTCGATACTACACTCATTGAGGTTTGTTTTCTTGGAATATTTCGGTCGCCAGTAAAGTGGCTAAACTGAAACAATGAACACAGAAAACAATCAAGTGATATTGAGCTCCTTAGAACCCGGTTACTATTTTCTAGGACAGGTTGAGCCAACTAAACTTCAAGAGGGTACTTACCTATGAAACCCCATGCAAGCCTAAACTAGGAACTTGTGTGATTTGTTTGTACATATATACTTGTGCATAACATCATGGACATCATGAAGCATCATATGCATCCACTAACCATTTCAAGTATTTTGGATCTTCATCTTTGTTCTTATTTTGTAGGTTATGGATTCACTTCGCAGGAAAACAATCCAGATTAACCTTGTAAGAATTCCTCCGCAACTAAAGGAGCTAGCTTCAAGGATTCCTGAGAATTCTCCATTCACCGAGAGGCATGGTCGTCTTCTCAACTTAGTCACTGCCAACACTGAGGAGGATATGCTGAAAGTTCTCTTCCAGTTCTTTGACCCTTTGCATCATTGCTTCATATTTCCTGACTACCAACTTATGCCTACTTTGGAGGAATTTTCTCAACTCTTGAGGATTCCTATTCTCAATCAACTACCCTTCAACGGTACGGAAAGAGATCCAAAGCCAGAAGAGATTTCTCAAGCCTTACACTTGCACTCATCTGATGTCGCAACATATTGGGAAACTAGAAGTGGTGTCAAAGGCTTCTTGTCAAAGTTCTTGTTTGAGAAGGCCCAAAGCTGTTGGAACTCTTTAGACTTACAAGCTTTTGAGGAGATTGTAGCTCTTCTCATCTATGGGATGGTCTTGTTCCCTAACCCTGACCAACATATAGATGTGAGTGTTGTCAAAATCTTCATGGCTCGCAACCCGGTGCCTACTTTTCTTGGGGATATCCTCCACTCTTTTCACACTCGAACAATGAGGAAAAGAGGTGTTCTCACGTGCTGCACTCCTCTACTGGCAAGATGGTTTATTTCTCATCTTCCCCAATCATTCTTGAAGAATGAGCAAGGTTTGAGGTGGTCACAACGATTGATGACTCTTACACATTCAGATGTTCATTGGTGTTCTCGATCTAGAGAAAATGTTATCATCATTGATCATTGTGGGGAATTCCCTAATGTCCCTCTACTTGGCATTAGGGGAGGCATTACCTACAACCCCTGCTTGGATCTGAGACAGTTTGGTTATTCCCGAAGGGATGGCCCACATGATATGTTGATTCCAGACTTGGTTTTTGACTTCGACAACAACGATCAAGGACTTCGACAAAGGTTCATCCGAGCATGGAGGATGCCCAACAAGGTGGACAGTAAAACCTTGGGACACAAGAATTCCATCCCCCTTGTGCCTTACCTCAAGTGGGTACGAACCCGCGCCCAAAGTCTTATGATGCCTTACCCCTCCATTCTCCCTGTGATTATAGAGCCTGTTAAGGAATGAGAGGTTCCATACACCCTCCTACATCCTGACATGCCAACATAACTCGAAGATCTGCAAAGGAGTTAGATACAGCTCAAGGGAGAACGCGATACTTTTGAAGCCTAATTCTACGCAAGCGAGAAGACGGTTTTGGAACTTACTCGTCAACTTCACGAGGATCAGACTCTCAACACCTACATTGCACCAAAGACGATGCGCAACGTCTTTTTACCTTAGAATTTTGTATTATTTTGCCTATGGGGCATTGATGTACTAACAAATTCTAGCTTATTAATATGACGTGTGTTTCTTTTTTGTTTAAAACAAATTTGAATTTGTGAATCCTTGAATGCATTACATGAATACATATCATTCATCATATGCATAAACAGGTCTTCACACCAAGTTTCCTCATCTCTCTGTTGTTTATTTCAGCAAGATGGATATTGAACAAACGGTCAAAGACTTGCAAGCTCAGAATTCACAATTTCAACAACTACTCTTGACCTTGGCTAAGGGGCAGGAGGAGCTCAAGACTCTAATAGACAAAGAAAAATAGAAGAAGAAGAAGAAGAGAGCTGGTGTGGCTACCATGGGCAGAAGATTTGAAGGTCAAGCCAGAAGGGTCCTAGATTTTCCATCAACCTCTGAGGAAGGAGAGAGAAAGGGTAAAGAGACTGTTGTGCCCTCAGATTCTGAAGCTGAAGAAGAGGAAGAGGAGGACTACTCGGAACAACAGTACCCTCCTGCAGATGACAAATACAAAAATCTGGAAGAGCGTCTAGCAGCTATGGAGATACAGAGAGTACCTGGGCTGGACTTTGAAGAGTTAGGGTTGGTATCTAGAATTGTAATCCCTCCTAAGTTTAAAGTACCTCTTTTTTCTAAGTACGATGGTTTGTCTTGTCCCAAGATGCACCTACGATCTTATGTCAGGAAAATTCAACTATATTCTTCTGACAAAGACCTGTGGGTCCAATTTTTCCAGGACAGTTTGTCGGGGACGCAGTTAGATTGGTTCTACCAGTTGGAGAGGTCTGATGTGCATAATTGGGAGGACTTGGCAGCCGCATTATATAAACAGTATCAATACAATACAGACTTAGCACCAACCCGTACTCAATTACAAAGTATGGGCATGGTCTCAAATGAAAGTTTCAAAGAGTATGCCCAAAAATGGAGAGACTTGGCAGGACGATTACAACCACCATTGTCTGAGAGAGAGCTAGTAGACATGTTCTTAGGAACTCTGTCAGGGCCTTTCTTTAATCATCTGATTGGAATCTTCTCTGCAGGGTTCACTGAGTTGATTCTAATTGGCGAAAGGGTGGAAGCCGGTATTAGAAGCGGAAAAATTCAAAAAGATGCATCTGCTTCCGCTGCCATCAAAAACACTTTTCCAACAAAGAAGGAAGTATCAGTTGTTTACTCCCAAGTAGGTCAAGGAAGAGTTGAGCACCGGCCAGCGGTGGGGGCCGTAATGATTCAGAAGTCTGCAGCTGATCAGCCTAGAAACAATCAATCCAGAACCAACCAAACAAGGGTGGAAAGGCCTGTACGGCAATTCACCCGGATAAACATGACTCCTGCTCAGGTTCTAGCCTATCTCTTGAAGTTAAACCTTGCATGTTTGAAAGAGGCCCCGAAGAACCCGAATACTGCTTCTCCGTACTACCATTCGAACGCCAAGTGTGCTTATCATTCAGAGAGCGCAGGGCACGACACCAACAATTGTTGGGCCCTCAAGAATAAGATTCAGGATTTGATAGACGCTAAAGAAGTTGAATTCGACGCCCCTAAAAAGCCAAATGTAATCTCTGCTCCAATGCCAAAGCATGGCCACAATGCCCATGCTGTCGAAGAGGATATGTTTGTTGCTACTGTTGATGATTTGATAACTCCGTTACCGATAATCAAGTTGAATTTGCTGAAAGCTGGGATTTTCCCAGGTTGTGAAGAAGATTGTTGCCTTTGTTCATCCTTACCAACCGACTGTCCATTGTTGAAGTTAGGCATCCAATGCCTAATGGATAACCAAGAAATCCTTTTTGAAAAGACTCCTGTTACACCGACTCCTGTCAATGATGTTTCAATAATAACCATACCTACCAATCTTTCCAAGGTCTCCAAAAGACCTGTTAAGATTACATCCGCTCCGAAGACTGCACCTTTGAAGATAACCATGCCCGGGCCCGTCCCGTACAAGCCCGACAGGTCAGTACCGTGGAACTATGGTGGAAAAATATACTACCACGGTATTAAAAGAATTGAATCAACAGAAGAGAGTTATGATGAAGAGACTTCCGACATTGGAAACATTGCTGGAACGAGCAAAATCACCCGTAGTGGAAGAAATTTCTCTCCAGAGATTTCCCCTCCAAAGGCAATCTTTGGACCCTCAGCTGCTCCTAAGGTTACCCTGTACCGATTAACATATCTACGAGAACTCCAATTATTGAAGAAGTTGTAACTCCTGTGGTTGTCCCCTCTGCTGCTGCTGATGATAGAGGGAAAGAGATCCAAGAAGAGTCTGTCAGGATGAGGGCTCAGCCATTGGTCATCCCTGAAACCTCTCAAAAAGAAATGGAAGAGATTTTGAAAATAATTAAGAAAAGCGATTATGATGTTGTGGAGCAACTGGGGCAAACCCCCTCAAAGATCTCTATGTTGGCCCTACTGCTTTGTTCAGAAGCTCATGCTAAAGCTTTGATAAGATTCTTGAAGACGACCCATGTGCCACAGGAAACCTCTGCGGATCAGTTCCAGGAATGTGTAGCTAGTTAACAGCTGACAATGGTATAGGATTCTCCGATGCTGATTTAACATCCAAAGGGAGGAAACATAATGACGCTTTGCATGTTTCGGTGGAATATAGAGGGACTACTCTAGCACACGTACTGGTAGACATTGGTTCATCGCTGAACGTCTTGCCGAAGAAAGCCTTAGACAGACTAGATTGTGAAGGTTTAACCTTAAAGCCCAGCAATATAATTGTCAGAGCCTTTGATGGTTCTAAAAGGATGGTCCACGGGGAGGTGGACATCCCGATTAAAGTAGGAATTGAAACCTTCAACTCCATATTCTATGTGATAGATATCCGTCCTTCCTATTCTTGCTTGCTGGAAAGACCCTGGATTCACAATGCTGGAGTCGTCACTTCTACTCTGCATCAAATGCTCAAGTACCCTGTCCAGGGGAAAATCATAATTGTTCACGGCGAAGAGGAATTCATGATAAGCCATCTAAATTCTTTCCGCTATGTAGAATTGGATGGAGAATTCATCGAAACCCCTTTTCAGCATTTTGAAGAGGTAGCTCAGGAGATTGCGGCAACCAAGACAGTGTCTTCTGTACCCATGATCACCAGACCTCCGCCTCGGATGTCGTCTCTCAAAGATGCAAAAGCTGTGATTGGAGAAGGAGGAAGCACAATCTGGGGGAAGCTTCCTGACTTTCCTTTCAAATCAGATAAATTCGGTTTGGGATTCACTTCTTCTGCTCAAAAGGCTGTACGCCGCTCCCGCGTTGGAGGGCCACCAGTGAAGATCACCCATCATGGAGTCAATGCTTTGGAGGATGGTGAAGAGGAGAGCAACTTGGAAGACTGGATTGTCCCTACTGTTTACGGAGGACTGTGCAACTGGGAAGCAAAAGACTTTGTTCCGATTACTTTCATACGACAGTAATTTATCTTTCAAACATTTCTGTTGGTTCGTAATAATTCTCAAACAATTCGTACACTTTTAACCTTGTGCCTTACCCGAGGCATATAGATCCATTTGTAAGGATTTAATTTTTCATCTTCATATGCCATTTTAATGAATCATGGACGTTTTCACATATAAGCTTTTGTGTTCATTGTCTTTCTTTTTACATTTTATTTGTTTAAATGTGGTTATCCGTTACACACACGCACACTCACAAATGCAGGTACCCTTCCATTCCGGATTCCATGGGTAACAATTCTGCTATGGCCTTTAGTAACTCTGAAGATCTGGTCTACCATGCCGAATACGAAGGTGAGGAAGATTGTGAGGTGCCGGGAGAATCGGCTAGACTGCTACAACAGGAAGAAAGAGCAATTCTGCCTCATGAAGAGCTGTTAGAGACCATCAACTTGGGTACTGAGGAAGACAGAAAAGAAGTCAGGGTGGGTGCCAACTTAGAACCAAGTGTCAAGGAGCGCTTAATTCAGCTGTTGAATGAATATGTTGAGATATTCACCTGGTCATACGAAGACATGTCGGGACTTGATACAGATATTGTGGTACACCGTCTACCCACAAGAGAAGATTGTCCACCAGTTAAACATAAAGTCTGCCGCATGAGGCCCGACATGTCATAGGTAAACATTCATAGGTAAATATCAATACATTGTGGAAACTGTGCGGGGTATACTGACATGGTCTAAGCAATAGCTATATTAGTGCGACATATTTGTGGGTACCGGTAGCCTTTGAGTCAATCAAAGAGAATACAGGGCCGCTGAGTGATGTCATGAAGCACTAATGGACTTTTAGAACCTCTACTTGACCAACTTGGCCTTTTAGGATGTAGTGAGATGACCGACTTTGGTGCAGTCCGAAGTTGGTAGATACTCGATACTACACTCATTGAGGTTTGTTTTCTTGGAATATTTCGGTCGCCAGTAAAGTGGCTAAACTGAAACAATGAACACAGAAAACAATCAAGTGATATTGAGCTCCTTAGAACCCGGTTACTATTTTCTAGGACAGGTTGAGCCAACTAAACTTCAAGAGGGTACTTACCTATGAAACCCCATGCAAGCCTAAACTAGGAACTTGTGTGATTTGTTTGTACATATATACTTGTGCATAACATCATGGACATCATGAAGCATCATATGCATCCACTAACCATTTCAAGTATTTTGGATCTTCATCTTTGTTCTTATTTTGTAGGTTATGGATTCACTTCGCAGGAAAACAATCCAGATTAACCTTGTAAGAATTCCTCCGCAACTAAAGGAGCTAGCTTCAAGGATTCCTGAGAATTCTCCATTCACCGAGAGGCATGGTCGTCTTCTCAACTTAGTCACTGCCAACACTGAGGAGGATATGCTGAAAGTTCTCTTCCAGTTCTTTGACCCTTTGCATCATTGCTTCATATTTCCTGACTACCAACTTATGCCTACTTTGGAGGAATTTTCTCAACTCTTGAGGATTCCTATTCTCAATCAACTACCCTTCAACGGTACGGAAAGAGATCCAAAGCCAGAAGAGATTTCTCAAGCCTTACACTTGCACTCATCTGATGTCGCAACATATTGGGAAACTAGAAGTGGTGTCAAAGGCTTCTTGTCAAAGTTCTTGTTTGAGAAGGCCCAAAGCTGTTGGAACTCTTTAGACTTACAAGCTTTTGAGGAGATTGTAGCTCTTCTCATCTATGGGATGGTCTTGTTCCCTAACCCTGACCAACATATAGATGTGAGTGTTGTCAAAATCTTCATGGCTCGCAACCCGGTGCCTACTTTTCTTGGGGATATCCTCCACTCTTTTCACACTCGAACAATGAGGAAAAGAGGTGTTCTCACGTGCTGCACTCCTCTACTGGCAAGATGGTTTATTTCTCATCTTCCCCAATCATTCTTGAAGAATGAGCAAGGTTTGAGGTGGTCACAACGATTGATGACTCTTACACATTCAGATGTTCATTGGTGTTCTCGATCTAGAGAAAATGTTATCATCATTGATCATTGTGGGGAATTCCCTAATGTCCCTCTACTTGGCATTAGGGGAGGCATTACCTACAACCCCTGCTTGGATCTGAGACAGTTTGGTTATTCCCGAAGGGATGGCCCACATGATATGTTGATTCCAGACTTGGTTTTTGACTTCGACAACAACGATCAAGGACTTCGACAAAGGTTCATCCGAGCATGGAGGATGCCCAACAAGGTGGACAGTAAAACCTTGGGACACAAGAATTCCATCCCCCTTGTGCCTTACCTCAAGTGGGTACGAACCCGCGCCCAAAGTCTTATGATGCCTTACCCCTCCATTCTCCCTGTGATTATAGAGCCTGTTAAGGAATGAGAGGTTCCATACACCCTCCTACATCCTGACATGCCAACATAACTCGAAGATCTGCAAAGGAGTTAGATACAGCTCAAGGGAGAACGCGATACTTTTGAAGCCTAATTCTACGCAAGCGAGAAGACGGTTTTGGAACTTACTCGTCAACTTCACGAGGATCAGACTCTCAACACCTACATTGCACCAAAGACGATGCGCAACGTCTTTTTACCTTAGAATTTTGTATTATTTTGCCTATGGGGCATTGATGTACTAACAAATTCTAGCTTATTAATATGACGTGTGTTTCTTTTTTGTTTAAAACAAATTTGAATTTGTGAATCCTTGAATGCATTACATGAATACATATCATTCATCATATGCATAAACAGGTCTTCACACCAAGTTTCCTCATCTCTCTGTTGTTTATTTCAGCAAGATGGATATTGAACAAACGGTCAAAGACTTGCAAGCTCAGAATTCACAATTTCAACAACTACTCTTGACCTTGGCTAAGGGGCAGGAGGAGCTCAAGACTCTAATAGACAAAGAAAAATAGAAGAAGAAGAAGAAGAGAGCTGGTGTGGCTACCATGGGCAGAAGATTTGAAGGTCAAGCCAGAAGGGTCCTAGATTTTCCATCAACCTCTGAGGAAGGAGAGAGAAAGGGTAAAGAGACTGTTGTGCCCTCAGATTCTGAAGCTGAAGAAGAGGAAGAGGAGGACTACTCGGAACAACAGTACCCTCCTGCAGATGACAAATACAAAAATCTGGAAGAGCGTCTAGCAGCTATGGAGATACAGAGAGTACCTGGGCTGGACTTTGAAGAGTTAGGGTTGGTATCTAGAATTGTAATCCCTCCTAAGTTTAAAGTACCTCTTTTTTCTAAGTACGATGGTTTGTCTTATCCCAAGATGCACCTACGATCTTATGTCAGGAAAATTCAACTATATTCTTCTGACAAAGACCTGTGGGTCCAATTTTTCCAGGACAGTTTGTCGGGGACGCAGTTAGATTGGTTCTACCAGTTGGAGAGGTCTGATGTGCATAATTGGGAGGACTTGGCAGCCGCATTATATAAACAGTATCAATACAATACAGACTTAGCACCAACCCGTACTCAATTACAAAGTATGGGCATGGTCTCAAATGAAAGTTTCAAAGAGTATGCCCAGAAATGGAGAGACTTGGCAGGACGATTACAACCACCATTGTCTGAGAGAGAGCTAGTAGACATGTTCTTAGGAACTCTGTCAGGGCCTTTCTTTAATCATCTGATTGGAATCTTCTCTGCAGGGTTCACTGAGTTGATTCTAATTGGCGAAAGGGTGGAAGCCGGTATTAGAAGCGGAAAAATTCAAAAAGATGCATCTGCTTCCGCTGCCATCAAAAACACTTTTCCAGCAAAGAAGGAAGTATCAGTTGTTTACTCCCAAGTAGGTCAAGGAAGAGTTGAGCACCGGCCAGCGGTGGGGGCCGTAATGATTCAGAAGTCTGCAGCTGATCAGCCTAGAAACAATCAATCCAGAACCAACCAAACAAGGGTGGAAAGGCCTGTACGGCAATTCACCCGGATAAACATGACTCCTGCTCAGGTTCTAGCCTATCTCTTGAAGTTAAACCTTTCATGTTTGAAAGAGGCCCCGAAGAACCCGAATACTGCTTCTCCGTACTACCATTCGAACGCCAAGTGTGCTTATCATTCAGAGAGCGCAGGGCACGACACCAACAATTGTTGGGCCCTCAAGAATAAGATTCAGGATTTGATAGACGCTAAAGAAGTTGAATTCGACGCCCCTAAAAAGCCAAATGTAATCTCTGCTCCAATGCCAAAGCATGGCCACAATGCCCATGCTGTCGAAGAGGATATGTTTGTTGCTACTGTTGATGATTTGATAACTCCGTTACCGATAATCAAGTTGAATTTGCTGAAAGCTGGGATTTTCCCAGGTTGTGAAGAAGATTGTTGCCTTTGTTCATCCTTACCAACCGACTGTCCATTGTTGAATTTAGGCATCCAATGCCTAATGGATAACCAAGAAATCCTTTTTGAAAAGACTCCTGTTACACCGACTCCTGTCAATGATGTTTCAATAATAACCATACCTACCAATCTTTCCAAGGTCTCCAAAAGACCTATTAAGATTACATCCGCTCCGAAGACTGCACCTTTGAAGATAACCATGCCCGGGCCCGTCCCGTACAAGCCCGACAGGTCAGTACCGTGGAACTATGGTGGAAAAATATACTACCACGGTATTAAAAGAATTGAATCAACAGAAGAGAGTTATGATGAAGAGACTTCCGACATTGGAAACATTGCTGGAACGAGCAAAATCACCCGTAGTGGAAGAAATTTCTCTCCAGAGATTTCCCCTCCAAAGGCAATCTTTGGACCCTCAGCTGCTCCTAAGGTTACCCTGTACCGATTAACATATCTACGAGAACTCCAATTATTGAAGAAGTTGTAACTCCTGTGGTTGTCCCCTCTGCTGCTGCTGATGATAGAGGGAAAGAGATCCAAGAAGAGTCTGTCAGGACGAGGGCTCAGCCATTGGTCATCCCTGAAACCTCTCAAAAAGAAATGGAAGAGATTTTGAAAATAATCAAGAAAAGCGATTATGATGTTGTGGAGCAACTGGGGCAAACCCCCTCAAAGATCTCTATGTTGGCCCTACTGCTTTGTTCAGAAGCTCATGCTAAAGCTTTGATAAGATTCTTGAAGACGACCCATGTGCCACAGGAAACCTCTGCGGATCAGTTCCAGGAATGTGTAGCTAGTTAACAGCTGACAATGGTATAGGATTCTCCGATGCTGATTTAACATCCAAAGGGAGGAAACATAATGATGCTTTGCATGTTTCGGTGGAATATAGAGGGACTACTCTAGCACACGTACTGGTAGACATTGGTTCATCGCTGAACGTCTTGCCGAAGAAAGCCTTAGACAGACTAGATTGTGAAGGTTTAACCTTAAAGCCCAGCAATATAATTGTCAGAGCCTTTGATGGTTCTAAAAGGATGGTCCACGGGGAGGTGGACATCCCGATTAAAGTAGGAATTGAAACCTTCAACTCCATATTCTATGTGATAGATATCCGTCCTTCCTATTCTTGCTTGCTGGAAAGACCCTGGATTCACAATGCTGGAGTCGTCACTTCTACTCTGCATCAAATGCTCAAGTACCCTGTCCAGGGGAAAATCATAATTGTTCACGGCGAAGAGGAATACATGATAAGCCATCTAAATTCTTTCCGCTATGTAGAATTGGATGGAGAATTCATCGAAACCCCTTTTCAGCATTTTGAAGAGGTAGCTCAGGAGATTGCGGCAACCAAGACAGTGTCTTCTGTACCCATGATCACCAGACCTCCGCCTCGGATGTCGTCTCTCAAAGATGCAAAAGCTGTGATTGGAGAAGGAGGAAGCACAATCTGGGGGAAGCTTCCTGACTTTCCTTTCAAATCAGATAAATTCGGTTTGGGATTCACTTCTTCTGCTCAAAAGGCTGTACGCCGCTCCCGCGTTGGAGGGCCACCAGTGAAGATCACCCATCATGGAGTCAATGCTTTGGAGGATGGTGAAGAGGAGAGCAACTTGGAAGAATGGATTGTCCCTACTGTTTACGGAGGACTGTGCAACTGGGAAGCAAAAGACTTTGTTCCGATTACTTTCATACGACAGTAATTTATCTTTCAAACATTTCTGTTGGTTCGTAATAATTCTCAAACAATTCGTACACTTTTAACCTTGTGCCTTACCCGAGGCATATAGATCCATTTGTAAGGATTTAATTTTTCATCTTCATATGCCATTTTAATGAATCATGGACGTTTTCACATATAAGCTTTTGTGTTCATTGTCTTTCTTTTTACATTTTATTTGTTTAAATGTGGTTATCCGTTACACACACGCACACTCACAAATGCAGGTACCCTTCCATTCCGGATTCCATGGGTAACAATTCTTCTATGGCCTTTAGTAACTCTGAAGATCTGGTCTACCATGCCGAATACGAAGGTGAGGAAGATTGTGAGGTGCCGGGAGAATCGGCTAGACTGCTACAACAGGAAGAAAGAGCAATTTTGCCTCATGAAGAGCTGTTAGAGACCATCAACTTGGGTACTGAGGAAGACAGAAAAGAAGTCAGGGTGGGTGCCAACTTAGAACCAAGTGTCAAGGAGCGCTTAATTCAGCTGTTGAATGAATATGTTGAGATATTCACCTGGTCATACGAAGACATGTCGGGACTTGATACAGATATTGTGGTACACCGTCTACCCACAAGAGAAGATTGTCCACCAGTTAAACATAAAGTCTGCCGCATGAGGCCCGACATGTCAGAAAAGATCAAAGCAGAAGTTATAAAGCAGTTCAATGCTGGATTTCTTACTGTTACTTCCTATCCATAATGGGTTGCTAACATTGTGCCTGTGCCTAAGAAGGACGACAAAGTGAGAATGTGCGTGGATTATAGAGACCTAAACAGGGCTAGCCCTAAAGATGACTTTCCACTTCCGCACATTGACATCCTGGTTGACAACACAGCTTAGTACAAGGTATTTTCTTTCATGGACGGATTCTCAGGCTATAACCAGATCAAAATGGCCCCTGAGGACATGGAGAAAACTACTTTTGTTACACTGTGGGGTACGTTCTGCTACAAAGTGATGCCATTCGGACTGAAGAATGCCAAGGCAACCTATCAACGCGCCATGGTAGCTTTGTTTCATGATATGATACATCATGAGATAAAGGTCTACGTAGATGACATGATAGCCCGTTCACAAACTGAAGAAGAACACCTTGATCACTTGCAGAAGCTATTTGTCAAGTTGAAGGAGTACAAGCTCAGACTGAATCCAAACAAGTGTACATTTGGAGTCAGGTCCGGTAAGCTTTTTGGTTTCATTGTCAGCAACAAAGGCATCGAGGTTGATCCTGCCAAAGTCAAAGCTATACAAGAAATGCCTGCTCCTCGCACTGGGAAGGAGATCAGAGGTTTCTTGGGACGCCTAAACTACATTGCAAGGTTCATTTCTCACCTAACATCTACCTGTGAACCAATCTTCAAGCTATTGAAGAAAGATCAGGTAGTTAAATGGAATGATGACTGTCAAATTTCTTTTGATAAAATCAAGGAGTATTTGCTAGAACCTCCTATCTTGATGCCACCGGCCGAAGGAAGACTGCTAATCATGTATCTGACCGTCCTAAAGATCGTATCGTGGTATCGTTTTCATCCCTCAAAAGTATGAATATCCCGGAAGCTTGTCCCCTGCAGAGTACGAATATCTCTCCCGGCCAAATACTGTAAAGATCGTGGTATCGTTTTCGTCATCCTCCCTCAAAAGGCTTAGAATTTTTAATCGAGAGTTGAACATCAGAAAAAAATGAAAGCAATTTGAATTTAGTGAATACGAATGGGTTGATTCAAAACAGACATATGCAATGCATTTAATGAAATAAGAAAGTTTGCCATGACAATAATTGTTTGAATACGCAAAGAAAAATACAACTTGAACATTCAAATGAACAAAAGTCTCTTAGTTTGAGCTAGTCATTTCAGGTGGAGAACCCTCAACGGAAGATTTTCATTTCACCATCCGGCATGAACTCCAGCACCCTTCCGTTGATCAAGTCTTGGATCTTGTTCTTCAGAGTTCAACAGTTGTCGGTGTCATGTCCCGGACCGTCAGAGTGGTATGCACACCTTTCATAGGGATGATAGGTAGGAGCAGGAGGTATTTGGGTTCCGGGGAGGATCCTTCAATGTAAGCAGGTTGACTTCCAACAGGCGTTTCAGTATCAAAGATGATGGTATCTCAGTCTCAGAGAAATGTCTTCCAGGTGCATTTCGCTGGCGCCGATTACCCTGTTGATGCTGGCGAGGTTGTTGCTAGGCTTGTGACCCTGAAGCAAGTAAAGGAGCTTTCCCCTTGTCTTCTTGTCCCGAAGGTGGTTGAATGATGGCTTGCTCTTCAACCTCAGATGTTTGCCCCATTTGGTTGTCCCGAAGCAGTTGGTTGACGAGAACCCTGAGCTCTTCTTGTCTTTGAGATAAGTCTTGGATAAGAGCCATTTTCCCTAGCATCTGGGTTCTCATTGCATCTACCTCAGCTTGCAGATGTTTCAGCCGTTCGTCCTTGCTGTCTTCAGGACTCTTCTTGATTAAATTCCCCATGAGGAGTGTTCTCAACTCTTCCTGCCCCTTGGATAGGCTTAGGAAGATTTCCCTGAACTGAGTCTCTTGAGCATGAAGATCCTGGTTGTCTTGTTGGAGACCCATTGCTGAAATAAACAGCGAGAATATGAGAGACCTGTAATAGATGACCTGTTATGCAATGATATGTATGCAATGTTTTCAAGGATCTCGCGGGGTAGACAGAGAAACTTGTTAGACTTTGAATTTGGGCTTGATTGACGGAACTTCATGTTGTTGAGAGTCCTTCTTCAAGAGTCAAGGCTCACCATATTGAGTGGGTCATAGCCCCTGACTCAAGTTATCAACCTCGGCTAGAGGAAAATAAATCCCCTTTGCCCTTTTCTAGATAGTTGGTTCATCATGACCTGCACCACAAACCCTTGAGATCCTTGAAATGGGTTAGTCCTTATGCAGGATGTATGCAATGGTATGATGGTATGATGTTATGCTATGCATGGAGTGATGTAAGTAAACCCTGTTATGAGCCCAGATTAAGAACTGTAAACAAAACCTGCAAGAAACTCATGTTGTCGGATAACAAGAATGTGCAAGTAGTTCAAGTTTGAAGGCACACAAGTCACACAAAAGAGCCCTTAGAGTTTAGGCCAGCATGAAGTTTAGGTACTACCCTCTTTTAGTTTCGTTGGTTAAGACCTGTCCTAGAAAATAGTAACCGGGTTCTAGAGGATCTCAATATCATTGACTACCCTCAATCGGTCATAACTCTAGCTTCACAATCTTTTCTTGCGGCCAGAACCATCGCGAGCGTTTAGCCTCAATGAGTGTAGCATACGGCTACTGTTCTATGGCCAAGTTGGGTCAATTTAGGGTTCTAAGGTCGGTTGGTGCTTAATGACTCCTCAGAAGACCCACATTCTCCTCGTTCCAACACAAGGGATATCGATACAGACCAAGGCGTCACACCAACGTAGCTACTGCTTCACCCGTGTCGGTCTACGCCGGACAGGTCCCTCACAGTTTATAGCTACCTAAAGGGTATTCCCAAGATCCGGGTTAGGATCTATGAAACTCCAAGACAAGCCCACAAATATTAAAGCAAACAAAGCAAGCAATTGAAAACAAAGTCGCTAGTTCTGTGATCGGTGGAAATAGAACTGACTGTTTTGAAATGCTGGTTCGCGAAATGTCGCGGTAAGCAAGAGTCGCCACCGTCTTTTATTTTCTCCAACAAGGAAAGGACAAAAGCACAACAAAATTCCTTTTCGAGATGTTTCTCGGGTTCGGGAGGTAGATTATAGAAAGGGAAGGTGTTAGCACCCTTTCTATCCGTGGTTATCCACGGGCTCTTAGGTACTTGCTCACTATGTTTTCAAAAATTGTTTGCTTTTCAAGTGTTTGTGGGGTTTGAAAAAGTTTAGTTTTAAAAACTTCTAGGTAACTCTTGTATCAGTCCTCAAGAGTGTATGAAGTATTTATTTGAAAACTTTTTGAAAGTGTAAGTGCGAAAAGTTGTTTTTGTTTTTGAAAGAGCAAGTACCCAGGAGAAATCTACCTACTCTAAGGAGTTAGGCTGTGTAAATGTCCTTTAGACAGTACTATCCCACTATTGAGAAGTAGGTAGCATCGTCGTTGGAGTTATTCGGGTCAATTCGATTATAGGGACATGTGTGGTCACCAAAGCAATAGTAGGACACCTTAGCGGTAACCCTAATGTCCTAGATCCTTTTTTATCCGAGGCAACCGTTTTGAGGCAACTGGATCTTTAGACAGGAGGGCGACCTCTAAAACACCCTATACTCAATGACCACCTGGAGGCAACCAAGTGAGGCGTACCCTAGGAGTGGCATGTGCATGTGTGTCAAGTTCAGTTTAATTTATCTTTGAACATGCATCATTGTGAGCTACGGGTTGATTTTATTTTTCAGGCAAGTCTTGTTATGCATAATTAACAGTTAATAAGTGTGCGGAAAATAAATTACGGAAAATGAATCTACGCTATTACAAGGCGTCGAGTATTTACATCGCCAAAAACATAACCCTTGAAAATAAATGCGAGAAAATAAAGAAAGCGATAAAAAGCCCTAATTATCTATTACATCCTCAGAGCAGATACATCAAAATAATGAATTAAAAATAAATATGCGCGCGAAAGAATTGAATCGGGACGTCCTTAGGGTTTTGACCCTTTTTGAGAAAAGAATTGAAGTTTGGTCCTTTTTGCAATTAATTAAATATTAAACCTAATTTACTAATTAATTGATTAATTAAAAAGAAAAAAAGTATTTTCGTGTTTTTTATGTTTTTAATGAAAATAAAATAAAATAAAGTTGTCAAAAAAAGAACCCTAATTCTATGTTAATTTTATTTATTGTAAAAAAGATTAAATTTAACCTAATTTAAAACAACTAAATTAATTAATTACATTTATTTACAAAATAATTAATAGTGAAAATAATAAATATATTTACATTTTTTAATTGTCTGAATTTATTATGAAAAATAATTATTTATGGATTAATTAAATGATAATAATAATAGTTATAGTTAATAAAGGAAAATAAAAAATAAAAAGGAAAGAACAAAGAAACCAGGGGGGTTGATGGCCCAATATGGAGGTAAGAAAGTTGGAAGTCTGGCCCATTTGTTGCCAAGCCACGTTTGACTTCCTGACTTGTCCAGGCATGCATTGACCATGGAACATGGTGTTCAGGGTCTCATAGCCATAAGATCTATGCTTCAGGACACATGGCACCTAGGATTGGAACGTGCATGGTGGGATGTTTTGGATAGCCTGCACAAAATAATATGGAATTTTGGGTGGAACTGGGAATCGAACCCAGGTCCCAATGATGCACAGCCAACACACCAACCACTAGGCCATCACGCTGCATTTGATATAATGATAATCAATGAATATAATATATAAAAAAGATCAATTATGCTGGAAACAAATAAAAGCGCGCGTTATATTTGAATGAACCAACCTCATGCTTCCACGTCTTCATCTCCTTCGCCGAAGCCTGTAAATAACAAACAGATAGCGGGGGTTTTTAACCCTCCACAATCTAACATGAGGAATAATAGCGAATAGGTCTGTGTGCAATATAAATTGTTCGCGACGGTAGGGTTAAATTCGTCTTGATGCAATGATCTCAACCATATGCGCTAGGGGTTCTAATTTTGCCTGAATAATAAAGCCCCAATTTGGATGCTTGGAAACCCTAGATTTCGTTCATGGTGATTTGTGATTCAAGGCATTTCAGTCCAATTAACCTATGCCAAAAGCTTCCTGTGGATTCAAGCAACACAAAACATACAAGAAATCATGTTAATGATGCACAAATCATGAGGTTCGATTATGGAAAAAATAAGCAAACCGTGAGTTCGTGTGGTGCGATTTCTCAGGCCTTAGCACTTGGTTTTGATTCCAAAACGTTTCTGGGAGTTCTAGCAAGGTATTGGGATCCACAAATTGCTTTGAAAGGGCCTGGAACCTGGAAAACAATTTTGGCTTTTTCTTTATTTTTTTTTAATACGGTTATGGCTTTCTGCAGCAATTCTCACGTGTATGGCATTAGGGTTGAGTTCTGTATATATAATGGAAGGGAATTAGGTTATAATCTTGCCAAGAAATCCATTGCATTGATGTTTCAATATTTGATTGAAAATCAAATATTTTTCAATCTTTTTGATTGAAGAAAGTTGCTAAATTTGGAGTTTTTGACATCCTTGATTGGCACACGAAATCTCCAGCATATGTTGACCACTTTTGCTTCACAAAAAGATTGTGAAATCATATCTTTGAATTTCCTACATTTTAAATTAATTAAATGAATTAAAAATCAATTAAAAATCCAATTAATTAATAAAAATAAGAAAATAATTCAATTTAATCTCAATGGGTCGTGCATAGGCCTTGGACAAAGTTTCAAGAAGGAATTTAAGGCCCATTAGTAAAAACAAAGTGTTTTGAGCAAAGTTGACTTTTGCAAATTCACAAAAATTTCCCAACTTCTCCAATGCATATCTTGCTCAATTTTTATCATATGAACATGTTCTTGGACATTTTGGAAAGGTCTTGAAGTCCTCTAACCAATGCCTTTGGTCCCATGTCATTTGGATTTACCAATCTCAAATTATGGTCTTTGACTTAAAGTGCATTTTTGTTGACTTTTGAAATTGACCTATAATGTAGAAATTGATAACTTTTTGTGAGAGCATTTCTTGGACTTGGAATGTGAAGATGAGTTGTAGGAAATGTCATCCCCTTCAAAATGAGCATTGGATGGGATTTTTCTGATGAACCATGAAAAAGTTATGCCTTGGTCAAGATACAGTTGACTTTTCTACTGTCCAAAAATAGTAACTTTTGTATCTTGATGATTTTTGAGCCATGCTTGAGGAATCATGATCAAGACTTGATCAAATGATGATTGTGGACTCAAAATGATATGTTGACCAAAAATTTTGACTTTTGACTGTAAAATGACCATTTTACCCCTGCAGTTGATTGTGGATCAAATGGAGCTTTTGACTGTGCAAATTGGCATTGTAAGTCTTGAAACTTGACATATAGATGCTTGAGGATGCATGTAGGCCTATGGGACTTGATTGGACCATTGAAAACCTATAATTCCTTGAAAGAAACAAAACCCTAATTTTGACTGGCTTAGGAGACATTTGGATTGTGCAACCCCTGAGAAATCTTGAACCATTTGAAGATGATTCTTGATAAATCTTGAAGAATATGGGAGGGCAAATTTTGGGGTACAACAGTTTCCCCTGTTCAATCTTCTTAGACCTGAGGATGTAGATTGGCTTGCGTGCCTTTCGTGATCAGAAGGTGGAAGATGATTGAACACTAGAGTGCCCAGAAATTTGCACTCGCATAGTAGAATATCAGCAATGTGATGTCGGGAATGGGCTTACAGATGCCATATGTAGATATGATGGATATGAGGATGGGATTATAGATTCCATCCAGGGGTGTCGATCGCGTAAGAGATTCCTTAGCGAGAACTTGTATACTTGAGAAAGAAAGATAATTTCCTGGCCTGGTACAGGTGTTGATCTTCAAACTCTTCATGCATATATGCCCTGGCTAGATACAGGTATCGAATCTACAATCAATCGCTCACAGACATGCCTTGGCTAGATACAGGTATCGAATCTGGAACTTCAAAAGGTTGGTCGAGATAACTCTCCTGGCTGGATACAGGTGTAGACCTCTGACCTGAGAATGAAAGATAATTTCCTGGCCTGTTACAGGGGTTGATCTTCAAACTCTTCATGCAGATATGCCCTGGCTAGATACATGTATCGAATCTATAATCAATCGCTCACAGATATGCCCTGGCTAGATACAGGTATCGAATCTGGAACTTCAAAAGGTTGATCGAGATAGCTTTCCTGGCTGGATACAGGCGTATACCTCTAATCAGTCGCTCGCAGATATGCCCTGGCTAGATACAGGTATCGAATCTGGAATTAGTCGTCTACAGATATGCCCTGGCTGGATACAGGTATCGAATTTGGAATTAGTCGTCCACAGATATGCCCTGGCTAGATACAAGTATCGAATCTGGAACTTCAAAAGGTTGGTCGAGATAGCTTTCTTGGCTGGATATAGGTGTAGACCTCTGACCGGAGAATGAAAGATAATTTTCTGGCCTGTTACAGGGGTTGATCTTAAAACTCTTCATGCAGATATGCCCTGGCTAGATACAGGTATCGAATCTACAATCAATCAATCACAGATATGCCCTGGCTAGATACAGGTATCGAATCTGGAACTGCGAAAGTTGATGGTAATCGTCTTTTGATTGACCTTTTCCTAAAAAGGCAAAACATTAGTTGTATGCAATGTCATGATGTATGAAATGCATGATGTCATGATGTTCTCAAAACGAGATCGTGTTGTATGCACTTTATCATGTATGTAAGAAGGATGTATGAAATGTGAAATGTCTACGAATGTATTTTCGTCTAGGAAAATAAATCTTTGACGAATGCCGGGAGCTTTGTTGAATCCTGGGCTGATGTTTGAAGATTAGAGTTCTTCGTTTCCGCTGGGGATGATGATTGCAAGAATAAACCGGTAGGAGAAGATGGCTCTGTTGGGGAATAAACTTGGCGAAGAGATTATTCTGCAGCGAATTACTCTGTGGGAAGAGATACTTTGCTGAGGTTTTGATGATAACTCCGCTGGGGATTATGTTGATGAGCTCTGTTGAGGGATTTGATGAACTCCGCTGGGGGTAGAAAGAACTTCGCTGAGGACGATCTTTCCGTTGTAATTAGCTGAGGATAACCCAGTTATAGGCTCTGGTGAGGAATAACCTTTGAATGTGGCCGGGAGAGATATTTGTACTCTGCAGGGGACAAGCTTCCAGAATCTACTGGGGATAAGCTTCCAGAATCTACTAGGGATAAGCTTCCAGAATCTACTGGGGAGGATGATTCAACTCTCCTGGGGAAACTTTTTGACTGCACTGGGGAATGGCTCCATTGAGGTGCCTGGTATTCCGCCGGGGAACAATCTTATATTTCTGTCGAGGAATATTAAGACTGCCGGGGATGCTTGCTGAGGATATCTGTATACTCGGCTGGGGAATATTGAGATCTTCTGGGGATACCCAACTTCCTTAAGGCTGACAGTAGGCTAACTCTGCTTGGGGAGAGTGTTGCTGACTTGCTGGAGATACTGTGCCTTTTTAGGGCTGACGGGAGACCAACTCTGCTTGGGGAGAGTATTGTTGATTTGTCTTACTCTGCGGGGAGTGAAGGTATCTTGGCCCTATTCTTCAGTTGAATATACCTTTGTACCTGGTAGACAGAACAACTTGTACAGTTTGGACAACTCTTATTGCCCCAGTTTCTACGGGAGAAGGTACCTGTGGAGGTGCTTGACAACTGCCGATTGACAAATCTTCTTCTGGTAGGCAAGTGATGAGATGCCGGGACATAGTCGTACGCTTTGATCCCTAATTTTTTCCTGGACCACCCTTTCGGGTTTTCAGTCCACCGAGATACCCTTTTTTGCCCAAGCCGCCTTTTCAGGTTTTCGACTTGCCGGGTGTACAGATTTTTTCATTTTCATCCCTTATTTTTGTCCGAACCCTTTTGGTTCGCCGGGAAACCCTTATTTTTGCCTAGGCCAATCGACCTAGCGGGTCTTTGATTATGCGTAATTTTTTTTTTGACTATGTCCATGCTCTCAGAGCGCAGGGAGTTGTCACTGTCAGTAGTGTTGTATTGCCATACTACCTGAAGATGTCTGATCGTGCAAGATTCGTTGTTGGAATTCATGTCCCATGCCCCAAGTGACTCAGATGGAGATTTGCCCCTGGCTATTTGGCATTTTGAGAGATTCCTTGAATCTTGACTGGACTGCCCCAAATGATGGACAAGGCTCATGTCTGCCCCTTGATTGGAAGTGTTTTTTCCACTGGATGTGATCCTCTTTGTTAAGAAGGTTTTTGTTCACTAGATATTCGTCGTGCGAATTTCTCTGCTGTTCGAACAAATAGTCATATGCAAACAATGTTATTTTAAGAATGCAAAGTTTATGTCTGTTTTGATGTTTTTGAAAATGCATTTTCAGTAAAACAAGCGAATTTTTGTGTAAGATGTGATGTCAACTCAGGATTTTACAGCGAGCCTTAAGGAGTCATGATACCTTTTGTAACAGTATGCTTTCGAACTAACCCATGCTTCAGCTAGGACTTTTTTAGGGTTATAACGTGGCCTGGTTCATGGTTTAAGAAACAAAGGATAAAGGCTCAAATTTTATTTGTACCCACCCATTCTTCGTGATGTTCTTCGATCCTAAACTTAGCTAATCGTGCATTAGATTTTGTTTGAGTCTTTGCTCTGATATTCCGGTGATGGTTCGGATGTTGATAGTTTATTTTGAATAGGCAGTCATTGTTTTTTGGTTGAGGGTTTGTAGGACCTCTTTCTTTTCGATTTTATTATCCCTGTTTTTGCCTGAACTGTTTCTTTTGTGATTACAGTCAGCGGGATGCCCCAGTTTTGTAAGTCTCCTTCATAGGGTTTGACTTATTGGGCTTTTTATTTTGAGAGATGATGACTGCCTGTCCTTATGATTATTCGGAACCATCACCGTCTTTTGTTTCGGAAGGACTTCTTTGATGCCATTCATTGTGCACCTGGATCAGCTGAGAGAACTACCCTGCCCCAGGTTATGATTAAGGGTTTTAATTTTTTTGAAAAGAAAAACTCCAACTTCTTTGGCTCAAAGGGGTTGACGAGGGATTATCTTCCTTATAACTCCACTGTTTAGGATTTGAAACAATGCTTGTACCTCATCAGCGGGGTCTATTCAAAAGCATACTGTAAAGATCGTGGTATCATTTTCGTCATCCTCCCTCAAAAGGCTTAGAATTTTTAATCGAGAGTTGAACATCACAAAAAAATGAAAGCAATTTGAATTTAGTTAATACGAATGGGTTGATTCAAAACATACATATGCAATGCATTTAATGAAATAAGAAAGTTTGCCATGACAATAATTGTTTGAATACGCAAAGAAAAATACAACTTGAACATTCAAATGAACAAAAGTCTCTTAGTTTGAGCTAGTCATTTCAGGTGGAGAACCCTCAACGGAAGATTTTCATTTCACCATCCGGCATGAACTCCAGCACCCTTCCGTTAATCAAGTCTTGGATCTTGTTCTTCAGAGTCCAACAGTTGTCGGTGTCATGTCCCGGACCGTCAGAGTGGTATGCACACCTTTCATAGGGATGATAGGTAGGAGCAGAGGTATTTGGGTTCCGGGGAGGATCCTTCAATGTAAGCAGGTTGACTTCCAACAGGCGTTTCAGTATCAAAGATGATGGTATCTCAGTCTCAGAGAAATGTCTTCCAGGTGCATTTCGTTGGCGCCGATTACCCTGTTGATGCTGGCGAGGTTGTTGCTGGGCTTGTGACCCTGAAGCAAGTAAAGGAGCTTTCCCCTTGTCTTCTTGTCCCGAAGGTGGTTGAATGATGGCTTGCTCTTCAACCTCAGATGTTTGCCCCATTTGGTTGTCCCGAAGCAGTTGGTTGACGAGAACCCTGAGCTCTTCTTATCTTTGAGATAAGTCTTGGATAAGTGCCATTTGCCCCAGCATCTGGGTTCTCATTGCATCTACCTCAGCTTGCAGATGTTTCAGCCGTTCGTCCTTGCTGTCTTCAGGACTCTTCTTGATCAAATTCCCCATGAGGAGTGTTCTCAACTCTTCCTGCCCCTTGGATAGGCTTAAGAAGATTTCCCTGAACTGAGTCTCTTGAGCATGAAGATCCTGGTTGTCTTGTTGGAGAGCCATTGCTGAAATAAACAGCGAGAATATGGGAGACCTGTAATAGATGACCTGTTATGCAATGATATGTATGCAATGTTTTCAAGGATCTCGCGGGGTAGACAGAGAAACTTGTTAGACTTTGAATTTAGGCTTGATTGAAGGAACTTCATGTTGTTGAGAGTCCTTCTTCAAGAGTCAAGGCTCACCATATCGAGTGGGTCATAGCCCCTGACTCAAGTTATCAACCTCGGCTAGAGGAAAATAAATCCCCTTTGCCCCTTGCTAGACAGTTGGTTCATCATGACCTGCACCATAAACCCTTGAGATCCTTGAAATGGGTTAGTCCTTATGTAGGATGTATGCAATGGTATGATGGTATGATGGTATGATGTTATGCTATGCGTGGAGTGATGTAAGTAAACCCTGTTATGAGCCCAGATTAAGGACTGTAAACAAAACCTGCAAGAAACTCATGTTGTCGGATAACAAGAATGTGCAAGTAGTTCAAGTTTGAAGGCACACAAGTCACACAAAAGAGCCCTTAGAGTTTAGGCCAGCATGAAGTTTAGGTACTACCCTCTTTTAGTTTCGTTGGTTAAGACCTGTCCTAGAAAATAGTAACTGGGTTCTAGAGGATCTCAATATTATTTACTACCCTCAATCGGTCATAACTCCAGCTTCGCAATCTTTTCTTGCGGCCAGAACCCTCGCGAGAGTTTAGCCTCAATGAGTGTAGCATACTGCTACTGTTCTATGGCCAAGTTGGGTCAATTTAGGGTTCTAAGGTCGGTTGGTGCTTAATGACTCCTCAGAAGACCCATATTCTCCTTGTTCCAACACAAGGGATATCGGTACAGACCAAGGTGTCACACCAACGTAGCTACTGCTTCACCCGTGTCGGTCTACGCCGGACAGGTCCCTCACAGTTTATAGCTACCTAAAGGGTATTCCCCAGATCCGGGTTAGGATCTATGAAACTCCAAGACAAGCCCACAAATATTAAAGCAAACAAAGCAAGCAATTGAAAACAAGAGTGGTCTAATCCTAAGGTACACCTCACTTATTTACTCCCCAACAGAGTCGCTAGTTCTGTGATCGGTGGAAATAGAACTGACTGTTTTGAAATGCTGGTTCGCGAAATGTCGCGGTAAGCAAGAGTCGCCACCGTCTTTTATTTTCTCCAACAAGGAAAGGACAAAAGCACAGCAAAATTCCTTTTCGAGATGTTTCTCGGGTTCGGGAGGTAGATTATAGAAAGGGAAGGTGTTAGCACCCTTTCTATCCGTGGTTATCCACGGGCTCTTAGGTACTTGCTCACTATGTTTTCAAAAATTGTTTGCTTTTCAAGTGTTTGTGGGGTTTGAAAAAGTTTAGTTTGAAAAACTTCTAGGTAACTCTTGTATCAGTCCTCAAGAGTGTATGAAGTATTTGTTTGAAAACTTTTTGAAAGTGTAAGTGCGAAAAGTTGTTTTTGTTTTTAAAAGAGCAAGTACCCAGGAGAAATCTACCTACTCTAAGGAATTAGGCTGTGTAAATGTCCTTTAGGCAATACTATCCCACTATTGAGAAGTAGGTAGCATCGTCGTTGGAGTTATTCGGGTCAATTCGATTATAGGGACATGTGTGGTCACCAAAGCAATAGTAGGACACCTTAGCGGTAACCCTAATGTCCTAGATCCTTTTTTATCCGAGGAAACCGTTTTGAGGCAACTGGATCTTTAGACAGGAGGGCGACCTCTAAAACATCCTATACTCAATGACCACCTCGAGGCAACCAAGTGAAGCCCACCCTAGGAGTGGCATGTGCATGTGTGTCAAGTTCAGTTTAATTTATCTTTGAACATGCATCATTGTGAGCTACGGGTTGATTTTATTTTTCAGGCAAGTCTTGTTATGCATAATTAACAGTTAATAAGTGTGCGGAAAATAAATTACGGAAAATGAATCTACGCTATTACAAGGCATCGGGTATTTACATCGCCAAAAACATAACCCTTGAAAATAAATGCGAGAAAATAAAGAAAGCGATAAAAAGCCCTAATTATCTATTACATCCTCAGAGCAGATACATCAAAATAATGAATTAAAAATAAATATGCGCGCGAAAGAATTGAATCGGGACGTCCTTAGGGTTTTGACCCTTTTTGAGAAAAGAATTGAAGTTTGGTCCTTTTTGCAATTACTTAAATATTAAACCTAATTTACTAATTAATTGATTAATTAAAAAGAAAAAAAGTATTTTCGTGTTTTTTATGTTTTTAATGAAAATAAAATAAAATAAAGTTGTCAAAAGAAGAACCCTAATTCTATGTTAATTTTATTTATTGTAAAAAAGATTAAAGTTAACCTAATTTAAAACAACTAAATTAAGTAATTACATTTATTTACAAAATAATTAATAGTGAAAATAATAAATATATTTACATTTTTTAATTGTCTGAATTTATTATGAAAAATAATTATTTGTGGATTAATTAAATGATAATAATAATAGTTATAGTTAATAAAGGAAAACAAAAAATAAAAAGGAAAGAACAAAGAAACCAGGGGGGTTGATGGCCCAATATGGAGGTAAGAAAGTTGCAAGTCTGGCCCATTTGTTGCCAAGCCACGTTTGACTTCCTTACTTGTCCAGGCATGCATTGACCAAGGAACATGGTGTTCAGCGTCTCATAGCCATCAGATCTATGCTTCAGGACACATGGCACCTAGGATTGGAACGTGCATGGTGGGATGTTTTGGATAGCCTGCACAAAATAATATGGAATTTTGGGTGGACCTGGGAATCGAACCAAGGTCCCAATGATGCACAGCCAACACACCAACCACTAGGCCATCACGCTGCATTTGATATAATGATAATCAATGAATATAATATATAAAAAAGATCAATTATGCTGGAAACAAATAAAAGCGCGCGGTATATTTGAATGAACCAACCCCATGCTTCCACGTCTTCATCTCCTTCGCCGAAGCCTGTAAATAACAAACAGATAGCGGGGGTTTTTAACCCTCCACAATCTAACATGAGGAATAATAGCGAATAGGTCTGTGTGCAATATAAATTGTTCGCGACGGTAGGGTTAAATTCGTCTTGATGCAATGATCTCAACCATATGCGCTAGGGGTTCTAATTTTGCCTGAATAATAAAGCCCCAATTTGGATGCTTGGAAACCCTAGATTTCGTTCATGGTGATTTGTGATTCAAGGCATTTCAGTCCAATTAACCTATGCCAAAAGCTTCCTGTGGATTCAAGCAACACAAAACATACAAGAAATCATGTTAATGATGCACAAATCATGAGGTTCGATTATGGAAAAAATAAGCAAACCGTGAGTTCGTGTGGTGCGATTTCTCAGGCCTTAGCACTTGGTTTTGATTCCAAAACGTTTCTGGGAGTTCTAGCAAGGTATTGGGATCCACAAATTGCTTTGAAAGGGCCTGGAACCTGGAAAACAATTTTGGCTTTTTCTTTATTTTTTTTTAATACGGTTATGGCTTTCTGCAGCAATTCTCACGTGTATGGCATTAGGGTTGAGTTCTGTATATATAATGGAAGGGAATTAGGTTATAATCTTGCCAAGAAATCCATTGCATTGATGTTTCAATATTTGATTGAAAATCAAATATTTTTCAATCTTTTTGATTGAAGAAAGTTGCTAAATTTGGAGTTTTTGACATCCTTGATTGGCACACGAAATCTCCAGCATATGTTGACCACTTTTGCTTCACAAAAAGATTGTGAAATCATATCTTTGAATTTCCTACATTTTAAATTAATTAAATGAATTAAAAATCAATTAAAAATCCAATTAATTAATAAAAATAAGAAAATAATTCAATTTAATCTCAATGGGTCGTGCATAGGCCTTGGACAAAGTTTCAAGAAGGAATTTGAGGCCCATTAGTAAAAACAAAGTGTTTTGAGCAAAGTTGACTTTTGCAAATTCACAAAAATTTCCCAACTTCTCCAATGCATATCTTGCTCAATTTTGATCATATGAACATGTTCTTGGACATTTTGGAAAGGTCTTGAAGTCCTCAAACCAATGCCTTTGGTCCCATGTCATTTGGATTTACCAATCTCAAATTATGGTCTTTGACTTAAAGTGCATTTTTGTTGACTTTTGAAATTGACCTATAATGTAGAAATTGATAACTTTTTGTGAGAGCATTTCTTGGACTTGGAATGTGAAGATGAGTTATAGGAATTTCATCCCCTTAAAAATGAGCATTGGATGGGATTTTTCTGATGAACCATGAAAAAGTTATGCCTTAGTCAAGATACAGTTGACTTTTCTACTGTCCAAAAATAGTAACTTTTGTATCTTGATGATTTTTGAGCCATGCTTGAGGAATCATGATCAAGACTTGATCAAATGATGATTGTGGACTCAAAATGAGATGTTGACCAAAAATTTTGACTTTTGACTGTAAAATGACCATTTTACCCCTGTAGTTGATTGTGGATCAAATGGAGCTTTTGACTGTGCAAATTGGCATTTGAGTCTTGAAACTTGACATATAGATGCTTGAGGATGCATGTAGGCCTATGGGACTTGATTGGACCATTGAAAACCTCAAATTCCTTGAAAGAAACAAAACCCTAATTTTGACTGGCTTAGGAGACATTTGGATTGTGCAACCCTTGAGAAATCTTGAACCATTTGAAGATGATTCTTGATAAATCTTGAAGAATATGGGAGGGCAAATTTTGGGGTACAACACATGAGGTTCGACTTCCCTGACAAAGACATTATGACTTTGGAAAACGTTGAAGGTATCAGACCATATGAAGGACCTGAACAAGGATCCCGATGGACCCTGTACTTTGATGGGGCCTCCAATGCACTTGGAAATGATATCGGTGCGGTACTCATCTCCCCAGAAGGTTCCCATACACCTTTCACTGCCCGACTTTGCTTTAACTACACCAACAACATGGCCGAGTATGAAGCTTGTATCTTTGGTCTCAAGGCTGCAATAGGCCTGGGAATCAAATCTTTGGTTGTGTTTGGAGACTCAGCTTTGGTCATCAGTCTGATCAAAGGAGAGTGGGACACTAAGCATCCCAATCTCATCCCTTACAAAGAACATGTCTTGACATTGTTACCACATTTCGAGAAGATTACCTTCGAGCACTTCCCGCGATAAGAAAATCAGCTAGCAGATGCTCTAGCTACAATGTCATCCATGTTTAAACTTAACTGGGATATTGAGGCTCCTCAAATCACCATTGAACGGATGGACGAACCTGCACATTGTCACGAGATTAATACCGAAGAAGTAGTGGACCGACCTTGGTATCATGAAGTCAAAAGGTATCTCGAGGCTCAAGAATACCCAGAAGGAGCTTCGATCAATGACAAAAAGTTCTTGAGGAGATTCTCTGCCAAGTTCTTTCTGAGCAATGGTATCCTGTACAAGCGCAATCATGATTGCATTCTGCTCCGTTGTGTGGACAAGATTGAAGCTGAACAGATCATGGCTAAACTATACAATGGTACCTTTGGCACTCACTCTAGCGGGCATACGATGGCTAAGAAGATTCTACGGGCAGTCTATTACTGGTCTACCTAGGAAGCTGACTTCTATCAACATTCCAGGACTTGTCACAAATGTCAAATTTATGTGGACAAGGTACATATACCTCCAGTTCCTCTCAATGTCTTAACAGCTCCTTGGCCTTTCGCTATGTGGGGGATCGACATGATTGGGGAGATCAAGCCTACGACATCTAATGGAAACCGCTTCATTCTGGTGGCCATTGACTACTTCACCAAGTGGGTCGAAGCAGATTCCTTTGCATCCGTCACAAATAATGTTGTTGCCCGCTTCATCAAGCAGAACCTCATTTGCCGGTACGACATACTCGAAAGGATTATCACTGACAACGGTACAAACCTTAACAACACTATGATCACCGCCTTGTGCGAGCAGTTCCAGATTCAACATCATAATTCATCTCCCTATCGGCCAAAGATGAACGGTGTTGTCGAAGCTGCGAACAAAAATATCAAGAAGATTATACAAAAGATGACAGTCACCTACAAGGACTGGTATGAGATGCTACCGTTTGCTCTTCCCAGGTACCGTACCACGGCACGTACATCAACTGGGGCAACACCCTATTCTTTGCTATACGGCATGGAAGTTGTTTTGCCTATCGAGGTTCAGATTCCCACTTTGAGAATCATGAAAGATGCTGGTTTGAGTGAAGGAGATTGGATTCAGACCCGACTTGATCAACTTAACTTGATTGACGAGAAGAGACTTACTATTATTTGTCATGGTCAGACGTATCAAAAATGGATGATCAAGGCATTCAACAAGAAAGTCAGATGCCAGACATATCAAGTTGGGGATCTGGTAATCAAGCGCATCATCTTGCCGCAAAGTGATCCCAGGGGAAAATGGACTCCTACCTACGAAGGACCATTTGTGATCAAAAAAATCTTTTCTGGTGGGGCAATGATCTTAACCACCATGGACGGTGACGACATTCCGCACCCTGCGAACGCAGACATAGTCAAAAGATACTACGCATAAATGACCCGCTAGGTTGACACACCTAGGCAAAAAAAGGGCATCCCGGTGAATCGAAAACCCGAAAGGGCGGTTCAGGCAAAAATTAGGGATAAACAAAAAAATATGTACACCCGACAAGTTGAAAACCCGAAAGGGCGACTTGGGCAAAAAAGGGTTTCCCGGTGGACTAAAAACCCGAAAGGGCGGTCCAGGCAAAAGTTAGGGAATTAAAGCATATGACTATGTCTCGTCGGATCACTTTAAGGACAATCTCTTCAGAGACAAGCTCCGGGCTTCTGATCAACTCAATCATCTTCGGACAAAGCAACAAATGGACAAGATATTCAGAGTTACGAAGGCTATAGCAGAATGGGAACCCCATGGAATTTTCATACATAGCCATCTTTCTTTGTATAAATTTTTCTCATTTTTATGACAATGTTCTCTTACTAGTATGTCTGTGTCCTTTGTACAAAATACTTACACAAAGTTAATACAAAGATACTTCAAAGTGCAGAAAACTATTTGTATTTTCCTTTTTACACTTGTGTTTTATTTGAAAACGTCCAATGGTTTATTAATGAGCATATGCATTTGGATATAATCACTGTTTACAAATAAACGATTTGGAAAAGATTAATTACTGAGAGGTTGAAAGTATAGGAAAACGTCTTTAGGCTATTCCAGGGGCAATCCCTACAGTACATCATCTAGATCCCTAGTGGAGCTAAATTCCAAAATCCCCATCAGAGTTAAATTTTCAAACTCCCGATCCCCAGCAGAGCCAAAACTTTGAACTACAGATCCTCAGCGGAGATGAAGCTTTCTTCCCCGACGGAGCTAAAACTTCAACCTTTAAACCCCTGTGGAAATCCTCCAGTTTCCTCAAATCCCCCTGCGAGTTATTTTAGAACCTAACAATTCCCCAACAAGTTGCTTTGAAGCCTGACAGCTAACCAGACAACGACCTCGGATAATTCCCCAGTAGATTGGCATACAACCCAAGCTCCTGAACTTACTCTCCAGCAGGAAGCTTTCTTCCCCACAGAGTTTTCACTCCCCAGCAGATTGAAGATTCTCATTTCCCCAGTGAAATCAAAAAAGTTTTCATTACTGCTCAACAAAATGAAGATTCTCATTCTTGGTTCCCCGCAGAAATCATCAGAGTTTTCCCTATTCCCCAGCCGAGTAAGGATTCCCGTTATTTAACCCCCAGTAGAAGTCTTCAAAGTTCTCTGGATTTCCCAAGCAGATTTCTCAAGCAGTTTTACATTACTCTCACAACAGATTTTGTCAATACTCCAACTTCGAGACATGAAGGATTCTCACATCCCCACAAAGGTTGTCAGAAATTTTCCATCCCCAATAGTCACCAAGGATTTCTCATCCTCAGCAATCAAAGATTTTGAATCTCCAGCAGCGGTCAAGGATTTATTTTCCCCGACAACAATCAAGGGTTTTTATTATCTCCATCCGTCAAGGATTTATTTTCCTCAGCAATACAGCGAATTAGCTTACATGCACATACATTACACTCATATATCATAAACATTGATAAAACACATTTATTACATCATACATTTCATGCAACATAACTTTGTGTTTTAGCTAACATTTTACCCTTTTTAGGATAAGATTAACAGCTATCTTTAACAAATATTCAAAGATTTTAGATACAGTACGGATACACTCCAGACGCGGAAGTCATTCTGTTACTCATTCAGAACTCAAATTCATGATACAGTAAAGATACACTCCAGACACGAAAGTCATTCTATTACTTATTCAGATTTCAAGTCAAGACACCGTTCAGATACGCACCAGACACGGATGCCATCCTGATACTCATTCAGATTCAACTTAAAGATCTCTTATTTCAGATCCCAGCCCAGAGACGCTCCAGACACAGATGTCATTCTGTCGCTTATTCAAATTTCAGATTCAGATACAATACAGATACACTCAAGACACGAAAGTCATTCTGTTATTCGTTCAGATTCAAGTATAGTTACAGCTCGGATACGCTCTAGACATGGACTTCATTCCATTGTTCATACAGACTCAGTCTTCAGATACAATACAACTACACTCCAGACACGGAAGTCATTCTATTATTCATTCAGATTCAAGTGTAGTTACAACTCGGATACGCTCCAGACACGGACGCCATTCCATTGCTCATACAGACTTAGTCTCCAGATACAGTTCAGATACGTTCCAGACACGGATACCATTCTGATACTCATTCTTCTGACCTATAATTTACAATTCAACAAACATTCTTGGATGGAATCTTCAAGTCCATCTCCGACAAGACTCTGTCACATCTCCAAATGGCATCTTTAAGCCCATTCGCTCAACTTCATTTTGACGAGTGCAAATTTACGGGCACTCTAGTGTCCAATCATCTTTTACCTTCGAGTAACGAACGATAAAACTCGCCAATCTAACTCTTCAGGTTCAAGAAGATTGAACAGGGGCAGTTGTTGTACCCCAAAATTTTCCCTCTCATTTTATCAAGATTCTCCTCATAAGACTTCTTGGACTCAAGATCAGATTAGGGTTTGCTCAGCTCAAGACATCTCCTTGCACTGATAACCTGAAATTAGGGTTTGAGTTGTCACAGGGATTTTTGGACTTTCAATTCTTTATGTGACTTTCATACACCATCTTGGATTCTAAGATTCCTCATACCAAGTTTCAAGCCTTGAATCACATTTGGACCAGTCAATTGGACAGTTGACCTAAAAATCAACTGTATTGGGGGAAAAGTCAACCATGGCCAATTTACAGTCAAACCTCATAATTTTTTATCCACATCAACATTATAGACTCATATGAACTATTTGATCTAGTTTGGACCACAACTCCTCAAGAAATTTGATCAGATCATCAAAAGGGCAAAATGGTCAAAATTAGGGTTTTGACTGTAGAAGGGCAATTTATAATTTTTTGACCTAGCCATTGGCAAATTAGGTTCAAGCATGATTTTAAGGACTCAATAGCATCATCTTGACCTAATCCCAAGTTACAAAAGATCTCAAAAGCATAGGATTGACAGATGAATTTTCCAGTCAACTGATCAAAAATCAACTGTACATTGAAAAGTCAAACTTTGACTTTTTGGTCAAAATCAAGTGCCAAGGGTCATATTTCATCAAAATGTGTCAAAACATGAAACTTGTTCACCAAGAAACTTAAAATTTCAAATTAGGGTTTAATTTGAAAAAATTTCATAACTTAGAAAACTTCTAAGTTATGGAAATTTCTTATTTTTCCACAATTTTTCCCAACTTTTTCACCATGATGCAATTGGATTCAAAGCAAACTTCCAACATGAAAGTTGTAGTCCTCCATGAAATCTACAAATTTAATTCACAAAGTTTTCCCAAATTATACTTGGATCTCAAGTTATGATTTGGTGAATAGGGGTCCATAAAACGTTTAACTTAGTGAAATTTTGCCCTAGTTTAGGCAGATTTTTGACCTAACTTCATGGCAATTTTTCACCTAGTTTCAAGAGGAATATCAAAATGCATTTCAAAGATGGATTGTATAGCATGTTAAAAGCTTTCCAAAATGTTCAAGAACTCTCCAAGATCATTTATGGTTAGGGAGAATCGAAGAAATGAAAATGGAAATTATCACTTTTGTCCAAGGCATTTTTCATATTGGTACAAGTTGCAAATCAGTTTCAAACTTGCTTGTACTTGGTATTACAGGTCCTAATCCTTTCTACACTCCTTAATTTAATGCAAACACAATGGATAATGGTCTTATTCTGATCTTTGAAGCATTGCACAAAGAATTATTCCAAAAATGGCATAAAGTTCACATTGCTACTTTGATAAAGCTTGCTTTTTCCAACTTTGTTTATCTTGAGCCATGGACCTAATCTTTTGCTGCAAACAATATCCTAAAACTTCAGGCAAAGTACACCAACTCTCATCAGACATTGAGCTAGCCTGTACATGCCTTTGGCTTTGTCACTTCACCTTTTCTTCAAAAGCAAGCAAACTTGCAAAAGTAAAGCAAGCTTGTGTATCTGATAAAACCAAGACTTTGTATCATTTCAAACAACCTCAGAACTTTGTTGCAAGCCTAAGCACGAATTTACAACTTCTCAAACACTCAAATACACCAAAAACACCAACTTCTGCCCAAACAGGGCATCATCTGCAGAACCTTGGCCAAATCATTATTGCCTCGTGCGTTTTGCTTTGAATCACTTCAAACACATTCCATACCTCCTACCTAAAGTATCCATGCCTTTGTCTAGCAACTGTAACCCTTGTTTCGAGCTTCACCATTTCCATTTTCTGATTTTGCATGTTGACTTCTACAGGGAGTTTCAAGCAACTTCAAGGCAAGCTGGGCATTGGAGAAGCTTGAGGGAACTTCAAGCAAGCTTACAAGAACTTCAGGCCTCACTCAAAGCCCCTACATTGCCATATCCAAACTCAACTGAACAAGGTATTTTTCAAGTTTCTATCTCTCTATTTAAGCATCTTTAAGCTTAGGTTTGTGAAGCAAAAATGTAGTCCTTGAGTTGCTTGAGTTGTACATATGCATAGTTTGTATTTATATTAACTGAGCTAAGAGTATTTAGATGTTGAACATACTGAAAAAACTAGGTCAGAATTTAGGGCCATTAAAATTCTCTCTGATCTTTGAGAGTTAAGTTTTGTTCTTTATATCATTGGAATCATGTGATCATGAGCTACATTTTTCATGTTATAAGTTTTTGATTTTATGCAAAGAATAGCAAGAACAAGATTTGAAGGCAGATACGTGTGTTTTGGAGGAGACAGAGGTCAGGGACGAAGTGTGTGGGTTTGGCGCGCTTGGGCCTGGCTTTTCTGACTTTTTGCACCCCCTCATTTACTTTTGCACCCCCCTGATTCATATATTTTTTTTTTCATATTTTCTTGTTATTTTTATATTTTTGACTTTTATTATTTTTTCTGAACATTATAAAATCATAAAAATATTTTCTTAAACTTTTGCATTTTATTTTATTATTTTTATTATTTTTTATGGCATAAAAATAGTTTATTAAGTTAAATAGAGTTTATTTTCTTAAATAAACTTGTAAATAATATTAAAATACTTAAATATTTTATTTTATTATATTATACACTTAAAATAATATTTTCATACATATTTCAATTTTTTAACATTTTGTATATATTTTTTTTTTCTTGAACAAAATGAATAAAATAAATATTAGAAAACAATATTTTCTTTTAAACAAAATTAGGGTTTTCACCCCTTTCAAAAATAATCATTTTATTTATTTATTTTTTCTTTCTTATTTTTAAGACTTAAATAAACTTATTTTTACATACATAAAATTAATACAAAAACATTTCTTGCATATTTAAATATTTGCTTATTTATTTATTGTACAATAAATTCAATTGGGTTGTAATAGTAAATTAGGGCTTTATTTTTTAGCAATATCCCCCTATTCAAAACTTGTATCCCCCTCCCCATAATATTGTTGTAATAGTCTAGATTTACTTTACGCATTTTATTGCTTTCATATACCATGATAGTAAACTAGGGTTTTGTATGTAAAGATCAAAAATCAAACAAATAGCATGACTTAAACACAAGACAAAAATGCATGAAAAACGACAATACATTGCACACAAGCATCTCTAGGGTTTCACCCACTTGGTTGCCTTAAAACATGGCCATGGTATGCATGCTAGGAATCTTGGCAAAATCAAACAAAACAAAAAGATCATAGTCCCTCGATGACGCTAGACAAGTTGCCTAAAAACAAATGATCTTAGTCCCTCAAAACATGCTAAGATACTTGGAACCATTGCTATCATGGTCATACGATGACCCACGCCCGTCCCGTTTAACATCCAAAGATAGGCTTGTTTACCAAATGCAATGGTAAAACAACAATTTCAAAGGAATAAAAATGTGTAGGAAAGACTTTTGAGTAGGTAGATGCTTCTAGTTACTTGATCAATTTGCAAACCATACTTGTTATTTTCAAATAAACACATACACAATTTCAAAACATTTTCCAAACAAACTTTCAAACATTGAAACATTTTTCAAAAGACAAACATCTTTGTATACATTCTTACAAACAAGAATCATTACAAAGATTGCCAAAACGATGGCCTCTTTTCAAAATACTTTCAAAAACCACACAAAGCACTATTTCAAACAATTGGAAAAGCAAAGAAAGTGATCTAAACAAGTAACTAAGAGCCCATGTAAAACCATGGATGAAAAGGGTGCTAGCACCTTCCCTTTTCATAATCTACCCCCCGAACTCAAGAAAACATCTCAAAGGTCTTTCATGTGCTTTTTTACCTTTCCTTTTGAATAAAATAAAAGTCGATGGCGACTCTTTCTAAACCGAAACATCTGCGAACACAAACGCAAAACCTCAAGTCAATTCTCCCACCGCATCACAGGAGGTATCACCTATAATCCTTGTTTGGCTCTTTGACAGTTTGGGTATGCTCGGAGAAATGTCCTTCATGACGCGCTTGTTCAAGGAATTGTATTTGACTATGAGAACAATGTCTAAGGTTATCGTCAAATATTTATACGAGCTTAGGGTATGGTGAACAAATTCGATAGAAAAACTTTTGGGCATAAGAACTCCATTCCTTTGGAGCCTTATCTCAAGTGGGTCCGAGCTCGTGCTTAAGGCCTCGTGATGCCGTATCTTGCCATCCTACCTATCATCATGGAGCCTATTATCGAAGGAGATGTTCCCTACATTATTCATCATCCTAACATTCCTACTACTCTCGAGGAGTTGCAAAGGTCATGGATTCAACTAAAGGGGGAGCGAGACACCTTTGAAGCCCAATTCTACTCAAGCGAAAAGAAGGTTTTGGAGCTCCCAAGACAACTTCATGAAGAGCAAAGTTTGAACGCCTACATTGCACCAAAGAGGATGCGCTCTTGGGAAACTTGAGTCCTTTTTGTTTTAGGAGTTTATTTTGTATTATTTTTGCTTCTTCCATTATAAGCCCAAGAGGAATTTGTTGTAACCATTTGAACTTATTAATACAATTAATGTTTGTTCCTTCTTTGTTTAAACAAATTTATATCTAAAAGGTCCTTGAAAACATTTGCATTCACATTACATGTGTTGTACCCCAAAATTTTCCCTCTCATTCTTCAAGGCCTTTCTCACAAGGATTTTCAAGGTTCAAGCTTGAACAAGTGCATTGGGATTTTCCAATACCAAAATTAAAAGGAAACTGTCAAAAAGGGAGAAAATAGATAAAAATAACATTTTGACAAATTTCGAGGAAAACAGGTCTCCTTCGATTTAGTACCCTTCGATTGACTCCTGGCCTCCTTCGAATGCAACTTGGGCATGTCCTTCATTTTTAACATAAAGCCTCCTTCGAATGCAAGTTTAGGTACATCCTTCATTTGGATTTGAAACCTCCTTCGGTTTGCAACTTGGGTACATCCTTCGTTTGGATTTGAAACCTCTTTCGAATCCACTTGCACCAAGGGCCTCTTGCAGACTTTTCCTCTCACAAGTTTCGTTTGAGCCAAGAGATATCTTCATACAAGATTTGACTAAGTTCTTGCTTCCCTTGAAGGAACACCCTTCGATTTAGAATCTAGGAACTTCCCTCCCGCTAAAAGGCAATGACTCCCTTTATGATTGTTTCGATCCATATGCTTCGATTGGGCAACATGCTTCCTTCGAACACGAGCTTTCGATTGGGCAATATGTTCGTTTCGATCCAAGCTTTAACTGGGCATTAGCTTCCTTCGAGTAAGCTTGTTTCGACCACAAGCTTCGACTGAGGCAAAGGCTTCCTTCGAACAAGTGCGCTTCGATCTCATTCTTTCATTCGACTCAAGACCAAATCTCATTTGCCAGGCTATGTTGCTTCTGAATCTTTACATAATCAGAGGCTTGTACAAGGGTTTTAAACATTGTCTTTTGGATAATACTATCCTTGGTTAAAGGCTACATACCCTTTCTTTTCATAGAAAGTACTTTTATCACAAAAGCATATTTCCACCTGAATTTCGTCTGAGCGAAAAGCAGGGCAAGAGGCACAAGTCTGATCAACTGCCAACAGACCCCCCCACTTATACCTTTCACGTTACCTATTATTTTATTGTTTTGCAAGGCTGGCTACTTCAAACATGTCCATTCTTTTTCTCTATAAATAGAGGAATTTTTTGCAAAGCTAGGGGAGGATCTTTGGACCAGAGGAACGAATCCCCTAAAATTTCTCAAACACAACAAAACTCTCAAGTTCATCAACACTTGAGAAATAAAAAAAACCCAGAATCCCAAACACTCACCTCTTTCGATTCTGAAAAACACCCCACACATAGAAGTTTGTTCAAACTCAAAGACAACCTTCTATGACAACTCTTCGAATTCCAGAAACGTCCAGGTAGCAGTTCAAGTTCGAATCCCACACACCAGCTTTGAGGTAAGTCTTTCTGACTTTAACTCTTTCATTTCAAACATATTTATTGATTCATCTACTAAACCAACATGTAATAATCATGGCCTTCGATGTTAATCTTTTGTGTTTTCCTTTAAGAACTAATCTGTACAGTCCCCTAAAAATGTTGGAATACAAAATATGCATGCTTCAATACACTTGCTTCGATGCATACACATGCTTCGATACAGACATATTCAACACACACACACTTGCTTCGAATACACTTACCTGCAGGCCCAGACAAAAGACACTCCCTCACTGATTTCAGTCTCTAGTCGAAGGAGGCAGAAAGGCAGATTGCACCTTGCATTAGTTCTAGGCCCAACTGAAAGGCACAACATGCTGACTCCTAAAGCCTGTCAAAAGAAATAGCAAGAAGGGTGAGTCGAAGGTTACCAGCTAACACTCCTGCAGTCGAAGGAAACCAAAAAGGGATATTCGAAAGGGGCCATGAAGATTTGAGTCGAAGGGTGCTACTGCCTGGGTCGAAGAGCTCATTTTCCTTTCTTTTATTTTGTTTTTGCCTTTACATTTTCTTGTCTTTCGATATGGTTGTAATAGTGTAGGACATTCATTTCCTGCATTTTTATTGCTTTATACAAATGTTAGTAATTAGGCGTGTATGGCAAGATAAAACCAACAAGTAGACAACCCCTAATCAAGACAAAATGCATGCAACCAAACACACTTTGCACACATGCACCCTTAGGGTAATTCCACTTGTTGCCTTTCAGAAAATAGTCATGTCCCTCGAGCATGGGTGTTTTAGCAAAGACCCTCAATAAAAGATCGTAGTCCCTCGATGACCCTTGATGTTGCCTTCGGTAAACGATCTAGTCCCTAAAACGACATTGCTAAAACGTCCCATATGTTGCCTTCTATGACTATACAAACGTCCCAACGCCCGTCCCTTCACATCCAATGATGGGGCTTCTTACCAAATCAATGGTAAGATAGCCACATCTAAAGGAAGAGGAAAAGCACATTTAAGACCTTTCGAGTAGGTAGATTCGCTCCTAGTTACTCGCTTGCTCACAATAAAAAACATTTTTATACACCCACACTCTCATCTTTAAACTATTTTCGAAAAAAACACTTTGTAGGCATTCTTATAGAAATGAGAACTATTGCAAAGTTCCATATTCAAAATACTTTCAAAAACACATCTCACAAACACACTTTTGAACTATTTTCGAAACAAACACTTTATAGGCGTTCTTATAGAAACGAGAACCATTACGAAGTTCCATTTTCAAAAATACTTTCATAACACACACCACAAGCACATTCAAACAAAAGCAAGTGATCTAGCAAGTAACTAAGAGCCCATGGAATACCATGGATGAAAAGGGTGCTAATACCTTCCCTTTTCATAATCTACCCCCCGAACTCAAAAACATCTCTAAAGGTCTTTCATGTGCTTTTTCACCTTTCCTTTTGGATAAAAGAAAAGTCAGTGGCGACTCTTGCTAAATCGCAACATTTGCAAACGCAAAACCTCAAGTTAGTTCTCCCACCGTATCACAGAACTGGCGACTCTGCTGGGGAGATTACTTAAAGTGGGGTTACCTTAGGGCTAGATCACCTTTACTTGCTTACATTGATTGATTTGTTTGATTTACATTTTAGTTCCTTGTTTGGGTTTGTTTTAAATCCTACACCCGTATTTGGGGGCACATTTTAGGTAAGTAGAAATAGACTGCGAGGGAACTGTGCGGGGTATACTGACATGGTTGAAGCAGTAGCTACGTTGATGTGGCACTTTGGTTGGTACCGGTAACCCTTAAGTTAAATCAAGGAGAGTACGGGGCCGCCACGTTGTGTCGTAAAGCATCAATTGACCTTAGAACCTTACTTGACCAACTTGGCCATTAAGAAGTAGTGAGATGACCGGTTTCGGTGTAGAGCTGAAAATTGGTTGATACTCGATGCTACACTCATTGAGACTTGACCCCTTAGTTTTGTTAGGTTTTGAGTCAATTTCTTATTGAACGAAGCTTGTGGGAAAGGTCAGTGATATTGAGATCCATTAGAACCCGATTACTATTAACTAAGACAGGTTGAGCCAACTAAATTTCAAGAGGGTACTTACCTATAAAACTCCATGCAAGCCTGAAACTAAGGACTTGTCTGCTTTGTGTGAATATGATTATTTGTATATAAACTTGCTTACCTCGCATACTTGTACATAACATCATGAACATCATAACATAGCATTTTCAATGACCATCTCAAGGATCTCGAGGGCCTATGATGCAGGGTCACGTTAAACCAGACGTCTAGCAAGGGGCAGGGGGATTTATTTTCCTCTGACCAAACATCGTCAAAGATCAAGTATGGCAAACTCGAGTCAAGGGCTATGACCCACTTGACATGGTGAGCTTGATTCTCGTGGAAGGACATCCACCAATACAAAGTTCTCCAATCAAAGTTGTTGATCAAAGTTCAACTTCTAACTTTTTCTTATGTTTACCCCGCGAGATCCTTGAAAACATGCATCCCCATATCATGCATCATATCATGACAGGTTTCTCCCATACAGGTCTCCTTATCTTCCTACTGTTTATTTTAGTAAGATGGATATGGAACAAACGGTGAAAGATCTCCAAGATCAAAACGCTCAATTCCAACAAATGTTCCTGGCTATGGCTAAGGGGCAAGAGGACCTGAAAGCTCTCCTTCTCAAAGAAAAGAAGAAAAAGTCTAAGAATTCCATAAGCATCTTGAACTTGAGAAGAAGACCTAAATCCCTAGATCTTTCAACTCCATCCAACATAGGGGATAGTCTTGAAGAAGACCACAATTTGGAGATTGATGAAGTTGAAGCTGACTACTCCGAGGAACAATATCCTCCCGCTGATGACAAGTACAAACAGTTGGAGGATCGCCTCAGTGCTATGGAGATTCAACAGACACCTGGCTTGGATTTAGGAGACATGGGTTTGGTTTCTGGAGTGGTCATCCCGCCAAAGTTCAAAATCCCTACCTTTGCCCTGTACGATGGAGTCTCTTGCCCTAAGATGCATTTAAAGTCTTATGTTCGCAAGATTCAACCATACACAACTGATCCAAAGCTTTGGATCCATTTCTTCCAAGAAAGCCTGGTAGGGACTCAACTCGAGTGGTTATATCAATTAGAGAGTTCTCGCATCCACACTTGGGAGGATTTAGCTGCTTCTTTTTACAAACAGTATTAGTACAACGCTGATCTTGCACCAACTCACGTGCAATTGCAGAACATGACCATGGCTTCCAACGAGAGCTTCAAAGGATACGCCCAAAAGTGGAGAGATCTGGCTGGTAGGGTTCAACCCCCTTTAACTGACAGGGAGCTGATCGATATCTTCATGGGAACTTTGACAGGGCCTTTCTTTAAACACCTAATCGGAAGCTCCTCGCCCGGGTTCATCGAGCTGATACTGACTGGTGAAAGGGTCGAAGCTGGCATCAAAAGTGGAAAGATCCAAGGATTTACACCCTCTGATGTTCAGCAAAATCTAGAAAATGGAAAGAAAGAGTCCAATTATGTGTACAGCCGAAAGAGTCATCATGATTAACAGGTAGGGGCAATCTTGATCTCCAATCCTACATCTGTTCAACAAAGACAGGGCAACAGGAGTAGGGTAAGATATCAAGAAAGGAAGTACACTAACATCAATATGCCTTTGTCTCAAGCATTACAACAATTGCTAAAGGTGAAACTAATCACACCAAAGGATCATCCTTAAAATCCTGATACCTCCTCTTCTAAGTACAATCCGAGCATAAGATGTGCCTATCATTTTGACAGTCCCGGATATGACACCGACGGCTGTTGGACTTTGAAGAACAAGATTCAAGACTTAATTGATGCCAAGGAGACCGAGTTTGACCCTCCAGAGACTCCAAACATGATCACTGCTCCTATGCCAAATCATGGAAGGCTTTTGTTTCATTTGAATTTTCAAGTTGTAATTTCTTTTGTTATTCAAACAATTACCTATTAGTATCAAACTTTGTTTCATTAATGCATTGCATATGTTTGTCTTGAATTATTTCATTTTCATTACATTTAAACTATGCTTTTTACTCACTTTATGACATTCAACTCTTGCTAAAAGTTACAAGCCTTTAGAGGGAGGATGACGAAAACAATGCCATAATCTCATATAGTATGCTTTTGAACAGACCTTGCTGACGATGTACAAGCATTTCTTTCAAATCCTAAACACTGGAGTTATAAGGAAGATAATCCTTAGCAACCCCTTTGAGCCAAAGAAGTAGAATTTTTATGTTTTAACAAATTGAAACCTTTAATCAAAACCCGGGGCAGGGTAGTCTCTTAGTTAATTCAAAAGCGCGTTTAGCTGCAAACTCTCATTTCGTAATACAACGAATGACATCAGAAACATTCCTCTGGAATCAAAAGACGATGATGGTTCCCTATCACATAAGCAGTCATTATCTCTCAAAAAAGAAAAGCTCACTAAGTCAAAACCTATAAAAGAGACTTAAGAAAACTGGGGCATCCCGCTGACTGTAATCTCAAAACAGGAACAGTCAGGCAAAAATTAAGGATAACAAATCAAAAGAAAGAGGTCACTACAAATCCTCAACAACATGAAAAGAAATGTTGCAAAAATGACTGCCTTCCAACAAACTTAACTTGTTTGAACCATCACCAAAATGTCACACCAGACTCAATTGGAGTTCAAACGTACAATTAACTGAGCTTAGGACTGAAGAACATCACGAAGAACGGGTGGGTACAAATACATTTGAGCCTTTATCCTTTGTTTCTTAAACCGTGAACCAAGCCACGTTACAACCCTTCAAAAGTCCTGATTGAAGCTTGGGTTAGTTCGAAAGCATACTGTTACAAAAGGTATCCTGACTCCTGTAAGGCTTTACTCAAAATCCAAAGTTGAATTACAAACTTCTTTACTTGCTGAAAACACATTTTTCAAAACTTCAAGACAAACATAAACTTTGCATTACTTGAATATCACTGTTTAGATATGGCTATTTATTTGACAGCAGAGAAATTCACACAACGAATATCTGATGAACGAAAGCTCTCTCAGTGAACAAAATCAATTCAAGAAGGATGACACTTCCATTGACAAATCTCCTATAAACAAGGGGGCATGACATGTCACTATCCAGCACACCTGGGGCAGTCCAGTCAAGATTCCTAGAAATCTCCCAAGAATTGCAGAGTAACCAGGGGCAAGTCTCCATTTCCATCACTTGGGGCATTGAACGTCAATCTCAGCAAAGAGTTACGTACAATCAAACATTTTTGGCAATACCACAAACATTCGCTACTAGGGGCAGTGACAAATATCCCCAGAAATCCTTCTCATAGGATAATTCCCCAGCAAGAGTTTAATCTCTAAAAAAAACCTTTCCCCAGCCAAGACAACCTCAAGAGTCATAGAGGACTTTCCCCAACGAAATCGTCACCTCTCTAAAAGACCGACGACAAGGTTTATTTCCCCAACAACACCAGGATTCCCCAGCTTGAGTTTTCCTTTCCGACTACTACAAATCAAAGGACCACAACTCCTCTTCCCCAGTAGACTACTCTACAATCCCCAACAAGTTACTGCGAAACCTGGACCCGACCAGATATCAGTTCAACTTAGACTCCTCAGTAGAGCAACAGACAACTAAGACTCCTAAACTCTTTTCCCAAGCAGAAATAAATATACTCCCCAGAGTTTTCAATATTTCCCAGCAGAGTTCTCCTCAAACAACAAAACAGGAATCCCCAGTGGAAGAATTCTAAGTAAAGTTTGAAGACACACATACTCTTCAACAGCAGTCCAGGATTTAACAAACTCCCCGACATTTGTCAAGGATTTATTTTCCCAGACAAAAATACATTCATAAACATTTCACATTTCATATTTACATACATGATAAGTGCATACGACACAATCTCATTTATTTTGAGAACATTATTACACAATGCATACATCATAATATTGCATACAACTAACTCTTTACCTTTTTAGGAAAGATCAATCAACAGACAAAGATCATCATCTTTTGAGATCCCTTCTAGAGACAGTTCAGATGCGATCCAGATATGGCTGACATTCTGATACTTATTCCAAATTCCTTCTAGAGACAGTTCAGATGGGATCCAGATATGGCTGACATTCTGATACTTATTCCAGATTCCTTCTAGAGACAGTTCAGATGAGATCCATTTATGGCTGACATTCTGATACTTATTCCAGATTACTTCTAGAGACAATTCAGATGCGATCCAGATATGGCTAAAATTCTGATACTTATTCCAGATTCCTTCTAGAGATAGTTCAGATGCAATCCAGATATGGCTGACATTCTGATACTTATTCCAGATTCCTTCTAGAGACAGTTCAGATGCGATCCATATATGGCTGACATTTTGATACTTATTCCAGATTCCTTCTAGAGACAGTTCAGATGCAATCCAGATATGGATGACATTTGGTTACTTATTCCAGATTCCTTCTAGAGACAGTTCAGATGCAATCCAGATAGGGCTGACATTCTGATACTTATTCCAGATTCCTTCTAGAGACAGTTCAGATGCGATCCAGATATGGCTGACATTCTGATACTTATTCCAGATTCCTTCTAAAGACAATTAAGATGCAATCCAGATATGGATGACATTCTGATACTTATTCCAGATTCCTTCTAGAGACAGTTCAGATGGGATCCAGATATGGATGACATTCTAATGCTTATTCTAGATTCCTTCTAGAGGCAGTTCAGATGGGATCCAGATATGGCTGACATTCTGATACTTATTCCAGATTCCTTCTAGAGACAGTTCAGATGTGATCCAGATATGGCTGACATTCTGATACTTATTCCAGATTCCTTCTAGAGACTGTTCAGATGCAATCTAGATATGGCTGACATTCTGATACTTATTTCATATTCCTTCTAGAGACAATTCAGATGCGATCCAGATATGGCTGACATTCTGATACTTATTCCAGATTCCTTCTAGAGACAATTCAGATGCGATCCAGATATGGCTGACATTCTGATACTTATTCCAGATTCCTTCTAGAGACAGTTCAGATGCAATCCAGATATGGCTGACATTCTGATACTTATTCCATATTCCTTCTAGAGACAATTCAGATGCAATCCAGATATGGCTGACATTCTGATACTTATTCCAGATTCCTTCTAGAGACAGTTCAGATGCGATCCAGATATGGCTGACATTCTAATACTTATTCCAGATTCCTTCTAGAGACAGTTCAGATGCGATCCATATATGGCTGACATTCTGATACTTATTCCAGATTCCTTCTAGAGACAGTTCAGATGTGATCCAGATATGGCTGACATTCTGATACTTATTCCAGATTCCTTCTAAAAACAGTCCAGATACGCTCCAGACACGGACGCCTTTCTGATACTCATTCAGATTCAACCTTCAGATACAGTACATATACGCTCACGGACGCCATTATGATAGTCATTCAGTTGCAACTTTTAGATACAATTCAGATACGCTTCAAACACGAATTCCATTCTGATACTCATTCAGTTTCTCTCTCAGATTCGACAATCACTTTTGGATGGTGTCTACAAGCCCATCTCCAACAAGTTTCTATCACCTCTCCAAATGGCATCTTTAAGCCCGTTCCCTATACCATTACATCACCAAGTGCAAATTTCGGGGCACTCTAGTGTCCAATCATCTTCCACCTTCGAGTCACAAATGGAAAAACTCGCCAATCTAACTCTTCAGGTTTAAGAAGATTGAACAGGGGCAGTTGTTGTACCCCAAAATCTTCCCTCTCATTCTTTAAGGCCTTTCTCATAACGATTTTCAAGGTTCAATCTTGAACAAGTGAATTGGGATTTTCCAATACCAAATTTAAAAGGAAACTGTCAAGAAGGGAGAAAACAGATAAAAATAGCATTTTGACAAATTTGGAGGAAAACAGGTCTCCTTCAGTTCAGTACCCTTCGATTGACTCTTGGCCTCCTTCGAATGCAACTTGGGCATGTCCTTCATTTTTAACTTAAAGCCTCCTTCGAATGCAAGTTTAGGTACATCCTTCGTTTGGATTTGAAACCTCCTTCGATTTGCAACTTGGGTACATCCTTCGTTTGGATTTGAAACCTCATTCGAATCCACTTGCACCAAGGGCCTCTTGCAGACTTTTCCTCTCACAAGTTTCGTTTGAGCCAAGAGATATCTTCATACAAGATTTGACTAAGTTCTTGCTTTCCTTGAAGGAACACCCTTCGATTCAGAAGCCAAGAACTTCCCTCCCGCTAAAAGGCAATGACTCTCTTTATGATTGTTTCGATCCATATGCTTCGATTGGGCAACATGCTTCCTTCAAACACAAGCTTTCGATTGGGAAATATGTTCGTTTCGATCCAAGCTTCAACTGGGCATTAGCTTCCTTCGAGTAAGCTTGTTTCGACCACAAGCTTCGACTGAGGCAAAGGCTTCCTTCAAACAAGTGCGCTTTGATCTCATTCTTTCATTCGACTCAAGACCAAATCTCATTTGCCAGGCTATGTTGCTTCTGAATCTTTACATAATCAGAGGCTTGTACAAGGGTTTTAAACTTTGTCTTTTGGATAATACTATCCTTGGTTAAAGGCTACATACCCTTTCTTTTCATAGAAAGTACTTTTATCACAAAAGCAGCTTTCCACCTGAATTTCGTCTGAACGAAAAGCAGGGCAAGAGGCACAAGTCTGATCAACTGCCAACAGACCCCCCACTTGTACCTTTCATGTTACCTATTATTTTATTTTTTTGCAAGGCTGGCTACTTCAAACATGTCCGTTCTTTTTCTCTATAAATAGAGGAATTTTTTGCAAAGCTAGGGGAGGATCTTTGGACCAGAGGAACGAATCCCCTAAAATTTCTCAAACACAACAAAACTCTCAAGTTCATCAACACTTGAGAAATCAAAAAAACCCAGAATCCCAAACACTCACGTCTTTCGATTCTGAAGAACACCCCACACATAGAAGTTTGTTCAAACTCAAAGACAACCTTCTGTGACAACTCTTCGAACCAAAAGCAAACCCCCTGTGACTACTCTTCGAATTCCAGAAACGTCCAGGTAGCAGTTCAAGTTCGAATCCCCACACCAGCTTTGAGGTAAGTCTTTCTGACTTTAACTCTTTCATTTCAAACATATTTATTGATTCATCTACTAAACCAACATGTAATAATCATGGCCTTCGATATTAATCTTTTGTGTTTTCCTTTAAGAACTAATCTGTACAGTCCCCTAAAAATGTTGGAATACAAAAGATGCATGCTTCGATACACTTGCTTCGATGCATACACATTCTTCGATACAAACATGTTCAGCACACACACACTTGCTTCGAATACACTGACCTGCAGGCCTAGACAAAAGACACTCCCTCACTGCTTTCAGTCTCCAGTCGAAGGAGGCAGAAAGGCAGATTGCACCTTGCATTAGTTCCAGGCCCAATCGAAAGGCACAACATGCTGACTCCTAAAGTCTGTCAAAAGAAATAGCAAGAAGGGTAAGTCGAAGGTTACCAGCTAACACTCCCGCAGTCGAAGGAAACAAAAAAGGCAGATTCGAAAGGGGCCATGAAGATTTGAGTCGAAGGGTGCTACTGCCTGGGTCGAAGAGCTCATTTTCCTTTCTTTTATTTTGTTTTTACCTTTACATTTTCTTGTCTTTTGATATGGTTGTAATAGTGTAGGACATTTATTTCCTGCATTTTTATTGCTTTATACAAATGTTAGTAATTAGGCGTGTATGGTAAGATAAAACCAACAAGTAGACAACCCCTAATCAATACAAAATGCATGCAACCAAACACACTTTGCACACATCCACCCTTAGGGTAATTCCACATGTTGCCTTTCGGAAAATAGTCATGTCCCTCGAGCATGGGCGTTTTAGCAAACACCCTCGATAAAAGATCATAGTCCCTCGATGACCCTCGATGTTTCCTTCGGTAAACGATCTAGTCCCTAAAACGACATTGCTAAAACATCCCATATGTTTCCTTCTATGACTATACAAACGTCCCAACACCCGTCCCTTCACATCCAACGATGGGGCTTCTTACCAAATCAATGGTAAGATAGTCACATCTAAAGTAAGAGGAAAATCACATTTAAGACCTTTCGAGTAGGTAGATTCGCTCCTAGTTACTCGCTTGCTCACAACAAAAAACATTTTTATACACCCACACTCTCATCTTTGAACTATTTTCGAAACAAACACTTTGTAGGCGTTCTTATAGAAACGAGAACCATTACGAAGTTCCATTTTCAAAATACTTTCAAAAACACATCTCACAAACACACTTTTGAACTATTTTCAAAACAAACACTTTGTAGGCGTTCTTATAGAAACGAGAACCATTACGAAGTTCCATTTTCAAAAATACTTTCAAAACACACACCACAAGCACATTCAAACAAAAGCAAGTGATCTAGCAAGTAACTAAGAGCCCATGGAAAACCGTGGATGCAAAGGGTGCTAATACCTTTCCTTTTCATAATCTACCCCCCGAACTCAAAAACATCTCTAAAGGTCTTTCCTGTGCTTTTTCACCTTTCCTTTTGGATAAAAGAAAAGTCGGTGGCGACTCTTGCTAAACTGCAACATTTGCAAACGCAAAACCTCAAGTCAGTTCTCCCACCGTATCACAACATGCATCATAACATAAGCAGGTTTTCCGACACAGGTTTTCTCATCTTTCTACTGTTTATTTCAGTAAGATGGATCTCGAACAAACTGTGAAGGACTTGCGGACACAAAATTCTCAATTTCAAGAAACCTTGCTCAACTTGGCAAAAGGGAAGAAAGAATTGATGTCACTTCTGGTTGCAAAGAAGAAGACCAAGAAGAAGGCTTTAATCAACACGGGGAAGAGATTCAAGGGCCCCATTGGACGAGTGCAAGTGGTAAAAGACTCATCCGAGGAGGATGAGAATCAGGATGAAGACACAAGGAGCACCCATGCTAGGGGTGGTAAAAATCCAGTCTCTGAGGATCAGTACTTTTTTGAAGAACAATATCCGCTGGCTAAAGACAAGTATAAGCAACTAGAGGACAGGTTAAAGGCTATGGAAGTTCAAGTTGTGCCTGGCCTAGATTTTGGTGATTTGGGTTTGGTTCCTGGGGTAGCAATCTTCCACAAATTCAAGATTCTAGTTTTTTCCATGTACGATGTCATTTCGTGCCCAAAGCTTCACTTGAGATCTTACGTTTGTATTCAACCACATACCACTTATAAGAAGTTGTGGGTGCACTTCTTTCAAGAAAGTCTGTCTGGGACTCAATTGGAGTGGTTTTACCAGTTAGAGGGTTCCAAAATCCATACCTGGGAAGACTTGTCCACCGCCTTTTATCATCAATATCAGTATAATGCCAATCTGGTGCCAACTAGAGTGCAGTTACAAGGAATTACCATGGGTTCTAATGAAGGCTTCAAAGAGTACGCATAGAAATGGAGAGACCTGGCTGGTAGGGTGCAGCCACCACTGACCGATAGGGAGTTGGTGGATATGTTCATGGGAACATTGACTGGACCATTTTTCAACTTGTTAATTGGGAGCTCATCATCTGGTTTCACTGAGTTAATATTGACTGGTGAAAGGGTCGAGAGTGGTATCAAAAGTGGAAATATTCCCATGACCTCTGCCTCTATATCAAATACTATGAAGAAACCTTTTACCAGTAAAAAAGAAACTAATGTCGTGTATGGGTCAAGGGGCCATATCAAGAAGGATCATCGTCAATCTGTAAATGCAGTTCTAATCTCCAATCTAACCTCTGCCCAAAGACCAGAACAACAAGCTGGCTACCAAAGATCTGATATTCCAAGAAGACAATTTACAAGGATCAACATGTCACTATCTCAAGACTTACAACACTTGTTGAAGGCTAATTTGGTAACATTGTGTGACCCCCCTTCAAATCCCAATGTTTCATCTCCAAAGTACAACCCGAACACCAAATGTTTTTACAACTCCAGTAGTCCCAGACATGACATTGATCATTGTTGGGCACTAAAATGCAAGATCCAAGACCTCATTAACAACAACACCAGGATTCCCCAGCTTGAGTTTTCCTTTCCGACTACTACAAATCAAAGGACCACAACTCCTCTTCCCCAGTAGACTACTCTACAATCCCCAACAAGTTACTGCGAAACCTGGACCCGACCAGATATCAGTTCAACTTAGACTCCTCAATAGAGCAACAAACAACTAAGACTCCTAAACTCTTTTCCCAAGCAGAAATAAATATACTCCCCAGAGTTTTCAATATTTCCCATCGGAGTTCTCCTCAAACAACAAAACAGGAATCCCCAGTGGAAGAATTCTAAGTAAAGTTTGAAGACACACATACTCTTCAACAGCAGTCCAGGATTTAACAAACTCCCCGACATTTGTCAAGGATTTATTTTCCCAGACAAAAATACATTCATAAACATTTCACATTTCATATTTACATACATGATAAGTGCATACGACACAATCTCATTTATTTTGAGAACATTATTACACAATGCATACATCATAATATTGCATACAACTAACTCTTTACCTTTTTAGGAAAGATCAATCAACAGACAAAGATCATCATCTTTTGAGATCCCTTCTAGAGACAGTTCAGATGCGATCCAGAGATGGCTGACATTCTGATACTTATTCCAAATTCCTTCTAGAGACAGTTCAGATGGGATCCAGATATGGCTGACATTCTGATACTTATTCCAGATTCCTTCTAGAGACAGTTCAGATGAGATCCATTTATGGCTGACATTCTGATACTTATTCCAGATTACTTCTAGAGACAATTCAGATGCGATCCAGATATGGCTAAAATTCTGATACTTATTCCAGATTCCTTCTAGAGACAGTTCAGATGCAATCCAGATATGGCTGACATTCTGATACTTATTCCAGATTCCTTCTAGAGACAGTTCAGATGCGATCCATATATGGCTGACATTTTGATACTTATTCCAGATTCCTTCTAGAGACAGTTCAGATGCAATCCAGATATGGATGACATTTGGTTACTTATTCCAGATTCCTTCTAGAGACAGTTCAGATGCAATCCAGATAGGGCTGACATTCTGATACTTATTCCAGATTCCTTCTAGAGACAGTTCAGATGCGATCCAGATATGGCTGACATTCTGATACTTATTCCAGATTCCTTCTAAAGACAATTCAGATGCAATCCAGATATGGATGACATTCTGATACTTATTCCAGATTCCTTCTAGAGACAGTTCAGATGGGATCCAGATATGGCTGACATTCTAATGCTTATTCTAGATTCCTTCTAGAGGCAGTTCAGATGGGATCCAGATATGGCTGACATTCTGATACTTATTCCAGATTCCTTCTAGAGACAATTCAGATGTGATCCAGATATGGCTGACATTCTGATACTTATTCCAGATTCCTTCTAGAGACTGTTCAGATGCAATCTAGATATGGCTGACATTCTGATACTTATTTCAGATTCCTTCTAGAGACAATTCAGATGCGATCCAGATATGGCTGACATTCTGATACTTATTCCAGATTCCTTCTAGAGACAATTCAGATGCGATCCAGATATGGCTGACATTCTGATACTTATTCCAGATTCCTTCTAGAGACAGTTCAGATGCAATCCAGATATGGCTGACATTCTGATACTTATTCCATATTCCTTCTAGAGACAATTCAGATGCAATCCAGATATGGCTGGCATTCTGATACTTATTCCAGATTCCTTCTAGAGACAGTTCAGATGCGATCCAGATATGGCTGACATTCTAATACTTATTCCAGATTCCTTCTAGAGACAGTTCAGATGCGATCCATATATGGCTGACATTCTGATACTTATTCCAGATTCCTTCTAGAGACAGTTCAGATGTGATCCAGATATGGCTGACATTCTGATACTTATTCCAGATTCCTTCTAGAAACAGTCCAGATACGCTCCAGACACGGACGCCTTTCTGATACTCATTCAGATTCAACCTTCAGATACAGTACAGATACGCTCACGGACGCCATTATGATAGTCATTCAGTTGCAACTTTTAGATACAATTCAGATACGCTTCAAACACGAATTCCATTCTGATACTCATTCAGTTTCTCTCTCAGATTCGACAATCACTTTTGGATGGTGTCTACAAGCCCATCTCCAACAAGTTTCTATCACCTCTCCAAATGGCATCTTTAAGCCCGTTCCCTATACCATTACATCACCAAGTGCAAATTTCGGGGCACTCTAGTGTCCACTCATCTTCCACCTTCGAGTCACAAATGGGAAAACTCGCCAATCTAACTCTTCAGGTTTAAGAAGATTGAACAGGGGCAGTTGTTGTACCCCAAAATCTTCCCTCTCATTCTTTAAGGCCTTTCTCATAACGATTTTCAAGGTTCAATCTTGAACAAGTGAATTGGGATTTTCCAATACCAAATTTAAAAGGAAACTGTCAAGAAGGGAGAAAACAGATAAAAATAGCATTTTGACAAATTTGGAGGAAAACAGGTCTCCTTCAGTTTAGTACCCTTTGATTGACTCTTGGCCTCCTTCGAATGCAACTTGGGCATGTCCTTAAAGCCTCCTTCGAATGCAAGTTTAGGTACATCCTTCGTTTGGATTTGAAACCTCCTTCGATTTGCAACTTGGGTACATCCTTCGTTTGGATTTGAAACCTCCTTCGAATCCACTTGCACCAAGGGCCTCTTGCAGACTTTTCCTCTCACAAGTTTCGTTTGAGCCAAGAGATATCTTCATACAAGATTTGACTAAGTTCTTGCTTTCCTTGAAGGAACACCCTTCGATTCAGAAGCCAAGAACTTCCCTCCCGCTAAAAGGCAATGACTCTCTTTATGATTGTTTCGATCCATATGCTTCGATTGGGCAACATGCTTCCTTCAAACACAAGCTTTCGATTGGGAAATATGTTCGTTTCGATCCAAGCTTCAACTGGGCATTAGCTTCCTTCGAGTAAGCTTGTTTCGACCACAAGCTTCGACTGAGGCAAAGGCTTCCTTCAAACAAGTGCGCTTTGATCTCATTCTTTCATTCGACTCAAGACCAAATCTCATTTGCCAGGCTATGTTGCTTCTGAATCTTTACATAATCAGAGGCTTGTACAAGGGTTTTAAACTTTGTCTTTTGGATAATACTATCCTTGGTTAAAGGCTACATACCCTTTCTTTTCATAGAAAGTACTTTTATCACAAAAGCAGCTTTCCACCTGAATTTCGTCTGAACGAAAAGCAGGGCAAGAGGCACAAGTCTGATCAACTGCCAACAGACCCCCCACTTGTACCTTTCATGTTACCTATTATTTTATTTTTTTGCAAGGCTGGCTACTTCAAACATGTCCGTTCTTTTTCTCTATAAATAGAGGAATTTTTTGCAAAGCTAGGGGAGGATCTTTGGACCAGAGGAACGAATCCCCTAAAATTTCTCAAACACAACAAAACTCTCAAGTTCATCAACACTTGAGAAATCAAAAAAACCCAGAATCCCAAACACTCACGTCTTTCGATTCTGAAGAACACCCCACACATAGAAGTTTGTTCAAACTCAAAGACAACCTTCTGTGACAACTCTTCGAACCAAAAGCAAACCCCCTGTGACTACTCTTCGAATTCCAGAAACGTCCAGGTAGCAGTTCAAGTTCGAATCCCACACACCAGCTTTGAGGTAAGTCTTTCTGACTTTAACTCTTTCATTTCAAACATATTTATTGATTCATCTACTAAACTAACATGTAATAATCATGGCCTTCGATATTAATCTTTTGTGTTTTCCTTTAAGAACTAATCTGTACAGTCCCCTAAAAATGTTGGAATACAGAAGATGCATGCTTCGATACACTTGCTTCGATGCATACACATTCTTCGATACAAACATGTTCAACACACACACACTTGCTTCGAATACACTGACCTGCAGGCCCAGACAAAAGACACTCCCTCACTGCTTTCAGTCTCCAGTCGAAGGAGGCAGAAAGGCAGATTGCACCTTGCATTAGTTCCAGGCCCAATCGAAAGGCACAACATGCTGACTCCTAAAGTCTGTCAAAAGAAATAGCAAGAAGGGTAAGTCGAAGGTTACCAGCTAACACTCCCGCAGTCGAAGGAAACAAAAAAGGCAGATTCGAAAGGGGCCATGAAGATTTGAGTCGAAGGGTGCTACTGCCTGGGTCGAAGAGCTCATTTTCCTTTCTTTTATTTTGTTTTTACCTTTACATTTTCTTGTCTTTTGATATGGTTGTAATAGTGTAGGACATTTATTTCCTGCATTTTTATTGCTTTATACAAATGTTAGTAATTAGGCGTGTATGGTAAGATAAAACCAACAAGTAGACAACCCCTAATCAATACAAAATGCATGCAACCAAACACACTTTGCACACATCCACCCTTAGGGTAATTCCACATGTTGCCTTTCGAAAAATAGTCATGTCCCTCGAGCATGGGCGTTTTAGCAAACACCCTCGATAAAAGATCATAGTCCCTCGATGACCCTCGATGTTTCCTTCGGTAAACGATCTAGTCCCTAAAACGACATTGCTAAAACATCCCATATGTTTCCTTCTATGACTATACAAACGTCCCAACACCCGTCCCTTCACATCCAACGATGGGGCTTCTTACCAAATCAATGGTAAGATAGTCACATCTAAAGTAAGAGGAAAATCACATTTAAGACCTTTCGAGTAGGTAGATTCGCTCCTAGTTACTCGCTTGCTCACAACAAAAAACATTTTTATACACCCACACTCTCATCTTTGAACTATTTTCGAAACAAACACTTTGTAGGCGTTCTTATAGAAACGAGAACCATTACGAAGTTCCATTTTCAAAATACTTTCAAAAACACATCTCACAAACACACTTTTGAACTATTTTCAAAACAAACACTTTGTAGGCGTTCTTATAGAAACGAGAACCATTACGAAGTTCCATTTTCAAAAATACTTTCAAAACACACACCACAAGCACATTCAAACAAAAGCAAGTGATCTAGCAAGTAACTAAGAGCCCATGGAAAACCGTGGATGCAAAGGGTGCTAATACCTTTCCTTTTCATAATCTACCCCCCGAACTCAAAAACATCTCTAAAGGTCTTTCCTGTGCTTTTTCACCTTTCCTTTTGGATAAAAGAAAAGTCGGTGGCGACTCTTGCTAAACTGCAACATTTGCAAACGCAAAACCTCAAGTCAGTTCTCCCACCGTATCACAACATGCATCATAACATAAGCAGGTTTTCCGACACAGGTTTTCTCATCTTTCTACTGTTTATTTCAGTAAGATGGATCTCGAACAAACTGTGAAGGACTTGCGGACACAAAATTCTCAATTTCAAGAAACCTTGCTCAACTTGGCAAAAGGGAAGAAAGAATTGATGTCACTTCTGGTTGCAAAGAAGAAGACCAAGAAGAAGGCTTTAATCAACACGGGGAAGAGATTCAAGGGCCCCATTGGACGAGTGCAAGTGGTAAAAGACTCATCCGAGGAGGATGAGAATCAGGATGAAGACACAAGGAGCACCCATGCTAGGGGTGGTAAAAATCCAGTCTCTGAGGATCAGTACTTTTTTGAAGAACAATATCCGCTGGCTAAAGACAAGTATAAGCAACTAGAGGACAGGTTAAAGGCTATGGAAGTTCAAGTTGTGCCTGGCCTAGATTTTGGTGATTTGGGTTTGGTTCCTGGGGTAGCAATCTTCCACAAATTCAAGATTCTAGTTTTTTCCATGTACGATGTCATTTCGTGCCCAAAGCTTCACTTGAGATCTTACGTTTGTATTCAACCACATACCACTTATAAGAAGTTGTGGGTGCACTTCTTTCAAGAAAGTCTGTCTGGGACTCAATTGGAGTGGTTTTACCAGTTAGAGGGTTCCAAAATCCATACCTGGGAAGACTTGTCCACCGCCTTTTATCATCAATATCAGTATAATGCCAATCTGGTGCCAACTAGAGTGCAGTTACAAGGAATTACCATGGGTTCTAATGAAGGCTTCAAAGAGTACGCATAGAAATGGAGAGACCTGGCTGGTAGGGTGCAGCCACCACTGACCGATAGGGAGTTGGTGGATATGTTCATGGGAACATTGACTGGACCATTTTTCAACTTGTTAATTGGGAGCTCATCATCTGGTTTCACTGAGTTAATATTGACTGGTGAAAGGGTCGAGAGTGGTATCAAAAGTGGAAATATTCCCATGACCTCTGCCTCTATATCAAATACTATGAAGAAACCTTTTACCAGTAAAAAAGAAACTAATGTCGTGTATGGGTCAAGGGGCCATATCAAGAAGGATCATCGTCAATCTGTAAATGCAGTTCTAATCTCCAATCTAACCTCTGCCCAAAGACCAGAACAACAAGCTGGCTACCAAAGATCTGATATTCCAAGAAGACAATTTACAAGGATCAACATGTCACTATCTCAAGACTTACAACACTTGTTGAAGGCTAATTTGGTAACATTGTGTGACCCCCCTTCAAATCCCAATGTTTCATCTCCAAAGTACAACCCGAACACCAAATGTTTTTACAACTCCAGTAGTCCCAGACATGATACTGATCATTGTTGGGCACTAAAATGCAAGATCCAAGACCTCATTAACAACAAGACCATTGAATTTGATCCTTATCCAACTCCGAATGTAATCACCGCACCTATGCCAAATTGTGGAAAAGGTGTCAACGCTATTGAAGACACTGCTTTCGTTTCCTCTGTTGATGACTTAACCAGTCCGTTGAAATTTGTTAAAAAAAATTTGCTGAAAGCTGGAGTTTTCCCTGGTTGCCTTGAAGATTGTTGTTGCTGCGCTGTGCAAACCAATGGATGTGAATGGCTGAAAAGAGGTGTCCAACACCTAATAGACAGCCATGAGATCCTATTTGAAAGAACTCCATTCGGAAAAAGTTTGACTGAAGTTGTGCCTTAGGAAGTTGAAGACATATCCATCATCACTATATCCAACAAACTTATTAGGATCAGTTCAAAGGGTCCTATTAGGATTTCCAATGAACCGAAGATAGCTCCATTAATAATTACTACACCGGGGCCAGTCCCTTATTCTTCTAATAAGGCGGTACCTTGGAATTATGGTGTTGAAGTATACTACCATGGTATTAGACCAGACTCCTGGATTGATGAAGACAAGACTGATGATATTACCAACATTGTTGGCTCTAGCAAGGTGACAAGGACGGGGAGGATCTTCTCTCCTGAAATTTCACCTCCAACAACCACAACTACACATGTTTGCATTACTATTGACAAACCTAGTACTGATGCTAGGGGAAAAGAAAAAATGATTGAGCCTGCCAGGATGGAAGCGCCTGCCAAAGACATTACAACTGAGGAACCCTCCACTTAAGAGAGGGAGGATATTTTGAAGATCATAAGGAAAAGTGATTATAAGATAGTAGAGAAGTTGGGGCAAACCCCCTCAAATATTTCTATGTTATCTTTATTACTTTATTCTGATGCGCATGCTTAAGACTTGATAAAATTTCTGAAGAAATCTCATGTTTCTCAAGAGACTACAGTCGATCAGTTTGAAAATTGTGTAGCGAGTTTGACTGCCGATAATGGATTGGGATTCTCGGATACTGATTTAACTCCAACCAGAAGAAATCACAACAAGGCTTTGCATGTCTCCATTGAATGCAAAGGAACCACTCTAGCCCATGTATTGGTAGATATTGGGTCCTCTTTAAATGTCTTAACCAAGGGTGCCCTAGATCTATTGGATTGCGAGGGTTTAGTGTTAAAGCCAAGTGAAATAATGGTAAGGGCTTTCGATGGATCAAAGAGGATGGTACATGAAGAGGTTGACCTCCCCATCGAAGTTGGTTCTCAAACTTTCAACTCAACTTTCTATGTGATGGACATCCGTCCTTCCTACTCTTGCCTACTTGGACGCCCTTGGATACATGGGGCAGGAGCAGTGACTTCTACACTTCATCAAAAGCTGAAATATTCGGTCAAGGGAAAGATCATTACCGTCTGTGGTGAATAAGAGTTTATGGTTAGCCATATGAATTCATTTAAGTATGTTGAGATGTAGGGTGAGTTCATAGAAACTCCTTGTCAAGCCTTCGAAGTGGTTTCTCCCATGGTTGCTACTGCTAAGGCTACTCATGATGTTCCAAAAGTTGTTAAAGATGTGCCTAGGATGGCTTCCCTCAAAGATGCTCGTGTTGTGATTGAAGAAGGAGATTGTACCATTTGAGGACAACTCCATGACATCCCTTTTAAATCAGACAAAAGTGGTTTGGGTTTCACTGCCAAAGCTCAAAAGGAGACCAGACGTGCTCGCATAGGAAAACCACCTCTTCGCATCAGTAATCATGAAGTGAATGCTCTTGAAGACTCCGACAACGACTATGATTTTAATGATTGGATCTACCCGACTTCCGAGGAAGGACTCAACAATTGGAGTGCCAAGGATTTCATTCTCATCTCCTTCAATAAGGAGTAATTACCATTTAATGTTTTATTAATTTAAGAACTATGTCTGTATTTTTATTGAAACAATAACTTTAAGCCATGTGCCATACCCGGGGCACCATGGTCCATTTGTTAAGGGTTTGTTCATTTTCATATGCCATATGATCATTTAATAAAAAAACATTAGACTCTTTTGTATTCAAATTTTATGCTCATTGTCTTTCTTTCACTTTATTGCATTTCAAAATAGCCATGTATCTTACATGCACACACACACACACGCATTTGTAGATCCTCATCCACTCCGGGTCTCATTGACAACGACTCTGCTATTGCCACCTATGATTTTGAACACCCAATCTACCAAGCTGAAGACGAAGGCGAGGAAGATTGTGAAATACCTAGGGAATTAGCCAGACTTTTGATGCAAGAAGAAAAGTCATTCAATCGCATGAAGAGCCAGTTGAAGTGATCAACCTGAGTACTGAGGCAGATAAGAAAGAGGTCAAGATCGACACTAACTTGGACGACGGTGTCAAAGATATATTGATCTAAATGTTTTATGACTTTGTTGAGGTGTTTTCTTGGTCATATGAAGATATTCCAGGACTTGATATTGACATTGTGGTTGATCGTCTACCAACAAATGAAGATTGTCCTCTAGTCAAGCAAAAAGTTCGTCGTATGAGGCCAGACATGTTTGAAAAGATAAAAGTTGAGGTAATGAAGCAATTCAATACAGGTTTTATAGCATTGATGTCATATCCCAAATGGGTGGCAAATGTGGTCCCCGTACCAAAGAAGGATGGAAAGGTTCGTATGTGCGTATACTATAGACATTTGAATAGGGAAAGCCCCAAAGATGATTTCCTACTACTACATATTAACGTCTTAGTCAATAACACTTATCCACATAAAGTCTTCTCCTTCATGGATGGCTTCTCTGGCTATAATCAAATCAAAATGGCTCCCAAAGACAGGAGAAAACAACTTTTGTTACATAGTGGGGAACTTTTTGTTACAAGGTCATGCCTTTCAGTTTGAAAAATGCAGGGGAAACCTATCAACGAGCTATGGTATCCCTATTTCATGACATGATCCATCATGAGATAGAAGTCTATGTGGATGATATGATTGCAAGGTCTCATACTGAGGAAGAACACCTGGATCACTTACATAAATTGTTTGAAAGATTGAAGAAATACAAGCTAAGGGTGAATCCCAACAAATGCACCTTCGGGGTAAGATCTGGGAAACTCCTAGGGTTTGTCATCAGTGGGAAAGGTATTGAGGCCGACCCTGTAAAAGTCAAAGCCATACTAGAAACACCAACTCCCTGTATTGAGAAGGAGGTCAGGGGTTTCTTAGGTCGACTTAACTACATCGCTTGATTCATATCTCACTTGACTGCTACTTGTGAGCCAATCTTCAAACTCTTAAATAATGATCAAGTAATCAAATGGAACAACGACTGCCAAGAAGCCTTTGATAAGATCAAGGAATACTTACAAGAACCTCCCATCCTGATGCCTCCAATTGAAGGAAGACCTTTGATTATGTATTTGACTGTATTAGAGAATTCAATGGGGTGTGTGTTGGGCCTACATGATGAGTCTGGCCGAAAAGAGCATGCAATATACTACCTGAGCAAAAAGTTTACCGACTGTGAAACAGGATATTCATTGCTCGAGAAAACTTGTTGCACTCTGGAATGGTATGCTCGCCGGTTAAGACAATATATGTTGACTCACACTACTTTTTTGATTTCTAAGATGGACCCTATCAAGTACATCTTCAAGAAACTAGCTCTCTCAAGACGAATAGCTAGATGGGAAATGATCTTGACTGAATATGATATCCAATATACTACACAAAAAGCAATCAAATAAAGTGTGATGGTGGATCATTTGGCCCATCAAGCTGTTGATGATTACCAATCCATGAACTTTGAATTCCCAGACGAGAATATCATGCTAGTAACTAATTGTGAAAAGCCTAGACCGTATGACGGACCTGAACAAGGATCCCGATGGAATGTGGTTTTTGGTGGAGCTTCCAACGCTTTGGGTAATTGAATCGGTGTTGTGATTATTTCTCCTGAAGGCTTCCATACGCCTTTCACTGCTAGACTATGCTTCGACTGTACAAACAACATGGCTGAGTATGAGGCATGCATCTTGGGTCTTAAGGCTGCCATTGACTTAAGAATCAAATTCTTAAGTGTACATAGAGATTCAAATTTAGTAATCAGTCAAGTTAAAGGAGAGTGGGATACTAACCATCCAAATCTGATTCCCTACAAAGAGATTTTGTTAACCCTGATCCAATACTTTGAGGAGGTTACCTTTGAACACTTTCCAAGAGAAGAAAATCAGTTGGAAGATGCCTTAGAAACAATGTCATCCATGTTTAAAGTCAAGTGGGACAACAAGGCTCCTAGAATTACAATCGAAAGATTTGACGAACCGGCACACTGTTGTGAGATTGACACCAACAAAGAGAAGCCTTGGTATCATGAAGTGAGAAGATATCTTGAAGAACAAGAGTATCCTGAAAGAGCTTCCATCAATGATAAGAAATTCTTGCGGAGGTTCTCGGCCAAGTTCTTCCTAAGTAATGGGATCTTGTATAAATGCAACCATGATTATACTCTACTCTGTTGTATGCACAAGAAGGGGGTTGATAAAATTATGGAGGACATGCATGATGGTCTCTTTGGAACTGACTCTAGTGGACACACTATGGCTAAGATGATATTAAGGTCTGGCTACTATTGGTCGACTATGGAAACTGATTGTTACCATCACTAGAGGACTTTCCTTAAATGTTAGACTTACGCCGACAAGGTTCACGTGCCTCCAATACCCTTAAATGTCATGCATGCTCCGTGGCCATTTTCAATGTGGGGCATTGACATGATTGGAGAGATCAAGCCTACTTCCTCCAATGGATATTGTTTCATCCTTGTTGCCATTGATTATTTCACCAAATGGGTCGAAGCGGCCTCATTTGCCTCAATTACAAAGAACATTGCAGCCTGATTTATCAAGCATAACCTCATATGCCGTTATGGTATCCCTAAAAGGATCATCACTGACAACGGAACCAATCTCAACAATGCTATGATTACGGAGCTCTGCACTCATGTCAAAATCAAGCATCACAACTCTTCTCCATATAGACCTAAGATGAATGGCGCAGTGGAAGCATGTTTACCGTTGTTTTTGGTAAACAACCGCTGGTCTCCAAAAAGGTAATTTTTTGGTTTACTTGCGGGATCGACCAAACTAATCCCAGAACATATGCTAATCTTTATGTAAAATGAGTAAGAAGGAAGAACACACGTTCGACCCAAGGGAGAGATGTTTAAGATTGTAGAACAGTAAATAAAAAGCATAAAAATGCAAGTAAAGAAGTAAAAAGGTAACTTTGCAGGATAATGGTAAAGTGAAGTAAAAAGACTTTTATTAAGTAAAAAAGGTGTTTCTAAAGTACATTTCTCTGCTTTTTATCCTTTCTCACGCAGTAGTTACTTGGATAATATTTGAGAGGTTTAGTACCATAAGTTGAACACACTTAAAAATTACACAAACTTCTTAATTTATACTAAAAGTAGGTAACCGTCGAGGGGACATTCTGTGCTAGGATGAAGACAAGTGTCTTCTGCATGCCTCTCGACCCATATCTCTCTGCCATGTTCTCTTCCCTTAGACGCTGATGAAAACCACCTTTCCCCCCAATAATTCAAATTTCAAAATGGTCTTCGTCCCATGTGCCAAGGCGCGAACACTTTCCTTCAGTCGAACAACCTACATCTGCTTCAGTCGAATGAACCTTTGGTCGAAGCTTCTTATCATACCTTGGATCATTTTCCTTAAGTTATCTCATGCGTCGAATTATACCTCCTGGTTTAGTTCATTTCCAGTTGTTTAGTCAAAGAGACCAAATATAGTAAGTGTCGAATTTGGGAGCCAACAAATTGCCCCCCAAGAATGTCTATTTCGACACTCAAAGAAATAGCCATTCTTTGAACTTCCCATTTGACACCTGCCTTCCCAGTTGTCCACTGAGCTTTGACGTGTGCTTTTCGCCTTCCGACAGCTGCTACACCTGGTAAAACCATCATCACTTTTTTCCAAAATGTCTCTTCAAAACTGCCGTTACCACGCTTGCCATGATGGCCTCATTCCTATAATCTAGGCAAGCATGTCCCAACGTTTCCTAACGCCTACATGGTAATCGTTTCCTTCCATGCCACGTGCCCCACTACCTGCGAAACATTAAATGCCTTTCACGAGACATTTCCCACTTTTGAAGGCTATAAATACTTCCAAGCTTCTCTATTTAGAACTTTCATCATCTTCAGCTTTTCCAAACCCCTTGCATTTTCACAACACTGTACTGTCACCTTCGCTCTTTCTCTTAAGTCTTTAACAATGGCCTTTTTCTCTAATGCCCCAAACAATCCACAACCAAAGAATGCTAATGATGTTCAGAAACCACCAGAGATTTTCTCTACCAACCCTCCTTCTTCCTCGACTAACAGGTATATTGCTGAACCTATGAGAGAATGGAGAGAAGCCTATGATTCTCAACTCCTTATTCCCGTCAGATATGGAGGAAATATGTATTCCATGTCCAGCCCATTATCTTCATGTGTCGAAAATCCCTTAAAAAACCGTGCCTTTTTTCCTACACACCCAAGGCTTAAACCCATAGGTTGTGCCAAAAAACCCAGTGCAGATTCTGAAGATGCTACACCGGCTAACCAGCAACATCCTCAAACTACTGATGATATCAACCTCCAGTTCATGAATAAAGGGAATTTAATCTTTCGATCAAGCCCTAACCTTTCTTTGGAATACTCCGACTGCTTGAATAAAATGGAGAGGGTGCAAGCTTCTGTCTGGAAGGAGATGGGCATCTATGACTTAGTGATGTTGTCGAAGACAGGGTTACCTTATTGCCCTCTTATGCTGGTATCCTCATTGTACTTTTGGGATAGTGCGCATTTCACTTTTCATCTTCCTTGTGGGATGATGACCCCTACTTTGTTCGACATAGCTGCCATCACTGGTCTTCGACCCACTGGTGACTATTTCGACCCTGGAGACTTGTCTGAGGATCCTATTGGGTTTACTGCTACCAAACCCACTTATACCACTTTCATAAACCACTTTCATGACAAGGCTTCAAATACCATGTCGGAGGTGGAGCACATAGCCTTCTTGGCCATGTGGCTGTCTCGATTTGTTTTCTGCACTAAATCACTGCAGGTGATGAAAAAGATGCTGACGCTTGCAACACAGCTTCATCACAAATACCCTCTCTGCTTGGCCGAATTGATTATGGCCAACTTATATGAGTCCATCAGTAATGGTGTGACTCAACTTAAGGTTCTAGGAGACAGAGGAAGTTTGTTGCTATCTGGTCCCTTATGGCTTCTGCAACTGTGGCTTAACGCCACCTTCGAGTCCTTCCTCCCTCAAAAGAACAAGATCAATGAAGAAGCTCCTGAAATCTTAAACAAGAGAGTCGAAGGAACCAGGTTGGCATTGCTAACTCCCACTGATGAAGGCCAACAGTTTCAAAAGGCCTTTACAAGCTTCGTAATGATGTTTGCGGAGCTAAAAAGCGTTGTTTCGACTATGGCTCCCTTTGCCAGTCAAAAAGTTGGCCCAGAATGGTTCACTAGACCATATCCTGTAGAAGAAGATGATGTGGTTGATGAGTTAGTGGGCATGTGGGAAGCGTTTCTCCGCCCCAGGATCATGCCTTTAAGATTTAAGAGCTCGAAGAACCAATTGAGCTTAATTTCTTATCAACCCAATCTTGTCTCTTGACAGTTTGGCATTGCTCAATCGCTTCCTTCGCCTATATACCCTCGAGAGAAACTGCTACTCTTTTACAATGCAGATTACTCAGAGGATGCCGCTACCAAGCATATTGGTAGGTATTCTGGTCGAACTACACTGACCCTGTTCGACTTTAACCTTCATTTTCTGAACTCTACCACTTCTGAGACATGGTGGAGACATTATTATGAGGAAGAGTTCTTCGACGAGAAGGACTTCGCCCACGACCTGCGTGAGGCGTTCAAACTGGTTCTTGACAGAGTCAAAAAAGGTATTCCTTTTCCTATTCCTTCATCTTAGATTTGATTTCCAACACCTAGTTAACTATAGTTGTTTTGTCTTTTGCTTAGTTGTCAATAGGGTTGCTTCGGAGAAAATCGCTGAGTACAAAAGGGGGAGACTCTGCTGTCAATCCCTCTCCTAATGTACTTACCTTTCCTTTTTACCCTTAGTTTTATCTGACGTAGTTATTGATCTTCTCGACTTGGTTTTCTATATGCTTAGAAATCAACCCCCAGAAAGCGGAAGGTTCAAGAGATCCAAATCTCTAGCGATGAGGAAGAGGAGTCTCCACCTGTCCCTTTGCAGAGACGAAGATTAAAAAAACCAACTCCTGTCGTCGAAACCCGTCCAAAAACCAGGATTAAAACTACGGCTGGGAGGCTACCTCCTGTCATCATCAATGAACCCACTGAACAGGAGGTAATCTCCAGATTAAACAATCTTAGTGAAAGTGACAACTCTAGTCCTGGTGATGAAATATCAGTACAGGTATCTACTTCGGCTGCTTGTTATGTACTTCTCTCACCTTCTTTCATTTCGTGATGCTTTTAAAAGCAATAAACTCTTTCTATTTTCCAGGACACTGCTGGCACTTCGACACGAAATCTCACTCAGGTTGAGGATTCAACCACCTGCTTGAATAGTAACGGGATTCCTACCTACATACCCTCTTCAATGAAAGACTCCTTTATGAGTTCAGCTGACGAAGTAAATCAAACTTCTGAACTCCAGCACGAAACTATAGAAGAAGCTGATGGAGAGGAAGCTGAAGGAAATCAAGAGGAGGTTAGGATTCCTCTGGTCGAAGTGCAAGAGACTGAGGAGGAAGGTATCCCTGACGTCGAAACTGAAACAGAGAGGGAACACGTGGAGATCCTAGAAGCTGAGGGTGAAGAAGTTTTTGCTGAAGGAAACAAAAATCCTCCAAGTACTGAGACAATTCCTACTCAAGTACCTAACGTGGCTACTACAACCAACGCAAGCATCCCTTCAACGGGATCCAGAACCAAATAAGATTTGGCTTTACTGAAGCAACAAAGTCTGTTAGGTTATCTGACTGCAATCTTGGAGGGTCGAGAGAGCTCCTCTGATCGTAGTGCCTCGACTGCATCTGGCAGATCTACCTCGACTTCCCCTCTCGACGAGGCTCTTCAAAAGGTTAAAGCATAAATCTTTAAAAGAGATTTAATGTTAACCTTAGAGAGGGAACCAGCAGTGCCTTCCTATCTGAAGACTATCTTGAAAGTTGTCGACCTTCTTGTTTCCCCTCCAGATGTAGCCAGTATAATCCTGGATTTACTCTCTATTGTCGAGCAAGTATCAACATATTTCAATCATCAAAGAATCATTAATCGTGATATTAAGGAAGCCAATGGCCAAGTGGCCGCTGCCTGGCATGCTGCCACTGAATCCACTTCTAGAGTAAAGGACTTGTCGAAGGCCCAAGAGGCTAGGCAAAAGGAAGTTGAGGAGATTGATCAAAACAATGTTCAGTTGAGGGCACAGATTGCAGAGTTGGAAGCAAAACTCGCTGCCAACAACAAAAAGAAAGAGGAGCTTCTTGTTGTGAACACTGAGTTAGAAAGCCAAGAAGAATTGGCTGAAGGGTTAAGACATGTCGATCGAGCTCAATATCTGGATGCTAAGATCGAAACCCTTCACCAATCAAAAGCTTTATGTGATCGAAGGCTAGAATTGCAAAGGATCAAGTACCTCCAGATTAAAGCCAATCTTCCCTTCTGAATCTTGTTTCTCTCTATTATGTAATCACTTTCGGTAACAATTCCAAAGCCATTTTGGCACCTTTAATGAAAATCATTTAAATTTCCATTTTGGCATTCTTTATAATTAGTGATTATATATTATTTATTTTTATCTCTTGAAGCATAGGTCTATACGTTTTTAAGTATTTACCATTTACCTTCAAGAGTCTTCGATCTTCGCTTAACTCTTAGATCTCATAGGCTCCCCCTGAGAAAGCTTGCACAATCTTAAAAGGTCCTTCCCACTTAGGGGACCATTTTCCCAAGCTTCGATCCTTTCGATCCATTGGGAGTATTACCTTCCAAACTAGATCTTCAGGCTGAAACGTCTTGTACTTTACCCTTCGATTGTAGGATTTCTCGACTCGCTTCTTTTGTAGTCTCAAAAGATCCAAAGCTTTCAACCTTTCTTCGTCTAAGTCTACTAGTTCATCCAACATCATGTTCCAATAGACTTCGGAAGGGATCTCGTGATGTATTTGAATCCTTGTTGCTTGCAAGTGAATTTCCACTGGTAACACTGCATCATGACCATAGGTTAGGCGAAATGGTGTTGTCCCTGTAGCTTCTTTTGGACACGTTCGACATGCCCACAGGACTTGATCCAGTGTTTTATGCCAGTTTCCGGGTTTCTTTCCCACATGTTTCTTTATTAAACTGATCGCCACTTTGTTTGTTGCTTCGACCTGACCATTAGCTTGTGCATAATAAGGCGTAGATGTTAACAGTTTAAACCCCACTTCTGTAGCGAAATCTTGCATTTTTCGGCCAGTGAAGACTGATCCTTGGTCTGTAGTTATTGTTTCAGGGATCCCAAACCTGTATATGATGTACTTTTGAATGAATTAAATGACATTCTCCTGGTCTACATTGACTAAAGGAATCGCTTCGATCCATTTAGTAAAATAATCAATGCCCACCAATATATACTTCTGACTTTTAGAAGATGCTGGTTGAATTTCCCCAATGAGATCCAAAGCCCATCCTCTAAAAGGCCAAGGTTTCACAATCGAGTGAAGTTCATTTGCTGTCACATGTTGAATGCCTGTATGTTTTTGGCATTCTTGGCATCCTTTGGCAAACTCAACACAATCTTTTAGCATAGTGGGCCAATATAAGCCTTGTCAAAACAATAACCATTTCATTTTTTGGCCTACTTGGTGCGCTCCACACGCCCCAGCGTGTGTGGTAGAAAGGGCCACATATGCTTCTGTTTCACTTAAGAATTTCAAAAGTACACCTTATGGTGTTTTCTTAAATAGTTCGTTTCCCATCAACATATAACTCAGTGCTCTATACTTTATCTCTCGTTCTGTCGAAGCCGCTGGATTTTGTAAATAGTCCACTACAGGCTTTCTCCAATCCTGCTCTGTTAGATTGTCTATGAACGATATTTCAAAATTGTCATGATCAGTATATCCTAACTTTGTGGTCTTCAAATCCGATGGAAATAATTTGGTGGCAATTACTCTTCCCTTAACTTCGATTGCCTATTTCAGCCTCTCTTCCGAAACTTTATACCCAGAAGCAATCTGTGCCAAATCGTTGGCTGCTTGATTTTCCAATCTGGGTATGTGTCGAATGTTAACTGCCTCAAAATTTTTCAATAACTGCCTGGCTATTACGAAATACATAATAAGGTTATCTTTTATGCATTTATATTCTTTCGTAACTTGTTTTAGAACTAACTCTGAGTCTCCCATTATTTCGACTCGAGTTTCCCCCAATTCCAACAAGATTTCAAGGCCTATAATTAATGCTTCATATTCAGCCTCATTATTCGAACAATCTCCATCTATTTTGTACTTAAATGTTGTTGGAATTTTATTTGGAGAAATAATAAGGACTCTGACTCCAACTCCATCTTTATAACGAGATCCATCGAAGTAAAGTTTCCATGGTTTGATCTCCAAATAATTTAGTGATCTTTCTTGTACAGAGTGGTCGACTATAAAGTCTGCAACCACTTGGCCTTTTACATCCTTAAGAGGCATGAAAGTTAATGAATATTCAGTCAATGCAAGTGCCCATTTTCCAACTCTACTATGCAGAATGGGTTTTTGACAACATATACTTGATAACGTCAAAATGAGACGAAACATAAACATTAACTGGCTTTATATATTGCTTAAGTTTTGTACATGAAAAATATAGACATAAACACAGTTTTTCAACTTCGTTATATCTAGTTTCTGCATCATTTAAAACTCTACTGAGGTAGTATATGGGCCTTTCGACACCATATTCGTCCTCCTGAGCCAGCGTGCTCCCTAAAGTCTTATCTTACGCAGCTATGTACAGTCTCATACTTCTACTTCGACATGGAGGCACTAGAATAGGTGGTTTAATGAGGTATTCTTTGATTTTGTCGAAGTCTTCTTGATGTTCTTCCTTCCATTCAAATCCTCCTTTGTTGAGTCGAAGTAATGGCGAAAAGGCTTACGTTTTCCCACTAAGGTTGGATATAAATCTCCTTAGGAAATTTATTTTCCCAAGAAAGGATTTCAATTCCTTTTTGTTAGTTGGCGCTTTGGCTTGCAGGATAGCTTTGGTCTTGTTTTGGTTTATCTCGATACCCTTCTTGTGGACCACAAAACCTAAGAAATCTCCTGCTTTCACACCAAAAGCACATTTCAGAGGATTCATCTTCAGGCCATAACGTCTCATCCTCTCAAAGGATTGTCGAAGATGATCCATATGAGCCTTCCCTGAAACAGATTTGACAACAATATCATCAATATAAATTTGCATGAAAGTTTCAAAAAAGTCATGGAAGATCGAATTCATGGCTCTTTAGTACGTTGCCCCTACATTTTTTAGGCCAAAAGGAATCACTACCCATTCATAGGTACCTAAAGCCCCAGGGCAAAGAAAAGCTGTTTTCAACACATCTTCTTCAGCAATGAAGATTTGATTGTATCCAGAGTAGCCATCCAGCATACTCATGTATTCGAAACCAGCAGCAGAATCCGCAAGCATTTCCGCCATTGGCATTGGATATTCTTCTTTGGGTGTCGCATCATTAAGATCTCTGAAATCGATGCACACCCTCAAGGTACCATTTTTCTTTATAACAGGTACAATATTTGCAATCCATTCGACATACCTGGTCGTTCTAATGAACTTGCACTTCAGTAGCCTTTCGACTTCCGTTTTGATTTTTGAAAAAATCTCTGGTGCAAACCATCTTGGAGTCTACTTAACGGGTTTCTTTCCAGGCTTTATTGGTAACTGCAATTCGACCAATCCTCTACCGATACCAGGCATCTCATCATAGTCCCATGCGAAGCAATCCTTGAACTCTTTCAGTAATTTAATCATTTCGACTTTGAGTCTTGGATCCATTTTTGCGCTTATGTATGTGGGCCTGTTCACAGGACCTTCGCCTAGATTCAACTTTTCTAGAGGATCTTGTGCCAACATTCTGACATTGTTCACCAGCGGGTCCTTTTCTAAACCAAGAGGTTCGTCGTCATAGATGGCGTCTAACCTCTGGTCTATAAAGTCTTTTGTTCCTAAGTCGGGAGGCTTAGGGTCGAAATCTTTCCCAGGTCCTGTCTTCGACAGAACTTGTTCATTGGCCTTGGAAGCCACATATTAAACTTCAACCTCTAAGGCCGATATCATTCTATTTTCAGCCACATAAGCCGAAATCTTTTGGAGAGTTGATGATTCAGTCATCACCATCAAATTCGCTGCCCCAACCTGTGGGCCGTATATCACTGACTCCTCCAAGGTCTATGTTGGATAAATCTTCTCTATCCCACTGAAAACCATAATCGGAGTGCAGGTATAGAGAGCAGAATGCATTTGGAGTTGGAGTCAAATCAAACTCTGGTGGGTTACAAGGCCCTATGTGAGCCAAATTCCTGTCGAAATCACACTTTCCAACACTATTTATTTCACCCAGGTAATAACTCTGGTCTGCTTCAGTGTTCTCCACAATGCCATATGGGCGCCACATTATGACCCTTTGGTGCATCAAAAATGGCACTGCTCCAATGCCATGTATCCACTCTCGACTAAGGAGTAGATTGTAGTTGGGCTTTGCTGAAATAACCATGAACATGGTGGGTCGAAGGGTTGAACCCACTTTGAGGTCGAGTTGAATGACACCCATTGTGGTGCTAATGCCTCCTTCATAGTTGGATAAAACCATGTTGTGTGGCTTTATGTTAGCATCTCCTTTGCCTAACTTTTCCAACATGAATTATGGTATGATATTAATAGTTGCCCCACAATCAACCAGAATTTTATTTATGGTTACTTCCCCAACATTTGCTCTAATGAACAATGGTTTCAGATGGCCCTTCATTGCCTCTGTTGGGGGTTCAAAGAATATGTTTTGTTCTTCCATGCATCCATTTTTCATTATATAATAGCATACTGGCTTGTGTCTAGCCAGTTCTTGTTCAATCATTAGGTCAGTCTCTTCGACTTCGACCTCTCGGTTATATTCTTTGGGCAGCACAAATATGACATTCACCATGATGTCCAAACTGTCTCTAGAGTCGGCGTCATCATCATTCGACCCACACTCTTCCGCCCAGGGAACAAGATTTCTCTCCATAGGTTTCCTTTGTCTTTTCTGCACATTAGTGCTAACTTCTGGATGAGGCCCGGTTGCCTCTTTTTCGGCCTTTCGCCGTCTCTGATACCTCCTCCACTGTGAACGAGACATATGATTCTTTCCTTTATAGTTGCTCGACACATGGGTCATTTTGTTCGACGCAGAAGCATGGTATTCCTTTATGTAATCTAGAGAGGAACCCCTTGGTACATCGAATGTCTGCCACCTTTCTTCATTTGGTCGTTTCCTTCCCATGGAATTCAACGAGGTATCAGTAGGCACATTAGTTGGAGGCCTAAAAGTTGGTGGACTCCTTTCCTGAGTCATGGGTCTTTGTTGAGGTCCCCTTCTGGGGTCAAATCAAATTTCTGGACCCACTCTTTGTTGGGCATTGGTGCCCTGTTTTGCTTTTACAGCCCGCATCACCTGTATGTGTTCAGCGGCCTTTTTATCAAAAATAGAACTACACCTAGGGCATATCATAACTTCTGATTTCTTCTTTTGGCATCTATGCAAAAAATCTGCCAAATTTTCATCCTCCTTTGGGAATGCAGCTTTGTTTACTTCCTCTTGTCGAAGGGTTTCCTCTGAAACTCTAGCTCCGGAGACTTCGACCACATTAACCTGCATGTTGCTTTTGGCAGTCAGGTTCATCTTCTACATTTTGGCCTCCAAGGCTTCTATCGAACCCTTTGCAGCATCCAAATAAGAACCGGTGGTGGTTCTTTTGCTGGAGCTTTTAGCAACTCCTTTGACCAGTTTCAGGCCAACAGCAGCCTTCTTGTTTGACGCTTGGTCAACTTCTTTTTTTGAATCCAGGCCTTCAGTAGCTTTTCTCACCCCTTCGATTGTTTTCCTGGAGATGTTCCCAGTGAAACTTCCAAAGATGGGTTTTATGATGAAATCTTCAGACACTTCTACCATATGAATGCCAACTGGTTCGGCATAATGAGCCTCTGCTTGCAGTGGGTTTGTGTCGATTTTCATTGCTGGTTTATCAGCAAATTTCAGCCTTCCTTCATTCAGTGCATGTTGAACGAGATCCCTGAAAAGGAAACATTGTGAGGTTTTATGTCCCAAAAAATTATGATATTTACAAAAACCTCTTTTCTTTCTCTGTTCTAAAGGAGGCAATTTGGCCCCTGGGGGCACTATAATCTGTCCATCTTTAACTAATAGATCGAATATTTCGTCACACTTGGATATGTCGAAACTATAAGTTTTCTTGGGAAACTTATCACTGTTTTTCTCAGGTTCCACGGGATTTTTCCCATTTGGTGGCACCAACAATTTACAAGAATATGGTGGTCCATGTTTTAGTTAAGCTAAATCAATTTCGCCTTCTTCGATATCTATAGGATCGTTGTATGTCTATGGATCGTCATCATCCATTTCGACATAAGCTACCCTTTCTCATCGAAGAGTTTTAGCAGTTTTAGCCTTTTCAGCTTTAAGGCGCTCTACTTGTCGAATCCTATCAGCAAGTTGGGCCATATCCCTCAGGTATTATGTATCCAATTTTTTCCTAATCGAATCATCCAAGCCACCTGCTGCTATTTCAACTAATTCATGTTCAGGAACTTGGGTAAAGCATCTGGCTTTGAGTAGTCGAAATCTATTTAGATATTCATCATTGGCTCTGTGAACCTTCTTTTTACACTAGCCAATTCTTTTAGACTTATCTTGGTTTGACCCATGTAAAATTGTTCATGGAACAATCTCTCTAACTGGTTCCAATTTTGGATCGAATTGGCTGGGAGGGTAGTGAACCAAGTAAAAGCATTTTTAGTTAAGGAACTTGGGAAGTATTTGATTCTAAGGTTTTCATTATTTGCTATTTCTCCTGCCTCTATCAAATATCTAACCACATGTTCGACAGTCGACTCTGTCGTATCCCCTGAGAATTTAGTGAATTTTGGGACTTTTCCCCAAGGTGGTAAGTCTGTTTGCAGAATATATTCTGATAATGGGGATGTAAAGTTTGGTCGATGGAAACTAACATTCATCCTGTTTTGAAGCATGATTCTCTCGATCATAGCGGTTAAATTATTATCCGCCCCATAGTTCTGGTGGCGAACTTGTTGTATTAATTCGAGGTATCTCTATTCTTGGTTGTTCTACCTCGACCCTTGGGACCTGGGGGTTTGGATTAATGGTCAAATGTTCTTCCATGATTACCCCTTGATTTAATCTTATAGGTATGCTCTATGGTTGTCGAACAACTTGGGGTAGTTGAGCAACTTGAGGCACCCCAAAGAATTCAGCCATGCGCGTTATTTGCGTTTTCATCTGTTGATTCGACTGTATGGCAGTCTGAATGAGGGGATTTAGTATTGTACTTAGAGTTTGTGATAACATTTGTACCATTTCATGGTTACTTTCGTCCATTTGTTGTCTCAAAATTGCTGTCGAAGCATTTGTGAGACTTGGTATCATATGGGATGGTCCTCCCAAAAATTGGCTTCTACTGGCTCCAGATCCCTGTAATGGTGATGTTGAATTTACCAAAGGTTCTGAAAAAGTAGATGCAGCATTCATAAGGCTAGCCATTTCAGTAGTTGGCATGCCATATGGCTGTTCTTGACCCATCCAGGTTGTCGAAAAGCCTGGGGGTACAGTTGATCGAGACCCTAGGTTTATCCTTGATGGGGGTGTTCCTAAAGGACCTCTTGGACCCACATACGTAAGTAAGGGTCCAATTTGATTCATGGTTAACGCTGGTATGGATCCAACAGAAGTTGGGATATTCCCTTCGACAACAGTAGTAACTGCTGTTCCTGTGATCGGTAGAGGTATTTATCCATGGTTTGGCTCGTTAGCCATACTACTCTCTCTGTTTTCTTTCCTAACATTGTGTTTGTTGGTTATTCTACCACTTCGTAATAACATGCAATGTTATAACTGTACAGGAAAAACACAATAACATAGACAATTAGCAAGGTCCCACCAGGTGTGCCAATTTGTTTACCGTTGTTTTTGGTAAACAATCGCTGGTCTCCAAAAAGGTAAGTTTTTGGTTTACTTGCGGGATCGACCAAACTAATCCCAGAACATATGCTAATCTTTATGTAAAATGAGTAAGAAGGAAGAACACACGTTCGACCCAAGGGAGAGATGTTTAAGATTGTAGAATAGTAAATAAAAAGCATAAAAATGCAAGTAAAGAAGTAAAAAGGTAACTTTGCAGGATAATGGTAAAGTGAAGTAAAAAGACTTTTATTAAGTAAAAAAGGTGATTCTAACGTACATTGCTCTGCTTTTTATCCTTTCTCACGCAGTAGTTACTTGGATAATATTTGAGAGGTTTAGTACCATAAGTTGAACACACTTAAAAATTACACAAACTTCTTAATTGATACTAAAAGTAGGTAATCGTCGAGGGGACATTCTGTGCTAGGATGAAGACAAGTGTCTTCTGCATGCCTCTCGACCCATAGCTCTCTGCCACGTTCTCTTCCCTTAGACGCTGATGAAAACCACATTTCCCCCCAATAATTCAAATTTCAAAATGGTCTTCGTCCCATGTGCCAAGGCGCGAACACTTTCCTTCAGTCGAACAACCTACATCTGCTTCAGTCGAATGAACCTTTGGTCGAAGCTTCTTATCATACCTTGGATCCTTTTCCTTAAGTTATCTCATGCGTCGAATTATACCTCCTGGTTTAGTTCATTTCCAATTGTTTAGTCAAAGAGACCAAATATAGTAAGTGTCGAATTTGGGAGCCAATAAAGTTGTCAATAAAAACATAAAGAAGATTATGTAAAAGATGGTGGTAATCTATAAAAACTGGCACGAGATGCTACTGTTTGCTCTTTAGGGCTACCGTACTTCGGCTTGAACTTCAACTGGGGAAACCCCTTTCTCTTTAGTCTACGGCATGGAAATTGTCCTTCCTGTGGAAGTTCAAATTCCTTCCTTAAGGATTATGAAAGAAGAAGATTTAGGCGAGGATGAATGGATTCATACTAGGTTGGATCAGTTGAACTTGATTGATGAGAAGAGATTGGCTGTTGTTTTTCATGGTCAAACGTATCAAAAACGTATGATCAAGGCTTTCAACAAGAAGATCAAACCTCGAGTGTATCAGACTGGCGATTTGGTAATAAAGTGCATCATTCTTCCTCAAGGCGATCCCAGAGGCAAATGGACTACCACTTGCGAAGGTCCATTTGTAGTTAAGAAAGTATTATCTGGAAGTGCCATGCTGCTAACTACTATGGATGGCAAAGATTTCCCGCATCATGTGAACGCGGATATAGTCAAAACATACTACACATAAAATGACCCGCTAGGTTGACATACCTAGGAAAAAACAAGGGCATCCCGGCGAACCTAAGAAGTTCGGGAAAAATTTAGGGATATATATAAAATATTGTACCCCTGGTAATTCGAAAACCCAAAAGGACGGCTTGGGCAAAAAAGGGTATCCTGGTGGGCTGAAAATCCGAAAGGGCGATACATGTAAAAGTTAAGGATGAAAGCGTATGACTATGTCTCGTGAAATCACTACAACCAGCTTTATTACCAAGGTCCAAGTTCTTGGGTGTAATATCAATTAAATCAACTTCTTTCAACGACAAGGGATGATGTTCGAAGACTTAGGGAAATAGCAGAGTTGGAATACAATGAGATCACTTCGACATGGCTATTATTTTTGTTCACTTTTTATTCTTCGACGATTTCCTCTTACTATGATCTTTGTCTCCTTGTACAAAAATTCCTATTTATAGATAAAACATCAATACAAATATAACTTTGAAGTGCAAACTTTTTTTTCCTGTTTTTGAGTGCAAAAACGTCCAATGACTAAAATTGAATGAACATACGCATATGAACATGATTAACTGTTAACAAATGTATGTTTAAAAACAATAATAAACATTTCGAGATATCCCCATAGAGTTACTTCAATTATCCTCACAGATTTGAATTCATACAGTATTCATCTGGAATTCTAATCTCCTGACAACCATTTCCCTAACTGAGTTGGTCCTAAATTACAAGAAAAACTTTGCGGAGTTCGTCTCCAAAAGAATTCATCTCCCCAACAATATCTTCAAAATGCTTTTCTCAACAGGGTTTATTTCCCTAACAAACTACACATTCCCCAAGCAGAAATCAACATTCCCCGCAGAGTTTCTCCGAACAGCAAACAGGAACTCCCAGCGGAAGCAATCTAAACAAGGTTGAAGATACACATACTCTTCATCTCTAGCGGTAGTCCGGGATTTTGCTTCCCAACACTCCCCAGTAATTTGTCAAGGATTTATTTACCAAACAAAGATACATTTCAATAACTTTCATACATCATAGCACAAGCATGACAAATGCATACAACATAATCTCATTTATTTTGAGAACATCATTACGCCATGCATACATCTGAATGCAACTAACCCTCTTCTTTACAGGAAAAATCAATCAACACAGACGAAGACCTCTTCTGGTTAGATTCATTTCTTCTAGATTAAAGACAGGCGAACAAAAACCTCTTTTGGTTAGATTTATTTCTTCTAGATTAAAGACAGGCGAACATACCTCTTCTGATTAGATTCATTTCTTCCAGATTAAAGACAGGCGAACAAAGACCTCTTCTGGTTAGATTTATTTCTACCAGATTAAAGACAGTCGAATGAAGACCTCTTTTGGTTAGATTTATTTCTACCAGATTAAAGATAGGCGAACAAACCTCTTCTGGTTAGATTCATTTCTTCCAGATTAAAGACAGACGAACAAAGACCCCTTATGGGTAGATTTATTTCTTTCAGATTAAAGATAGGTGAACAAAGACCTCTTCTGGTTTAGATTTATTTCTTCTAGATTAAAGACAGGTGAATGAAGACCTCTTCTGGGTAGATTTATTTCTTCCAAATTAAAGACAGACGAACAAAGACCTCTTCGGGTTTAGATTTATTTCTTCTAGATTAAAGACAGGCGAACAAAGACCTCTTCTTGTTTAGATTTATTCTTCCTGATTAAATACAGACGAACGAAGACTTCTTCTGGTTTAGATTTATTTCTTCCAGATTAAAGACAGGAAAACAAAGACCTCTTCTGGTTAGATTTATTTCTTCCAAATTAAAATCGTGCAAACAAAGACCTCTTCTGGTTAGATTTATTCCTTCCAGATTAAAGACAGGCAGACGCATACCTCTTTTGGTTAGATTCACTTCTTCCAGTTAAAAATAGGCAACCAACAAACCTTTTCTGGTTGTGATTATTTCCCCAGTGAAGTCTCCAAACAACAAACCTCTTCTGGTTTAGATTTACTTCTTCCAGTTGAAAACAGGCAAAAGACATCTGATGTTTCAATATAAATTGACCAAAGATTTATTTTGATACTTCTCCCCAGTTTCTATCAACATTCCCTCTAGATGGCATCTGCAAGCCCATCTTCGACAAATTCTTTACCACTTCTCCAAATGGCATCTTTAAGCCCATTCTTGACACAATCAACTAACACATCATCAAGTGCAAATTTCTGGGCACTTTAGTATTCAATCCTCTCCCACCTTCAAGTCATGAATGACAGACTCGCCAACCTAACTCTTCAGGTTTAAGAAGATTAAACAGGGGCAACTGTTGTACCCCAAAATTTTCCCTCTCTTTTCTCAAGACATTTCTCACAAAGATCTTCAATGGTTCAAGCTTGCACAAGTATTGACCAGGTCAAGCCATCTCCTCAACACTGATACCTCAAATTAGGGTTTGAGTTTGAACAGGGAAAATTGGACTTCTAATACTTCAAATGACTTTCATGGATCATTATGGATCCTCAATATTTCTCATATCAAGTTTCAAGTCTTGGATCACAAAATTGCTCAGTCAATTGATCAGATGACCTAAAATCAGCTGTATTGGGTAAAAAGTCAACTGTGGTCAACCTATAGTCAAACTTCAAGATTTTTGACCAATATCAACATTTTGAAGTCATATGTATAATTGATCAAGATTGGGTCACAGTTCCCCAAGAAAATTATTCAAATCACCAAAATGGCAAAATGGTCAAATTTAGGGTTTTAACTTATAACGATAAAAAATGTAGCGGGGCAAATCGGAGATCGATCTATTAATTAACTCGACTCACAAAAGCAAGAGTCACCATCGTGCTTTATTATTTCCAAGGGAAAAGGGAAAAGAGCAAAATAAAACCCTTAAATATGCAATGTAAAATAATACCTAAAAGTAATGAAAATACAATTCATTTTTGAAAGAGATCTAGAGTTTGGGGGTTGATTATACAATGAGAAGGTATTATCACCCAATGCATCTGCGGTACTCTGCAGGAACCTTTTGTAATGTCTGTTTTTAAAATTGTTTGTTTGATTAAAATGGTTCGTTTGGTAAAAATGGGTATGGACGAAAATTTGAAGATACGACGACCTAGTGTCAAAGTTTTGACTTAAAAGGTGTGAGTTTAAAAATTGAGTTTTTTAGGAAAATTAAATTAAGGTTAACAAAAAAAGATAAAACTCAAATGAATGAATGGATTTGCACAATCGTATTACACATATTTGATGACATGAAGTCAACAAAGTCAAAACATTTCCCTTGGAATTTAGACGGACAAAAGATACAAAGATTAAATGATCGAGAATGAATTTAATTAGAGCGACAAAAATAATAACAAAAATTCAATAAGAGATTAATTTATAAGCATGTATTTTTAAACAATTAAATAAAAAAAAAGTTAAATAAACACTAAATTGTAATAGCATGTATTTTGAATAACAAAAAAAAAATTAAATAAAAGATTAATAGCATGCTAACAAAAATTAAATAAAAGATAACATGTATTTGAGTAAATAAAAATTAAGTGAAAGATTAATTTGATAATATGTTTTTTTTTTGTATATTTTAATGGCAAGAAACAAATTATATATATAAACTAAGTTAATATTTTGTTAAATAAGGCTAAAGAGCTAAAAACAAAATAAAATGCCTTGGCAAGGTGTTGAACGCGTGTCTTCTAGATTGCAGCATGCAGGCCTTGCCAACTGAACTAACTTTTCTATCTGTTATAATTATGATTTAATTAAAACAAAAGGATGTTGCTGTTGTTTGGTCATTGGAAAGGGAAATCAGATGATATTATTATTATTGTTCTTGTTTCCAGTAACAAAACAATCAAAAAGAAAAAGTTGGAACAAAAGGATTCTCTCCCTCTCACCCGTAGCACCATTCTTAAAATACTCTTCCTCACTCATCTTCAACCCTCAACCAGAACTCACTTTCATTCTCTCTCTCTCTCTCTCTCTCTCTCTCTCTCTCTCTCTCTCTCTCTCTCTCTCTCTCTCTCTCTCTCTCTCTCTCTCACTCTGAGACTTCATCACCATCTTCATCCTCATGCTTCTCTCTACAACACTTTCCTGATCTCAATCTCTCTATGATACAAGCATCACAGAAGCACGTAGAAATGGAGTTGAAGTTGAGGTTTTGAGCGGAAGGTTGTTTCGGCGGTAGTGTGAAGAGCGAAGGAAATCGGTGAGTGGACCAAATAACACAGCTTTTTTGGTGTTGTTTCGGATAGAAAAGGGGGTTTATGGTGATGGAGGAAGAAGGGTTTCGACGGTGTTCGGTTGGTAACAGGGACGATGGAGAAGAGGAAATAATATGGCGATGAAACTTGGTGAGAAGCTAAATATGAATGGTCATTTGGTGGGAGCTGTTGGGGACGGAACTGGTGGCGAAGACACATTGGTGGATAGGCTGATAGTCGGGGAAACTGAAGACGGTGGTTGAACAGTTAGAGACTTCAATGGCAGTGGGGTAGAGGTAGACCCAGATGGAGAAATCGTCAGAGCTAAGTTAGGTAGGACCTAAAAGGGTTCCAAAGCTCTCTTAGCAATTTTTGTTTATGTTATTGTAGCTTTGATTTCCAGACGATTTTCCTTGTGTATCCTTGCAGACAAATCTGAAACAAGAGCATAATTATTGCTTTCATAGCACACGGTCATAAATGCGGCTAACGAAGAGTTCTGCGACTGAGCGGAAGAAGCTCGGAGCTGCACGTGGTTGTAGTTGCGGATGGCTTTGTGTTTTTGCATGTGAGGTGTCGCGGTGGTTATGGTTAGAGTTTGCGATTTGTGTTGCAGTGGATTGACTTCCCATTCGCTCAAAGCTTCTTATTTCTTTGATTTTTTCATAGCGATGTTGTGTTTTTCCCTTTTCAGTTTTGATGTGTTCTTTTTTTTTTGCAGGAGGTCTTATTTTGAAGTGTTGTATGTTGATTTTGTGTGAGTATAAATGATTTTAATTATAGTGTAGTTGAGGTGTTTTGAAGTGAATATTTGGTTGAAGTTGACGTTGTTAGAGATGGTGAAGATTATGGGAAGATGTGATGTTCGTGATTTTGGAAGGTTTTGAGGAATCGAATATGGTGTGGTTATAGTTATGGTGTTGTAAGCTTTTCTCAAAAAAACATTTTTAACATGATTTTATGCGGAAAATAAAATAGTTACTTCAACTAACCTTTTGCAAAAAAAATAATAGGAGACAGAAAAAAAAAACATATTTTATGGTGTCTGCTTTTTCAACCATATTAAAGAAAAGCCATTTTAACATACATAGTTTTCAACTTGAGTAAGGAAGCGGGGTGGACCCGGCGGAAACAGGGAGGGAATATTTGAGCAGAGAAATTTGAAGGTATAATTTTATCTTTGTGAATTTATGTTATTACTGTGTATTTCTGTCTGCACTTATTATTATTATTTCTAAACAATTTCTACATATCAACACATTGCAGTAACTTAAAAATAGAGCAAAGGGATAAATCAAGCGATAGTATGACATAAAAGTGGGGCAGAAGAAGATTTAAACATGGATATATGAGAAAGTTATGCAAAAATAAATAGGAAGAAGAAATACCTATCGGAGTCTCTCTGATGGAGCTTCAAAAAATAGTAAGTTCTCCCTTGATGCTTAAGCTCCTCTTTACTTTAACCCTTGCTGTTAAAACTTGGGCAAACTTCTCCTCTTTTTTGTTTTTTCTCTCCTTGAATTTTTCTGTTTTTTCTCTCCTTGAATTTTTGTGTTTTCCCTCTACTGAGTTTTTTTTTTGTCTGTCCCATTTTCTGTCCATGAAGAGGGCTTTTATAGAGAAAGAACAAAGCATTTAGGGGGGGGGGGGGACAATAGAAATTTGAACTGTTTTGACAAACTGTTTTGATGCCTTCTTCATGCAGTTTTTCTTTAGCCATATTGATGCATTTTTTGGTTGTTATGATGCAGGGAAGCAGGTTGTTAGCAGACTATTTGGGCTGATTTTATAGTAGTTTTTCAGTAGGCTTTGGACTGATACAAGCTGCTGTTTTTTTACTGATTTGTAATATTTTTATAGCACGTTTTGGGATTGTTTTGTAGGCTGTTTTTACAGCAGATTTTGGGGCTGTTTTGCTTGTTGTCTTAGACTGTTATTGCTGCTGTTTTGGAAAGAAAAATACCATAAAAATAGACTTTTATTGGTTGAAACAAAGCTGGAAAATTGGTTGTATACAACATGATATTGGGGTGGAATTTTAGGACATTAGAAATAATAGTTTGTACAAACTTGTAATTCCTTGTAACTTTGTAGTGATAAATCCAAATAAAGTTGTAACATGAATGGAAACTTGTTCTTCAATATAATTCTCTCAATTGTTTTGTAATTGTAAACATTTGAATCTTTATAAACTTTGAATCTTGATATTTATCTTGATGAAATTCAAAATCTTCCATTTCAATTTGGAAAAGAATGATTGATACTTGACTGAATTTTTGAATGATGAATAAATAATAATGCAAGCCTTAAGACTTCAATATTGCATCTTGTGTTAGAGATCCAAATAAATTACATGAATTTATATTGTAATGAAGTTGTAACCATCATGTATTTATTCTTGTGATGAATGATTATTTGAATCAAGTTTCTTTTTCCAATATCTCCTTAGTAAATGCCTCATGTGAATTCAAATGGCCATAGTGTGAATCCATCAAAATAATCACACAACATAATCTTGAATAAATATTAATGTGATGAACGATTATTCTTGAATGAGCCCCTTTGATAACCTCTATTTAATTAACACTTGAATTCAGATGATGAAAATTCCAAGTATTGCAAATAAATTCTTCCAAAACGATCTTGAACTTAACCATCCCACTCTAACGAAATTCACCATGTGTCATGTAAGTATAAGAAATCTAATCATGCTTAAAAGCTTCGAGTGATCACTAGAAGAGGGCTTTGAGTCGAAATGTTATCGCATTGAGAAATTGGCACACTGAACTGAACTTAGAGATCCAAAATCTCTTAAATCATGACGGATGTCGCATAAAGGCTTTTCGTGGCTTTCTAAACACAATTCATCTTCAACTTTTAAACAAAACTTGCAGATGACTTTTGGTCGAAAGTGTTTGGAATTGACTTGCATTGCTTGATCTTTTCTTGTATTTCAAGGCAAGGTGAAACACACGGAAACCAGTGATCATGGAACCTTGACTGTTTTTATGAAAAATTTCAGAGACACTTGAGGCCATCTGTTGGATAGAGCATGGAAATAAACACACGATTCTCTTGATGAATCAGTCTTCAAGAATCAATGATCAACTGTACTTCTGACTTGATAGAATCAAAACCCTAATTGAGGCATGATGTTTGATGCTCTTGATTCATACCTGTTTCTGCACGTGAAATCAAAGAAACAAAAAACATACACTTCATGCTTGATTAGAAGTTAGTTATGCATAAGATAAAATGTTCACAACACTCGATAATCTCTGCACAGGTAATGCTCGAAGGTGAAATGTTCGAAATCGACCATATTTTGTGACCTTGATGTTTATAAGAAAAAAATGAAAACAAAGATGGGATCTTAGGACAAAAATTGGGGTATGACAGCTGTCCCTATTTAAGTTTCTTCTATTCGGAGATATGAAGATTGAAATCTTTTTCTCAACGAGATTGAAGGTACTTAAATATAAAATATGCAATTTTTGGCCCTAAGATATTGCCATTGTGTTTATGATATGAATGTAATATTTGAATCTTATGGGGAATGATGCTGCATGATACAAACTAATGCTGGAGAAACCAAGCACATGATAAAATAATCCACAGGGGAAGTGGTTATAACTCTACTGGAGAAACAGAGCCACCGACTTCGAATGAGAGACTCTTATTGGGGAATAACTTCGAGAGAAAATAATTTTCTGACTCTAACAAAGAAAATGCCTTGCATATGCCGCAAAATAGATGACTACTGACCTAAGATGACAATGAGTTTACAACTCAGGGTCAAAGGTAGACAAAAGGATACACTAATTCTTACTAATAATGAACTAATGATTTTTACTTAAGGTAGAGATTTCATAACAAACTTCTATGTGGGACTTTTCCGGAGAGATACCATTTTCTACTGAAATAACATATTGTTATGGATACGCAAGCTGCTCAAATAAAGAGGCCGCCACTTGCTGTCTTCAAAAGATATTAATAAACACACAAGCTACTCAAATAAAGAGGCCGCCACTTGCTATCTTCAAAGGGTATTAATAGTAGACAAGCTGCTCATGAAGAGTTCACCACTTGCTACTCCCAAAGATATCTATAACACACAAGTTGTTCATGAAGAGACCGCCACTTGTGGTCTTCCAAAGATGTTTATAACACACAAGCTGCTCATGAAGAGTCTTCCACTTGTTGTTTTCCAAAGATATTTATAACACACAAGCTGCTCGGGAAGAGTCTTCCACTTGTTGTTTTCTAAATATGTCTATAACACACAAGCTGCTCATGAAGAGATCGTCGCTTGTTGTTTTCCAAAGATACCTATAACACACAAGTTGCTCATGAAGAGACTGCCGCTTATTTTTTTTCCAAAGATGTCAATAACACACAAGCTGCTCATGAAGAGACCGCTGCTTGTTGTTACATCGATATTCCAAAAGAATGTTGTGATAACACTACTAGGGAATAAAATTCTTCTTCAAAGGGAACCATGAATAGGTCCTTCTTTAGGATACCAAGTATATCAATGCGCAAAATAAATGCACTCTTCATCTAGGTTTCACATCCTATAGAAAACCACGGGGTAGCCTATGTAAGAGACAAAGCTCAAACTAGGAATAAACCGGAGAGAAAGTAATCAAACAAGACTCCACCCAATAAGGAAACAACTCAATTGGGGATTTATCCTATCCAGAGATGGAAAAGGAAGGCTAAAGTAAAATTCTTCCACGAGGATTAGCTCAGTTGGGGAATTAGAAAGAAGGCACACTTTCTACTTAAATTGACACTCTATTTGGAAAGAGAAAACACACTATTTGAATAGACATAACCAAGGTATATGAACCCAATAACATTTACAAATATGAATGTGCATGCATGATTCAAGTGTGAATGAATAAATGTATTTCATGTATATGCTGACAAAACAGATAGAGGAGATATACTGAAGATGATAAGACATCACAAAACAACCAGATACTTGGCCAATCTGAAAGATATAGGAAAAAAACTGGAGATAGAACAAAAATCATCATCAGAGCGTCTCATATGACAAGGCTCAAGTCTCTATGTGGAGGAAGATATTCAAATTTCAATCTTCTAACATCAATAAACCACTGAGATGATAACAAAATGTACTTCACTTTGGTTAGGGAGAAAAATATCGCTCAACTAGAGATAACTGAATCAAGGCTTAACCAGGATTGTTGGGGATTCACCAAGCTTAGTACTCTACTGGGAACGCAAGATTACACAACCAACACCTCATGATGATTTTGAAAGAAGAAACCATTACTCATCATACAAGGATGAATTACCATGTTATTTTGAATTTCAAGACTTAACCTTTCTCAGAGCAACTGTTAATATTCCTTACAGTATTCATGACACATTTCAAGATAGGAATACTCTAATTAACTTTGTTTCAAATATTGCCATAAAAACTGAAATTTTTCCCAATAAAAAAACACAAAAAAGATAAATACTCAAATTTCATTAATAGGATGGTAGTCCTCTAATGACGCGGCTCCAAAGGTTTACAAAAGTTTGGAAAATAGTACATGAAAGAAAATGTTACAAAAACCATGACAACTATTCTCCATAACAACTTTGAATTCCAAGATGTGCTCAAATTTGTCGTGACTGGTCTGCTCAAAAGCCTGCTTAAGCCGCCCCTTCGGGTTTTCAACTTAGCGAGTTGTCATCTCAATTTTAAGCGAAATACTTCTTGACTGCATCAACATTCACAGAGCGTGAGAGCTCCTCACTGTCCATATTTGTAAGAATCATGGAGCCCCCAGAGAAAACCTTATTAATAACATACGATCCTTCATAATTCGGAGCCCATTTTCCCCTAGAATCAGGTTGGAAAGATAATATCTTCTTGAACACGAGGTCACCTTCTTTGAATTCGTGTGTCCGAACCTTCTTATCAAATGCCTTCTTCATTCTCTACTAATATAGTTGGTCGTGACACAATGCTGTCATTCTCTTTTCTTCAATTAAATTCAACTGATCATACCTACTTTGACACCATTCATCCTCAAAAAGCTTAGCCTCCATCAAAATTCTCATAGACGGGATCTCAACCTCCACGGGGAGTACTGCTTCCATGCCATATACTAGAGAAAATGGAGTTGCACCTGTTGAAGTTCAAACCGAAGTACGGTACCCATATAGAGCAAACGGGAGCATCTCATGCCAATATTTATAAGTTACCACCATCTTCTGGATAATATTCTTATGTTTTTATTAGCAGCTTCAACAACCCCATTCATCTTTGGTCTGTAGGAAGAAGAATCATGATGTTCAATCTTGAATTCTTCACAAAGCTCTCTCATCATCTTGTTATTCAAATTCGAACCATTATTAGTGATGATATTTCTCAGGATGCTGTATCGACAAATGATCTGATTCTTGATAAATCTGACTACCACCTGTCTGGTTACATTATCATATGACGCTGCTTCCACCCATTTAGTAAAGTAGTCTATGGCCACTGTTGTACCCCAAAATTTGCCCTCTCATGTTTTTTTCAAGATTTCCTCTTGCATAGGGGGTAACAAACCTTTGCCTAAAGAAAAGGAAATTTTCCAAATGATGGTTAAGTATCCTTCGATTGGCATCTGCAAAAGGTCCTTCGATTGACATCTGCAAAAGGTCTTTCGATTATCATCTGCAAAAGGTCCTTCGATTGGCATATGCAAAAGGTCCTTCGACTGGAATCTACAAAAGGTCCTTCGATTGGCGTCAGACCTTTCGATGGGCATTTCTAACAAGGCAGCTTCAACGGGCATCTTAAATAAGGTTGTTTTTCATTAGAGCGTACAAAGTTCCTTTCGACAGGCATGTTAAACAAGTAATGTTTCGATTGGTATATCAATAGGGTGATATTGTGGTTGTCCAAGTTAGAGATAATAAGATCAAAAAGAGCAAGAACTGAGAGGGTTCCAGAAGCTCTGATGATGGACATTCGAATTCATGCAGGATAACTATGAGCCTTTCTGCAAACTATGGTTCAAACATAGAAGCTCTGATGTTGAGAATATGAGCAATTCGAATTAGGACTTAGAGTCATCAAGGAGTGTAGAACAACACTTCGATTAGGCAATAAGATAACGCTTCGATTGGACCAAGTTCAAAGCTATCGAAGAGAGCAAAAATCGAAGGAACCATGATGAAAGCCTTAAGCCAAATTCGAATAAAACATCTATCCTAACCTGTCCAGGTTCACCCAAAATTCTAAATGGCATGTTTTCATTGCAAATATGGCAAGAATTCAATGTTGATCATGGATTCAATTCTTGAGTTAAAGGCCATATTATGGCCTTTTTTTGTTTACAACTCCACAAGAGCTGATTCGACAAGGGTGATTCTCTTCAAATCAAGCAATTGAAGCAGAGGGTGGCTTAATCGAAATAGCTATGACATCGAAGCTGGTGCAATTTGAATTAGAGATCAGAGCTTTTGAAGGAAACAATGCTCTGATGAGGAAAGCTCTGAGTAATTCGAATTGGAGCTTAGAGCCTTCGAGGAGAGCAAACTCGAAGGGAAATGGATCTACAGGGGCAGGTCAGCTTTCGATTTTCATAATATTGGAGGCCCAAGATTTGATACACAAATGTTGACCTAAATTCCCTTGTCTGTATAAACCTCATGATCTAAGAGAAAAAACACACGGAGACTGCCTTAGAAGAAAACGCGGCCTGCCCCACGAGGTTCCAGAAAGTTGCACAAAATTTCCAAAAACTGTCAAACTCAAAGCTGATTTTGCAAGCAGCCTCCATCCAGACTAACACCTGAATCGTGTTCTTGGGATTCACACAGAAGCATCCCTCATACAATCCCCCTGTTGGTAATTTTGTCTTTGATCTCAAATTTGTTAAACATGATTTAACTTCATGTCGAACATATATACAGATTGCTGCTAATGTTCATGTTTGTTTTAGTGTGTTACATGTGAGCAAAGATGCCGGATTGAGATCTTGCCATTGTTGGGGCACAATCTGAGCTTATCTTCGATTCTTACAGCTTTAGTTTATCTTCAATGGTTAAACACCATAGGGGTCCACTGAGCGTGCAGATTCGATATTTAAATTAATACTGTGTCTTTTGTTTCTAACGTAATATTGTTGTTTCATTTGTACCAATGAATGGAAATATTTTGACCAGGTTGGTGAGGAAGATGTGTTGTAACTAAAAGGACCTGGGTTCGACACCCAGGTCATACATTTTGTGTTTTTTCTAACAAACTTCCTTGCAGATCCAATATCCCAGATCGAAGGATGACGCATCCAGATCGAACGCCCCCAAACGCGCAGTCTCTCATGCCCCTTCGATCAAGATTCCTCACTGGGTCGAAAGGCAACCCAAGCCTCTTTAATCCAGGCCTTACTTCCAAGAATGCACTCTTTTCATTTACTATTTTTATCTTTCGATTTTGTCCTTTCTTTTGGTTGTTTGTTCTTACTTCTTCTAAGCTTTAATTAACATTAAAAAACCACAAAAACATTAGACTTAACTTTTTATATTAAATTAATTTTGTCAATTAATTAATTAACTATTTTAATATTTTCTTAAAAAACTAAAATTTAATTGACTTAGGATTTTTAATTCAATTTCTTTTCATAGCAAAAACAAAAAAAAAAATTCCTTTCACTTAGGATTTTAGACGTATTTTTAATTCATACGCGCGTTTATTTACTTTAGCATTTTTTGTTAATTATGTAATTGTGCCCGGTTTGTAATAGCTTAATTAGGGTCTTAATTTCCGCATTTACATTTTCAGTCAAATATAATTGTAATTTCCCCAAAGCTTTGTAATAGCCGTAGGTTTTAATTTTGCACTATATTATATGCTTGTATATAAACTACTAGTAAATTAGGCGTGTATGGCAAGAACTAATCAACTAATCTTAGATCACTAACATCAAGATAAAAATATATGAAAAAATCACACTATTGCACACTTGCATCCCTAGGGTATCTCCTACTTTTGTTGCCTTCGGAAGCGTTCATGTCCCTCGAACATAGGGATACCTTAGCAAAGGCCCCTCAGTTCAAAGTCATCATAAAAGATCACAGTCTCTTATTGTCCCTCGAGTTTCCTGCGAGAAATTATCTTATCCCTCAATGTTGCCTCTGAATATATATAATGACAGTTCCTTCGAACTGCTAAGGTATCTTTACCTGTTGCTTGCAATGACCATTACGTCCCTTTTGATAGTCCATCAACATCCAACGACTAGGGCTACCTACTCACTAATAGTAGGATAGCACTGTCAAAAGGATAGGAGGAAAAGAACAAACTTTTTTCGAGTAGGTAGATAACTGTTAGGTACTTGCTCAAACAATTCTTCTTACACACCAGACTTTCAAACACTTTTCAAACAAAGTTTTCAAAACTCTTTATCACACTATTGAGGACTGATACAAGGGTTATCATAAAGCGAATCGCCACACTAAGGCATTTTAAAACAAAAACTTTTTCACACAAACACGAAAGCAATTTTCAAAAATGAGCAAGTACCTAAGAGCCCATAGAAAACTACGGATGGAAAGGGTGCTTACACCTTCCCTTTCCATAATTTACCCCCTTACTCGGAAACTCTCGAAAAAAGGTCTTTTTCTTTTCTTTTCACCCTTTCCTTTGTTGGATAAAAGAAAAGTCGGTTGCGACTCTTGCTTATCGCAACATTTGCGAATACAAAATGAAAATCAGTATTAACAGTCGGTTCTGCCACCGTATCACAAAACTGGTGACTCTGTTGGGGATAATTATAAAGTGGGGTTTACCTTAGGGTCTAGATAATTTTAAAATTGATTTCTTTGTTTGCTTTGACTGCTTTATCTTTGAGGGTTTGTTGGGGTATTCTTGTAAACATCCTATACCCGGATCTGGGGCATCTTTTTAGGTAAACAACAATAGATCGTGGAGATTGTACGACATAGACCGATATGGTTGAAGCGATAGCTGTGTTGGTGTGACACTTTGATTAGTACCAGTATCCCTTGTGTTGAATCGAGGAGAATACAGGGTTGTCGCGTGGTGTCGTGAAGCACTAACGAACCTTAGAACCTTAGTTGAACAAACTTGGCCATTAGAAAGTAGTGAGATAGACGACCTCAGTGTAAAGCTGGGAATCGGTTGATACTCGATACTACACTCATTGAGATTGGACTTTCAGGATGTTCCAGCTGTAAGAAAAGATTGCTAAGCTGAAATAATGCTCGACAAAGAAAGATCAGTGATATTGAGACTCCTTAGAACCCGGTTACTATTTCTAAGACAGGTTGAGCCAACTAAACTTCAAGAGGGTACTTACTTATGGAATCCATGCAAGCCTAAACCTAAGGCTATTTGTGTGACTTGTTTGCTTTCTTTGCCTAAAAATTTGAACTCATTGCAGGGCTTTGTTTGTATTCCTTGTAGGACCTTGTTTGTATAAATCCAATAAATTGGCTTCTTACCCTGCATTTTTGCTTGATGCATAGCATACACATCATAGCATCATACCATGGCATTTCCATAACCATTTCAAGGATCTCAAGGGCCTGTGATGCAAGTTATGATAACGCAGACGTATAGCAAGGGGCAAGGGGATTCATTTTCCTCTAGCCAACGTTGTCAAAAGACCAAAGTGACAACTTGAGTCAGGGGCTATGATCCACTTGACATGGTGAGCTTTATTCTTGTAGAAGGACGTTCAATAACACAAAGTTCTTCAATCAAATCTGCAAGTTTCAACTTCTGACATCTTCTTGTTTACCCCGCGAGATCCTTGAAAACATTTGCATATCATACATGTCATTGCATAACAGGTAGTCTCCAGTACATGTCTCTCATGTTCTCACTGTTTATTTCAGCAATGGATCTCAAACAAGACAACAGAGATCTCCAAACTCAAGAGGCTCAATTCATGGAAATGTTCCTAAACCTATCCAAGGGACGGGAAGAATTGAAAACACTCCTCAATGGGAACTTGACCAAGAAACATCCTAACAACCACAAGGATGACTAGTTGGAACAAATGCAAGATGAAATGGAAAGGATGAGAAGCCATATGAACGGTCAAGTGGCTCTTATCCAATGTTTAGCTCGAGAACAAGAAGAGTTGAGGATTCTCATCAGCAAGCTTCATCAAGACATATACGACTGCCTGGGGAAAACAACTGGAATTGAGGACTTTAATCAACCTCAAATGAAACAAGAAGATTTAATTGAGAAGACACCTTTTAAAATGGCCGCTATTCCAAGACTCCAATAACTACCTCGCCAATCACAACAAAGTGATCAGAAAAAGCAAGACAAGCCCAAGAGGCAATTCACCAGAATCAACATGTCACTAGCTCAAGCGTTATAACACATGTTGAAGGCAGAGTTGATTACGTTAGAGGCTCCTTTGTGAAATCCCAATACTTCTGCTCCTAGTTACCACCCCGACGTAAGGTGTGCATACCATTCTGATAGTCCTGGACAAGATACAAATTGCTGCTAGCCTCTGAAGAACAAAATTCAGGATATGATTGACTCCAAATGGATTTAATTCGACCCTCCAGAGACTCACAAAGTGATCACTGCTCCTAGGCTAAATCATTGAGAACGTCCAGTTCACTTTTTATTTTTCATTTTTAATTTCATTTGTTGTTCAAACAATTACTGTCATGCCAAACTTTGGTGTTCCCGTTAATGCATTGCATATGTTTTGTCTTGAATTATTTCACCTGTATTCATTATATTAAAACTATGTTTTTACTTCCTTTTTTATGATATTCAACTCTTGATTAAAAGCTCTAAGCCTTTAGAGGAAGGATGACGAAAATGATACCACAATCTCTACAGTATGCTCTTGAACAAACCCCATTGACGATGTACAAGCGTTGTTTCAAATCCTAAACAGTGGAGTTATAAGGAATATAATCCCTAGTCAACCCCTTTGAACCAAAGAAGTAGGAGTTTTTCTTTTCACACAAATTAAAACCCTTAATCATAACCTGGGGCAGGGTAGTTTTCTCAGTTAATTCAGATGTGCATTCAGTCGCAAGCTTTCCCTTCATACACGACAAATAGTGTAGAAGATGCTCTCTAAAAGATGATTGTAAGTGTTTGTTTGTTGGCATTATTTTTTGGTAAAACCAGACTTACGAATGTCATGACTGATGTTATAACATTCTGGGATAAAGGTACATTCTGCAGAAAGAATGTTCTACAGGAACTACTCAGTATGTGTGATTATCATGATCATTAAGCTATGATCATAAATACTGAATTCTACCAAAATCAATGAACAAGATTCATGATGTCATAACCATTGGTAAGACATCCTGTACTGATCAAGTTGCTGTGCAGATTTATTATTCCTGAGATTTTTCAGGAAACTGGTGTGCTGCTCTGAGTTGAAGAATTATTGTCCAGATCAGCTGCTCGCGTGGACATTAGGTTAACCTTGCTTAACCATAATCTGTTATGAAAAATCCCTAGACCAAGTCTTTAGGTTAACTTTAGTTAACCCTAGCTATTTTCATGGAAGCCCTAGTGAGGAATAGTCTGCCTATATATTTCTCATGAAGCCTAATGGACTGAGCACTTTTGACAGAAGATCAATAAGGCATTGTACAGTTGTAACTACTGTGAGCCAAGGAATTATCGTTTTGATAAGTGTCTTGGAGTAGGATTTGGTTGTAAGGGTTGTGTATCACTCATAGCTTTGAAGCACGAGTGTTTGTGTCTCTTGATTAAATCTTTGAAGAAAAATCAAGTTAGGGTTGTTTATCACTCAAAGCTTTGAAGCACGAGTGATTGTGTCTCTTGATTAAAGCTTTGAAGCAAAATCAAGTGTGTGTATTGAAGAATGTCTTCATAATCTCATTAATCAATAGTTTAGTATCACTGCTGTCATTGAGGGGGAGTGAGTAGGAACTCAGGTTTAAGTTGAACTTAGATTGAAGTTGCATTGGGTAGGTCTTAAGTGAAGGAGATAAACTGGTTGGTTTATTCCTAAATTAATATCTCTTATAGTGAATTTCCTCCCTGGCTTGGTAGCCCCCAGAGTAGGTGTTGTTACACACTGAACTGGGTTAACAATTGATTGTGTTCTTTACTGTTTATAAATTACTGTTTTGAAGTGTGTACAAGTTTGTCAGATACTTTGTCATAACATTCACTGTGACATTAAGTATTTGTTGCCAGAATTTCAATTGGCATCAGAGCAGGCACCCTGCCTGTCTCTCTGGGTGAGATCTAGGGATATTATTTTATGGCGCTATGGACAAGGAAGGAGGATTTGGGAACAGACCACCTATTATGGATGGATCAAATTATGACTACTAGAAACCTCGTATGATTGCCTTCTTGAAGTCACTGGACAAAAAGGCTTGGAGAGCTGCTGACAAAGGATGGAACCATCCAACCATAACTGGGAAAGATGGGACGACCAGTCTGAAACCTGAGGAAGAATGGAGCAAAGAAGAAGATGAGTTAGCCCTGGGTAACTCCAAAGCATTAAATGCCTTGTTCAATGGAATTGATAGAAACATATTCAGACTAGTACATCAATGTAAACTGGCCAAGGATGTTTGGGACACTCTCAAAACCACCCATGAGGGTACATCAAAATTAAAAATGTCAAGACTTCAGATGCTCACTACCAAATTTGAGAACCTAAAGATGATGGAAGATGAGACCGTTCATGAGTTTCACATGAACATCTTGGAAATTGCCAACACCTCATGAGCATTGGGAGAAAAGATGTCAGAAGAAAAGCTGGTGAGAAAGATTCTCAGATCCTTGCCTAAAAGGTTTGCAATGAAAGTGACTGCTATAGAGGAAGCTCAGGATATCTGCAACTTGAAGGTTGATGAACTCATTGGGTCGCTTCAGACTTTTGAGATGGGGATCAGTGACAATGTTGACAAGAAAAACAAGAGCATAGCCCTTGTATCCAATACTGAAGATGATAGCAAGGAGGGTGATGAAGAGAATATTTCAGAAGCTATAGCTATGCTTGGAAGGCAGTTCAACAAACTCATCAAGAGGATGGACCCAAAGTCAAGGTCAAATGTCAAGAACATTCCCTCTGACATTAGCAAATCCTATGACTCCAGCAGAAGACCTAAGTCTGAAGAAAATGGAAATCAAAGCAGAGGAATCCAATGCCATGGATGTGAAGGATATGGGCACATCCGAGCTGAATGTCCTACCTTTCTTAAGAAACAAAAGAAAGGATTGTTTGTTACTTGGTCTGATTGTGACTCAGAAAGTAACTCTGAAGAAGAATATGCTAAACTAGTTACTGCACTAGCTGGTATTTGTAACTCTGATAGTGACTCTAGTGATGAGGAAGTGACATTTGAAGAACTTGCTGACTCCTACAAGAAGCTATGTATCAGAAGTGCTGAAGTCTGTCAACAAAATGAGAAACAGAAAAAACTCATAGTAAAGTTGGAGGCTGAGAAGAAGGCAGACACTGATACTATAAGCCATCTCAAAGGTGAAGTTCAAATGCTGAACTCCAAGCTTGATCAGATGACCAAGTCTGTCAAGATGCTGGCAAATGGAACTGACAAGTTGGAAGAAATCCTTTAGGCTGGACAAAATGTAGGAAACATGTCTGGTCTAGGATTTGTGGCTACAAAGAAATCTGCTGTTGACAAGAAGAAGACCAGGCCTGATAAACAAATGTTAAAACAGATGTCACAACATAGAACTCAACATCAAGAACAGAGAAATATGAAGAAAAAGTATCAAATATGGAGATGTCATCATTGTGGAAGGTTTAGTCACATAAAGCCATTCTGCTTCAGATTATATGGATATCCTAATCAAACCCCATATGTCAAACCTAAGACTAACAAGGCACCATATACTCAACAGTGGAAGAAAAAGTTTGCAACCCTGATAGCTCACACCTCCCTTAGAGTTTCTGCCAAGGAAGACTGGTACTTTGACAGTGGATGCTCTAAACACATGACTGGAATCAAGAATCTTCTGAATAATGTTAAACCTCATACTACTAGCTATGTCACTTTTGGAGATGGTGCTAGAGGAGAAATCAAAGGAGTTGGAAACTTGGACTGTCCTGGAGTTCCAAACCTAAATGAAGTGTTGCTGGTAAATGGTTTGACTGCTAATCTCATAAGTATCAATCAGTTATGTGATCTAGGATTCAAGGTCAACTTCACCAAGTCTGAATGTCTTGTAACTAATGAAAAACAAGAAGTTGTAATGAGAGGAGTCAGATCAAAAGACAATTGTTACTTATGGGAGTCTGAGAACACTAACTACTCTTCTGTATGCTCTATAGCCAAAGAAGAAAAGGAAGTGAAACTGTGGCACCAAAAACTTGGTCATTTACATCAAAGAGGGATGAAAAAGATCATATCCATGGAGGCAGTCAGAGGGATTCCAAGGCTTCAGATTGATGAAGGGAGAGTCTGTGGTGAATGTCAGGTTGGAAAGCAAACTAGAATGTCACATCCAAAGACAAGACATTTGATCACCTCTAAGGTGCTAGAACTTCTACATATGGATCTGATGGGTCCAATGCAGGTGGAAAGTCTTGGTGGAAAGAGATATGCATATGTTGTTGTGGATGATTTTTCCAGATTCACCTGGATAAACTTCATTAGGGAAAAGTCTGATGTATTTGATGTATTTAAGGAATTGTGCAAAAGAATTCAAAGAGAAAAAGAAGGATGCATTGTTAGAATCAAAAGTGATCATGGTAAGGAATTTGAAAACAGTAAGTTTGATGAGTTCTGTTCCTTATAAGGAATCAATCATGAGTTCTCTTCACCCATAACTCCTCAACAAAATGGAGTTGTGGAAAGGAAAAACGGGACTATACAGGAATCTGCCAGAGCAATGATACATGCCAAAAGACTTCCTACTCATTTTTGGGCTGAAGCTATGAATACAGCCTGTTATGTCCATAACAGGGTCACCTTGAGAAAGGGAACATCATCCACCATTTATGAACTATGGAAAGGAAGAAAGCCTACAGTGAAGTACTTCCATGTCTTTGGAAGTAAATGCTATATTCTGACAGATCGTGAACAAAGGAGAAAGATGGACCCTAAAAGTGATGAAGGAATATTCCTAGGATACTCTACAAATAGCAGAGCATATAGAGTATTCAATTCCAGGACCAAAGTTATGATGGAATCTATAAATGTCATAGTTGATGATCACCATGAGGAAACAAATGTTCCATATGATGTTGAGACATTCTTGGAGACTTCAACTCAATTGACTAAAAAGGATGATGTACCTAAAACTACTTCATCAGAGTCTGAATCAAAGGAAGCTAACAAAGATCCTTCCATCAGAATTCAGAAAGATCATCCTAAGGAACTCATCATAGGAGACCCTAATAGTGGAGTCATTACAAGATCTAGAGAAATCATCACAAACTCTTGTTTTGTATCTAAGATTGAACCAAAAATTGTTAAAGAGGCTTTGATTGATGAATACTGGATTGGAGCAATGCAAGATGAATTGAAACAATTCAAGCAACATGAAGTATGGGAGTTAGTTCCTAGACCAGAAGGAACAAACTTCATTGGCACAAAGTGGATCTACAAGAACAAATCAGATGCTGAAGGAGTTGTCACCAGGAATAAGGCAAGACTTGTTGCTCAAGGATACACTCAAGTTGAAGGGGTTGATTTTTATGAGACTTTTGCTCCTGTAGACAGACTGGAATTAATCAGACTTATATTGGGAGTTGCTTGTCTTCTTAAGTTCAAGTTATTTCAGATGGATGTGAAGAGTGGCTTCCTAAATGGGTACTTAAATGAGGAAGTATATGTGGAACAGCCTAACGGATTTGTGGATCCAAACTGTCCTGATCATGTCTACAAATTGAGAAAAGCTTTGTATGGTCTGAAACAAGCTCCTAGAGCTTGGTATGACAGGTTGACAAAATTCCTCACTGACAAAGGATACAGGAAATGAGGGTTGGATAAAACTCTCTTTGTCAAAAATGGAGGAGGAAAGATAATGGTAGCTCAAATTTATGTTGATGACATTGTGTTTGGAGGAATGTCAGATAAAATGGTTAAACATTTTGCTGACCAGATGCAAGTTGAATTTGAAATGAGCCTCATGGGAGAATTGACCTACTTTCTTGGACTGCAAGTCACACAGATGGAAGACTCAATTTTTCTGTCTCAAAGCAAGTATGCAAGGAATATTGTCAAGAAGTTTGGAATGGAGAATGCCAGTCACAAAAGGACTCCTGCACCTACTCATTTAAAGTTGTCCAAAGACACAAGTGGGGCAAATGTGGATCAAAGCTTGTACAGAAGCATGATAGGAAGTCTGCTATACTTAATAGCCAACAAACCTGACATTGCTTTTGCAGTTGGAGTATGTGCAAGATACCAGGCTGAACCCAAAGTAAGTCACATCAACCAGGTGAAAAGAATTCTGAAATATGTGAGTGGAACTTACAACTATGGCATGTTGTACTCTCATGGATGTGAACCAATTCTATCTGGTTATTGTGATGTTGATTGGGCTGGTAGTGCTGATGATAGAAAGAGCACCTCTAGAGGATGCTTCTTTTTGGGAAATAATCTTGTCTCTTGGTTCAGCAAGAAACAGAACTGTGTGTCTCCATCTACTGCTGAAGCTGAATACATAGCAGCTGGTAGCAGCTGTTCTCAAATGATCTGGATGAAACAGATGCTGACTGAGTACAATGTCACACAAGATGTCATGACATTATGCTGTGACAATCTGAGTACTATTAAAATTTCCAAAAATCCTATACAGCACAGCAGGACTAAGCATATTGACATTAGACATCACTTCATCAGAGATCTTGTAGAGGAAAAGGTGATTAAGCTGGAACATGTTGCCACTGAACTATAAATGGCTGACATTTTTACCAAGGCACCTGACGCTAGTCAGTTTGAAAATTTAAGGGGCAAGTTGGATATTTGCCAATATGAAGAGATGTAGCAATTAATTTTGCTTAAAACAAGGGATGAAAGAGATATTTTAGTCAAGTCTATTCTGATTGGGCTAATCATTTGTTTCCCTCTTTCGTTCCAAAATTTTAAGAAGTGGAATAGACATTCATATATCTCCCTCTTCTCGCTTTTCTGCAACAGTCTTCATTCCCTCAAACAAAGATTTCACACTCGTTGTTACTTGTTTTCTAAATCTCTCGAGATGTCTCAACAATCCATGTCATCATCTTCATCAAAGGCAACTGCTTCTTCCTCATCCTCTGACACTGAACCTAGGGCAATCGTAAATTGCATGGATGCTGATGTTCTTGAGATAACTCCTCTTCGTGAAATGGCAGCTGATCCTTCTAAGGTCAAGAAGCTGCGAACCAGACATGCAAGAAGATCACAAGCTTCTCCATCTGGTAAATCTTCTCAACCATCGTCTTCTGTTCCTCCAAAGATAGCTAATAGGGAAGGTTCTGCTTATGTACATCAAGCTATTGCCAGACTAGTCACTAGGATTCTTAATGAGAATCACTTTGTTCCTGGCATATCTATACCTTTGAACCAAGAAACTGCTAGCCCTAATGTAGAAAGGGATCCAGATGTCACTCAGAATGTTGAGACACCTGATGACAACATTAGGAAATCTCCAGAAAAACCTGATGATCACCAGAACCCTACTGACAAGGCTGTTGAACCTCCTATTATTGATGTTGATGAAGAATTTTCTGACAATGATTTAATTGCCAATATCAACCCTAGCATAGCTAGAAGGATGATGAGTAGAAAAGAGAAGAAAAATGCTGCCCAAAGCCTCTCCAAGGAGAAGGCTACTGAAGTTGTTCATAAGAAAACTAGGCCTGAGAACAAGGCTAGAGTAGAAGCTGAGAAGGATCAAAAAGATGGAACGTCGAAAGGGAAGGGGAAGGTAAAAGCTAGAGTACCTGTTGGTAGTCTCTCAAAACATTTGAGACAACCTATATCCAAGAAAAGAAAGGATCCTGAACTCCCTTAATCTGATGACGAATCAGACTTTGACTTTGATGTTGAGAGCAATGTTCCAGACATTCCTCTCAGGAAGAAACCCTCTTCTAGCAAACTGCCTAAGGTTCCTGAAGTTGCCATTGACAACATCTCCTTTCACCATCCAGAAAATGCAAGCAGGTGGAAGTATGTGTTTCTGAAAAGGATTGCCTTGGAGAGAGAGCTGAACAGCAGTGCTATTGAGTGTAAGGAAGTCATGGATCTAATCAAAGTTGTTGGCCTAATGAAAACTGTGGTCATGTTTTCCAACTGCTATGAGATTCTTGTCAAAGAATTCATAGTAAATTTGTCTGATGGTTGTGCTGATGGAAAGTCAGCTGATTTTAAGAGTGTTTATGTGAGAGGAAAGAAGGTAAATTTCTCTCCTACTATGATAAACAAATTCCTAAGAAGGCCTGATGATGCTCAACCTGAGCTTGAAGTTACTGACAACCAGGTTTGTCAAACCATCACTACCAAGCAAGTCAAGAACTGGCCCTTGAAAGGAAAGCTAACTGCAAGCAAGATGAGCATGAAGTTTTCCATACTGCACAAAATTGGTGCATCTAATTGGGTTCCCACCAACCACAAATCCACCATTTCCACAGGTTTGGGAAGATTTATCTATGCTGTTGGAACCAGAACAAACTTTGATTATGGCAACTACATCTTTGATCAAACATTGAAACATGCTGGGAGTTGTGCTATTAAAGGCCCTATTGCTTTTCCCTCTCTCTTGTGTGGTATAATCATTGATCAGTATCCTGATATTCTGGTTGAAAAAGACTCAGTATGCAAAAGAGCCCCTGCACTTGGTTTTCACTATAAGTTGTTTCAGGGAACACATGTCCCTGACATTGTAATGACATCTGCTGAGACATCAAATGTCAAAACTCACTCCAAGAAAACTGATGTTATAGCTCTTCTAAAGGAAACCTGCAGAGAGCTTGATGCAAGAAAAAGGACTCTTGAAGAGTTGATTGCTAGACTAGAACAGGAGGAGAATGAAGAACAAATAAGGGAAGAGGATGCTGATGAAGACCAGCATAATGCTGCTGAAAATAGTGCTTCCTCAGGAGATGACAGTACCTGAAGGAATGTGTGTGCTGAAATGATTGTTGTTGGAACTTGTTGCTGCCAATTGATACCTTCTCTTTATTTCTGTTTTTTTTTTAATTCCTGTTGGATGATTGTATAACTTAAAGTACAAGTATCTTTGGCCTCTTTATGGCTAAAAAGGGGGAGAAGAAATTGTGATATTTTTGGTAGAATTAGATATCGGTAGCTGTTATTAAAATATTTTGCTGCATTCTAATCTCTGATTGTTTAGGGGTTTTAGCCAAAAATTTGCCAAAAGGGGAGTTTGTAAGTGTTTCTTTGTTGGCATTATTTTTTGGTAAAACCAGACTTACGAATGTCATGACTGATGTTATAACATTCTGGGATAAAGGTACATTCTGCAGAAAGAATGTTCTACAGGAACTACTCAGTATGAGTGATTATCATGATCATTAAGCTATGATCATAAATACTGAATTCTACCAAAATCAGTGAATAAGATTCATGATGTCATAACCATTGTTAAGACATCCTGTACTGATCAAGTTGCTGTGCAGATTTATTATTCCTGAGATTTTTCAGGAAACTGGTGTGCTGCTCTGAGTTGAAGAATTATTGTCCAGATCAGTTGCTCGCATGGACATTAGGTTAACCTTGCTTAACCATAATCTGTTATGAAAAAGCCCTAGACCAAGTCTTTAGGTTAACTTTAGTTAACCCTAGCTATTTTCATGGAAGCCCTAGTGAGGAATAGTCTGCCTATATATTTCTCATGAAGCCTAATGGACTGAGCACTTTTGACAGAAGATCAATAAGGCATTGTACAGTTGTAACTACTGTGAGCCAAGGAATTATCATTTTGATAAGTGTCTTGGAGTAGGATTTGGTTGTAAGGGTTGTGTATCACTCATAGCTTTGAAGCACGAGTGTTTGTGTCTCTTGATTAAAGCTTTGAAGCAAAATCAAGTTAGGGTTGTTTATCACTCAAAGCTTTGAAGCACGAGTGATTGTGTCTCTTGATTAAAGCTTTGAAGCAAAATCAAGTGTGTGTATTGAAGAATGTCTTCATAATCTCATTAATCAATAGTTTAGTATCACTGTTGTCATTGAGGGGGAGTGAGTAGGAACTCAGGTTTAAGTTGAACTTAGATTGAAGTTGCATTGGGTAGGTCTTAAGTGAAGGAGATAAACTGGTTGGTTTATTCCTAAATTAACATCTCTTATAGTGAATTTCCTCCCTGGCTTGGTAGCCCCCAGAGTAGGTGTTGTTACACACTGAACTAGGTTAACAATTGATTGTGTTCTTTACTGTTTTTAAATTACTGTTTTGAAGTGTGTACAAGTTTGTCAGATACTTTGTCATAACATTCACTGTGACATTAAGTATTTGTTGCCAGAATTTCAATTGGCATCAGAGCAGGCACTCTGCCCGTCTTTCTGGGTGAGATCTAGGGATATTATTTTTTGGCGCTATGGACAAGGAAGGAGGATTTGGGAACAGACCACCTATTCTGGATGGATCAAATTATGACTACTGGAAACCTCGTATGATTGCCTTCTTGAAGTCACTGGACAAAAAGGCTTGGAGAGCTGCTGACAAAGGATGGAACCATCCAACCATAACTGGGAAAGATGGGACGACCAGTCTGAAACCTGAGGAAGAATGGAGCAAAGAAGAAGATGAGTTAGCCCTGGGTAACTCCAAAGCATTAAATGCCTTGTTCAATGGAATTGATAGAAACATATTCAGACTAGTACATTAATGTAAACTGGCCAAGGATGTTTGGGACACTCTCAAAACCACCCATGAGGGTACATCAAAATTAAAAATGTCAAGACTTCAGATGCTCACTACCAAATTTGAGAACCTAAAGATGATGGAAGATGAGACCGTTCATGAGTTTCACATGAACATCTTGGAAATTGCCAACACCTCAGGAGCATTGGGAGAAAAGATGTCAGAAGAAAAGCTGGTGAGAAAGATTCTCAGATCCTTGCCTAAAAGGTTTGCAATGAAAGTGACTGCTATAGAGGAAGCTCAGGATATCTGCAACTTGAAGGTTGATGAACTCATTGGGTCACTTCAGACTTTTGAGATGGGGATCAGTGACAATGTTGACAAGAAAAACAAGAGCATAGCCCTTGTATCCAATACTGAAGATGATAGCAAGGAGGGTGATGAAGAGAATATTTCAGAAGCTATAGCTATGCTTGGAAGGCAGTTCAACAAACTCATCAAGAGGATGGACCCAAAGTCAAGGTCAAATGTCAAGAACATTCCCTCTGACATTAGCAAATCCTATGACTCCAGCAGAAGACCTAAGTCTGAAGAAAATGGAAATCAAAGCAGAGGAATCCAATGCCATGGATGTGAAGGATATGGGCACATCCGAGCTGAATGTCCTACCTTTCTTAAGAAACAAAAGAAAGGATTGTTTGTTACTTGGTCTGATTGTGACTCAGAAAGTAACTCTGAAGAAGAATATGCTAAACTAGTTACTGCACTAGCTGGTATTTGTAACTCTGATAGTGACTCTAGTGATGAGGAAGTGACATTTGAAGAACTTGCTGACTCCTACAAGAAGCTATGTATCAGAAGTGCTGAAGTCTGTCAACAAAATGAGAAACAGAAAAAACTCATAGTAAAGTTGGAGGCTGAGAAGAAGGCAGACACTGATACTATAAGCCATCTCAAAGGTGAAGTTCAAATGCTGAACTCCAAGCTTGATCAGATGACCAAGTCTGTCAAGATGCTGGCAAATGGAACTGACAAGTTGGAAGAAATCCTTTAGGCTGGACAAAATGTAGGAAACATGTCTGGTCTAGGATTTGTGGCTACAAAGAAATCTGCTGTTGACAAGAAGAAGACCAGGCCTGATAAACAAATGTTAAAACAGATGTCACAACATAGAACTCAACATCAAGAACAGAGAAATATGAAGAAAAAGTATCAAATATGGAGATGTCATCATTGTGGAAGGTTTAGTCACATAAAGCCATTCTGCTTCAGATTATATGGATATCCTAATCAAACCCCATATGTCAAACCTAAGACTAACAAGGCACCATATACTCAACAGTGGAAGAAAAAGTTTGCAACCCTGATAGCTCACACCTCCCTTAGAGTTTCTGCCAAGGAAGACTGGTACTTTGACAGTGGATGCTCTAAACACATGACTGGAATCAAGAATCTTCTGAATAATGTTAAACCTCATACTACTAGCTATGTCACTTTTGGAGATGGTGCTAGAGGAGAAATCAAAGGAGTTGGAAACTTGGACTGTCCTGGAGTTCCAAACCTAAATGAAGTGTTGCTGGTAAATGGTTTGACTGCTAATCTCATAAGTATCAATCAATTATGTGATCTAGGATTCAAGGTCAACTTCACCAAGTCTGAATGTCTTGTAACTAATGAAAAACAAGAAGTTGTAATGAGAGGAGTCAGATCAAAAGACAATTGTTACTTATGGGAGTCTGAGAACACTAACTACTCTTCTGTATGCTCTATAGCCAAAGAAGAAAAGGAAGTGAAACTGTGGCACCAAAAACTTGGTCATTTACATCAAAGAGGGATGAAAAAGATCATATCCATGGAGGCAGTCAGAGGGATTCCAAGGCTTCAGATTGATGAAGGGAGAGTCTGTGGTGAATGTCAGGTTGGAAAGCAAACTAGAATGTCACATCCAAAGAAAAGACATTTTATCACCTCTAAGGTGCTAGAACTTCTACATATGGATCTGATGGGTCCAATGCAGGTGGAAAGTCTTGGTGGAAAGAGATATGCATATGTTGTTGTGGATGATTTTTCCAGATTCACCTGGATAAACTTCATTAGGGAAAAGTCTGATGTATTTGATGTATTTAAGGAATTATGCAAAAGAATTCAAAGAGAAAAAGAAGGATGCATTGTTAGAATCAAAAGTGATCATGGTAAGGAATTTGAAAACAGTAAGTTTGATGAGTTCTGTTCCTCATAAGGAATCAATCATGAGTTCTCTTCACCCATAACTCCTGAACAAAATGTAGTTGTGGAAAGGAAAAACAGGACTATACAGGAATCTGCCAGAGCAATGATACATGCCAAAAGACTTCCTACTCATTTTTGGGCTGAAGCTATGAATACAGCCTATTATGTTCATAACAGGGTCACCTTGAGAAAGGGAACATCATCCACCATTTATGAACTATGGAAAGGAAGAAAGCCTAAAGTGAAGTACTTCCATGTCTTTGGAAGTAAATGCTATATTCTGACAGATCGTGAACAAAGGAGAAAGATGGACCCTAAAAGTGATGAAGGAATATTCCTAGGATACTCTACAAATAGCAGAGCATATAGGGTATTCAATTCCAGGACCAAAGTTATGATGGAATCTATAAATGTCATAGTTGATGATCACCATGAGGAAACAAATGTTCCATATGATGTTGAGACATTCTTGGAGACTTCAACTCAATTGACTAAAAAGGATGATGTACCTAAAACTACTTCATCAGAGTCTGAATCAAAGGAAGCTAACAAAGATCCTTCCATCAGAATTCAGAAAGATCATCCTAAGGAACTCATCATAGGAGACCCTAATAGTGGAGTTATTACAAGATCTAGAGAAATCATCACAAACTCTTGTTTTGTATCTAAGATTGAACCAAAAATTGTTAAAGAGGCTTTGATTGATGAATTCTGGATTGGAGCAATGCAAGATGAATTGAACTAATTCAAGCAACATGAAGTATGGGAGTTAGTTCCTAGACCAGAAGGAACAAACATCATTGGCACAAAGTGGATCTACAAGAACAAATCAGATGCTGAAGGAGTTGTCACCAGGAATAAGGCAAGACTTGTTGCTCAAGGATACACTCAAGTTGAAGGGGTTGATTTTGATGAGACTTTTGCTCCTGTAGACAGACTGGAATTAATCAGACTTCTATTGGGAGTTGCTTGTCTTCTTAAGTTCAAGTTATTTCAGATGGATGTGAAGAGTGGCTTCCTAAATGGGTACTTAAATGAGGAAGTATATGTGGAACAGCCTAACGGATTTGTGGATCCAAACTGTCCTGATCATGTCTACAAATTGAGAAAAGCTTTGTATGGTCTGAAACAAGCTCCTAGAGCTTGGTATGACAGGTTGACAAAATTCCTCACTGACAAAGGATACAGGAAATGAGGGTTGGATAAAACTCTCTTTGTCAAAAATGAAGGAGGAAAGATAATGGTAGCTCAAATTTATGTTGATGACATTGTGTTTGGAGGAATGTCAGATAAAATGGTTAAACATTTTGCTGACCAGATGCAAGTTGAATTTGAAATGAGCCTCATGGGAGAATTGACCTACTTTCTTGGACTTCAAGTCACACAGATGGAAGACTCAATTTTTCTGTCTCAAAGCAAGTATGCAAAGAATATTGTCAAGAAGTTTAGAATGGAGAATGCCAGTCACAAAAGGACTCCTGCACCTACTCATTTAAAGTTGTCCAAAGACACAAGTGGGGCAAATGTGGATCAAAGCTTGTACAGAAGCATGATAGGAAGTCTGCTATACTTAATAGCCAACAGACCTGACATTGCTTTTGCAGTTGGAGTATGTGCAAGATACCAGGCTGAACCCAAAGTAAGTCACATCAACCAGGTGAAAAGAATTCTGAAATATGTGAGTGGAACTTACAACTATGGCATGTTGTACTCTCATGGATGTGAACCAATTCTATCTGGTTATTGTGATGTTGATTGGGCTGGTAGTGCTGATGATAGAAAGAGTACCTCTAGAGGATGCTTCTTTTTGGGAAATAATCTTGTCTCTTGGTTCAGCAAGAAACAGAACTGTGTGTCTCCATCTACTGCTGAAGCTGAATACATAGCAGCTGGTAGCAGCTGTTCTCAAATGATCTGGATGAAACAGATGCTGACTGAGTACAATGTCACACAAGATGTCATGACATTGTGCTGTGACAATCTGAGTACTATTAAAATTTCCAAAAATCCTATACAGCACAGCAGGACTAAGCATATTGACATTAGACATCACTTCATCAGAGATCTTGTAGAGGAAAAGGTGATTAAGCTGGAACATGTTGCCACTGAACTATAAATGGCTGACATTTTTACCAAGGCACCTGACGCTAGTCAGTTTGAAAATTTAAGGGGCAAGTTGGATATTTGCCAATATGAAGAGATGTAGCAATTAATTTTGCTTAAAACAAGGGATGAAAGAGATATTTTAGTCAAGTCTATTCTGATTGGGCTAATCATTTGTTTCCCTCTTTCGTTCCAAAATTTTAAGAAGTGGAATAGACATTCATATATCTCCCTCTTCTCGCTTTTCTGCAACAGTCTTCATTCCCTCAAACAAAGATTTCACACTCGTTGTTACTTGTTTTCTAAATCTCTCGAGATGTCTCAACAATCCATGTCATCATCTTCATCAAAGGCAACTGCTTCTTCCTCATCCTCTGACACCGAACCTAGGGCAATCGTAAATTGCATGGATGCTGATGTTCTTGAGATAACTCCTCTTCGTGAAATGGCAGCTGATCCTTCTAAGGTCAAGAAGCTGCGAACCAGACATGCAAGAAGATCACAAGCTTCTCCATCTGGTAAATCTTCTCAACCATCGTCTTCTGTTCCTCCAAAGATAGCTAATAGGGAAGGTTCTGCTTATGTACATCAAGCTATTGCCAGACTAGTCACTAGGATTCTTAATGAGAATCACTTTGTTCCTGGCATATCTATACCTTTGAACCAAGAAACTGCTAGCCCTAATGTAGAAAGGGATCCAGATGTCACTCAGAATGTTGAGACACCTGATGACAACATTAGGAAATCTCCAGAAAAACCTGATGATCACCAGAACCCTACTGACAAGGCTGTTGAACCTCCTGTTATTGATGTTGATGAAGAATTTTCCGACAATGATTTAATTTCCAATATCAACCCTAGCATAGCTAGAAGGATGATGAGTAGAAAAGAGAAGCAAAATGCTGCCCAAAGCCTCTCCAAGGAGAAGGCTACTGAAGTTGTTCATAAGAAAACTAGGCATGAGAACAAGGCTAGAGTAGAAGCTGAGAAGGATCAAAAAGATGGAACGTCGAAAGGGAAGCGGAAGGTAAAAGCTAGAGTACCTGTTGGTAGTCTCTTAAAACATTTGAGACAACCTATATCCAAGAAAAGAAAGGATCCTGAACTCCCTTAATCTGATGACGAATCAGACTTTGACTTTGATGTTGAGAGCAATGTTCCAGACATTCCTCTTAGGAAGAAACCCTCTTCTAGCAAACTGCCTAAGGTTCCTGAAGTTGCCATTGACAACATCTCCTTTCACCATCTAGAAATTGCAAGCAGGTGGAAGTATGTGTTTCTGAAAAGGATTGCCTTGGAGAGAGAGTTGAACAGCAGTGCTATTGAGTGTAAGGAAGTCATGGATCTAATCAAAGTTGTTGGCCTAATGAAAATTGTGGTCATGTTTTCCAACTGCTATGAGATTCTTGTCAAAGAATTCATAGTAAATTTGTCTGATGGTTGTGCTGATGGAAAGTCAGCTGATTTTAAGAGTGTTTATGTGAGAGGAAAGAAGGTAAATTTCTCTCCTACTATGATAAACAAATTCCTAAGAAGGCCTGATGATGCTCAACCTGAGCTTGAAGTTACTGACAACCAGGTTTGTCAAACCATCACTACCAAGCAAGTCAAGAACTGGCCCTTGAAAGGAAAGCTAACTGCAAGCAAGCTGAGCATGAAGTTTGCCATACTGCACAAAATTGGTGCATCTAATTGGGTTCCCACCAACCACAAATCCACCATTTCCACAGGTTTGGGAAGATTTATCTATGATGTTGGAACCAGAACAAACTTTGATTATGGCAACTACATCTTTGATCAAACATTGAAACATGCTGGGAGTTGTGCTATTAAAGGCCCTATTGCTTTTCCCTCTCTCTTGTGTGGTATAATCATTGATCAGTATCCTGATATTCTGGTTGAAAAAGACTCAGTATGCAAAAGAGCCCCTGCACTTGGTTTTCACTATAATTTGTTTCAGGGAACACATGTCCCTGACATTGTCATGACATCTGCTGAGACATCAAATGTCAAAACTCACTCCAAGAAAACTGATGTTATAGCTCTTCTAAAGGAAACCTGCAGAGAGCTTGATGCAAGAAAAAGGACTCTTGAAGAGTTGATTGCTAGACTGGAACAGAAGGAGAATGAAGAACAAATAAGGGAAGAGTATGCTGATGAAGACCAGCATAATGCTGCTGAAAATAGTGCTTCCTCAGGAGATGACAGTACCTGAAGGAATGTGTGTGCTGAAATGATTGTTGTTGGAACTTGTTGCTGCCAATTGATACCTTCTCTTTATTTCTGTTTTTTTTTTAATTCCTGTTGGATGATTGTATAACTTAAAGTACAAGTATCTTTGGCCTCTTTATGGCTAAAAAGGGGGAGAAGAAATTGTGATATTTTTGGTAGAATTAGATATCGGTAGCTGTTATTAAAATATTTTGCTGCATTCTAATCTCTGATTGTTTAGGGGTTTTAGCCAAAAATTTGCCAAAAGGGGAGTTTGTAAGTGTTTGTTTGTTGGCATTATTTTTTGGTAAAACCAGACTTACGAATGTCATGACTGATGTCATAACATTCTGGGATAAAGGTACATTCTGCAGAAAGAATGTTCTACATGAACTACTCAGTATGAGTGATTATCATGATCATTAAGCTATGATCATAAATACTGAATTCTACCAAAATCAGTGAACAAGATTCATGATGTCATAACCATTGTTAAGACATCCTGTACTGATCAAGTTGCTGTGCAGATTTATTATTCCTGAGATTTTTCAGGAAACTGGTGTGCTGCTCTGAGTTGAAGAATTATTGTCCAGATCAGCTGCTCGCATGGACATTAGGTTAACCTTGCTTAACCCTAATCTGTTATGAAAAAGCTCTAGACCAAGTCTTTAGGTTAACTTTAGTTAACCCTAGCTATTTTCATGGAAGCCCTAGTGAGGAATAGTCTTCCTATATATTTCTCACGAAGCCTAATGGACTGAGCACTTTTGACAGAAGATCAACAAGGAATTATATAGTTGTAACTACTGTGAGCCAAGGAATTATCATTTTGATAAGTGTCTTGGAGTAGGATTTGGTTGTAAGGGTTGTGTATCACTCATAGCTTTGAAGCACGAGTGTTTGTGTCTCTTGATTAAAGCTTTGAAGCAAAATCAAGTTAGGGTTGTTTATCACTCAAAGCTTTGAAGCACGAGTGATTGTGTCTCTTGATTAAAGCTTTGAAGCAAAATCAAGTGTGTGTATTGAAGAATGTCTTCATAATCTCATTAATCAATAGTTTAGTATCACTGCTGTGATTGAGGGGGAGTGAGTAGGAACTCAGGTTTAAGTTGAACTTAGATTGAAGTTGCATTGGGTAGGTCTTAAGTGAAGGAGATAAAATGGTTGGTTTTTTCCTAAATTAATATCTCTTATAGTGAATTTCCTCCCTGGCTTGATAGACCCCAGAGTAGGTGTTGTTACACACTGAATTGGGTTAACAATTGATTGTGTTCTTTACTGTTTTTAAATTACTGTTTTGAAGTGTGTACAAGTTTGTCAGATACGGTGTCATAACATTCACTGTGACATTAAGTATCTGTTGCCAGAATTTCAATGATGATGGTTCCACATAATCATTAATAATAGGCAGTCATTATCTCTCAAAATAAAATCCCATTAAGTCAAAACCTATGAAGGAGACTTAAGAAAAAACTGGGGCATCTCACTGACTGTAATCACAAAAGAAACAATTCAGGCAAAAGACAGGAATAGCAAAAATAAAAAAGAAAGAGGTCTTACAAATCCTCGACAAAAGGTCATAGAAATGATTGCCTTCTCAGACAAACGTTCAAGTTGCTAGACCATCACCAAAATATCAAGGACAAGATGCCAGACTCAATTGGGATCTAAATGCACAATTAACTGAGCATAGGACTGAAGAACATCACGAAGAGTGGGTTGGGTACAAATAAAATTTGAGCTTTTATCCTTTGTTTCTTGAACCGTGAACTAGACCACGTTATAAACCTTAAAAGTCCTAGCTGAAGCATGGGTTAGTTCGAAAGCATACGGTTACAAAAGGGATCCTGACTCTTGTATGGTTCGCTATAAATTCTGAGCTGACATCACACTTTTACAAAATTTGTTTGTTTTACTAAAAAATTATTTTTCAAACTTCAAGACAGACATAAGCTTTGCATTCTTCAAATACCATTATTTGTGTATGACTATTTGTTCAACAGCATGGAAATTCGCACGATAGATATTCGATGAACAAAAATATTCTCAGTGGATAAAATCACCTCAGATGGAAAGACATTCCAATGGTAGGCCTTTCATAATCAAGAGGAATAGCATGGTGTCCAGCTGGTATGGGGCAGTCAAGTCAAGGTTCAAGGAATCTCTCAAAATACCAAATAGCCAAGGGCGGATCTCTACCTGAGTCACTTGGGGCATTGGACATGAATTCCAGCAACGAATCCTGTACGATCAAACAAACGTCTTTTGGCAGTGTGGAAACACTTACTACTATGGACATTGACAATTCTCCGTACTCGGTGAACATGGACATAGTCAGAAAATACTACGCATGAACAAAGACCAGCTAGGTTGACTTGGCTAGGCAAAAATATGGGCATCCCGACGAACCAAAAGGGTTCGCGAAAAAATTAGGGATATACATATGAAAAACAATATGTACACCTGACAAGTCGAAAACCTGAAAAGGCGGCTTGAGCAAAAAAGGGTATCCCGATGGACTGAAAATTTGAAAAGACGGTCCAGGCAAAAGTTAGGGATTAAAAACGTACAACTATGTCCCGTCATCTTGTCATTTGTTTATCAGTAAAAGACTTATCATCCTGATCAACATTTACCAAGCACCCCAGGAGTTGGGATGACACTCAAACCATCCCCAAAGTCTCCACAGTTACTCTTTCCCGCATGGTACAGGGGAAGAGACATCTTGAGACGAAGTCACCGCTACATACGACCCAATGACGTCTATGTTCCCCACCGAGTAGAAACAACCAAAGTTTTGATCTCTTCTTCCCCAAGCAGGAATTACCTCCTCCAGCAAAGTTCCCTCAGAGAGATGAAATTTGTATTCCCCAGCTGAGTTTTATAATATCAAACAGTTTATAAAACCTCCTCCCCGATAGAGTTTATTTCTCTAACTGCGAAAGTTTATCCCCCAACAGAGTTTGTTTCTCCACATCGGTAAAATCTTCCGATAGAGCATCCTTTCCCTATAGAGTCATTCTCAAGAAGGAGTTAAATATCCTCGGCAGAATATCCTCGAGCGAAAAGGGAAAATTTCCAGCGAATCATCTCTGTTCATCATCCCCAGCGGAAATGAAGGATTCAGCCTCCCAAGACTCTTCAGCAATAGTCTGGGATTTACTTTCCCAGACTAAGAAACATCGCAATAGCATTCCATATTCATACATCATGGCATGCGCATACACATCGCATACAACATATGAAGAAGTGAAAAACACAAGAAGGGGGGTTGAATTGTTGAAAATTGAAATCAAATGCAGACAACACGATATTTTTATCCTGGTTCATTTGATCTCAAACTACTCCAGTCCACCCGTCAAGGTGATTTCGCCTCTCTCCAACGAGGTCTTAATCCACTATATTCAACTGAATACAAATCTGCTTTAATAACTGCTAAAGCCTTCTTGAATCTAAACCACAAACTGGTTTCTCAAGGAAATTATTTCTTACAGATAAATGAACAATATGTGTGTTGAATGTTTTCTGGAAAAACTATATATCACAACTGTGATAATACACAAAATGAAGCTTATGTAAAACTAGCTTGCTAGAACTATAGAGTAAGTAATTTGAGAGCTTTAGCAAACTGTATGAGTGAGGATGAAGATGATTGACTTTAGGCGTGTAGAGTATTGTAGAGCATTAGCCAATTCACTTCTCACTGATTTGTTTAAATACTTCTTGGAATAGATACGTTGATGCCAATAATTCCATTTCAATGGCCATTACGTTCTTTCCATATTGAGAAGATCTTTGTCTTGGAATAAATCCGTTGGTAATTAATCTGCCTTAAATGCAGTATCGTTGACACTTCAGAATGTTCTGCTTGATTAAGATCAGAGAGTTCTTGGCTTTAGGCTTATTCTGATTGCTTCTGAGTGCTGATGACATTGATGAGATCCTGATCAGAGTCAGAGTGAGTTGAGCGCAGATTCTGTTCATCAGACTTCAGCGTAAGCATATGTAAGATCTTCTGGTTGACATCTTCTGATGCTGATTCCATCAGAGTTTCCTGTAAATAAACAGCATAATTTTAAGTAGCATCTATGTCAAATATAAAACTCATAATTCATTTAATCTTGTATTTTGTTATCATCAAAACTCTAACTGAGGGTTGTAGAATCAAACTATGTTCTAACAGCATAGTCCCATTTATTTTGAGAACATCATTACACGATGTATTCCATACATCATGACATTGCATACGACTAACTCTTCACCTTTTCTGGAAAGATCAAGTCAACCGATACTTTTGACTACTTACATGACCTGGAAGTCTTCTCAAAGGCTATTTCTGACGAAGGGCTATTTCAGCATCTTCCTCCAAAATATTTTCTCAAAAGACCTTCTCTAGTTCAGTTAGATCGACACTAAGATCTCTTTGATTTCTACTCCAGTTGAAGATATTCCAAGGCTTTTGTCTGGTTCAGTCGAATCGATACTAAGATTTTTCTTATTTCCATTCCAGTCAAAGTTAATTCAAGACTTTATCTAGTTCAGTTAGATCGATACTAAGATCTCTCTGATTTCTATTCCAGTTGAAGATAATTCAAGACTTTTGTCTGGTTCAGTTAAATCGATACTAAGATTTTTCTAATTTCCATTCAAGTCAAAGTTAATTCAAGACCTTCTCTGGTTCAATTAAATCGATACTAAGATTTCTCTTATTTCTATTCCAGTTGAAGATATTCCAAGACTTTTGTCTGGTTCAGTTGAATTGATACTAAGATTCATCTGATTTCCATTCTAGTCAGAGTTAATCCAAGACCTTCTCAGGTTCAGTCAGATCGACACTAAGATCTCTCTGATTCCTATTCTATTTGAAGATATTCCAAGACTTTTGTCTAGTTCAGTTGAATCGATCCTAAGATTCTTCTAATTTCCATTCCAATCAAAGTTAATTAAAGACCTTCTCTGGTTCTGTCAGATCGACACTAAGATCTCTCTGATTTCTATTCCAGTTGAAGATATTCTAAGACTTTTGTCTAGTTTAGTTGAATCGATACTAAGATTCATCTGATTTCCATTCCAGTCAGAGTTGATCCAAGACCTTCTTTGGTTCAGTCAGATTGACACTAAGATCTCTCTGATTTCTATTCCAGTTAAAGATATTCCAAGACTTTTGTCTGGTTCATCCGAATCGATACTAAGATTCCACTGATTTCCATTCCAGTCAAAGTTAATTTGATACCTTCCCCTAGTTCAACTAAATCGATACTAAGACTTTTTTGATTTCTATCCCAATCGAAGATAACTCAAGACCTTTCTCTGGTTCAGTCAAATTGATACTAAGATTTCTATTCCAGTTAAAAAAGGCTATGAAGCCCGAAACCTGACCGGATAATAGTCAATCAACAATTCAAGACACTGTGAAGCCTGGATTCTGACCAGATAACAGTTTAATCTCATTTCCCCAGTAAATTGTTGTGAAGCCTGGAGTAAGAACAGATAATAGTCTGCCTTATTATCATCAGCAAGTTAGTGTAAAGCCTGGATCCTGACTAGACAGCAGTTCACTTCTGTCTCTTAAATCAAGTGATGACTCCCTTGTAGAGTAACAGACAACTGAAGCTCCTAAAACTCTATGTTCCAAGACAGAGACCAACATTCCTCAGTCGAGTCCTCTCTAACAGCAAGAGCGGGAATTCCCATAAAGGGATATCTCATGAAATCGTCATCTCTTCCAAATGGCGTCTGTAAGCCCATTCCCGTCATCATCAACTACCAGTATCATTTCAGACGAGTGCAAATTTCTGGGCACTCTAGTGTTCAATCATGTTCCACCTTTAAATCATGAAATTCAGACCAGCCAATCTACATCTTCAGGTTTAAGAAGATTGAACAGGGACAACTGTTGTACCCCAAAATTTTCCCTCTCATGTTTTTCCAAGATTTCCTCTTGCATAGGGGGTTACAAACCTTTGCCTAAAGAAAAGGAAATTTTTCAAATGATGGTTAAGTATCCTTCGATTGGCATCTGCAAAAGGACCTTCGATTGACATCTGCAAAAGGTCCTTCAAATGACATCTGCAAAAGGTCCATCGATTGGCATATGCAAAAGGTCCTTCGATTGGCATCTGCAAAAGGTCCTTCGATTGACGTAGGACCTTTCGATGTGCATTTCTAACAAGGCAGCTTCGATGGGCATCTTAAATAAGGTTGTTTTTTGTTAGAGCGTACAAAGTGCCTTTCGACAGGCATGTTAACCAAGTGATGGTTCGATTGGTATATCAACAGGGTGATATTCTGATTGTCCAAGTTAGAGAAAATAAGATCAAAAAGAGAAAGAACTGATAGGGTTCCAGAAGCTCTGATGATGGACATTTGAATTCATGCAGGATAACTCTAAGCTTTTCTGCAGACTATGGTTCAAACATAGAAGCTCTGATGTCGAGAATATGAGCAATTTGAATCAGGACTTAGAGCCATCAAGGAGTGTAGAACAACACTTCGATTAGGCAACAAGATAACGCTTCAAGTGGACCAAGTTAAAAGCCATCGAAGAGAGAAAAAATTGAAGGAACCATGATGAAAGCCTTAAGCCAGATTCGAATAAAACACCTCTCATAACCTGTCCAGGTTCACCCAAAATTCAAAATGGCATGTTTTCCTTGAAAATATGGCAAGAATTCAATGTTGATCATGGATTCAATTCTTGAGTTAAAGGCCATATTATTGCCTTGTTTGTTCACAACTTCACAAGAGCTAATTCGACCAGGGTGATTCTCTTCAAATCAAGCAATCGAAGCAGAGGGTGGCTTAATCAAAGGAGCTATGACATTGAAGTTGGGTAAATTTGAATTAGAGTTTAGAGCTTTTGAAGGAAACAATGCTCTGATGAGGAAAGCTCTGAGTAATTCGAATTGGAGCTTAGAGCCTTCGAAGAGAGCAAACTAGAAGGGAAATGGATATGCAGGGGCATGTCAGCTTTCGATTTTCATCATATTGGAGGCCCAAAAAACTCATAACAAGCTGGGAGTAACGCATGAAAATAGATTGGCACTTGATTGAATCAAATATAGCAAGTTTTTATGAAGAAATTAAATCAAATCTCTTCATCATAATGGACCAATATTTGATACACAAATGTTGACCTAAATTCCCTTGTCTATATAAACCTCATGGTCTCAGAAAAAACACACGGAGAATGCCTCAGAAGAAAACGCAGCCTGCCTCACGAGGTTCCATAAAGTTGCACAAAATTTCCAAAAATTGTCAAACTCAAAGATGATTTTGCAAGCAGCCTCCATCCAGACTAACACCTGAATCGTGTTCCTGGGATTAACGCAGAAGCATCCCTTATACAATCCCCATGTTGGTAATTTTTTCTTTGATCTCAAACTTGTAAAACATGATTTAAATTCATGTCAAACATATATACATATTGCTGCTAATGTTCATGTTTGTTTGAGTGTGTTACATGTGAGCAAAGATGTCGGATTGAGATCGTGCCATTGTTGGGGCACGATCTGAGCTTACCTTTGATTCTTACATCTTTAGTTTATCTTCGATGGGTATACACCATAGGGGTCCACTGAGCGTGCAGATTCAACATTTAAATTAATATTGTGTCTTTTGTTTCCAACGTAATATTATTGTTTCGTTTGTACCAATGAATGGAAATTTTTCGACCAGGTTGGTGAGGAAGATGTGTTGTAACGAAAAGGACCTGGGTTTGACACCCAGGTCATACATTTTGTGTTTCTTCTAACAAACTTCCTTGCAGATCCAGTAGCCCAGGTCGAAGGATGACACATCCAGATCGAACGCCCCCAGACGCGCAGTCTCTCAAGCACCTTTGATTAAGATTCCTCACTGGGTCGAAAGGCAACCCAAGCCTCTTCTATCCAGGCCTTACTTCCAAGAATGCACTCTTTTCATTTACTGTTTTTATCTTTTGATTTTGTCATTTCTTTTGGTTGTTTGTCCTTACTTCTTCTAAGCTTTAATTAACATTAAAAAATCACAAAAACATTAGGCCTAACTTTTTATATTAAATTAATTTTGTCAATTAATTAATTAAAGATAAATGCTAAAGCCTTCTTGAGTCTAAACCACAGACCGATTTCTCAAGGAAATTCTTTCTTAAAGATAAATGAACAATATGTATGTTGAATGTTTTCTGGAAAAACTATATATCACAACTGTGATAATACACAAAATGAAGCTTATGTAAAACTAGCTTGCTAGAACTATAGAGTAAGTAATTTGAGAGCTTTAGCAAACTGTATGAGTGAGGATGAATATGATTGACTTTATGCGTGTAGAGTATTGTAGAGCATTAGACAATTCACTTCTCACTAATTTGTTTAAATACTTCTTGGAATAGATACGTTGATGCCAATAATTCCATTTCAATGCCCATTACGTTCTTTCCATATTGAGAAGATCTTTGTCTTGGAATAAAGTCGTTGGTAATTAATCTGCCTTGAATGCAGTACCGTTGACACTTCAGAATGTTCTGCTTGATTAAGATCAGAGCGTTCTTGGCTTTAGGATTATTCTGATTGCTTCTGAGTGCTGATGACATTGATGTGATCCTGATCAGAGTCAGAGTGTGTTGAGCGCAGATTTTGTTCATCAGACTTCAGCGTAAGCATATGTAAGATCTTCTGGTTGACATCTTCTGATGCTGATGTTGATATTCTTATGCTGATTCCATCAGAGTTTCCTGTAAATGAACAGCATAATTTTAAGTAGCATTTATGTCAAATATAAAACTCATAATTCATTTAATCTTGTATTTTGTTATCATCAAAACTCTAACTGAGGGTTGTAGAATCAAACTATATTCTAACAATCTCCCCCTTTTTTATGATGACAAAAACTAGATTTTTTCAATTAAAATAAAATGATGAAAGTATCAGAGTTTAAGAATAGAGAGGAAACAGTATCAGAGCTAATCAGATAATGAGAAAAAGTTATTAGAGCTTAGAGGGTAAGAAATAAAAAGTATCAGAGTGAAGATGAGAAAAGCTCCCCCTGAGTTGATTATTCCCTTTGATTCCTTGAGCGTCAGAACTTTATTGAACCTTTCTTTAAGCATCGGAATTTTGCTTTTATCAGAGTTCTTCAGATTCTTGTACCTGTAAGCTTTTCAGAACAAAGAACTTCAAATATTTAAGAATGTTAGAATGTTTGAGACTTTTTTCTCAGTAAGCCGTTATTAAAAAATATCGTTCTTTCTCCCCCTTTTTGTCAGCTATCAAAAAGCATATATAAACAGGGTTTAAAATGATCAGAGTAAAAACACGTTTGTATTAAAACAGAAGCAATGATAGTTTAGAACAAGTAGAAATATTACAGACAAACATAAGAAAACAGGGAAAACATAAGAAAAATCTAAGAAGAAGAAGCAAGTCGTGTGAACAGCGCTTCTAACATGCTCTTGATTTGTTCACTGGTTTCGTTCTTCTTGGCTACCATGCTTGCTATAGAATCAATATTGATATCCTGCTTGTCCATCCGTTCATTCATCAGCATATCTGATCTCTTCAAATCCTCCAGAGCTTGTCTGTCAACAGAGGAAGCTTGAGGATCTTCAGATACAGACTGCTTCTCAGAGCTTTCTGTAGCTTCTTCTGCTTGACCCAAGTCTTCATCTTGAATAACCTGTTCTTCTGCAGCTTGAACTGTAGATGCTGGATGCTTTTCATACCAAGGCTCACTATCCAGATGGAGAACTTCTTCCTTCAGCGCCTTGCTCAGAACTGGACCTTCCATTTCCTTCAGCAGATTGCTGAAGTTCTGTTGAACCTGTCCATAGCTCTGGTCTTGTAGCTTGAAAGTTTCAGCGCATACCCATCTTCTGAATTGAGTCCAGAGATGATCCGATACAGCAGGATCAACAACTTCCAGAGTTGCTTGTTTCAAAGAAGATATCCATTTCTTCATATCTGATTCAAAATTCAAAATGCTGGAACCAACATCTGGTTGTTTCGGTTTGGGGATGGAAGTTTTCTGGTTTATTACAGCAAGGCGTTCAAGGATTGTTAGATCAATGACTGTCTTGCTGTGGTTTTCTGTATTTTTCTTGGGTGAAGGAGTAGGAGAGTCAGAAATAATGATTGGACTATGTGGGGAGTTTGGAGGAGTTGTTTCTGGTGAGGATGGTAGTTGAGGTATGTTAACAGTTGTACCACAAGGCAGTTCAATGGCCAAGGGTTGTGGTTCAGGGGACTCAGAGGTTTGAGCCTCAAAGTTTTGTGTCTCAGGTTGTGGAGTTTGTGCGTGTGGAGGAGATGGTGGATTATTTTCTGGTTGGGGAGAGGAAGGTTGTGGAATTTCTGGTTCTGGTATTGGAGTGAGGGGAGTTTCTGGAATGGGTGAGAGTGGAATGTTAGGTTGATGAGAAGTGGGAATTTCTGGTATTGGATTTGGATTTTATGTATGGGGAGCGGAAGAATGTTGTTCAATATCAGACAGAACTTGTGCAAGTTCTGGTTCTGGTATGGTTGTAGTGTTTGGATTTTGTGGTTTGGAGCGGGATCTTCTGAGAGTTAATGACTCAGAAGGGTCAAAGTCTTCAAAATCTTCAAAGGTTTGGGGTGTTGGGATATCAGATAGAATTAGAGTAGGAATGGATGTGGAAACAGCACTTGAACTTAAAACAGGTACAGAAACAGGATTACCTCTTTTCTTTGGAGTCTGTTGTGATGATCCTTCTAGAGCAACTTTTCTCTTCTTAGTCTTCTTCAGAGAAACCTATGGTGCCTTCTGCTGAAGATCTTGAATGTTCATATTGGGTCCTGTTCCATCAGCTTTGCACGCATCCAAGTATCTCAGAACTATTTGAGGCTTGGAGTCAATCTCTGAGAACAAAGGGAAGTCGTCCAGAGGAATTCTTCTGCTGGAGATTTCAACAAAAAGAGTAACGCTGGGATCCTTCTTAATGTTCTCTATCAGCTTCATCTTATTTAGATTCTTGGCATTCATCTGCTTGCCAACAGAAGGTTCCAAGGTGCTGATCTCTTGTGCTTCTGTCAAGTGCTAAATCAGCCTATTCTCAGTCAGAATATCTGATATCAATCTGCCTAGGGGTATCCAATCCCTTTTAGTGCGTTCTTCTTCTCTAGTCTCCTTGACGCTGGTTCTCATATGGTTGAACAGAAGATGAGCTAGATTAATCTTTACCTTCTGATTGATAAAATAGATCAGAAACTGCTGATCTATGTTTATGTAGTCAGGAGAACTTGTGGGCTTCCTGTGATTGAAACAGCCCAGAATAATCTTTGCCCAAATTTTGTGCTTATCTTTCAGATCCTTTATCTTGCTGGAGGGAAGCCCCAGCGTGAAAATCTGCCTGGCAATAACAGCAACATCTGAGCACCTTTCAGCCATGTCTATATAGCGAATGCCTCCACCATTGTATCCAATCAGTTTTGCAATCATCTCTTCATTAATCACTATCTTCTTCCCCATTATGTAAGAAGTGACTTGGTGATTTGAGGAAGAGGCGTGAATCCAGAATTCCTTAACCAAGATAGGAAAAGTTGGACCCACCAACCTGTCAAAATACCTTTCCCATCCTTGAGCATGAATCTCTTCTGATAAATCAAAGCCATTTTCCTTCAAACTGTTGAAATCCACTATAATCTCTGACAGAACTTCAAGATTCTTGACTGGAGTGAGTAGAGTTCTGAGAGGAACCTCATATTGCTCAGTTGATGTGTCTTTCTGGGAACCAGATGAAGGATTTCTGCTAGAAGCCATGTTCACACGAGTTCTTGAGAAAAAAATAGAAAGGGTTTTCTTGATATAGAAGAACACAAACACATATTATCAGAAATATTGCTTGAAAACTAAAGTTAGGGTAAACGTTGTGAAAGGTGTGAATGGTGTTTAAATAGGTTTTGAAAAAGTTTTTGAAAACATAAACGGTTAAGAGAGAGAAAATAAATCATGATTAATAGCATTAATTGATTGTTGATTTTAGGGGATTTAGGAAAGATACTTAAACGGTTACCAGTGACATGTGTCTCAATGCAACCAATCAGCGCTTTGCCTTTTCAGAAGCGTGAACGCGTGTTCAGCCTCAGGAACCAGCTGATGACTGGATGACACTTGTTTGCTTTGAGTGAACATCACTTATATCCTTGAACTGAAGAGCTCAGAGCTTCATGTATAGATCTGATACAATCTGCATTTCTAAATACTCTGAAAGGAGACTGATCAGAAGTTCACAGAGTAATAAACATAATTCTGAAGGTTAATATATAAAATTAAAACAATTTTATTCTGGACAGAGCTTCATGCTGAGATGATTCAGAATGAAGTTGAACCTATCTTCAGAAAGTGGTTTTGTAAAGATATCAGCCCATTGATGGTCTGTATCAATAAATTTTAAGTTTAAGATTCCTTTCTGAATATAGTCCCTAATAAAATGATGTTTTATTTCTATATGCTTAGCCCTAGAATGCAAAATTGGATTTCTACTTAAGCAAATGGCAAAAGTATTATCACAGAGTATAGGAATGTTACTCTCATAAATCTGGAAGTCCTCAAGTTGACTTTTCATCCAGAGCATTTGTGTGCTGCATCCAGCTGCTGCTATGTATTCATCTTCTGCTGTTGATAGAGCAAGGGTGGATTGTCTTTTGCTGGACCACGAGATCAAATTTTCTCCCAGAAACTGGCAGCTTCCAGAAGTGCTTTTGCGTTCAACTCTGTCTCCAGCAAAGTCAGCATCACAGTAACCTACTAAGCTGTAATCACTAGATTTTCTATAAAACAAACCCAGATTAGTAGTACCTTTCAGATACTTGAAAATTCACTTAACAATTGTTAAGTGAGATTCTCTAGGATCTGATTGGAATCTTGCACAAATGCATACACTGAATAAGATATCAGGCCTTGAGGCTGTCAGATAAAGAAGAGAACCAATCATACCTCTATAGACTTTTTGTTCTACCTTTTTGCTTACCTCTTCTCTTTCCAGAATGCACGTGGGATGCATTGGAATCTTTGATGGCTTACATTCTGAGAGATCAAATTTCTTCAGAAGTTCTCTGACATATTTGCTCTGATGAATGTAAGTTCCTTCTGGGGTTTGATTGATCTAGATGCCCAGAAAGAATTTTAGTTCCCCCATCAGGCTCATCAAAAAATTCTGCCTGCATACACTTAGCAAATTCTCTTCCCAGAGAGGGTTTAGTAGATCCAAATATTATATCATCAACATAAATCTAACAGACTAGAATGTCATTCTTAATTGTCTTACAGAATAAGGTTGTGTCCACCTTCCCTCTGGTGAATTCCTTTTCTAACAGGAAGTTACTTAGTCTTTCATACCAAGCTCTGGGAGCTTGTTTCATACCATATAGTGACTTCTTTAGTTTGAAAACATATTCTGGATTTTTTGAGCTTTCAAAACCGGGGGGTTGGTGCACATATACCTCTTCTTCTATATATCCATTTAAGAATGCACTTTTGACATCCATCTGATACAGAGTGATGCCTTTATTAACAACAAAAGAAATTAAAAGTCTGATAGATTCTAACCAGGCGACTGGAGCAAAGGTTTCTGTATAGTCTATCCCCTCTTGCTGACTATAACCTTGTGCTACCAATCGTGCCTTGTTTCTGACAACTTCACCTTGTTCATTCAGCTTGTTTCTGAACACCCATTTTGTTCCAATGACGTTGAATCCTTTTGGTTTAGGAACCAGATCCCATACGTCATTCCTGGTGAATTGATTCAGCTCCTCTTGCATTGCTAGAATCCAGTCATTGTCCAGAAGTGCTTCATCAATAGAGGATGGTTCAATCAGAGAGACAAGTCCCATGAGGGATTCTTCAGAGTTTCTGAAGTTGGCTCTTGTTCTGATTGGATCTTCCTTTCTTCCCAAGATTGTTTCTTCTGGGTGATCCATGCTGCTTCTGGATGGTCTTTTCTGAGGTTGATCAACAGAAGATGTTGGATTGCTTGCAGTGCCTCTTTCTGATGTTGAGGGAGTGTCTCTGTTAAGAGCTTCTGATGACTTGTCTTCAGTACCTGTGAATTCAACTTCCATACCTGCAAGTAATTCATTCTGCTTTGACTTTTCAGAGTCAAGCTTATCATCAAAACGAACACTAATTTATTCTTCCACAATCTGTGTTTCTGTATTGTATACTCTGTACCCTCTTGAGCATTCAGAGTATCCTAACATAATACACTTCTGTGCTTTAGAGTCAAACTTGTTCAAATAATTTTTAGTATTCAAAATAAAACAAGTACATCCAAAAGGATGAAAATATGAAATGTTGGGCTTCCTGTTCTTCCACAATTCATATGGAGTCTTTTCCAGAATAGGTCTTATGGAGATTCTATTCTGAATGTAGCATGCTGTGTTTATTGCCTCTGCCCAGAAGATCTTAGCAACGTTAGTCTCGTTGATCATGGTTCTGGCCATTTCTTGCAATGTTCTGTTCTTTCGTTCTACAACTCCATTTTGTTGGGGAGTTCTAGGACAAGAGAAGTCATGCAGAATGCCTTTGTCATTAAAAAATGATTCAAAATCTTTGTTTTCAAACTCTCCACCATGATCACTTCTGACTTTGACGATTCTAAGATCCTTTTCATTCTGAACTTGGTTATAGAAGGTGACAAACATAGAGTGTGACTCATCCTTGTGTCTTAAGAACTTTACCCATGTCCATCTGCTATAGTCATATACGATTACTAACCCATACTTCTTGCCACTGACTGGAGCAGTTTTAACTGGTCCAAATAAGTCAATGTGCAGAAGTTCTAATGGTTTAGAGGTAGAAACAACATTTTTTTATTTGAAAGCAGGTTTTGCAAACTTGCCTTTCTGACATGCTTCACACAGAGCATCTGAATTGAACTTCAGGTTAGGAAGTCCTCTAACCAGATTGAGTTTGTTAATCTGAGATATTCTTCTCATACTAACATGCCCCAATCTTCTGTGCCAGATCCATTGCTCGTTGTTAACAGACAAAAGACATTTTACATTCTGACTTTTCAGTTCAGAAAGTTTGATTTTATAAATGTTGTTTCTCCTCTTTCCATTAAACAGGATGGTCCCATCTTTCTGACTAACAACTTTACATGAATTTTGATTAAAGATTATATCATAACCGCTATCACTTAATTGACTTATGGATAATAGGCTATGCATTAATCCATCTACTAATAATACATTACTGATAGAGGGAATATTTCCATTACCTACGGTTCCAGAGCCAATGATCTTTCCCCTCTGATTGCCTCCAAAACCTACGTGGCCTCCAGGCTTAAGTTCCAGACTTTGGAACATATGCATTCTTCCCGTCATGTGTCGCGAGCAGCCAGAGTCCAGGTACCATGACTGGTGTTTCTGCTTTGCTGCTAAAGATATCTGCAACATGTATTATTTTATCCTTAGGTACCCATATTTTCTTGGGTCCTGATTTGTTAGTTTTACCAAAACTCTAGTTGAATTTTGGTTTGACAGAATAGTTGCTACTAGTATATTTGATGTCGTGTGTGTGCCCATATACAAAGTGTGACTTAAGAGGAGTTCGTTTAATAACTAAATCCATGGCATTCTTTGGTGTAGGTACCTTACCTTGGTATCCTATTCCCTTTCTGCCATTTCTGCTAACTCCATAGATCATTGAAGCCATCTTGCTTCTATCTATGCTTTTAGCAAGAAACTTCTGAAAGTTGTGATCATACTCCTTGATGATCTCATCAGCGCTACTGGGAGTTTCAAGAATTGTTTCCTTCTGAGAGTTTTGTAAAAGATTTTCTAATTTTGAAACTTTATTTTTCAACTCAGAATTTTCCAACTTGAGACTCTCAGTTTTATCAGAGTCAGAAGCAAGATCCCTTTTCAGGTTTCTGAACTTGACTCTGATCTACTGATATCGTTCCAGAATCTCATTAAGGCTTTCAGCAAGTTCATCCTTAGTAAAATTAATAGCAAAGTCAGGAAATACGTCTTCTGTGTCTTATTCAGAGTCTGATTCAGAAGCTTCACTGTCTTCTGATATGTTCGCCATGAGAGCTATGTTTGCTCTCTCATCATCTGATTCTGAGTCAGCTTCAGATGTGTCAGAGTCATCCCATATGGCCATGAGACTTTTCTTCTTTTCCTTGCCAAACTTTCTTCTAGGCTTTTCCTTCTGAAGCTTTGGACAATCACTCTTGTAGTGTCCTTGCTCGTTGCATTCATAGCAGATAATGTCCTTGTTGTTTGGCTTTCTGCTTCCTGACGAGCCTTCAGATCTTCTATATCTAGAGGTGGGTTATGACCTTCTGTATCTGGAGGAGGATTCGTTCTGGTTCTAAGATCTTCTGGGAGTCCTGAACTTTCTTTGCCTCTGCTTCCACAGTTGGTTCACCCTTCTGGAGAGGAGGGACAGTTCATCTTCTTCTGATGAGGACCCATCAGAGGTTTCTTCAACAGCCTGCAAAACTTTAGAATCATATTTTCTTTTAGATTTTAGAGCTAAAGGTTTACCTTGCTTCAGAGGTTCATCAGCTTCTAGCTCTATCTCGTGACTTCTAAGGGAGCTGACAAGTTCCTCCAGAGAGATTGTATTGAGATCCTTAGCTAGCTTCAGCGTTGTGACCATAGGCCTCCACTGTTTTGGCAAGCTTCTGATGATCTTCTTGACATGATCAGCAGTAGAATACCCTTTGTCCATAACTTTGAGACCAGCAACCAGAATCTGAAATCTTGAGAACATTGTTTCAATAGATTCACTTTCTTCCATCTTGAAGGCATCATACTTCTGGATGAGCGCAAGAGCTTTAGTTTCTTTAACTTGAAGGTTGCCTTCATGCGTTATTCTAAGGGAATCAAACATGTTCTTAGCAGTGTCTCTGTTTGATATTTTTTCATATTCAGAGTAAGAGATAGCACTGAGAAGAATAGTTTTGGCCTTGTGATGATTCTTGAAATCACGCTTCTGTTGATCAGACATTGCTTTCCTGTCAATATTCTGGCCATTTGCATTTACTGGGTGCGTGTATCCATCTATCACCATATCCCACAGATCAGCATCATGGGCTAGAAAGAAGCTTTCAATTCTGTCTTTCCAGTAATCAAAATTCTCTCCATCAAAGACTGGAGGTTTGCCACTGAATCTGTCTCTTTCTTCGTTGTTGTCATTGTTGATGTTGTGATGTGTGCCTGCCATAGTGTTTTTCAATGCTGGATCTTGTACTGACACGGTTAAGTGTTATAAACTCAGAACCAGGCGCTCTGATGCCAATTGAAGAAGTGAAAAACACAAGAAGGGGGTTGAATTGTTGAAACTTGAAATCAAATGCAGACAACACGCTATTTTTATCCTGGTTCGTTTGATCTCAAACTACTCCAGTCCACCCGTCAAGGTGATTTCGCCTCTCTCCAACGAGGTCTTAATCCACTATATTCAACTGAATACAAATCTGCTTTAATAACTGCTAAAGCCTTCTTGAGTCTAAACCACAAACTGGTTTCTCAAGGAAATTATTTCTTACAGATAAATGAACAATATGTGTGTTGAATGTTTTCTGGAAAAACTATATATCACAACTGTGATAATACACAAAATGAAGCTTATGTAAAACTAGCTTGCTAGAACTATAGAGTAAGTAATTTGAGAGCTTTAGCAAACTGTATGAGTGAGGATGAAGATGATTGACTTTAGGCGTGTAGAGTATTGTAGAGCATTAGCCAATTCACTTCTCACTGATTTGTTTAAATACTTCTTGGAATAGATACGTTGATGCCAATAATTCCATTTCAATGGCCATTACGTTCTTTCCATATTGAGAAGATCTTTGTCTTGGAATAAAGCCGTTGGTAATTAATCTGCCTTGAATGCAGTACCGTTGACACTTCAGAATGTTCTGCTTGATTAAGATCAGAGCGTTCTTGGCTTTAGGCTTATTCTGATTGCTTCTGAGTGCTGATGACATTGATGAGATCCTGATCAGAGTCAGAGTGAGTTGAGCGCAGATTCTGTTCATCAGACTTCAGCGTAAGCATATGTAAGATCTTCTGGTTGACATCTTCTGATGCTGATTCCATCAGAGTTTCCTGTAAATAAACAGCATAATTTTAAGTAGCATCTATGTCAAATATAAAACTCATAATTCATTTAATCTTGTATTTTGTTATCATCAAAACTCTAACTGAGGGTTGTAGAATCAAACTATGTTCTAACAGCATAGTCCCATTTATTTTGAGAACATCATTACACGATGTATTCCATACATCATGACATTGCATACGACTAACTCTTCACCTTTTCTGGAAAGATCAAGTCAACCGATACTTTTGACTACTTACATGACCTGGAAGTCTTCTCAAAGGCTATTTCTGACGAAGGGCTATTTCAGCATCTTCCTCCAAAATATTTTCTCAAAAGACCTTCTCTAGTTCAGTTAGATCGACACTAAGATCTCTTTGATTTCTACTCCAGTTGAAGATATTCCAAGGCTTTTGTCTGGTTCAGTCGAATCGATACTAAGATTTTTCTTATTTCCATTCCAGTCAAAGTTAATTCAAGACTTTATCTAGTTCAGTTAGATCGATACTAAGATCTCTCTGATTTCTATTCCAGTTGAAGATAATTCAAGACTTTTGTCTGGTTCAGTTAAATCGATACTAAGATTTTTCTAATTTCCATTCCAGTCAAAGTTAATTCAAGACCTTCTCTGGTTCAATTAAATCGATACTAAGATTTCTCTTATTTCTATTCCAGTTGAAGATATTCCAAGACTTTTGTCTGGTTCAGTTGAATTGATACTAAGATTCATCTGATTTCCATTCTAGTCAGAGTTAATCCAAGACCTTCTCAGGTTCAGTCAGATCGACACTAAGATCTCTCTGATTCCTATTCTATTTGAAGATATTCCAAGACTTTTGTCTAGTTCAGTTGAATCGATCCTAAGATTCTTCTGATTTCCATTCCAATCAAAGTTAATTAAAGACCTTCTCTGGTTCTGTCAGATCGACACTAAGATCTCTCTGATTTCTATTCCAGTTGAAGATATTCTAAGACTTTTGTCTAGTTTAGTTGAATCGATACTAAGATTCATCTGATTTCCATTCCAGTCAGAGTTGATCCAAGACCTTCTTTGGTTCAGTCAGATTGACACTAAGATCTCTCTGATTTGTATTCCAGTTAAAGATATTCCAAGACTTTTGTCTGGTTCATCCGAATCGATACTAAGATTCCACTGATTTCCATTCCAGTCAAAGTTAATTTGATACCTTCCCCTAGTTCAACTAAATCGATACTAAGACTTTTTTGATTTCTATCCCAATCGAAGATAACTCAAGACCTTTCTCTGGTTCAGTCAAATTGATACTAAGATTTCTATTCCAGTTAAAAAAGGCTATGAAGCCCGAAACCTGACCGGATAATAGTCAATCAACAATTCAAGACACTGTGAAGCCTGGATTCTGACCAGATAACAGTTTAATCTCATTTCCCCAGTAAATTGTTGTGAAGCCTGGAGTAAGAACAGATAATAGTCGGCCTTATTATCATCAGCAAGTTACTGTAAAGCCTGGATCCTGACTAGACAGCAGTTCACTTCTGTCTCTTAAATCAAGTGATGACTCCCTAGTAGAGTAACAGACAACTGAAGCTCCTAAAACTCTATGTTCCAAGACAGAGACCAACATTCCTCAGTCGAGTCCTCTCTAACAGCAAGAGCGGGAATTCCCACAAAGGGATATCTCATGAAATCGTCATCTCTTCCAAATGGCGTCTGTAAGCCCATTCCCGTCATCATCAACTACCAGTATCATTTCAGACGAGTGCAAATTTCTGGGCACTCTAGTGTTCAATCATGTTCCACCTTTAAATCATGAAATTCAGACCAGCCAATCTACATCTTCAGGTTTAAGAAGATTGAACAGGGACAACTGTTGTACCCCAAAATTTTCCCTCTCATGTTTTTCCAAGATTTCCTCTTGCATAGGGGGTTACAAACCTTTGCCTAAAGAAAAGGAAATTTTTCAAATGATGGTTAAGTATCCTTCGATTGGCATCTGCAAAAGGACCTTCGATTGACATCTGCAAAAGGTCCTTCAAATGACATCTGCAAAAGGTCCATCGATTGGCATATGCAAAAGGTCCTTCGATTGGCATATGCAAAAGGTCCTTCGATTGACGTAGGACCTTTCGATGTTCATTTCTAACAAGGCAGCTTCGATGGGCATCTTAAATAAGGTTGTTTTTTGTTAGAGCGTACAAAGTGCCTTTCGACAGGCATGTTAACCAAGTGATGGTTCGATTGGTATATCAACAGGGTGATATTCTGATTGTCCAAGTTAGAGAAAATAAGATCAAAAAGAGAAAGAACTGATAGGGTTCCAGAAGCTCTGATGATGGACATTTGAATTCATGCAGGATAACTCTAAGCTTTTCTGCAGACTATGGTTCAAACATAGAAGCTCTGATGTCGAGAATATGAGCAATTTGAATCAGGACTTAGAGCCATCAAGGAGTGTAGAACAACACTTCGATTAGGCAACAAGATAACGCTTCAAGTGGACCAAGTTAAAAGCCATCGAAGAGAGCAAAAATTGAAGGAACCATGATGAAAGCCTTAAGCCAGATTCGAATAAAACACCTCTCATAACCTGTCCAGGTTCACCCAAAATTCAAAATGGCATGTTTTCCTTGAAAATATGGCAAGAATTCAATGTTGATCATGGATTCAATTCTTGAGTTAAAGGCCATATTATTGCCTTGTTTGTTCACAACTTCACAAGAGCTAATTCGACCAGGGTGATTCTCTTCAAATCAAGCAATCGAAGCAGAGGGTGGCTTAATCAAAGGAGCTATGACATTGAAGTTGGGTAAATTTGAATTAGAGTTTAGAGCTTTTGAAGGAAACAATGCTCTGATGAGGAAAGCTCTGAGTAATTCGAATTGGAGCTTAGAGCCTTCGAAGAGAGCAAACTAGAAGGGAAATGGATATGCAGGGGCATGTCAGCTTTCGATTTTCATCATATTGGAGGCCCAAAAAACTCATAACAAGCTGGGAGTAACGCATGAAAATAGATTGGCACTTGATTGAATCAAATATAGCAAGTTTTTATGAAGAAATTAAATCAAATCTCTTCATCATAATGGACCAATATTTGATACACAAATGTTGACCTAAATTCCCTTGTCTATATAAACCTCATGGTCTCAGAAAAAACACACGGAGAATGCCTCAGAAGAAAACGCAGCCTGCCTCACGAGGTTCCATAAAGTTGCACAAAATTTCCAAAAATTGTCAAACTCAAAGATGATTTTGCAAGCAGCCTCCATCCAGACTAACACCTGAATCGTGTTCCTGGGATTAACGCAGAAGCATCCCTTATACAATCCTCATGTTGGTAATTTTGTCTTTGATCTCAAACTTGTAAAACATGATTTAAATTCATGTCAAACATATATACATATTGCTGCTAATGTTCATGTTTGTTTGAGTGTGTTACATGTGAGCAAAGATGCCGGATTGAGATCGTGCCATTGTTGGGGCACGATCTGAGCTTACCTTTGATTCTTACATCTTTAGTTTATCTTCGATGGGTATACACCATAGGGGTCCACTGAGCGTGCAGATTCAACATTTAAATTAATATTGTGTCTTTTGTTTCCAACGTAATATTATTGTTTCGTTTGTACCAATGAATGGAAATCTTTCGACCAGGTTGGTGAGGAAGATGTGTTGTAACGAAAAGGACATGGGTTTGACACCCAGGTCATACATTTTGTGTTTCTTCTAACAAACTTCCTTGCAGATCCAGTAGCCCAGGTCGAAGGATGACACATCCAGATCGAACGCCCCCAGACGCGCAGTCTCTCAAGCACCTTTGATTAAGATTCCTCACTGGGTCGAAAGGCAACCCAAGCCTCTTCTATCCAGGCCTTACTTCCAAGAATGCACTCTTTTCATTTACTGTTTTTATCTTTTGATTTTGTCATTTCTTTTGGTTGTTTGTCCTTACTTCTTCTAAGCTTTAATTAACATTAAAAAATCACAAAAACATTAGGCCTAACTTTTTATATTAAATTAATTTTGTCAATTAATTAATTAATTATTTTAATATTTTCTTAAAAAACTAAAATTTAATAGACTTTGGATTTTTAATTCAATTTCTTTTCATAACAAAAACAAACAAAAAAATTCCTTTCACTTAGGATTTTAGACGTATTTTCAATTCATGCATGCGTTTATTTACTTTAGCATTTTTTGTGAATTATGCAATTGTTCCTGGTTTGTAATAGCTTAATTAGGGTCTTAATTTATGTATTTTACATTTTCAGCCAAATATAATTGTAATTTCCCCAAAGCTTTGTAATAGCTGTAGGTTTTACTTTTCGCACTATATTATATGCCTTTATATAAACTGCTAGTAAATTAGGCGTGTATGTTAAGAATTAATCAACTAATCTTAGATCACTAACATCAAGATAAAAATATCTGAAAAAAGTACACTATTGCACACTTGCATCCTTAGGGTATCTCCCACTTTTGTTGCCTTCGGAAGTGGTCATGTCCCTCGAACATAGGGATACCTTAGCAAAGACCCCTTAGTTCAAAGTCATCTTAAAAGATCATAGTCCCTTACTGTCCCTCGAGTTTCCTACGAGAAATGATCTTATCCCTCGATGTTGCCTCCGAATATATGATGACAGTCCCTTCGAACTGCTAAGGTATCTCTACTTGTTGCTTTCAATGACCATTATGTCCCTTTCGATAGTCCCTCAACATCCAACGACTAGGGCTACCTACTCACTAATAGTAGGATAGCACTGTCTAAAGGATAGGTGGAAAAGAACAAACTTTTTTCGAGTAGGTAGATAACTATTAGGTACTTGCTCAAACAGTTCTTCTTACACACCACACTTTCAAACACTTTTTAAACAAAGTTTTCAAAATGCTTTATCACACTCTTTAGGATTGATACAAGGGTTATCATAAAGCGAATCGCTGCACTAAGGCATTTTCAAACAAAAACGTTTTCACACAAACACGAAAGCAATTTTCAAAAATGAGCAAGTACCTAATAGCCCATAGAAAACTACGGATGGAAAGGGTGCTAACACCTTCCCTTTCCATAATCTACCCCCCTTACTCAGAAACTCTTGAAAAAATGTCTTTTTCTGTTCTTGTCACCCTTCCTTTGTTGGATAAAAGAAAAGTCGGTGGCGACTCTTGCTTACCGCAACATTTGCAAATACAAAATGCAAACCAGTATTAACAGTCGGTTCTGCCACCGTATCACAGCCATTAAGATGAAACAATGACTATTTGAAGCCTTGGGTTCAATCATTCCAATCATATCAATGCCCCACATAGAGAAAGGCCAAGGTGAAGAGATAACATTGAGGAGGGTCGGTGGCACATGTATCTTGTCCGCATAAATTTGGCACTTATGGAATTTATTCACATATTTGCAGCAATCGGATTCCATCTTCATCCAATAGTAACCAACCCTCAACATCTTTCTAGCCATTGTGTGTCCATTGGCATGAGTACCAAAGGATCCTTCGTGTACTTCTTGCATCAATATGTTTGCTTCGTGTCTATCCATGCATCTGAGCAAAACCATATCATAATTTCTCTTATATAATACTTCTTCATTGAGGAAGAAACTACTTACTAACCTCCTTAATGTCTTCCTATCTTTATTGGATTCCCCAGGCGGGTACTCTTGAGTTTTGAGAACATGTTTAATGTCATAGAACTATGAATTATCGTCGGTGACTTCTTCTGCTGAGAAAACATGAGTGGGTCTGTCGAGGCGCATAATTTTGATTGAAGGCATGTCTTTCCAATCATTCAATTGGAACATAGAATACAAAGTAGCGAAAGCATTAGCCATTTGGTTCTCATCTCTAGGGATATGATGTAATTCTACTTTGTTGAAGACAGTTAACAATATTCTAGAATAATCTATATAAGGGATCAAACCAGGATAATGAGTCTCCCATTATCCTTTGATTTGATTGATTACTAAAGCCAAGTCTCTGTATATGTCAAGAATCTTGATCCTTAGCTCCACTGCTTCTTCGAGACCCAAAATACAAGCTTCATATTCAGCCATGTTATTTATAACAGTCAAACTTCAACCTCGCTGTGAATGGGATATGAGGACCTTGGGGAGTGCTGATGATTGCTCCAATTCCATTGCCATAAGAATTTACAGCCCCGTCAAATATCAAACCCCAATAGGATTCATGATCGGGTCCTTCTCCAGGTAATGGCTCCTCACAATACTTGGTCTTCAAGTACATAACATCTTCATCTGGGAGGTCAAACTTGATGGATTGATAATTATCAATTGGTTAGTGAGCCAAATGATAGGCTAGAACACTTCCTTTGATTACTTTATGAGTGTAATGCTCAATGTCGTATTCAGATGATAACATCTGCCAACCAGCTATTCTTCTAGACACGGAGGGCTTCTCGAAGATATATTTGATCGGATCCATTTTGGAGATCAACCATGTGGTGTGGTTAATCATATATTGGCGCAGACGGCGACCAGCCCAAGCTAAAGCACAATAGGTTTTCTCAAGCATTGAATATCGAGACTCACAGTCTGTGAATTTCTTACTCAGATGATATATGGCATGTTCCTTTCTTCCAGTCTCATCTTGTTGACCAAGCGAGCATCCCATGGAATCTTCCAATATGGTCAAATACATAATCAGAGGTCTTCCTTCCACTGGAGGAATCAAGATGGGAGGCTCAAGTAAATATTCTTTAATGCTATCAAAATCTCTCTGACAATCTTTTGTCCACACACATCCTTGATTCTTTCGAAGAAGCTTAAAAATCGGCCCACTGGTAGCAGTCATATGAGATATAAATCTGGAAATATAGTTTAACCTTCCAAGGAAACCTCTTACCTGCTTTTTCATCTTGTGTGCATGCATTTCTCGAATAACTTTGAATTTATCAGGATCTACCTCAATACCTCGTTGGCTGACATTGAAACCCAGAAGTCTTCCAGAACGAACACTCAAAGGGCACTTGTTAGGATTTAAATGGAGTTTATACTTTCTCAAATGCTGGAATAATTTAAAAAGATTCTCCAAATGATCTTCTTCGGTCTGCGATTTGGAAATCATATCATCTACATAAACTTCTACCTCTGTATGCATCATATCGAGGAATAGAGCAGTCATAGATCTCTGGTATGTTGCACCAGCATTCTTTAAACTAAACAGAATTACTCGATAACAAAATGTTCCCCAAGGTGTAATGAAGGTTGTTTTCTCCATATCTTCAGGTGCCATCTTGATTTGATTGTAACCAGAGAAAACATCTATAAAAGAAAAACTTTTAAATTTGTGGTGTTGTCGACCAATACGTCAATATGTGGTAATGGGAAATCATCCTTTGGGCTGACCCTATTCAAATATCTGTAGTCTACACACATTCGAACTTTACCATCCTTCTTAGCAACATGCACTATATTGGCTAACCACTGAGGATAAACTGATGTAACAAGGAAGCTCGTGTTAATTTTCTTCTAGACCTCTTCTTTGATCTTGTCGGCCATATCAGGACGAGTCCTTCTCAACTTTTGCTTAATCGGCGGACATTCATATCTCAACGGCAATTGACGCTCCACAATATTATTATCCAAACCTAGCATATCTTGGCAGGACCAAGCAAACACATCTACATACTTTCTGAGAAGCTCTAACATTCTTTCTTTGACCCCTGGGATAAGCAACACTCCAATCTTGACTTCCTTTTTGTCTTCTTCACTACCCAAATTGATTATCTCCACGGGCTCTTCGAACGGATGAATAATCTTTTCATCATGCTCAAGTAAACGGGAAATTTCATCAGGGATCTCCTCACTATCCTCTTCCTCGGCTCCAAACACAGGGAATTCGAAGTTGGGAGGGGGCATAGGGTCATTGTTTTCAATGGTTAGGTCATGGATTAATCTGCACATATGATTTATGCTTTATTTTAGAAATCTATTAATGCGAAAGTTGTATAGATATATACAAAAAATTATATTTCTTTATTATTATATTTTTCTATTTTTTACCATTTTTCAGAAAAGTGAAAATTAAAAACCATATGTGGGACAAAATAAAATTTTTATTCATGATTGGAAATACTTGAAACAAAAGCCCAAACATCTTCTCTTTTGCCTTGGGCAGAGCAAAAGGATTTATTTTCAACATAGACCGACACAAATACTCTCTCGCCTTGGGCAAAGCTAAAGGTTTTTCAAAATAGAACAAAGCATTACTCCGAAATGTGAATCACATAAGGAATATCAACAGCAGTCTAGTTCTGGCAAACCACTCCATGTGCTATAAAGTCAGCTAAATCCTCTTCAAAATCATCTTCCATTATAGCATCAACTTCAGGCAGAGTCGAATGGATAAAACCTACGCTTCGGAAAACTTCTTATATCGGACGGGTAACTGTATCTTACTTAGCTCTTGCAGACACGGGATAAAAACCAATACCTTCTCCAAACTTGTTCTTAGGCAAAGTCAACACTTGGACCCATCCTTCATCTGAACCACTCTCAACCACTCGTTGCGTATCTTCAAGAGAAGAAATACATTCCCCTTGGTTCTTCACTTCATTATTAGCGACAGATAGAGCTTAGAACTGGGTTCCAATAGCCTCATCAGCATCAATATGGGAAAAAGATGACAAATGGATTACCACTATAGCCTGTTCTCCACCAATTGTTACCAGATTTCTATTCCTCACGAACTTCAATCTTTGATGGAGCGTGGAAGTGACTGCTCCTGCATCATGGATCCATGGGCGACCCAATAGGCAACTGTAGGCAGTATGAATATCCATCACTTGAAAAGTAATCTTAAAGGTATGAGGACCAATCGTCATGGGGAGATCCACTTCACCAATGACAGTTTTCCTAGAACCATCAAGCGCTTTGACAATTACCCCACTAGGTCTCATAGGAGCACCTTGATGTGATAGTCGAGATAATGTAGTTTTGGGAAGTACATTTAATGATGAACCTGTATCTAACAGCACACTTGATAAAGTATCATTTCCACAACTTATTGAGATGTGAAAAGCCATATTATGGTTCGTTCCCTCTTCCGGAAGTTCTTCATCGCTGAAACCAAGATTTTTACATGAGGTAATGTTTCCCACAATTCCATCAAATTGGTCTACCATCACATCATGATCTACGAACGTTTGGTCCAAGACCTTCATTAAAGCTTCCCTATGGGCACCCAAATCTCTTGGTAAAGCGAGCACAAAAATCTTGGAAGGAGTTTGCAATAGTTGGTCCACGATCTTGTATTCACTTCTCTTAATGAGTTTCAAAATCTCATCATCATCAGGATGTGGGATAAGACCATTGGATCGACCTGCTTCGACCCTTGGTTCAACATTCATCATCGGAACTTCCACTGGCATAAGTCTTCTAACTTGAACTTCAGGCCTTTTCAATGGTACAGCTGCAAAGATACGCCCGCTCCTTGTGACTCTACTCACATCTACAATATTGACAAAAGACGACATCGGTGGTATGGGGACTTCTATTCCATTCTCAATCATTGTGGCACTATATTTGTATGGTATGGCTTTGTCCGAGTTATAAGGCACAGGACCAGGTGGACATATAATAAAAGGAGCAGCAGATGAAGTCTGACTATCATAAGCAATATCTACTGGTTCAGGCATGTTGAACAGTGGCACTATAACATTCACCTCATCATCTGGATCTTTGTCATATTTGATGGTAATAACCCTTTGATATAACAACTTCTGAATATCTTCTTTCACAATAGGGCAATCAACTTCTATTGAGCAAAATTCGCAGACGTCATAATTATATCAATGTTTAAAGAAGGCAAGTTTACTTAAACTTTGATGCATTCTGATCAGTGATTCCCTTATATGTTCAACTTGGTAGACTCAAAACTTTCCAGGACATCCATGCGCCATATTTACCAACGCTGCTCCATGTTGAGGCAATGGATTAGCTTGAACATTTGGGTTAACATCTTTGAAAGACAAAATACCAATCTTGATTAACCTCTGGACATCTGCCTTTAATGCAAAGAAATTTTCAATATTATGTCATGGCGAACCTTGGTGATATGCACATAATTGATTAGCCTTGTACCAAGGGGAAGTATTATTTGGTGCAATAGGAGGAGGCTTCATTGTTATGAGATTCTTCTAGATCAAAGCGGGGAACAACTCGATGTAAGTCATTGGGATTACATCAAACTGTGGTTTTCTCGGTGAACGGTTATGATTGTTGAATTGAGGAGCCTGTTGTCGAGGTTGTTGCTGAAACTGTCGTTGTTGAAATTGAGAGGCGTGATAGGTTAGAGTTACCATTGTTGGGTGGATAGCAGGAGCGACTACTGCAACGTATGAATATCCTCTTCTCGACCTTCCAGGAAAAATTGCACTAACATCTTGTTCCCTCCTCTTGGGGAAGACACTCCCAAATTTCTTAACAGCACTAGATGTACCACCTTCCTTGGCTAGACGACCTTCACAGATTCCCTCTTCAACTCGCATGCCCATGTTCACCATCTCATTGAATTTGCTAGGCGCACTTGCGATCATTCCCTCATAGTAGAAAGGACCTAATGTCTTCAAAAAAATCTTCGTCATTTATTTTTCTTCGAGGGAAGGATAGATTTGAGCGGCAATCTCACGCCACCTTTGGGCATATTCTTTAAGAGATTCTCTATCCTTCTGGGACATAGCTCAGAGTTGATCTCGGTCCGGGGCCATGTCAACATTATACTTGTATTGACAAACAAAAGCCTCACTGAGGTCATTGAAGTTGTGGATTCAGGTGCTATCCAAACCCATGCACCATTTCAGAGCGACACCAATTAAGTTGTCCTGGAAGTAGTGAATTAATAGCTTACGATCATCAGAGTAGGTGGACATCTTCCTCACATACATGGTTAAGTGACTTTGCGGACATGAGTCACCTTTGTATTTTTCAAAGTCTGGCACTTTGAACTTAGCTGGAATTTTCACATTTGGGACCAAACACAAGTCATGAGCATTTTTCCCGAATAAGTCTTTCCCTTTAAGTGCTCTAATTTCCCTCTGCATTTCTTGGAATTAGTCTTGGAACTCCTCTATCCTATCGAAGATTCCTAAACTTTCAGCAGGTTCAGCATGATAAACAGGTTCATTTGTATATGGAATAGTGTGAACCATGGGGACGGAAGTAGTCATTACAGGCTGAGGGAAAGATACCATAGGTTAGATCACAGGTTACACAGTAGTCATCTCAAGTTGAGGAAAAGGTACAACAGGTTGAATTATGGGTTGCATAGTAGACTGGTACCCTTCTGGCATGAAAGTTTAAGGCATATCCCATGGAAAACCTTTCGGAATTTGATGTTGTGGAGGGCTGACTTGAGCTAAAGAGGCCGGAGCAGTGACAATCTCGGAAACCACAGTAGTTTGAGCTTGAGCTTCAGTGGTCGAAGTAGATGGTTGATTCTGACCAGCCATCAAACTTTCCACCAAAGCGGTTAATTTTTCCATTCCATTCTCTTTCGACGATTGACTCGAGTATTATAGTGGTGAAACAGCTTGAAGATCTATCGGAGTGGAAAAAAGAAGCAAGAATAATACTCTAGAAAACATGTAAGATTTAATGTTGAATGATGCATGATATGCGATGCAAATGATTATTTATTTTGATAGTTTTTCAAGGAACTTTAAAACTTTGATAACTTTGCACACATCAATGGTAAAGAACTTTGGAACAACAAATCTCATTTCATTATTAAAAGGCAGTAAATTACAACTTTGGAACATAAAAGCCCTTTAAAGAGTTTTACAAAATGACATAAATAATAAAAGCTAGGGACTAAGATCATTCAGAATCATCATCGGACGAATGACCAAATGCTACTTGTAACTTGAGCTTCCTAATATTATTTTCATATAAGTCTTCCATCTTTGTCTTCTCGGCTACTAGTTGATCAACAACTTTCTTCCATGGATTAGGAACGGGAGCAACACCTACCAAATATTCCTTCTTTCTCTTCTTTTCCTTAGAATATTTCTTGAGCAAGGCATCTTTCTGACGAAGCTTCTCATCACGATCAATAAACCAACCATCTTGAATAAATATCATGTCCTCCTTCTCCTTCAGCTATCTAGTTAGGACCCTGTTTTCGTATTCTGACATACTATACTTTTCCTTCCAAGCATCTATTTCAGACTCTATTCTAGCCAGATTTTCCCGATACTCTTTCATATTCTCAATAGGAATGGCAGTAGACGACGATGTAGCAATAGGGAATAAAGGTTTCTCGGGATAATAAGGCATCTTGAGAACACAAGCCCTAGCATGAACCCATTGAAGGTAAGTCTCCAAAGAAACAACACCTATATGTCCTAAAATGTCCCTTCCCTTTCTATGGACATGGCGCCAAGCCCTTTCAATCTCCTCCTTAGCTGATTTATGATATTTTCCTTCTTAGAGAAAGAAACCACTCAAATGAATGTTATTTGGCTTGTCCTTCATTGGGTATCCAAACTGGCGGCATGCAAGAACAAGATTATATTTAATTCCTCCCCTCATACCAAGAAGAGGCACGTTGGGAAAAACACCATAACTATCAATGATCTTCACATCAGAATAAGCTTGATAGTACCAATCTATGTCGGAATGAGTAAGAGCCATAATTTTTGGTGCCCATTGTGGCTCTTTCTTGAGGTCCAAAAAAACATCAGACCCAGGTAAATGGGAAACATACCACTAGTATAACAATGGTGCACAACAGATGATCATCCCACATTGGTAGGAATTCCGAAGATGGATGTAATAGAAGGTATCTCCGAGCAGCGTAGGGACCCGATTTCCAATCCAAAAGATTCTAATGGCATTGATATCCATGAATTTATCGATGTTAGGGAACAGGGACAACCCATAAGCAAGCAAGGAAAAGACAGCTTCAAAGGCGACATTATCCTTTTATCTCGGCGAAGTAATGAGATTTCTTCAACAAGAAATGTGCAGGTAAACCTCAGATTCCTCCCTTGGTAGTCATGTTATCTTTTATCTCAGACTTCCTCAAGTGGGTAACTATTTCTATATCATGAGATTTGGGTTCCCCTTCTAAACCAGAGAAAGGAACACAATCGGTTATTGGTAAACCAAGTATATAAGAATACTCTTCCAAAGTGGGCATCAACTAGTAATCAGGAAAAGTGAAGCATCGATACAATGGATCATAGAACTGGACCAATGTAGTAAGGATACCCTCTCTCATCTTGCGCTTCATAAGAGGAATAATAGATCCATATTTCTTTCGGAAATCCGTAGGGTTCTCAATCTTGGGAATCAAACTCTTCAACTCTTCAATATCAGGCTTCTTGAAACTATAACTCCGAGTGTTTCTTTTTCCAAAATCCATGGTAAAAGTACCTGAGATGTCTGCAAAAATCATTCTTAAGTTCCTTGGAAAACATGTTTAAAGAATTCTTATGGATGCATGAATGAATGATAATGCAACAATTACACATAAGCTCATAAACATGGGGGTTCAAAGGTTCAACGCTATGAGCATGGAGTCAAAGGTAAAGACCACCACTAAGGCATGTACTGAAGGTTTAATCATACCTGTAAAACAAGGTTCTAAAAGTTCCCAGAGTCTACGATCCTCCTTCAGATATTACCAACGTCTTGACTACTCGGTAATTAGCAATATTCTCAAGAGAAACTCGTCTGAGTGCAGCATCACATGACAACTACTTCCAGATTACTCTGTTATAGTCTCTGCACTACACCTAAGAGGCCAAGATGGGTTAAGGGTTCTACGGTTCTCAGCTTCTCTGGCTCCCAAGTCGAAAGCAATAACGTCTTCATGATTACTCGGTAAACGAATACTACAGTCAAAGGGGCTTCCACTGAGTGGGGGATTTCATGCCTTCTTCGGGATTACTCCCTCCAAGTTAACATGACTATACCACATGTCCTATTCTTAAGTGTAACTTAGTATGGGTATAGGACTTATCCTTTATAAGTAACATCAACACCCAAATAACCACAATATATAACAATGATACGGTGGTAGAACCGACTGTTGTACTGGTTTTGCGTTTGTGTTTGCAAATGTTGTGGTAAGCAAGAGTTGCCACCGACTTTTCTTTTATCCAACAAAGGAAAGGGTGAGAAGAACAGAAAAATACCTTTCGAGATTATTTCTGAGTAAGGGGGTAGATTATGGAAAGGGAAGGTGTTAACACCCTTTCCATCGTGGTTATCTACGGGCTCTTAGATGCTTAGCTCATTTTGAAATACCTTGTGCTTTTGTGTATTTTGAAAAGTATTTTTTTAAAGCACCTTAGTGCGGTGATTTGCTTTATGATAACTCTTGTATCAGTCCTCAAGAGTGTTGATAAATCATTTGAAAATGTTTTTGAAAGTTGTTTGTGTATGTGTAAAATTTTGTTTTGAGCATAGCATCTAGGAACTATCTACTCTACTCGAAAGGGTTGTTCTTTTCCTCTTTTCCTTTAGACAATGCTATCCTACTATTAGTGAGTAGGTAGTCCTATTGTTGGATTCTTGAGGGACATTCAAATGGACGTTTTATAGTCACAAAGGCAACTGGGCAAGAAACCTTAGTAACTACCCTAGGGTTTTAAGATCATTTTTTCCGAGGCAATGTCGAAAGGATCATCGAGGGACTTATGATCTTTTACTAAAACAGAGGGTAGCCACTAAAGCCTCTCACGTTTCGAGAGTTGTGACTATTTTCCAAAGGCAACCAAAGTGGGAGTACCCTAGAGGTGCACATGTGCAAGTGTGTTTGTTTTCAGTTATTTTTCTTTGATGTTAGGTTTGCTAACGTTACTTTTAATTCTTACCATACAATCTTATTACCATACATCTAACAGTTAATATGTACAGGAAATTAAAATGCGGAAAGTAAATTCTAGATATTACAAGGCTTCGGGGAGGGGGGTTAATTACATAGTCCAAAACCGGGGAAAAATAAATAAAATAGTAAAAGTCCTAATTAATTCTATTACATCCAGTAGACAGATACAATAATATGAATGTAAACGCGCGCGAAATGGAAAAGAACGTCTAAAAAAATCCTAAGATATAAAAATATTTTTTGTTTATTTTTATTTTTGGGAAAATGATTTAATTAAAAATCCTAAGTCTATTTAGTTTTAAATTAAAGAATGGTTAAAATAATTAATGATTAATTTAAAAAATTAATTTAATTGAAAGAGAAAAAAAAGCTAACCTAATATTTTGTGATTTTTTTATTTTTAAGGTTGATTAAAGCTAAAATAAATTAATGAAAAGACAAAATAAGGGGGTTAGGCAGTAAATGAAAACATGGTGCAATTTGCAGAACACATGTCTGGATCGAATCAGAGGCCCCGGGTTACCCTTTTGATCCAGTGAAGAGGGTTGTTGAAGGTGCATAATGGATTGCCCATTTGAGGCACTGGATCTGGATCAAATGGTGATGATGTGATGGTACATGACATGTACATTTGAACTTGGAGTGCTGTGGAGTATCGAATCTGCAGGAAAATAAAAATGAGACAAATAATTTGCAAAAGGGGTTGGATCAAACCCGGCCCCCTTGAGACCAATGCCTTATCACACTTTACTTTTACCAATTGAGACAGGCGTATTTTCTATCAACTGGAGAAGCGTCGAAGCCCTAGCTTCGATCGTCTTCTCCAACCACTCCCTTCGACGGGACTTAACCAAACCTGCAAAAAAACAAACGTTAATTGGACCCTACTCCCCTACTTTGGGGGTTGTGAATCCAACTGGGTTCATCATTTTGGGATAAAACGCACGGATTTGTGAGATATGGTTCGATCAACATAAATCTGCATGAACATGATGATTCGTGTTTTAGACAGCATGGGATTTGTATAATGGCTCAAACTTGCATATTGGGAGCTCAATAACACGTTAGTATGGATGGCATGCACTGAAACATAATGAAAATGCAGATACGAATTCAAATGATATATTAGAATCAGAGATGCGTATGCATGCATTTTTACCAATTTTTCTCGCCTTCAATAATGACCTATTCTTACCCTATAAACCTTCAGCAGAGGATTGCAGCCCTTTTTCTTGAGTAGAGAAGGCCTGGAACGGTTGTTTCGATTTTGACAGTTTTGTGAAGATTTTGAGATTTTTGGTGTGACTTCGACAGGAAATGTATGATCTCCCTGCAAAAATGTTTCTATGGCAATGTTTTTATGGTCTCTTTTCTTTTTCGTCCATTTGGAAATGTGCCCTTGGCCTTGTATTTATAGGGGTGTGAGGAGAGCAAGTATGGCAAGAGACAAAGGCTTCCAAGGCCATGAGACAGAAATCTAACATATTGAAAGTTGGCCATATTTGGATAATTCTTTCAATTTTGAAATCCTGAGTGAACCTGGACATGTTTCTCCCCCTGACTCTTTTGAATGTCCCCACGCTTGGTTCTTCGATTGGCTCTGAACTTCTCCTTTTGATGGCTCTAAAAATACACAACTAGACCAATCGAACACTTCACTCTGGCCAATCGAAGCTTCTTCTGTCACTTCCTTAGAATGAAATTGCGCAGGAGGCTTGGGCTTGGCAGCATGTTGGACTTTGGCCAGCAAACATCTTGGGCCAAGACTCATTATAAAACAAACTGGTTTCCCATAATAATGTGTCTTTCGAATGGTCCAATTATAGGTCCTTCGAAGGCACTATTTGTGTGTCCTTTGAATGGACCTTTGGAATATTTCTTCGAGTGGATCTTTGGAAATTTTCTTCGAAGGGACCTTCTTGAATGCTTCTTCGAATGGATCATATTGAATTTCATAGTGTAGAAAATATGTTGAGGGGTTTTAGAGGTGGAGTCAGAGTAGGCCTGAAGATAGACATTTCCCAGTCGAATCTTGCATGTAGATAGCCATTGCTTTGTGAATCGAAGGTCAATTGAAAGGGGCCTTTTTCCTTGTGGATTGAAGGCAAGTTGAGGGGCCTTTTCCTTGTGCGCTGAAGGCACGCACAAAGGAAGTCATTTCCTTGTGGGATGAAGCACACATGAAAGAAGCTTTTTTCCTAGTGGATCGAAGGCAACTCTGAGGAAGCCTTTTGCCTTGTAGATCAAAGGCAAGTATAAAGAAGCCTTTTGCCTTGTGGATCAAAGGCAAGTCTGAAGAAGCCTTTGCCTTGTGAATCAAGCATAAGGAAGCTTTTGCCTAATGGGTCAAAGGAAATCATGAAGAGGCCTTTGCCTTGTGGATCAAAGGCAAGTCTGAGGAAGCATTTTCCTAAATGAAGCTTGCATGCAGGAGGTCACTACTTTATGAATCAAAATAAACCTGCAGGAGGCCACTGCTCGTGAATCGAAGAAAACTTGTAGAGGGTTCTTGCCTTGTGAATCAAAGGCAAGCCTGAAGCAGTCAATGTGCAGTCGAAGCCTTGTGAATTGAACTTGATCGAAGGGGGCCCAACGCCCAATCAAAGCTTATGAATCAGGCATGCGTCGAAGGAGTCCAAATTCCCAATCGAAGACTGGTGAGACAAGCTTGGATCAAATGATTTTAGATGCCCAATCGAAGTACCTTGTTTAGGCGCCAATCGAAATACACTTGACCATCTTCAAAAAATTTATTTTCTTTAAGCAAGTGTTTGTAACCACCCAGGCAAGAGAAGGTCTTGGAAAACGTGAGAGGGGAAATTTTGGGGTACAACAGCTGCCCCTGTTCAATCTTCTTAAACCTGAAGATTTAGATTGGCTTGTTTGCCTTTCATGATCTAAAGGTGGAAGATGATTGAACACTAGAGTACCTAGAAATTTTCACTCACATGATGTGATGATTGACTATGTATGGAATGGGCTTGAAGGTGCCATTTGGAGAAGATGACTGAGAGTTGTTGGAGATGGGCTTAAAGATACCATCTAAAGTAGATGCTTCCTTCACAAGAGGTCTCTTTGTGGGGGATTCCTGTTCATGTTGTCTGAGGAGTCTGCTGGGGAATGTTGATTTCTGTTGTTCTCCTGCTTGAAGAAACTCTGTGGGGAATAGAGTCTAGGAGCTTTAGTTGTCCATGGCTCTACTGAGGAGTTATCTCTGGACTGGAGAGATGAATGTTTGTTGTTTTCTGGTTGAACTCCAGGCTTCACAGTAACTTGCTAGTGAGAATGAAATTAACTGCTATCTGGAAATGTATTAGAAGAAACTTGTGTAGGATCGCTTCAGGATGAGTCTGTGTTAGACTACATCTAGAAATTGAGAATGGATCTGTGTAAGATTTCTTCAGGATGAGTCTGTGTTAGACTGCATCTGGATATTAGGAGAAGAAACCCGAGTAAGATTGCTTCAGGATGAGTCCGTGTTAGACTGCACCTAGAGATCATGAGAAGAAACTCATGTAAGATTGCTTCAGGATGGCCATGTAGATAGTCGCTCCGTCTGGTTTCGGGAATTGATCTATAATTAGTTGTTCACAGATAGTTGTCTTGTCTTGTTTCAGGTATTAATCTGGAACTTGCTTTTGTTGGTCGTTGAGATAATTGTCCTGGATGGTTTCAGGTATTAATCTCTGACCTTAGAAAGAAAGATAGTTTTCCCGTCTGGTTTTGGGTATTAATCTTCAATCTGCTCATGTAGATGATTTTCCTGTCTGGTTCCAGGTATTAATCTACAATCAGTCGTCTACAGATAGTTGTCCTGGCTTGTTACAAGTATTAATCTGGAACTTGTTTTTGTCGGTCATTGAGATAGTTGTCCTGGTTGGTTTCTGGTATTAATCTCTGACCTTAGAAAGAAAGATAGTTTTCCCGTCTAGTTTCAGGTATTAATCATTAATCTGCTCATGTAGATAGCTTTCCTGACTGGTTTCAGGTATTAATCTACAATCGGTCGTCCACAGATAGTTGTCCTGGCTGGTTTCAGGTATTAATCTGGAACTTGTTTTTGTTGGTCGTTGAGATAGTTGTCCTGTCTGGTTTCAGGTATTAATCTCTGACCTTAGAGAAAGAAAGATAGTTTTCCCGTCTGGTTTCGGGTATTAATCACCAATCTGCTCATGTAGATAGTTTTCATGTCTGATTTTAGGTATTAATCTATAATTGGACATCCACGGATAGTTGTCCTGTCCTGTTTCAGGTATTAATCTTGAACTTGTTTTTGTTGGTCGTTGAGATAGTTGTCATGTCTGGTTTCAGGTATTAACCTCTGACCTTAGAAAGAAAGAAAGTTTTCCCATCTGGTTTTGGGTATTAATCTTCAATCTGCTCATGTAGATAATTTTCCTGTCTTGTTTCAAGTATTAATCTACAATCGGTCGTCCATAGATAGTTGTCTTGTCTTGTTTCAGGTATTAATCTGGAACTTTTAAAAATTGTTGATGATATTCATCTGTCGATCTTTCCTGAAAAGGTAAAGAATTAGCTGCATGCAATATCATGATGCATGAAGTGCAAATGATGCTCTCCAAATAAATGAGATTGTGATATATGCATTCATATGCATATGCTATGACACTTGTAAAATGGTGTATGAATGTTATGTATGAACGTGTCAGTCGTTCTATTGCTGTATTATTGAACTAGGGAAAATAAATCTTTGATTGTTACTGTGGATGAAGAATGTAAGTCTTCAAATTTTTTTGAAGTTAAATTGCTGGGAGATGAACTTCCGTTGTTAGAGAAATAAACTTTGTTGAAGAAGGGAAACTCCATGAATTACTTGGGGATTTTTCTAAAATCCTGCTGGGGAATCCTGAAAAGCTTGTGACCCAAGTTAGGGAATTCTTTAAGATGTCGAGGCAGTAATTGGAGACTTTTGCTCCTCCGGGGATATAAGAACACCTGACATCATTAGGCTGTATGAACGGATATGGCAGTGACTTTATAGTAGGATGCCCCTGCTTCTGCACCTGCTGGACAAAGTATCCGCGCGAATTTTATGGATGGCCTTTAGACATTGTCCCATTTCTTAAAGCCATTAGTAACTGTCTTTCTATTTTTTTATGCGTGTATTTGTAAACAGTAATCACATTCAAATGCATATGTTCAAAAATAATCACTGGACCTTTTGGAAAACGAAACAGAAAAATAAAACTGAATAGTTTTGCACTTTCAAAGGGATTGTTTTTGTATTAATTTGAATAAGCATTTTTTGTACAAGGAGACAGACATCCTAGTAAGAGAATGTCGTCGTAAGGATGAAAACTATACAAAATAGTATACAAAGAAAAACATCCATGTGAAATAATCCCATTGATTTCCCATCCTGCTATTGCCTTTATGTCTTTGAGCATCTCGTCTCTTTGCTGCTTGTCTGAAGCTGACTGGATTGATTAGTACCATTTGAACTTGATAGTTGATACCAAAGATTGGCTATAAGATGATCCAACGGGACATAGTCATATGCTTAAAATCCCTAACTTTTTCCTGGACCGCCCTTTTGTGTTTTCAGTCCATCGGGATACCCTTTTTTGCCCAAGTCGCCTTTTCAGGTTTTCGACTTGCCGGGTGTACAGATTTTTTCATGTGTATATCCCTAATTTTTCCCGAACCCTTTTGGTTCGCCAGGGTGCCCTTATTTTTTTCCTAGGCCAGTCAACCTAGTGGGTCTTTGTTCACGTGTAGTATCTTTTAACTATGTCTGCATTTACAGGGTGCGGAAGGTCGTCACCGTCCATAGTAGTTAAGATTATGGCTCCACCAGAAAATATGTTCTTGATCATGAATGGCCCTTCGTATGTGGGAGTCCATTTGCTCCTGGGATCACTTTGCGGCAGGATAATTCACTTGATTACTAAGTCACCAGCCTGATGTACCTGACATCTGACCTTCTTGTTAAAAGCTTCAATCATACGTTTTTGGTACATCTGACCATGACAGATGGCCGCGAGTCTTTTCTCGTCAATCAGGTTTAATTGGTCAAGTCGAGTCTGAACCCATTCGTCCTCATTCAAACCTACATCCTTAATGATTCTCAAGGAAGGGATCTGGACTTCAATGGGTAGGACAGCTTCTATACCGTATACCAAAGAGAAAGGAGTTGCCCCTGTTGATGTGCGCACTATGGTACGGTAACCATGGAGAGCAAATGGTAACATCTTGTGCCAGTCTTTATATGTCACTATCATCTTCCGTATGATCTTCTTGATATTTTTATTAGCATATTCTACAGCACCATTCATATTCGGCCGATAAGGAGAAGAGTTATGATGATGGATCTTGAATTGCATGCAGAGCTTTGTGATCATAGAACTATTGAGATTGGTACCATTATCTGTAACGTTTCTTTCTGGAATACCATACCGACAGATAAGGTTATGTCTGATAAATCAGGCCACAACGTTCTTGGTAACAGAAGCAAATGAAGTTGCCTCGACTCACTTTTTGAAGTAATCAATGGCAACTAGGATGAAGCGGTTACCATTAGAAGTCGTAGGTATAATCTCCCCAATCATATTGATTCCCCACATTGTGAATGGCCAGGGAGTAGTCAAAACGGTCAAGGGAACCAAAGGCACATGTACTTTATCAGCATAGATCTGGCACTTATGACAAGTTCTTGAATGTTGGTAACAGTATGCTTCCATAGTAGGCCAGTAGTATCCTGCCCGTAGGATCTTTTTAGCCATGGTGTGCTCGCTAGAATGGGTGCCAAAGGTACCTTCGTGTAAATCTTCCATAATCTTTTCTGCTTCACTTGTATCCACACACTGGAGCAAAGTAGAATCGTGATTACGCTTGTAGAGGATTCCATTACTGAGGAAAAACTTGGCAGAGAACCTTCTTAGGAACTTCTTGTCATTGACTGAAGCTCCTTCGGGATACTCTTGGGTTTCAAGATATCTTTTGACTTTATAGAACCAAGGTTTATCCACTACTTCTTTAGTATCAACCTCGTAACAGTATGCGGTTCATCCATTCTCTCAATAGTGATCTGAGGAGCTTCATTATCCCACCTGACCTTGAACATGGATGACATAGTAGCTAGTGCGTCAGCTAGTTGATTTTCCTCTCATGGAAAATGATCAAAGGTAACTTCTTCAAAGTGTGGAATCAATGTCAACACATGCTCTCTGTAAGGGATGAGATTAGGATGCTTCGTGTCCCATTCTCCTTTAATTTGGATGATTACTAAGGTCGGGTCTCCAAATACACTCAAGAATTTGATCCTTAAGTCGATAGCAGCTTTGAGACCCATAATGCATGCTTCATATTCATCCATATTGTTGGTACAATTGAAACATAGCTTGGAAGTGAAAGGAGTATGACATCCTTCGAGAGATATGATCACAGCACTGATTCCATTGCCAAGTGCGTTAGAAGCTCCGTCAAAAACCATAGTCCATCGGGATCCTCTTTTAGGTCCTTCATCTGGTCCAGGTTCTTCACGAGCAGTTACTAACATGATGTTTCATCCGGGAACTCAAAATTCATGGATTGGTAGTCGTCCACAGCCTGTTGATCCAAATGATCAGCTAATACACTCCCCTTAATTGCTTTATGGGTTGTGTATTGAATGTCATATTCGGTCAGGATCATTTTCCATCTTTCTATTCTTCCAGAGAGAGCGGGCTTCTCAAAGATGTATTTGATAGGATCCATTTTAGATATCAATAAGATAGTGTGAGTCAACATATATTGTCTTAGTCAGAGAGTAGCCCATGCCAAAGCGCAACAAGTTTTCTCGAGCAGTGAGTATCTTGTTTCACAGTCGGTAAACTTTTTTCTAAGGTAGTATATTGCATGCTCTTTTCGACCAGACTCGTCATGCTGCCCCAGCACACACCCCATTGAGTTCTCTAATACTGTTAAGTACATGACTAGAGGTATTCCTTCAACTGGTGGCATCAAAATTGGAGGCTCTTGAAGATACTCCTTGATTTTTTCAAAGGCAACCTAGCAATCGTCATTCCACTTCACTACTTGATCTTTCTTCAATAATTTGAGATTGGCTCACAAGTAGCGGTTAGATGGGAAATGAATCTGGAAATGTAGTTTAGACGTCCTAAGAATCCCCTAACTTCCTTCTTAGTGCAAGGAGTTGGCATTTCTTGTATATCTTTAACCTTTGCAGGATCTACTTCAATACCTTTGCCGCTGACAACGAAGCCTTAGAGCTTACCGGGTCTTACTCCAAAGGTGCACGTATTCGGGTTCAACCTCAGTTTGTACTTTTTCATCCTTTCAAACAACTTCTACAGGTGATCAAGGTGCTCCTCTTTAGTCTGAGACCTAGCTAGCATATCATCAATGTAGACCTCTATCTCGTGATGGATCATATCATGAAACAAAGCTACCATAGCACGCTGATAGGTTGCCCCGGTGTTATTTAACCCAAATGGCATAACTTTGTAATAGAAAGTGCCCCACTGTGTGACGAAGGTTGTTTTCTCCATATCTTCAGGCGCCATTTTAATCTGATTGTACCCGGAGAAACCAACCATGAAGGAGAATACCTTATGTTGTGCGGTGTTGTCAACCAGAACATCGATATGGGGAAGCGGAAAGTCATCCTTGGGGCTTGCCCTATTCAGGTCTCTATAATCCATACACATACGTACTTTGTCGTCCTTCTTAGGTATCGGAACAACATTAGCAACCCATTGTGGATAAGAGGTGACAGCTAAGAAACCAGCGTTGAAGTGTTTCTTGACTTCAGCCTTTATCTTTTCTGACATCTCTGGCCGCATACGATGAACCTTCTGTTTCACTGGAGGGTGGTTTTCTTTTGTCGGCAGATAATGAACCACGATATCAGTGTCAAGTCATGGCATCTCTTTGTATGACCAGGAAAAGACCTCAACATAGTCATGTAACATCTGTATTAACCGCTCCTTGACACTATGCTCCAGATCAGCGCCTATCTTGACTTCCTTCTTATCCTTTTCAGTACCCAAGTTTACTGTCTCAACCGGCTCTTCATGAGGTTGTATTGCCCTTTCTTCCTGTTGTAACAGTCTGGCAAGTTCCCCTGGTACCTCACAATCTTCCTCAACTTCGTCCTCGGCTTGGTAGATCTGATTTTCAAAGTCATAATTGGCAATAGCAGAACCGTTATCAATGGGATCCAGAGTAGATGTGGATCTGTAGTTTGATATGTGGGTGTGCGTAAGAGCATAGTTGTTTTGATAAAGTAAAAAGTAGAAAATAAAAAATAGAGAGCGTAAAAATTGTATGTAAAACGTCCCATGATTTATTAATGGCATATGAAGATGAATTAATAACCCTCACAAATAGAACATTGTGTCTCGGGTAAGACACAAGGCTTTAGAGTTTCAATTGTTTAAATGTTACATATCCCAAAAAAAACTAAAATACAATTACTCTTAAATAAAAGTAATAGGAACAAAATCATTGGCCTCCAAATTGTTGAGTCCACCTCTAGTAGTTGGGAAGATCCACTTGTCCATGTCACAATTGTTGTCAGCATCTTCTGTAGCGGAAACAACATCAATAGCTCTGATTCCCGGTTCATGCTTGGGCATTGGTGTAGTTATGACGTTGGGAGTCTTAGGAGGATCAAACTCAATCTCCTTTGCCTCAATGAGATATTGCACCTTATTTTTTAGAGCCCAACAATCATTTGTATCATGCCCCGGACTGTCACAATGGTAGCCACATCGAGCATTTGGGTTGTAGTGGGGAGATGTAGTATTTAGGTCCTTAGGAGCCTCCTTTAGAGTGACCAGATAAGACTTCAACAGGTGTGGAAAAACCTGGGATAAGGTCATGTTGATCCGGGTGAACTGTCTTTTGGGCGCATCTGGCATGCATTGATTGATTCGTTGTTGATTTGATGTAGGATTGGAGATCATAACAGCCCCTACCGTCGGATGACGTTCAGTTTTGCTTTGATTTATCTGGCCATAAGTAGCACTGACCTCCTTCTTTCCAGTGAAGGGTTTCTTTATTGTACTGGAGGATGCATCCCTCTAGATCTTACCACTCTTGATACCAGCTTCCACTTGCTCACCACTCAATATCAGCTCAGTAAACCCAACTGAAGAGCTTCCAATCAGATGGTTGAAAATGGACTAGATAAAGTGCCCAAGTACATGTCTACCAGCTCTTTATCAGATAGAGGAGGCTGGAATATTCCCGTAAGATCTCTCCACTTCTGGGCATAATCTTTGAAACCCTCTCCAGAACCCATAGACGTACTTTGCAATTGTGTATGAGTTGGAGTGATGTCAGCATTATATTGGTACTACCTATAGAAAGTATCAGTCAGATCTTCCCGATTACGAATGTTGGTTCCCTCCAGCTGATAGAACCATTCCAACTGCGTCCTTGACAAACTTTCCTGGAAGAAATGTACCCACAGATTCATATCAGTAGTGTGGGGTTGAATCTTCCTAACATATGATCTTAAGTGCAACTTAGGACAGGAGACACAATCGTACTTAGCAAATGTGGGGACCTTGAATTTCTGCGGGATGACCAAGCCTGAGACCAGTCCTAGCTCTTCTAAATCCAGCCCGAGTATCCTCTGAATCTCCATAGCATTGAGGCGATCCTCCAGCTATTTGTATTTGTCATCAGCTGGAGGATATTGTTCTTCAGAGTAATCAACCTCTTCCTCATCAGTGCTTGGATTGTTGTTTTCTTCTATTGGATTCTCTTCTTGATTGTCTCCCTCGTCTGACAGAGTTGTGAAATCTAGAGCTCGCTTAGCCGGTCCTCTAAACCTTATTCCCAAATTCAAAACACCAACTGGTTTCTTTGCCTTCTTGGTCTTCTCCTTGATGATAAGAGCTTTCAGATCTTCTTGCCCCTTAGGCAGAGCCATGAACATTTGCTGGAATTGAGTATTTTGAGATTGAAGATCCTTTACTTTTTATTCAAGAGCCATTTCTTTTGCTGAAATAAACAGCGAAAAGAATAAGAAATTTGTCTCGAAATACCGGCTTATGCAATGAAATGCATGATATGCTTATGCAATGTTTTAAAGGACTTTTAAGATTTTAAATTTTCTTAGACAACGAGAGAACAAACATTAATTGCATTCATAAGTTTAAATGATTACAACGATGTCTCTTGGACTTACAATGGAAGAAACAAAGATAAAACAAAACTCCTAAATCAAACAGGACTCAGGCTTCCCATGAGCGCATCCTCTTTGGTGCGATGTAGGAATTCAAACTCTGTTCTTCATGTAGTTCTCTTGTAAGCTCCAAAACCTTCTTCTCGCTTGCGTAGAACTGGGTTTCAAAGGTTTCTCGTTCCTCTTTGAGTTGAATCCAAGATCTTTGCAATTCCTTGAGAGTAATTGGCATGTCAGGATAGAGAATAGTATGAGGTACATCTGTCTCGGTAATAGGTTCCATGATGATAGGTAGGATGGTGGGGTCATGCATCATGAGATTTTGAGCGCGTGCCCGCACCCACTTAAGATAAGGTTCCAAAGGGATGGAGTTCTTATGCCCCAATGTCTTGCTATTCACTTTCCTCACCATGCCCCAAGCTCGGATGAACCTCTGATGGTACCCTTGGACATCATTCTCATAGTCAAACGTGATTCCCTGAACCAATGCATCATGAGGATCGTCCCTCCTAGCATACCCAAACTGTTGCAACGCCAAACAAGGGTTATAAGTGATTCCTCCCCTAATGCCTAGGAGAGGGGCATTAGGAAATTCCCCACAGCGATCAATGATGATAACGTCTTCCACAGATCGAGGGCACCAGTGGATATCTGAATACGTGAGAGACATCAACCTATTAGACCACCTCATGCCTTGCTCATTCTTCAACACAGATCCAGGTAGGTGCGAAATAAACCACCTAGCCAACAGAGCAGTGCAACATATGAGGGTTCCTCTTCTGTTTACGGTGCGAGTATGAAAAAAGTGCAGAATGTCTCCCAATAAAGTAGGCACTGGGTTACGTGACATGAAAACTTTGATCGCATTCACGTCTACGATTTGGTCCGGATTAGACTAATGAATTATTTTTCCTTTTTTATTTGATTAAGTTAAGCCCTTTTGTACAAAAAAAAACTTAAACAAAAACAATTTCATTTTCCTTTCATATTGCCTTTACATTCTTGTGCCTATATTTGACATCATTCAATATGGTTGTAATAGTAATTAGGTGTAATTTATCTTATCTCCCCATTTATAAATTTGTACCCCCATCCTCAAATGATGTAATAGCGTAGAATTTTACATTTCCGCAATTTATCACTTGCAATATGAAATGCTAGTAATTAGGGTTTGTATGGCAAAACATAAAATCAACAAATAGAAAACCCTAATTCAAGATACAAAGAGAATGAAAACAAACACTTTGCACACTTGCACCTCTAGGGTTAACCTTACTTGTTTCCTAAAGATAAAATATTCATGTCCCTCGAACGTGGGATACTTTAGCAAAGACAATCAAATACAAGATCGCAGTCCCTCGATGACCCTTCAATGTTTCCTTCGATAAACGATCTTAGACCCTTACGACAAATTGCTAAGGTATCCTACAATGTTGCTTTCTATGACTATATGATGACCTATGCTCGGCCCCTACACATCCAATGATAGGGCTTCTTATCAATCAATGGTAAGATAGCCATATCTAGAGGAGGAGAAAATGAACAAAGACTTTTTGAGTAGGTAGAACGTTTATAGTTGCTTTCTCACAACCATTTTCCAAACATCATTTCAAATACACCAACACTTTCAAATGAAATATTTTCAAAAGTCAACACTTTGTATGCATTCTTATAGAGACGAGAATCATTACAAAGTTCACCTAAACGAAGGCACTTTTAAAAATACTTTCAAAACCAATCACAAATACATTTCAAACAAAGCATTTCAAAGTGAGCTAGCAACAAAGAGCCCGTAGATAACTACGGACGAAAAGGGTGCTAACACCTTCCCTTTTCATAACCTACCCCCCGAACTCAAAAAAATTCTCAAAAGGTCTTTCCTGTTCTTTTCACCATTTCCTTTATTGGATAAAAGAAAAGTCGGTGACGACTCTTGCTATTTGCAACAATTGCGATAAAACACAAAACACCAAGTTAGTTCTCCCACCATACTACACGTACCATAGTGTTGTAACCTAAAATTTCCCCTCCCATTTTTTTCAAGACATTCTTTTAAGGTTCTCAAATACTCAAAGCCACTTAAGAGTTGACTGGTCAAATCTCCTCCTAAGCATTGGTCTATAACTAGGGTTTTTGTTTTCTCAAGGAAAATTGCATTTCTAATGCTTCAAATGACTTTCATCATTCATTATAGGTCCTCAATAATTCTCCTGCCAGGTTTCAAGCCTTGCATCACAAATTTGCCTAGTCAATTGCTCAGATGACTGAAAATCAATTGTATTGGGTAAAAAGTCAATTGTGGTCAAATATACAGTCAAACTTCAAAAAAAATTGTCAACATCAATATTTTGAGGTGATATTCGTCATTTGATCAAGTTTTGACCATGAATCCTCAAGGAAAGCCCTCAAATCATCAAAGGGCAAAATTGCCAAAATTAGGGTTTTTATTGAAGTGATCATTGACTTTTGGCCTAGTGCATGACCTAATAACTTGAAGCGTGATCTAAAGGACTCAAATACAACATATTTACCTAATTACATGGCTCAAAACATTCCAAATATGTAAGTGATTGATAGTTTAAGAATTGAATAAATTGATGAAAAGTCAACAGTCACTCAAAAGTCAAACATTGACTTTTTGGTCAACATTGGAATTCAAAAGTCAATAATCATCAATATATTCAAAATTATCAAACTTGATCATCAAGAAATCAAAAAGTCAACAAAAGTCAAATTTAGAAAATTCTCTAACACTTACAAAAAAATTCTAAGTGTTTTTGTTTTTAACAAAAACTCTAACTTCACAAGCAAGTTTCCTCAAGATGCAAGATGATTCAAGGAAAACTTTCAACATGAAAGTTGTACAGATTGATGAATTCTACAACTTTGTTAATGTGGTATGATCCTCAAAAAGTGCTTAATTTAAGAGATATAAGCTCATTAAGTTAAGATGTTTTTTTAACCAACGCTTAGAAATTTTTTACAAGTTTTTATCAGATTTTTGTCCCAACTCCATGGCCATTTTTCACCAAGATCCCATTTGATTTAGCCAAAACTCACAACATGAAAGTTATAGACAATGTTTCAAACTTTCCAAAATGTCTAAGAACATAATTTTATAATGCTTGAGCTAGGAGATTCGAAGATATGGAGTTGGGCATCCATTCTTGAATTATAGGTCATTTTCTGACAAGTTCATAACCAAATCTCATAACCTTACCATGCAATCTCAATTTTTAGGCCATGTTGCTTCTAAATCTCCACATAATCAAAGATTTACATGAAATTATGGTGCATTACACAAGGATTTGAAGCTTTGTCCACTTGATCATACCATTTTTGGATGAAATTGCAAAAAGCTCCATATCCATTTTCATAAAGATCACTTTAAACACAAAGTCAACTTCTTGAGCCTCTAACTTGTTTGTTCTGATCACACTCAACCTAAAAAACTCAAAGGAACATGTTTAAAGTGTCTGACCACTCTATGAGACAAGGTACAAGGCATTGGAACCATGATCTTCAAGTTTGCTTCATAACTAAGCAACCAAGCAATAACATGTGATCTTGCAAATCTGATCAGCTATGGCCCTCAAACCTCTTGCCCATAAATATAGGAAGTATTTGCAAGATAACACACGAAGACACAACCTCAAAAACATCTCAAAATTAGAAGCTACATATAAAACTCCATTTGTTGCAACTTCTGACCTTGAACACCAAACACTCAATCCACTCGCGCGTTTTCACTCTAAATCCTTTACAAAGTTTCTATAACTCACATATAATGCATCCAAAGACCTGTTTCATCAGTGTAACACCATCTTCATCATCTTCCAAACTCAAAAGTAGAGCTTTGCAAATTGACTTGTCCAAAAGAATTGGGGTACTCTAAATCCAAGGAAAGAATTGCAAAAGCTTCCTGGGAGTTCAGTGAAGCTATCCAGATCATCCTAACATCTCCAGAAGTGCTCTAACTTCAAACTCGATTCTCACTTTTGAGGTAACTCTTCTAAACTTTGAAATCTTTGTACAAGCATCATTTGCATTTGTTTTCTAAAGAAAAAATGTAGATATCAATGCCCTGAAGCTAACCATGTCCTTAGTTTTCATTTATGTTGACCGTGTGATGAGAATTTTGGATTTGAAATTTCTGAAATATTAGGGTTCTGTTTGGTACCAACAGAAATTCACTTTAATCTTTGAGTTTTAGCTTAAGTTAATGGCATGGTTGAATTCGTGGTGAAATTTGGAACAACTTTCATGTTTACATTTTTTTAAATCATTGAGAAATGAGAGTTTTACAAATTTGAACAATGTTGTTGTGTTGTTGTAAACGCACACGAGGAAGAAGATGAAGTCCAAATTTGAAAACAAGTTTATTTTATATCTATTAATTGTTGTTTTCAAACCGGATGTAACAGCCACCCAAGTGGAAGCGCGCTCGTGTTTAAGTCATACCTATGTCTGGTCATGGGTTCGAGCCAGGCGTGGGACATTTTTCTTTTCACATTTGTTTCTTGAAGATTCAATACAAACAAGGCAATAGTACGCATGGTATACCTCACACCTTGACAATTAGATCATCATGCAATCAGATCTAGCGCCCCAAATGAGTGCCCCATGATGCACCCTCAGAAAACCACCCTCATTGGATCCAAACAGTGTCTGGACTCTCTATCTTGGGCCTGGATTTTTTTTGCTATTTCTCACCCCTCAAATTACTTTCACAACGCAGACCCATTCTTTTTTTATTTATTTTCTACTTCAAACAAAAACTGTTGTTGGGCCATTTTTTTTTCTTCTTTTCACCCCCCATTTTTCTTTTACAACACCAAAGCCCATTTTATCTTTTTAAATTCTTTTTTATTATTTATTTTAATCAGAAAAATCATAAAAATGATTTAAAAAATTATATTTAGGTTTTCCTTATTAGTTAATTTAATTTTTGACAAATAAAATTAATTTAATTTAATCACTTTGATTTTATTTAATTAGAATTAGGTTTTATACTTCATATTTTTTTCTAAATAAAATACCAAAATATTTTCTAAATGCTTAGATTCTTTAGGTTTTAATTTATTTATTTATTTTTCATAAATAAAAATTATTTAATTTAATTACAGTTTTTTTTATTTTAAAACAGTTAAATTGTATTAAAATTAGGTCTAATTTTTTATTTCACATTTTAAATATTTTCTAAAACAAAGAAACGACAAAATATTTTCTTAAAAATACTTAGAATTTTTTAGGGTTTTTGCGTCTTTCCCCTTTCTATCTTCGCGCATTTGTTTATTTTTCGCATTAATACAATTATGTAACTATCAAAAGTTTGTAATAGATAATTAGGGTTTATTGCTTTCCTCCCCCATTCATAAACTTGTACCCCCATCCCCGGAGCATTGTAATAGCATAGGACATTTAATTTCCGCAATTTACTACTTTCCTTATTACTGTTAGTAATTAGGGTTTGTATGACAAGACTAAAAGCAAACATTAGATAACCTAATATCAAAGGCAAATACTTGAAATCAAGGCACTTAGCACACACACACACACCTCTAGGGTTACCCTCACTTGTTACCTCGGATTTAAACAGTCATGTCCCTCGAATGTGGGACGCTTTAACAAAGAACCTTGGTTAAAAGATCGTAGTCCCTTGATGACCCTTCAATGCTGCCTTCGGTAAACGATATTAGTCCCTTATGAAAATTGCTAAAGCATCCTACAAGTTGCCTTCTATGACTGTACGATGACCCACGCTTGTCCCTCATATCCAATGATAGGGTTTCCTACTAACTAGTGGTAAGATAGCACTATCTAAAGGAGGAAGAAAAGAACAAATACCATTGAGTAGGTAGATCTCTCGTAATCGCTTTCTCACAAACTAAAAAAACCTTAACACTTCACACTTTCAAAAACAGCTACTTTCAAAAACACTTTATAAACACTCTTGAGGACTGATACAAGGGTTATTATAAAGCAAAATTTCCTTACATTAGCATTTTCAAACATCATTTCATAAAACAACTCTCTCTTTCATAAATATTTTCAAAAACAAACATTTTGTATACATTCTCAACGATACGAGAATCATTACAAAATTTACGCACTTAGGCATTTTCAAAATATTTTCAAACATACACAAACACAAAGCATTTCAAAAAGTGAGCTAGCGATCAAGAGACGGTAGATGACTACGGATGAAAAGGGTTCTAACACCTTCCCTTTTCGTAACCTACCCCATGAACTCGAGAAAATTCTCAAAGGTCTTTCCTGTTCTTTTCACCCTTTCCTTTATTGGATAAAAGAAAAGTCAGTGGCAACTCTTGCTACCCACAACATTTGCGACAAAATACAAAACCTAAAAGTCAATTCTCCCATCGTATTACACATAGCAATCAAGGTTATCCATACAATAACAATGCAAGTTATGGCCAAAACAGGCAGAATCAATACCAAGGTTACACTCAGTCAGATAAGCTTTCAAAGATAGAAGATACCTTGAATCAATTTATGCAGTTGTCCATGGAAAATAAGAAAAATACAGATGCTTCAATCAGGAGTTTGAAAACACAAGTTGGGGAAATTACAAAGCAGTTAAGTGATCAACAAATGGGAACATTCATCGCCACCTCTCAAACCAATCCAAAAGAGACATTCAATTCTGTTACAATAAAGATTGGAGAAGTGGTTGGAACAAAAGTTGGTGAGAATGACATAGAAAAGAGAGTTGTAGTATAAAATCAAGAAAATAAAATGAGAAAAAGGAGGAAGAAAACAATGTTGATTCTGGAAGCATCACATTTCCAGTAATTACTGAAAACATCAAGTTTGATAAAGCTCTAATTGATCTTATTTCAAGCACCAATCTTCTTATGTTGTCTGTTCTTAAAAAGATCGGTAATCTTGATTTGAAACCTACAATAATGAAGTTGCAACTTGTTGACATATCTATCATAAAACCAGTTGGCATGGTAAAGGATGTAATGGTGAAACTTCAAAGCTTTCTATTTCGAACAGATTTTATGGTGATGAATTTCGAAGAAGACAACAACATACATCTGATTTTAGGTTGTCCATTCATAAAAGTATCCAAAATGATGATTGGCATCGATGAAGGAATGATGAAAGTGAAGTGCAACAATAAGGAGGTAAAATTCAACTTGTTTCAAAAAATACAACAATTGAAAAGAAAAAAGGATTATTTCAAAATTGAATCTCCTGATGAGAGAAACCTGGAATTGAAGAGAAGTAATGACAAAGAAAGGCCAAAAGATAGTGGCAAGAATGCTTTGACGAATTGATACAAACCACCTTGAGTTTACTCGAAACAGGCGTCGGGCTAATGACGTTAAACAAGCAGTTGTTGGGAGGTAACCCAACCTTTTACATCTTTATTTTCTTTCCTTGCATAATTAGCTCACTTGGTAGGAATAAAATAGCATGAATGAGCCAAAAGAAAATTCTGCATAAAACTGAATTCTGCAGAGTCCGTCGAGCAAGCCCTGCTTCTCTTAACGAATGTCGTTTTTGTCTTAGCTCGCTAAGAGAGCCCTATTCTCACTAAGATAAAATAGAAGAATCAACAAAAATGTAATTCATATCATTTTCTTCACTTTGGTGTTTTGTGTATCTTTAAAATTATTGTTAGTTGTGAATGTCTTATGGCCAATCCATAATGTTCTGCTTGAATATTTATCCTCTTAAATAAGATGGAAAGGAAAGAAATGGAAGATCAAATTCACATAAATCAACAAAGGTACAATGGTAATGATACAACTTTTAAAGAATTTTAACAAACCAAGGTACTTGTTTATTGCTTTCATAAAATTTAGCATGAATATGACATGAGTAATCTGCATAAAATCAGTTCATTCATCCTTTGCAATATCATGTTTTCATTGTGAATCACTTAGCTCTAAAACCAGAAAAGTGAGATGGCCTTCCATTGTTTATAATATGCTTAGGAGACTGGTGAATTCTTGTTTTAACTCATTTGATTCATGCTTAATCTTTCATATGTTGATATATGTGGAGACATAGAAAGGACTAATGCATTTCTTTAAATTTGAGCATAATTATTAAACCAAATGCAGCCTCATTGTCTCTTGTGAGCGAGTGGTCATTTGTAACCCCTTTTTAGCCATATGAAATGAATCCATCATTTATGAACTAAACAATTCATTAATTAAATCACTTAGTGAATATTGTTCTATATCTTTGAAAATCACAAAATTTCATCAATGATAGATTCTATTTTTCTTGAATTAAACCTTGACACCATAGATATATTTTACAAAATATTAAAGAGAATTCAAAGAAAAGTAAGGTTTTGTTCAAAGTTGGGGAGAAGAAGAAAAATGCATTTTTCAAAGAATAGAAAAATATGAAGATGAAAGCATCAAAGAAATTGAAAAAAAATGAGAATAGAAAAGACAATGAAATACCAAAGATAAATATGTTCAAGAAAAATAAACAAGAAAGGTTTTGATGAGTAACATGGTACAAATAATCAAAACCTATGAATGCTCTTCTAAGAAAGAAAACTTAAAAACCACTTTGTTTCCATTATCCATATAAATGACACTTCCTTGGTGCCTTGGCCATATTACAACCATAAAAAGACCTTAGTGATCTTTGTCTTTGCATATCAACATACTTTGCTTATATGAATGCATGAATTATTCAAGATGTTAGCAAAATTCGTTATGTGAGAGATCAAATACCTCATTATTTTCACTTATACAAAAAGTGTGATAGATGTGATTCATGATAGGCATGTTTATTGATTTAGATTGCTTGACATGAACTTTATGTGAAATACTTTTATCATAAATATTTCTAAATGTTAGGAAAGTAACAAAGCATAACAACTTGGATGAACAATTCAACATGTAACCATGTACCTTGGTTACTTATTTGAAAATTTTGGTTGGTCATTTGAAAGGTGGTATAGAAACTCTTGATCTTGTATAAACTTTGATTGAGGACAAACAAAGATTCATGTTGGGGAGAGTTTGATAAGTGTTTGATCCATAAGGAAATATCACATATAACATGACATTTATCTTACTTAAATGACAAGTTTCTTACCTAAAAGCCTCAATTATTGAATAAAAGTGGTTAGTATAAATTTTCTTGGGTTTGGTTTGCATTTGTGTAGGTTATGGCCTTTAAACAAAAACCAGAAAACAGATACTTCCCTAGGCAAACATTGCAGCAAAAAGTTTTCCTAGCGAACATCCAGCGAAGTGGAGACAGAAGAAAATTAGTCAGCTTCACCAGCAGTGGGAGCAGTGAAGCTAATTCGCCTAGCAACTTAGGCCTTTGTGTAGCAAACATTGGTGGTATTAGAAAGATATTTTGAAAAGACTTAAGGCTGAAGAAAGGAACTTCACTATGCGAGCCACACTTCGTTTATCAAACTTTGGCGGTTTCTTGAAGACATTTTTATTTAAAAACATAGTGAAGAAGTAACAGACACTTTGCTTAGCAAAGTATAGTTTTCTTAGAAGAGTATAGTTTGCTTAGCAAACTCAGGCGGCCAGAACTATTATAAAAAGGGACATAACTTAGCTCAAGTTATTCATTCAGTTTTTATCTTGTAATATCATAATATATTGTAATAGACAGTAGGAATATAAGAGGTTATAAGGAGAAGGAGTTGGATACACATCAAGAGTCGGGAAATCGTCATTGATGTTGGTTCAACTCAATTCTTCCATTTTGCTTCAAGCTACTATGAGTAGATAAATCCCTCCCTTGTTGGGATTGTTCGTAGCTCACCCAAACAATATGTATTTTCATTAATTATGGTGTTATATGAAATTTATCCATGAATCATTATCGTTGTTATCTTTGTTTTACTGTTTAACTTCATGGATTGAATTCATATTGAAAAATACGGTTCTAATCTCAATCTAAGATGACAACTATTAAACTTTAAACGGTAGACATATATTTAGGTTTAATATTCACCTAAGGTATTGAATCTTAATGCTACCGTATTATTTAATAGACTGAGAAATCGTTGATTAAACCATAAGGTAGAAATCTCATCAAAGTTTAGACATAAACTCTGTTCTTAGCAATACGTGATGATATTGAAACATGCTTAAATTGTATGTAATTGATTTGTGATGTGAATATTGAATCGATGAATGAAAACCTATTCCTCTTAAACTTATATTTAATTATTGTATGCTTTTACTTTTTGTCACTTATAAATCAAACATCTTGAAACTTCTGCTTAATATAATAGAAACTATTGAACTGTTTTGATATTTCTCCATCCTTGCAGATACGATAAGCTTAATACTTTCATTTGATTATACTCAACATCAGAATACTGTACCAGCAAATGATTTGATTCTTGATAAACTGGATCACAACCTGCTTGGTCACATTAGCATACAACACTGCTTCAACCCACCTGGTGAAGTAATCAATAACTACCAAACTGAAATGATGTTTGTTTGAAGCTTTAGGCTTAATCATCCCAATCATGTCAATTCCCCACACATAAAAATGCCATGGAGATGAAATAATATTGACTGGAGTTGGAGGTACATGCACCTTCTCTGCATAAATTTGACATTTATGACACTTCTTAACAAACTGACAATAATCAGATTGCATTGTCAGCCAACAGTAACATGCTATGATTATCTTCTTAGCCATAGAGTATCCATTGGCATGAGTACCAAAGGAACCTTCATGAGCTTCCTACATTAACATGTATGCTTCACGTCTATCCACATATCTGAGCAAGAACATGTCATAATTCCGCTTGTATAACACATCCTCATTGAGAAATAAATTGTACATCAATCTTCTCAAATTCTTCTTATCTTTACTGGATGCGCTAGGTGGGTATACTTGACTCTGGAGTAAACACTTGATATCATAATACCACAGTCTACCATTTACTTCTTCTTCCGCTGCAAACACATGAGCAGGCATATCCAAATGTCTGATGGTAATATATGGTACTCCATTATGAAAATTCACTTGGTACATGAAGGACAAAGTGTCAATACATCTTCGTCATTAGATGTTTTGCATGATGTCAAAACTGGGAAAAGTTATCACTTCTCTACATTAGACGATATCTCTATGTCTTATGGCACTCCCATGCATTAAGAATAATTAAAAAGAATTTTGAAATTGATCCAAGTCATTAAAAACAAGTTTCTTCATAAATTTTCACTGCATGTGTCGACACATACATTTTTCAGGTAGGCACGTGCAACTCAGTTTTGAAGCCTGTAGCCTCTGGAAGGCTCAGGTCGACACATGCATTGCATAAGTCGACATATACTGAAGTATTTATGAAATTGCAGAAATTCTTATTTTATGTGTCAACACATACTATTTATAGGTTGACACATTTATTATTGTTTTAAAGCTTGTAGCCACTGACATGTTTTGTTTGACACATACCTTCCTTCAGGCCAACACATACAACTTAAACTTAACGTATGTGTCGACACATACGATTTATATGTCGACACATATTGATTTTTTTGGTCAACTTTTCAAATTTTTTTAATTCTGAAAAAGTCCTATTTGTCCTAAATTTCCAAAACTATAAATACTTCATTCACGCATCATTTACAACTTAATGATACCATAAAATTATCCTACATTTTATCTTCATATTCAACCTCCAACCTATGAATACACACTAAGAAACCATTGTAATGATTCTTTATTGGGGTGCCATCTAGCCTAGATTTGATTATGTCTGATTAGGTTCTTGTGTAATCGAGAATTTTGGGTTGAGATTTATACGGGTCTTCATCCAAAAAAACCGCGGATTTATCCTCCAAGATCATTGATTGATTTGGGGATTTTCGTGCAAGACATTTGAGAGGTGATTGTGGCCAAGTGAAGTCCTTTAGAGATAAAGAATGCAAGGGATCCTTTGGAGATAAATAACGGAAATGAAGTAGTGAGAGAAAGGCGGATCCCAATTGAAGTCTTGTGTTTGAAATAGCTACGATTTGATCGTTCATGCACAAAAGCTTTGGATATGATAAACACAGAGGAGTAGCAATATCAACAACTTAATTGGCATCTATTGTGTCTTGGTCTTTCTCAAGATCAAAAGAAAAGAAGGGGTTGAATCAACAATAACCATTAGGGTTTGTGTAGTTGCTCTTGAACACTTATCTTGTATATACTTTTTGCACATTAATAATTATCCTAGTTCCATTAGAATTAGACACGGACGTACCCACACGCGAGGACAAAAGTGGAAAAATATGAAGACAAATCCTTGTGTCTCTTTTCTTATTGCTTTTACTTGCTTTAATATTCATTAATCAATTTGTCAAATAACATTGCGTTATCAATTGAATTGTAAGAAATTTTCTAGACTGCTTTTGGTTTACATCAAGTGTTGATATTGCTTATAATCACTTTTGATTATAAATGCTTTTGTGTATCAACACAACTTAAAGGAAAATTCTGAAAATTCACTTGCACACCAAGTGTTTGACAAATTAATTATGTTTGTTGTTTTAAATATTTCCATTAGAAATAGCTTTACTAATAACTAGCTATAAACATAAAATAAGATGTAACGTGATTCAAGCATATTAATTCAATTGTCAACCTTATTCTATACTCTATTTATTTTTAAGTTTGCATATCCAAGTATCCAATAACATTCGTATAGCCAACTTATTTTCAAAAGCTTTTCCGCTCAAATTCTTTGATATACATTTTTCAAAACCAGAATTTTCTGGATTTTTAAATTAGGTATCTATTCACCACCCCCTCTATATATGTTGTGGTCATCTAACAAGTGGCACCAGGAGCCCGGTTCATTCCTACTTCGACACTTTTTAGAAAATGGCTTACGAACCTAAAGGGGATTATAAAAGAGTCCCAATTTTCACGGGAGAAAATTATAGTTATTGGAAAGCTTGTATGCAAATTCATGTCAACTCATATGACAAAGGTGTTTGGTAAGCCATTCAAAGGTGTTTGGGCATATGTTGGAAAGCGAAAAATATTGTCATATCCGCTCTTGGAGTTGATGAATTTTATCGCAATCCCATTGTCAAAACGCTAAAGCTACGTGGGATGATCTACAAGTTACCTGTGAGAGAACTAATGAGGTCAAACAAGCTAGGATTAATACACTTAATTAAGAGTTTGAGCTCTTTTGCATGAAGCATGGTGAAACCATTTCTCAAATGCAAAAGAGGTTCTCACATCTTACTAATCGTTTAAATTTACTAGGAAATCATATTTTCAATGATATGGCTACTAACAAGGTTTTAAGATGTATTACAAGGAATTGGCAATCAAAGGTCACCGTGATCAAGGAAGCCAATGATCTTATAACACATGATTTCGCTGCTTTGTTAGGAAAGCTAGAAGAACAGGAGCAAGAACTCAATTGCTTTAAAAATATGAAAAGAAGGTTGAGAAAAAGAAGAAAAAGGATAAAGACATCATTAAGGAGTAAGTATTAAAGTCTAAAGCTCTCAAGGATTCAAGTTCAAAGTCCTCAAAGGAGGAGCACACTAATGATAGTGATTCTAGTGATGAAGAGAATCCGGATGATGAACAAATGGGATTATTTGTGAGGAGATACAATTGATATATTCTAAAGAATGGTGTCAAACACTCCGACAATAATCTTGTGAATTTTAATAGACAATCCACATCCTTTAAAGATGAAGTCAACAAAAAGGACAAGGGAAGGTATATGTTATGAATACGGAAAGTTAGGTCATTATAGACCGAAGTGTCCATCTCTTGCCAATAAGAAAGAAAAGGGTCAAAGAAAGAACTCTAAGAATTCTAGAAAAGTGTATGTTTCTTGGGATAGTGATAGTGATGCCTCAAGTAATGAAAGCTCAAGTGATATCGATGAAGAGGCAAACTATTGTTTTATGGAAAATCAACGTCAAGGCAAGAAAAAGAATGTAAATAATTCAAAATATGCTAATATTGAATAGTTGTCCTTTATAGAGTTGAAAATTTATTTTGATAATCTACAAAAAGAATAATTATGTGCTTCCAAGAAACTTGCTTCTAATGAAAAGTGTTTACATACTTGGAAGCAAAGGTTGAAGAAATAAATAAACAATTTTAAGCATTAAAGTGTTCTATTATGGATGGTAAAAAACATAAAGATGAGGATGGAGAACCTAGTCAGTTCGGTTGTGAAACTTGTCAAATTTGGCAATAAGAAGTTAGTACTCTTAAAGCCAAAGTGGGCAAGGCATCACAACCTCGTGATGATTTTCCATTAATCCTTCAAAGGTTGAAAATCCTTACAAAAATTATAATTTGATTAAGAATAATTCTAATAGCAAAATTAAAATTCATCATGAATTGTTTTTTCACTATTGTTGCAAGAAAGGCACACTATTGAAAAATGCAAGTTTAGGTGCTTTCTAGTTCTTAAAGGCAATTTCCAATGGTTTCCCAAATGCAACAATTATTTCACTCGCTCCCAATGACCCAATAAGAATTTGGTACCTACCATTTTTGTTTGATTATGTAGGTTGAGTGTCTTGATGCTATGAGGATAAAATAGATTCTCGATAGTGGATGTTCAAGACACATGACAGGAGACATCTCTCTATTCTCTGACTTTATGACGAAGAAGAAAGGATTTGCATCATATGGTGATCATAACAAATCTGAAATACTAGGAAAAGGTAGTATAGGTAATCCCTAAACTATTACTATCTCAAATATTATGTTAGTTGAAGGCCTTATACATAGCCTTCTGAGCATTAGTCAATTGTGTGACAATGGCTATAAGGTAACTTTTGCCAAATATTATTGCATAATAGAACATAATGAAAAGAAGGATTGTATGTTTAATGGTGTGAGGGTTAATAATATCTATATGCTAGACTTAAAAGAAATGTACTTGAATAATGTTCAATGTCTTGTCACAATGAGTGAATACTCTTGGCTTTGGAGTAGATGTTCGACACATGTCAACTTTGATCTACTTAATAAAATAGTTGCAAAAGATTTAGTAATTGGTCTACCCAAAATAAAATTTTCAAAATATCACATATGTGATGCATGTCAAAAGGGTAAGAAAACAAGAGTCTCTTTTAAATCTAAAATGTTGTTTCAACTTTGAGACCTCTTGAGCTCCTTCACATAGATTTGTTTGGACCTTCACGAACAAAAAGCATATGTGGTAATTACTATGGTCTTGTTATTGTAGATGAATACTCAAGATTTTGTTGGACTATTTTCTTACATAACAAAGATGAATCATTCTCGGCTTTCACACGTTTTTCCAAGTTATCTCAAAATAAATTGAATTCTAAAATAGTTGACATTTGAAGCAATCATGGAGCTAAATTTGAAAACCACCTCTTTGAAGAATATTATGATAAATTTGGTATTGAACATAACTTTTCAGCTCTAAGAACTCCACAACAAAATGGTGTTGTGGAACTCAAAAATCGTGTTTTAGCGGAGTTGGCAAGAACAATGCTCAATGATTGTGGTCTACCAAAATATTTTTGGACCGATGCCATTAGCACGGCGCATTATGTCTTGAATAGGATTCTTATTCGTTCTATACATGACAAAACACCTTATGATTTTCTAAAAGGTAGAAAACCAAATTTATCGCATCTTCATGTCTTTGGATGTAAATGTTTTGTTTTAAATCATGGAAAAGATAAACTTGGGAAATTTGACGTGAAAGTCGATGAAGGTATATTTCTTGGATACTCACAATCTAGTAAAATATATAGAGTTTATAAAAAAGATTACTTATTGTTGAATAGACAGTTCATGTTAACTTTGATGAGACTTTCCCAATTATTTTTGGAAAAGGTATTTCTTTTCATGGCGTAGGTGCATCTACGGAAGACATACTCAAAGACACAGATAAAGGAGTTGATCAACCTAAAATGGTGGAAATTAAGAAGGATGAAGATGACAACCAAGAAAATAATGAAGATGAAAGTAAAAAAGATGATGATGGTCTTCCATTAGAGTGAAAAACCTCCAAGGTCATCCTATTGACAATATTATTGGTGATATCACAAAATGGGTAATAACTCGCTCTAAGATAAGTAATTTTTGGTATCACCACGCCTACATGTCATAAGTTAAACCTAAAATGCTAAGTATGCCTTACTTGATGAGCATCGGCTTATCACCATGCAAGAAGAATTGAACCAATTTGAAAGAAATTATGTTTGGGACCTTGTCCCTCGTCTACAAAATCATCAAATTATAGGCACTCGATGGGTATTTAGGAATAAGCTTGATGAGAATGGTGTGATAACAAGGAATAAAGCACGCCTTGTGGCTTAAAGGTATAACCAAGAGGAAGGCATTGATTATTTTATACTTTGGTTGCCCGCCTTGAGGCTATACCTCTTTTATTAGCATATGCATGCTCTAAAGACTTCAAATTATATCAAACAGGTGTTAAAAGTGTTTTCTTTAACGAATACATAAGTGAAGAAGTGTTTGTTTCACAACTTCCAGTTTTGAAAATTATGAATATTCTAATCATGTTTTTAAACTAAAATGTGCTTTGTATGGTCTTAAACAAACCCCTAGGACATGGTATGAACGACTTAGCAAGTTCTTACTAGATCAAGGATACTCTATATGGATCGTAGACACTACACTTTTTATTATAATCAAGGAAAACATCTTTTACTCGTTCAAATTTATGTTGATGATATCATTTTTGGATCAACTAACATGCATCTTGTCAAGGAGTTCTCTAAGCTTATGCATGAAGAGTTTGAAATGAGTCTAATGGGAAAGTTGAACTACTTTCTTGTACTACAAAATAAGTAACTCAGTGAATGAACATTTGTATATCAAATAAAGTATTGTCTCGAATTACTTTAAAAATTCGGTATGGACGGTGCAAAGGAAATTGACAAACCTATGGCAATAAACGGTAACTTAGATAGAGATGAAAAGGGTAAGGATGTTAAGGTCAAAAGGTATAAAGGTATGATTGGATATCTTCTTTATCTTACTGTATCTAGGTCCAATGTTATGTTTAGTATTTGTATGTGTGCATGATATCAATCTATTCCTAAGGAATCACAATTAAAAGCAGTTAAGCGCATTCTTAGATACCTTATTGGTACTTCTAAGTTTGGGCTTTTGTATTCCAAGGGAAACGATTGTAGCTTGTTTGGTTATTCCAATTCTGATTTTTCTGGTTGCAAATTGGATAAGAAAAGTATTAGTGGGACTTGTCACATTTTTTCAAAATCCTTGATTAGTTGACATAGAAAAAAGCAAGTTTTTGTTGCTTTGTCAACTGTCGGGGCGGAATACGTGGCAGTCGGTAGTTGTTGTGCTCAAATTTTATGGCTTAAGCAACAACTACTCGATTTTGGTGTTAAAATTTCGCGTATTCTTATCATGTGCGACAACACTAGTGCCATTAATATAACCCAATTTTATGTACTACAGTCTTGCACTAAACATATTGAGATACGTCACCACTTCCTTCATGATCTTGTTGAAAAATGGGATGTTGTTTTTGATCATGTTGATAGTAAAAATCAACTTGCTAATATTTTCACCAAACCTTTCGCAACCGAACCTTTTATCAACATACATGGGGAATTAGGGATCATTGATATCTCCAATGTTGCTTAATCATATCCTATTGCTCGCACTCTATATTTTCACTCTAACTTTTTGTTTGAGTATTTTATATCATGTGAGTGCAACTTCCATTTTATCAAGAGTGGGGTAATGTTGTTTCAATTTCTCCTTGAAATTAAGATTTGCCTTAATGCATTATTACTTGTTTATTTCAAAAAATGCTTGATATTCTCTCAAATGATAAAAACCATGAATTTTTATTTCCAAAAATTTCTGATTAATAATCATTGTGTGTTCTTGATCTATATGCTTATAATGACTTCATGTATTAATTCTTTCACATTTGTCTAAGTTTGTTCATGTTGTGCAAGCATGTGTTTTGTCTTGTTTATTCTTTATTTTTTGCACTTGTGCCTGAGCTAATCGTATGTGTGTTATTTGAAGTATGTGTGTCTTGTTGTGTTGGTTACATGGTATAACATAATTCTTCATTTTGGTTTTAGTAGTGACATGGTTTTGTCACTATGTTAGGCACATGCGTGTGCGGCATAGAGAGTTCCATTATGTTGTGTTATGTTATCGTGTCGCTATAAAATCAACTTGGCATATTTTCTATTTCACTGCGTGTTTATTCTTTATGCACTACATTACAAATGTTTTAATGTTGTTTGTCAGCTATTTATTAATTTCGCATCATTACATATAAATATATATATATATATATATATATATATATATATATATATATATATATATATATATATATATATATATATATATATATATATATATATATATATATATATATATATATATATATATATATATATGGGGATATGTGATTGTTGCTCTTCTATGCAAAAACGCCTATGAGTGATATATGTATATTTGTATTAGACTATGATACTTCTCATGGTTTGCTATATTTCTTTTTGATGTTGTCAAAGTGGGAGAAGCATATAAGGGATGAAGTTAGGAAAGACAAAGTCAGGGGAGCGTTCAATAACTACACGAAATGCATTGTTGCAAGTTTTTCCATCATAAAAAAGGGGGAGTATGTGAGTACATCTCCGTCATTAAATGTTTTGCATGATGTCAAAACTGGGAAAAGCTAGCACTTTTGTACATTGGATGATATCTTTATGTCTTGTGGCACTCCTTTGCATTAGAGGTCTTAGGAATCATTAAAAAGAATTTTTAAATTGATCCAAGTCATTAAAAACAAGTTTATGCATATGTTTTCACTACATGTGTCGACACATACGTTTTTCAGGTTAACATATGCAACTCAGTTTTGAAGCATGTAGCGTCTGGAAGGCTCAGGTTGACACATGCATTGCATAGGTCGACATATACTGAAGCATTTTTGAAATTGTAGAAATTCTTATTTTGTCTGTCAATACATACGATTTATAGGTAGACACATTTACTATTGTTTTAAATCTTGTAGCCTCTAACATGTTTCGTTCGACACATACCTTCCTTCAGGTCGACATATACAGCTCAAACTTAATGTATGTGCCGGTACATACGATTTATAAGTCAACACATACTGATTGTTTTGGTCAACTTTTCAAATCTTTTTAATTTTGAAAAAGTCCTTGTTGCCCTAAATTTCCAAAACTATAAATACTTCATTCATGCATAATTTACAACTTGATGATACCATAAAATTAGCCTACATTTGCTCTTCATCTTCAACCTCCAACCTATGCATACACACTAACAAACCATTATAACTATTCTTTGTCGAGGTGCCATCTAGGAGAGATTTGATGACGCCCGATTAGGTTCTTGTGTAGCTGAGAATATTGGGTTGAGATTTTTAGGGGTCTTCATTGGGAAAAACCGCAGGTTTATCCTCCACGATCATTGCTTGATTTTAGGGTTTTCGTGCAAGACATTCGAGAGGTGATTGCGGAAAATTGAAGTCCTTGTGAGATAAAGAACTCAAGGGGTCCTTTGGAGATAAATAACGCACACGAAGTAGCGAGAGAAAGGTGGATCACAATTGAAGTCTTGTGTTTGCGATAGCTACAATTTGATCGTTTGTGTGCGAAAACTTTGGAGATAAATAATGCAAAAGAGTAGCAATATTGACAACTCAGTTGGTATCTATTGTGTCTTGGTATTTTATAATTTCAAAAGAAGAGAAAGGTTTGAATCAACAACAACCATTAGGGTTTATGGATTTTCTCTTGAACACTTCTCTTGTATCATCTTTTTTCATAGTAAGTGTGATACGGTGGGAGAACTGACTTGGGATTTGCGTTTGTGTTCGCAAATGTTTCGGTTTAGCAAGAGTCGCCACCGACTTTTTATTTTATCATAAGGAAAGGTCAAAAAGCACAAGAAAGACCTTTGAGATTTTTTCTTGGGTTCGGGGAGTAGATTATAGAAAGGGAAGGTATTAGCACCCTTTCTATCCATGGTTATCCATGGGCTCTTAGTTACTTTCTTAGATCACTTGCTTTGATTTTCAATTGTTTGAAATGGTGCTTTTCAAATGTTTGAAATGGTGCTTTGTGTGTGATTTTTGAAGATGTTTTGAAAAGAGGCCATCATTGTGGCAACCTTTGTAATGATTCTTGTTTGAATGTATACAAAGGTTTTTTTTTTTTGAAAGGTTTTCAATGTTTTGAAAGTATAGTTTTGAAACTGTGTTGTGAAGTGTGTTTTGAAGATAGCAAGGATGTTTTTGCAAGCTTGATCAAGTAACTAAGAGTTATCTACCCTATTTTACTCAAATATCTTTCTTATGTTTTTAACCCTTTTAACAGTGTTATTTCACCATTGTGTTTGGTGAACAACCTTGTGTTAGGATGTTAACGGGACAGGCGCGGGTCATCGTATAGACCATGATAGCAATATTGTCAAGTATTTGCCAATTTTCTTGAGGGACTTGATCATTTTGTTTAGGCAACTCAGATAGCGTCATCGAGGGACTATGATCTTTTTGTTTTTTTTTTGTTTTTCCAAAGTACTTGACATGCAACCATGGCCCATTTTTGAAGGCAACAAGTGGATGAAACCCTAGGGGTGCAAGTGTGCATTGTGTTTGTTTTTTTTAATGCATGTTTATCTTGGATTAGGTCAAGCTAGTTGTTGATTTTATTTTGCATACAAACCCTAAGTCTAGGCATGGCATAATTGAAAGCTTTTAAATGTGCGAGAATTTAAATGCTACACTATTACAACATGATATAGGGAGGGGGATACAAATTTGAATTGGGGATATTTGACAAGGAAATAAACTCTAAGTTATTACAACCATATCGAATGTACAAGTCAATATTTAACATTTAAATAAACACAATTAAATAAATATCAAATAAAAATGTATTATACAAAAAAGATTGTTTATGTATGAAAAGGATATTGTTTAATGTGAAATATAAACAAATTAAAAAAATCAAATTTTAATTATTTTGGTTATTTAGGGCAAAACCCTAATTTTCAAATAGATAGCAATATTTATTAATTATATACAATAATTATATTAATTTATCCAAAAATAAAAGTATATTATAAAAAAAAGTATTTTTAGTGTCAAATATTAATAAAATAAAAATGTATTATTTTTGTATTTTTTGTCTTAATTATCTAATAATAAAGTATATATATATATATATATATATATATATATATATATATATATATATATATATATATATATATATATATATATATATATATATATATATATATATATATATATATATATATATATATATATATATATATATATATATATATATATATATATATATATATATATATATATATATATATATATATATATATATATATATATATATATATATATATATATATATATATATATATATATATATATATATATATATATATATATATATATATATATATATATATATATATATACAAAGATAAAAAAATAATTATTTACAAAAATGGATATTTTCAAGAAAATATTTTCAAATGTAAATAAAAATAATAAATGAAAAATAAATATATTTTTTACATTATTTTTTAGAGTTTTATTAAAAGAGAAAATGGTTTATATATGCATATATGCCTAATAAAATAAATAATTATCAAATAAATATGAAAAAATATGGAAAATTATTTTTGGCATTTTTTATATTTGAACAAAAAAATATAAAGTCAGACTAAAAATAAAAATGTCACAAAATGATAAATATCAAATAAATGGGCCAGTGGGGTGCATTCAGTAAATGGAGGGTGCCAAAAGTGAGAAATCCAAGCCCAGCCCACATTGCTTCATCCTTGTCCTTGAGACAGCAACCAAACGCATGCTTCTTGGTTCAAATGCTATCTCCTGATTCTTTGATCTTTTGACAAAACTTAAAACATGAAACTTGTAGAGAATTTAAACATGAATCTAACCATATAAAGCATTAAATCTAACTCTCAAAGACCAGAGAGAATTTCTCTGGCCCTAAAATCTTACCTAACTTTTTTCACATGTTCATGGGTGAAATTCTCTCAGCACGGTTAATGTAAATGAAAACTAAGCATATGTATGGCTTCAGGGCTATGAGTACAACATATTTCATTCACAAACCTAAGCCTAACCATTCCTAAATAGAGAGATAGAAGTCCATGAAATACCTGTTTCAGTTAACTTTGAGCTGGACAATGTAGCAACCTTCAATGGTGTTTGAGCTTCTGTTGAGCTTGCCTGAGGTCCAAGGAAGCTTCTTCAATACTTGGCTTGCTTTGAAACACCTTGAATCGTGCTGTAGAACTCAACCTGCAGAGCTTTGAAATGAAAATGGAAAAGTGTGTTAGAGGTGTTACAGCTTGCAATGGATGATCTGGATAGCTCAGGTGGATTGATTGGAAGGTGTTTGAAACTCTTTTGGACAAAACGCACGATAAGAACTGGTTATGGCTTGAAGTTTGCAGAACTTGCCCTGTTTTGCAGCAAAACATGGATTCTGAGTATGAGAAGGTTTGAGTGATGAATGAGTCATGCTTCAGGCTTGTTTTGATGTATGGAAACTGTGTGCCAAGTTTGTTTTAGCTTGTGTTAACAGAAAATGTGAGATTGGTTGTCTTTTGCAAGTTGTCTCTACTTGAAGCAAGAAAATGCAAATGATGTTATAGCCCTGTCCAAGCCTGCCTATCATGCTGCATCTTTTTGTTCTTGGTTACTAGAATTAGTTGACTTAATCTTGCCTCAAAGATCTGGCCCCATGTCTCAAGGATTTAGTTTTTGACATAAAGTGACATTAGGCAAAAATGGCAATATGCCTTTTTCTACTTAAGGCTTAAACTTGCATGTAATGTCCATATGAATAAGATAATACCTTAACACAATGGTTAGGCATTAAATTATAGAGTGTAAGTTGGCTTTGAGGCCTGCAAGCTAGCATCAAACATGCTGATTTGAAAATGCAAGTTTGTATGAACATGCCTTGGCCATGGACAAAAGTGAGTTTTTGCCAACTTTGTGAATTCGATTCTCTCTAACCACAAGGGTGTTTGAGGAGTTCTTGGACAATTTGGAAAGCTTGGAACATTTACTACAATCCATATTTGTAATGTAACTTGAAACTCCAAGTGGAACTATGTGAAAAATGGCCAAGAAGATGGGTCAAAATCCTGCCTAGATTAGGGCAAATTTTCTCTAAGTTAAAAGTTTTAGGTACCCTTGTTCCAAAAATCATAACTTGAGATGCAAGCTTCTTTTGAGAAAACTTTGTGAATAAAAGTTGTATACTTTGTGATGGACTACAACTTTCATGTTTCAAGTTTTGTTTGAATCCATTTGTATCTTGGTGAAAAAATGGGATAAAGTTAGGAAAAAATAAGAAAATTTCATAACTTAGAAAATTTCTAAGTTATGAAAATTTTCCATTTTAAACCCTAATTTTCATTTTTGGGTTTCTTGATGAACAAGTCTCATAATTTGACATGTCTTTATGAAAAATAACTCTTGGCACTTGATTTTGACCAAAAAGTCAAAGTTTGACTTTTCAGTATACAGTCAAATTTTGATCAGTTGACTGAAAAATTCATCTGCCAATCCTATGCATTTGAGATCTTTTGAACTTGTTGAATGGGTCAAGACAATTTCATTGAGTACTTGTGTCCATATGTGAGCTTGATTTGCCATTGGTTAGGTCAAACAGTCAAAAATTGCCTTTGTGCAGTCAAAACCCTAAAAATGACCATTTTGCCCTTTTGGTGATCTGATCAAATTTCTTGTGGAATTGTGATCCAAACTTGATTAAATGGTTCATATGAGTTCATAATGTTGATGTGGGTCAAATTTCATGAGGTTTGACTGTCAATTGGCCACAGTTGACTTTTTCCCCAATACAACTGATTTTTAGGTCAACTGTCCAATTGACTGGGCAAAGATTTGAATCAAGGCTTGAAACTTGGTATGGGAAAACTTGTGAACCCAACATGAAGTATGAAAGTCACTTTGGGCATTGTAGGTCAAAAAAATCCCTGTGCAAACTCAAACCCTAATTTTGGTCATCAGTGCAAGGAGATGTCTTGAGAAGAGCAAACCCTAGCTTGATCTTGAACTCCAAGAGTCTTGTGATGAGAAAATGTTGATGAAATGAGAGGGAAAATTTTGGGGTACAACATTTGCCCCTGTTCAATCTTCTTGAACCTGAAGAGTTAGATCGGCAGGCTTGCCTTTCGCGACTCGAAGGTAAAAGAGGATTGGACACTAGAGTGCCCGTAAATTTGCACTCGTCAAAACATAGGTGCGGAAATGGGCTTAAAGATGCCATTTGGAGATGGCAGAATCTTGCTGGAGATGGGCTTAAAGATGCCATCCAAGAATGTTTGTTGAACTGCAATGTCGTAGGTCAGAAGAATGAGGATCAAAATGGTATCCGTGTCTGGAATGCATTTGAACTGTATCTGGAGACCGAGTTTGTATGAGCAAAAGAATGGCCTCCACGTCTGGGGCGTATCTGAGCTGTAACTGTGTTTGAATGTTGAATGAATATCAGAATGACTGCCGTGTCTGGAGTGTATATGTATTGTATCCGGGTAACGGAGAAATATCTGTGTATGAAGCAACTGTGTGCTGGGGATAAACTTTGAATAAGTGACAGAATGGCAACCGTGTCTGGAGCGTATATGGACTGTATCTGAAGTTGAGATCTGTATAAGTAGTAGAATGACCGCCGTGTCTGGGGTGTATCTGTACTATAACTGGGATCTGAGTGAATGATAGAATGACTTCCATGGCGACTGTACTTAGGGAATCAAACTGCTGATGTAAGGGTCTGAATGGTATCCGTGTCTGGAATGCATTTGAACTTGAGGTTCGATAATTGAATCTAAATGAGCGATAGAATGACCGCCGTGTCTGGGGTGTATATGTACTGTATTTGACTTGAAATTCTTAATGAGTAATAGAATTACCGTCGTGTTTGGGGTGTATCCATAATGTATCTGAATAATTATTAATGATAGTCTTTTGATCTCATCCTGAAAAGGATAAAATGTTAGCTAAACACAGAGTTATGTTGCATGATATGCATGATGCAATGAATTGTGTTTCATCAATATTTATGATATATGAATGTAATGATTATGCATGTAAGCTGAGTAGCCGTCTTGCTGAGGAAGATAAATCCTGGTAGCTTGAGATAACGGAATCTTTGACTGCTGCCAGGGAAAATAAATCCATGATCGAAGCTGGGGATTCCAAAAATCTTTGATTACTGAAGATGAGAAATCCTTGCTGACTGCTGACTGCTTGGGGAATAAGGAAAACTTTGGACATCTCTACTAGGAAGTCAAAATCTAGGAGACTCCTGCTGGAGGAAAGAGACTAAGAATCTTCAATCTGTTGGGAAATATCTCTGTGGGGAGAATGTTCACTATTCTGGTTCCACTGGGGATAGGATTTTTAAGGTTTTTTGGGATCCACTGGGAATCTTAAAGCTTGACTCTGAGGGGAATTAGGTTTTGGAATACACTGGCTCTGCTAAGGATCTTGAAGCTTAACTCAGCTGGGGAAATATACTCCAAATTTAGCCTTGTTGAGGATCTGAATGATGTATCGCAGGGAATTTCTTCTGAAATGGCATAAAGATATCTCCCTATTCCTTCCACCTATCAGTAACTATCCTTTCTTTTTCGACTTCGTTTTACTTGTAAGCAATGATTATATTCAAGTGCATATGCCTATTTAACAAAACATTGGACGTTTTCAAAATAAACATAAGTGTAAAAAGAAAAGAAAGGTAAGTAAACTTCAACACTTGGAAGTGTATTTGTATTAACTTTTGTGAGTATCTTTATACAAAGGAGACAGACATCCCAGTAAGAGAATGTTGTCGTAGAAAAAATGAAAAAAATGTATACAAAAGAAAGATGGCTATGTGTAACAATTCCATGGGATTCCCATTCTGTTATAACCTTCACAACTCTGAATATCTTGTCCATTTGTTGCTTTGTCCGTCGATGACTAAGTTGATCAGAAGCTCGGAGCTTGTTGGTGAAGAGATTATTCTTTGAAGTGATCCGACGAGACACAGTCATACGCTTTAATTCCCTAACTTTTGCCTGAATCGCCCTTCTGGGTTTTCGATCCACCGGGAAACCCTTTTTTGCCCAAGTCGCCCTTTCGAGTTTTCAACTTGCCGGGTGTACAGATTTTTTTTGTTTTATCCCTAATTTTTGCCTGAACCACCCTTTCGGGTTTTCGGTCCACCGGGATGCCCATTTTTGCCCAAGTCGCCCTTTCGGGTTTTCAACTTGTCGGGTTGTTTTATGCATAGTATTTTTTTACTATGTCTGTGTTCGCAGGGTGCGGTAAGTCATCGCCATCCATGGTGGTCAGAATCATTGCCCCGCCAGAAAAGATGCTCTTAATCACAAATGGTCCTTCGTAAGTAGGAGTCCATTTGCCCCTGGGATCACTTTGCGGCAAGATGATCCGCTTGATTACAAGATCTCCGACTTGATATATCTGACGCCTGACTTTCTTGTTGAAAGCCTTGATCATCCGTTTTTTATACGTCTGACCATGAGAAACAACAGTAAGTCGCTTCTCGTCGATCAAATTAAGTTGATCAAACCGGGTCTGAATCCAATCGTCTTCACTCAAACTGGCGTCCTTCATAATCCTTAAGGAAGGAATCAGAACCTCCATGGGCAAGACAGCCTCCATGCCATATACCAAAGAGAATGGGGTTTCCCCTATTGAAGTACGTGTCGTGGTACGATATCCATGCAGAGCAAACGGTAACATCTCATGCCAGTCCTTGTAGGTAACTGTCATTTTTTGAATGATTTTCTTGATATTTTTGTTTGCGGCTTCAACAACACCGTTCATCTTTGGTCGATAGGGAGATGAATTGTGATGATAAATCTTGAACTGCTCGCAAAGAGCGGTGATCATAGTATTGTTCAAATTTGTACCGTTGTCTGTGATGATCCTGTCGGGGACACCATACCGGCATATGAGATTCTGCTTGATGAAGCGGGAAACCACGTTCTTTGTGACAGAGGCGAAGGAAGTTGCTTCGACCCACTTGGTAAAATAATCAATAGCGACCAAGATGAAGCGATGTCCATTGGACGTCGTGGGCTTGATCTCTCCAATCATGTCAATGCCCCACATCGCGAAAGGCCAAGGAGTTGTAAAAATGTTGAGAGGAACAGGAGGAATATGTACCTTGTCGGTGTAGACTTGGCATTTGTGGCAAGTACGGGAATGTTGATGACAATCAGTTTCCATGGTAGACCAGTAGTAGCCTGCCCTTAGAATCTTCTTAGCCATCATATGTCCGCTCAAGTGGGTGCCAAATGTGCCACTGTGTATCTCAGTCATGATCAATTCTGCTTCATCTTTGTCCACACATCAAAGTAAAACACAATCATGGCTGCGCTTATAAAGGATGCCATTGCTTAGGAAGAACTTGGCAGCAAATCTCCTTAAGAACTTTTTTTCATTGACGGAAGCTCCTTCGGGGTATTCTCTAGTCTAGAGATACCTTTTGATTTCATGAAACCAGGGTTGTTCCACTACTTCTTCGGTATTAATCTCATGACAGTGCGCAGGTTCGTCCATTCGCTCGATGGTAATTTGGGGAGCCTCGTTATCCCAATTGAGTTTAAACATGGAAGACATTGTAGCCAGAGCATCTGCTAGCTGATTCTCTTCTCGCGGGAAATGCTCGAAAGTAATCTGCTCAAAATGAGGCAACAAAGTCAGGACATGTTCTTTGTATGGGATAAGATTAGGATGTTTGGTGTCCCACTCTCCTTTGACTTGACTGGTAACCAAAGCCGAGTCCCCAAATACGACCAAAGATTTGATTCCCAAGTCTATAGCAGCCTTGAGACCAAAGATGCAAGCTTCATATTCGGCCATGTTGTTGGTACAGCTGAAACAAAGTCGGGCAGTGAAAGGTGTATGGAAACTTTCTGGGGAAATGAGTATCGCGCCGATCCCATTGCCAAGTGCATTTGAAGCACCATCAAAGTACAGGGTCCATCGGGATCCTTGTTCAGGTCCGTCATACGGTCCGTTACCTTTGATGTTGTCCAAAGTCATGATGTTCTCGTCAAGGAAGTTGAATCTCATAGATTGATAATCTTTGACGGCTTGATGAGCTAGATGGTCAGCTAGTACACTCCCTTTTATAGATTTTTGAGTAGTATATTGGATGTCATATTCAGTCAGGATCATCTTCCATCTAGCGATTCTTCCAAATAAAGCATGCTTTTCGAAGATATATTTGATTGGGTCCATCTTGGAAATCAGCAAAGTGGTATGAGTCAACATATACTGCCTTAGTCGGCGAGCAGCCCATACCAAAGCGCAACAAGTTTTCTCGAGCAGTGAGTAGCGAGTCTCACAGTCGGTAAACTTTTTGCTAAGGTAATAAATGGCATGCTCTTTTCGACCAGACTCGTCATGTTGGCCCAGTACGCACCCCATTGAGTTGTCCAAAACAGTCAGATACATGATCAACGGCCTTCCTTCGACGGGTGGCATCAGGATAGGAGGTTCTAGTAAATACTCCTTGATTTTGTCAAAAGCCAACTGACAATCATTGTTCCATTCAACTACCTGATCTTTCTTCAACAGTTTGAAAATTGGTTCACAGGTAGACGTCAGGTGAGAGATGAATCTGGCGATATAGTTCAAGCGTCCCAAGAATCCTCTAACCTCCTTTTCACTACGGGGGGCATGCATTTCTTGTATAGCCTTTACTTTAGCTGGATCGACCTTAATGCCCTTGTTGCTGACAATAAATCCCAGAAGTTTACCAGACCTAACTCCAAAAGTGCACTTGCTTGGATTCAGTCTGAGCTTGTACTCCTTCAACCTGGCAAACAGCTTTTGCAAATGTTCAAGGTGTTCTTCTTCTGTTTGTGATCGAGCTATCATGTCGTCTACGTAAACCTCGATCTCATGATGTACCATATCATAAAATAAAGCTACCATGGCGCGTTGATAGGTTGCCCCTGCGTTCTTCAGTCTGAACGGCATCACCTTGTAGCAGAAGTACCCCATTGCGTGACAAAGGTAGTTTTCTCCATGTCCTCGGGGGCCATTTTGATCTGGTTGTAGCCCGAGAATCCGTCCATGAAAGAAAATACTTTGTGCTGAGCCGTGTTGTCAACCAAAATGTCGATATGTGGCAGCGGAAAATCATCTTTAGGGTTATCCCTGTTTAAATCTCGATAGTCCACACACATTCTGACCTTGCCATCCTTTTTGGGTACGGGCACAATGTTAGCAACCCATTGTGGATAGGTTGTAACAGCCAGAAAGCCGGTGTTGAATTGCTTCATTATTTCGGCCTTAATCGTTTCAGACATGTCAGGTCTCATTCGGAGAATCTTTTGCTTGATCGGTGGACAGTCTTCTCTTGTAGGGAGACGGTGAACCACGATATCTGTGTCTAACCCTGGCATGTCTTCATAAGACCAAGTGAAGATTTCAACGTATTCATTCAACAACTGCACTAAGCGCTCCTTGACACTCGGTTCCAAGTTGGCACCCACTTTTACTTCTTTCCTGTCCTCCTTTGTCCCTAAGTTGATGGTTTCTAACAACTCTTCATGAGGCAGAATAGCCCTTTCTTATTGTTGTAGAAGTCTGGCTAACTCTCCCGGCACTTCACAATCTTCGTCAGCTTCGTACTCAGCGTGATTGACCAAATCTTCAGATTTATCGAAGGCTAAAACAGAATAGTCACCCATGGAATCCGGAGTGGATGGGTACCTGCATTTGTGAGTGTGGGTGTGTGTAAGGGATAGCCATCCTTAAACAAACAAAAATGCAAAAAGGAAAGAAAATGAACAGTTTATAGATAAAAAACATCCAATGATTCATTAAAACATGGCATATGATTATGAAGGAAATCAAACCCTTACAAATGGACCTACATGCTCCGGGCAAGGCATGCGGTGAAAATAGTGTGCGAATTGTTTTAGTTATTACAGACCATAAAAATGGGAAATTGTTCAAAGATAAAATTACTGGTTGATAAAGGTGATAGGAACGAAATCCTTTGCTTCCCAATTTCTCAAACCCCCTTCGACAGTCGGAAAGATCCAGTCTTCAAAGTGGCTCTCCTCATCTTCATCCTCTACAGCATTGACTCCATGGTGAGAAATCTTGACGGGTGGTCTTCCAATCTTAGAGCGGCGCATAGCCTTTTGTCCTGCAGCAGTAAACCCTAAACAAAACTTGTCCGTCTTATGGGGAAAGTCATGCAATTGTTCCCATATTGTGCTCTTCCCCTCCTTAATCACAGCCTCTGCATCCTTGAGAGATGCCATCTTAGCCACATGCTTGGGAATGATAGGTACCTCAACCGCTGTTTTCGCAACTGCTACCTCGGGAGAAACTTCCTCGAAATGTTAAAAAGGTGTTTCGATGAACTCGCCGTCTAACTCCACATATCGAAAGGAATTGAGATGACTAATCATGTACTCTTCCTCGCCATGTACAGTTATGATTTTACCCTTAACAGGATATTTCAGCAACTGGTGCAAAGAGGGTGTAACTGCCCCGACATAATGGATCCACAGTCTTCCCAACAAACATGAGTATGACGAACGAATGTCCATCACGTAGAAGGTGGAGTTGAACACTTCGGTGCCTACCTTGATGGGAATATCAACCTCTCCATGAACCATTCTCTTCGAACCATCGAAAGCTCTGACGACTATGTTACTAGGTTTGAGGGTTAAACCTTCGCAATCTAGACGATCTAAGGCCTTCTTTGGCAGCACATTCAGGGAAGAACCAGTATCGACCAAGACATGGGCGAGGGTGGTCCCTCGACATTCAACTGAAACATGCAACGCATCATTGTGTTTCCTTCCTTTGGGGGTTAAGTCAGCGTCGGAAAAGCCCAGGCCGTTGTCAACAGTAAGACTGGCCACACAATTTTGAAATTGGTCAGCCGAGGTCTCTTGGGGGACATGTGCCATCTTCAAGAATTTAATTAGGGCCTTAGCATGGGCCTCTGAACAGAGTAGGAGAGCTAACATTTAAATTTTAGAAGGGGTTTGCCCTAATTGTTCCACAACGTCGTAGTCACTTTTTCTGATTATTTTAAGGATTTCATCCATCTCCTTCTGGGTGGTTTCGGGGATAACCACAACATGAGCCTTCGTCCTGACAGGCATTTCCAGTATCCCCTTACCTTTGTCGGTATTATCAGCAGATGGTCCTTCTTCATGAGTGTTTAACTCTTCGACCACTGGGCCTTGCATAGAGGGTCCAACAGGTGCAGAAGCTTTTAAGGGTCCGAAGACTGCTCGGGGAGGAGCAATCTCCGGAGAAAAGATTCGGCCGCTGCGGGTGATCTTGCTAGTACCCGCGATGTTCCCTATATCAGGGTCTTCTTCAGAGATTTCTTGGACTGTTTCGATTTGTTTGATGTCGTGGTAGAAGATTTCTCCCCCATAGTTCCACGGTATCATTTTGCTTTATTGGTACGGGACGGGTCCCGGCATTGTGATCTTTAGAGGTACACATTCAGAGTTGGGTGTAATCCTGACAGGCCTTTTGCAAGCCTTGGGAGTATTGTCGGAAATGGTTATGATAGAAATATCATTGGTTGAGGTATCACAAGTATCATGAGTAATTGGATTTAAAGTGTTAACAGGGGTTTTCTGGAAAAGTATTTCTTGAGTATCCATCAAATGTTGGACACCTGACTTCAACGATGGACAATCATTTTGAATGTTCAAACAAAAATAGCAGTCTTTGTCACAACCAGGAAAAATCCCGGCTCTCAACAAGTTTTCTTTTATTACTAACAATGGAGTCAACAGATCGGCAACATCGGTAACATGGAGATTTTCCAAAACAACATGCACATTGTGGTCGTGCTTGGGCATCGGCGCGGATATAACATTGGGCTTCTCAGGAGCGTCAAATTCAACCTCTTTGGCATCAATTAAGTCCTGAATTTTGTTCTTGAGTGCCCAGCAATTATTGGTATCGTGCCCAATACTGTCGGAATGGTAAGCACACTTGGCTTTTGAGTTGTAGGATGGAGAGGTGGTATTTACATTCTTTGGCGCCTCTTTTAAATTAGCAAGGTTTAACTTCAGGAGATGTGGAAGGATCTGGGCAGGTTTCATATTTACTGGGGTAAACTGTAGTGGTGGCCTTTGCTAATAAGTTCTGGGCTGATCATTCCTCAGTTGACTGTTTCTAAGCTGGTCTGATGCGGACTTATGTATTAATACGGCCCCCACTGTTGGCCGAAGTTCCTCTCTTTCTCGATTTTTCTGAGTGTATACAGCAGATGCTTCTTTCTTGGCCGGGAAAGGTTTTCTAGCAGCTGTGGATGCGGAAGCATCCTTTTGAATTTTTCCACTTTTGATACCGGCTTCCACCCTCTCGCCGGTCAAAATCAACTCAGTAAATCCCGCAGAAGAGCTTCTGATTAGATGGTTGAAGAAAGGGCCAGATAGGGTCCCAAAAAACATGTCAACTAATTCCCTATCTGACAGCGGTGGCTGTACCCTTCCAGCCAGGTCACGCCACTTCTGGGCGTACTCCTTAAACCCTTCATTTGAAGCCATTCCCATACTCTGTAGCTGAGTATGGGTAGGCGCCAAATCAGCATTGTAGTGATACTGACGATAGAAAGCAACTGCCAAGTCTTCCCAATTATGGACCTCTGATCTCTCGAGCTGATAAAACCAATCTAATTGAGTGCCAGACAAGTTGTCTTGGAAAAAGTGCACCCATAGGTCTTTGTCGGATGAATGTGGCTGGATCTTTCTAACATACGACCTTAAGTGCATCTTAGGGCAAGACAGACCGTCGTACTTGGCGAATGTCGGAACCTTGAACTTGGGAGGGATTACAATCCCGGCTACCAACCCCAGTTCCTCAAAATCCAATATGGGCACTCTCTGCAACTCCATAGCTGCCAATTTGTCTTCAAGGTTCTTATACTTGTCATCCGCTGGTGGATACTGTTGCTCTGAATAGTCTTCATCTGCTTCCTCTTCCTCCTCTTCTACCTCAGATTCAGAAGGTACAGTAACTCCTTTCCCCTTGCCAATCCCTTCGTCAGACATTGAAGGAAACTCAAGAGTCCTTCTAGCATCGCCCTCAAATCTTCTTCCGAAAGTAGCTACCCCCGGTCTCTTTTTCTTTTTCTTCTCTTTATTCTTCTCTAGCAGAACTTTGAGATCCTCCTGACCCTTTGCCAAGGTCATGAGGAGTTGTTGAAATTGTGAATTTTGTGCCTGTAGGTCCTTCACTGTTTGCTCCAAATCCATCTTGCTGAAATAAACAGCAGAAAGATAAGAAAACCTGACTCGAAGACCTGCTTATGCATATGATGAATGATATGTTATTCATGTAATGCATTCAAGGGTTCAAAAATTCAAATTTGTTGCAAACAAAAAGAACGCACGTCATATTAAGAAGAAATTGTTAGTACATAAGTGCCCCATGGGAAAAATATTACAAAATTCTTAATGTAAAAAGACGTTGCGCATCCTTTTTGGTGCGATGTAGGTGTTGAGAGTTTCCTCCTCGTGAAGTCGGAGGGTGAGCTCTAAAACCTTCTTCTCACTGGCATAGAAGCTGGCTTCAAAAGTATCCTGTTCTTCTTTGAGTTGGATCCAACTCTTTTGCATTTCTTCCCATGATGTTGGCATGTCAGGATGTAGGATGGTGTATGGAACCTCTCCTTCCATAACAGGCTCTTTAATCAAGGGGAGAATGTGAGGATATGGCATCATAAGATTCTGGGAGCAGGTTCGTACCCACTTGAGGTAAGGCTCAAGGGGGATGGAATTCTTGTGCCCCAGTGTCTTATTGTCCACCTTGTTAGGCATCCTCCAAGCTCTGATGAACCTTTGTCGAAGTCCTTGCGCATCGTTGTCGAAGTTAAAAACTAGGTTAGGAATCAGCATGTCATGAGGGCCATCCCTCTGAGCATATCCAAATTGTCTCAAAGCTAGACAGGGGTTGTAGATAATGCCTCCCCTAATTCCAAGTAATGGGACATTAGGGAATTCACCACAACGATCAATGATGATGACATTTTCTCTGGACCGAGAATATCAATGTACATCAGAATGTGTGAGGGTCATCAACCATTGTGACCTCCTTAAACCCTGCTCATTTTTCAAAACTGATTGTGGAAGGTGAGAAATAAACCACCTTGCTAGGAGAGGAGTACAGCACATGAGAACACCTCTTTTCCTCATTGTTCGTGTGTAAAGTGAGTGTAGGATGTCCCCAAGCAATGTAGGTATGGGATTCCTGGATATGAAAATCTTGACAGCATTCACATCTATAAGTTGGTCAGGGTTTGGGAACAAGACCAACCCATAGATGAGGAGTGCCACAATCTCTTCAAAGGCTTGTAGATCTAGATAATTCCAGCAGTCTTGTGCCTTCTAAAACAGAAACTTTGCCAAGAAGCCCTTGACACCACTTCTGGTTTCCCAATGCCCTTTGATGTCAGATGGTTGCAAGTGTAAGGCTTGAGAAACATCTTCAGGCTTTGGTTCTTTTTTCGTACCGTTGTAGGGTAGTTGATTAAGAATAGGAATTCCCAGGAGTTGAGAAAATTCCTCCAAAGTACACACCAATTGGTAATCAGGGAATGTGAAACAGTGGTGTAGGGGGTCAAAGAACTGGAAAAGTACTTTCACCATGTCTTCTTCAATGCTGGTGTTGACTAAGTTGAGAAGTCTACCATGTCTTTCACTGAAGAGAGAATTCTCCGGAATCCTGGAAGCAAGCTCCTTGAGTTGAGGAGGGATCCTCACAAGGTTGACTTGAATTGTTTTCCTGTGAAGAGATTCCATGACCTACAAAACAAGAACAAAGATGAAGATCCAAACCCTTGAAATGGTTAGTGGATGCATATGATGCTTTATGATGTTCATGATGTATGCACAAACACATGTACAAGCAAGTCACACAAAACCCTAGTTTCAGGCTTGCATGAGGTTTCATAGGTAAGTACCCTCTTGAGTTTAGTTGGCTCAAAACCTGTCCTATAAATAGTAACCGGGTTCTAAGGAGCTCAATATCATTGGATTGTTTTCTCTGTTCATTGTTTTGGTTTAGCCACTTAACTAGCGACCAAAATATTCCAAGAAAACAACCCTAAATGAGTGTAGTATCGAGTATCTACCAACTTCAGACTGGACCAAAGTCGGTCATCTCACTACCACTAATAAAAGGCCAAGATGGTTAAGTAAGGTTCTAGTTCATTAGCGCTTAATGACATCACTCAGCGGCCCCGCATTCTCTTTGATTGACTCAAAGGCTACCGGTACTCACAAATATGTCGCAATAATATAGCTATTGCTTCAACCGTGTCGGTATACCCCGCACAGTTTCCACAACGTATTGCTATCTACGAATGTTTCCCAAATCCGGGTGGAGGATTTCAAGCCCAAACAAGAGAACCAAAATGTAAAACAATCAAAGCAAACAATAATCATGCAAAGGGTGATCTAAGCCCTAAGGTTACTCCACTTTTAAAGTTCTCCCCAGCAGAGTCGTCAGTTTTGTGATACGGTGGGAGAATTGACTTGGGATTTACGTTTGTGTTCGCAAATGTTTCGGTTTAGCAAGAGTCGCCACCACTTTTTATTTTATCCTAAGGAAAGGTCAAAAAGCACAGGAAAGACCTTTGAGATGTTTTCTTGGGTTCGGGGAGTATATTATAGAAAGGGAAGGCATTAGCACCCTTTCTATCCATGGTTATCCATGGGCTCTTAGTTACTTGCTTAGATCACTTGTTTGATTTTCAATTGTTTGAAATGGTGCTTTTCAAATGTTTGAAATGGTGCTTTGTGTGTGATTTTTGAAGATGTTTTGAAAAGAGGTCATCGTTGTGGCAACCTTTGTAATGATTCTTGTTTGAATGTATACAAAGGTTTTTTTGTTTTTGAAAGGTTTTCAATGTTTTGAAAGTAGAGTTTTGAAACTGCGTTGTGAAGTGTGTTTTGAAGATAGCAAGGATGTTTTTGCAAGCTTGATCAAGTAACTAAGAGTTATCTACCCTATTTTACTCAAAGATCTTTCTTATGTTTTTAACCCTTTCAACAGTGTTGTTTCACCATTGTGTTTGGTGAACAACCTTGTGTTAGGATGTTAACGGGACAGGCGCGGGTCATCGTATAGACCATGATAGAAATATTGTCAAGTATTTGGCAATTTTCTTGAGGGACTTGATCATTTTGTTTAGGCAACTCAGATAGCTTCATCGAGGGACTATGATCTTTTTGTTTGTTTTTGTTTTGCCAAAGTACTTGACATGCAACCATGGCCCATTTTTGAAGGCAACAAGTGGATGAAACCCTAGGGGTGCAAGTGTGCATTGTGTTTGTTTTTTTTCATGCATGTTTATCTTGGATTAGGTCAAGCTAGTTGTTGATTTTATTTTGCATACAAACCCTAAGTCTAGGCATGGTATAATTGAAAGCTTTTAAATGTGCGAGAATTTAAATGCTACACTATTACAACATGATATAGGGAGGGGGATACAAATTTGAATTGGGGATATTTGACAAGGAAATAAACTCTAAGTTATTACAACCATATCGAATGTACAAGTCAATATTTAACATTTAAATAAACACAATTAAATAAATATCAAATAAAAATGTATTATGCAAAAAAGATTGTTTATGTATGAAAAGGATATTGTTTAATGTGAAATATAAACAAATAAAAAAAACAAATTTTAATTATTTTGGTTATATATATATATATATATATATATATATATATATATATATATATATATATATATATATATATATATATATATATATATATATATATATATATATATATATATATATATATATATATATATATATATATATATATATATATATATATATATATATATATATATATATATATATATATATATATATATATATATATATATATATATATATATATATATATATATATATATATATATATATATATATATATATATATATATATATATATATATATATATATATATATATATATATATATATATATATATATATTAAACATATTAAATATACAAAGATAAAAAAATAATTATTTACAAAAATGGATATTTTCAAGAAAACGTTTTCAAATGTAAATAAAAATAATAAATGAAAAAAAAATATATTTTTTACATTATTTTTTAGATTTTTATTAAAAGAGAAAATGGTTTATTTATGCATATATGCCTAATAAAATAAATAATTATCAAATAAATATGAAAATATATGGAAAATTATTTTTGGCATTTTTTATATTTGAACAAAAAAATATAAAGTCAGAATAAAAATAAAAATGTCACAAAATGATAAATATCAAATAAATGGGCCAGGGGGGTGCATTCAGTAAATGGAGGGTGCCAAAAGTGAGAAATCCAAGCCCAGCCCACATTGCTTCATCCCTGTCCTTGAGACAGCAACCAAACGCGCGCTTGCGCGCTTCTTGGTTCAAATGTTATCTCCTGATTCTTTGATCTTTTGACAAAACTTAAAACATGAAACTTGTAGAGAATTTAAACACAATCTAACCATATAAAGCATTAAATCTAACTCTCAAAGACCAGAGAGAATTTCTATGGCCCTAAAATATGACCTAACTTTTTTCACATGTTCATGGGTGAAATTCTCTCAGCACGATTAATGTAAATGAAAACTAAGCATATGTATGGCTTCAGGGCTATGAGTACAACATATTTCATTCAAAAACCTAAGCCTAACCATTCCTGAATAGGTAGATAGAAGTCCATGAAATACCTGTTTCAGTTGACTTTGAGCTGGACAATGTAGCAACCTTCAATGGTGTTTGAGCTTCTGTTGAGCTTGCCTGAGGTCCAAGGAAGCTTCTCCAATACTTGGCTTGCTTTGAAACACCTTGAATCGTGTTGTAGAACTCAACCTGCAGAGCTTTAAAATGAAAATGGCAAAGTGTGTTAGAGGTGTTACAGCTTGCAATGGATGATCTGGATAGCTCAGGTGGATTGATTGGAAGGTGTTTGAAACTCTTTTGGACAAAACGCACGATAGGAACTGGTTATGGCTTGAATTTTGCAGAACTTGCCCTGTTTTGCAGCAAAACAGGGATTCTGAGTATGAAAAGGTTTGAGTGATTAATGAGTCGTGCTTCAGGCTTGTTTTGATGTATGGAAACTGTGTGCCAAGTTTGTTTTAGCTTGTGTTAACAGAAAATGTGAGATTGGTTGTCTTTTGCAAGTTGTCTCTACTTGAAGCAAGAAAATGAAAATGATGTTATAGCCCTATCAAAGCCTGCCTATCATGATGCATCTTTTTGTTCTTGGTTACTGGAATTAGTGGACTTAATCTTGCCTCAAAGATCTGGCCCCGTGTCTCAAGGATTTAGTTTTTGACATAAAGTGACATTAGGGAAAAATGGCAATATGCCTTTTTCTCCTTAAGGCTTAAACTTGCATGTAATGTCCATATGAATAAGATAATACCTTAACACAATGGTTAGGCATTAAATTATGGAGTGTAAGTTGGTTTTGAGGCCTGCAAGCTAGCATCAAACATGCTGATTTGAAAATGCAAGTTTGTATGAACATGCCTTGGCCATGGACAAAAGTGAGTTTTTGCCAACTTTGTGAATTCGATTCTCTCTAACCACAAGGGTGTTTTAGGAGTTCTTTGACAATTTGGAAAGCTTGGAACATTTACTACAATACATCTTCGTAATGTAACTTGAAACTCCAAGTGGAACTATGTGAAAAATGGCCAAGAAGATGGGTCAAAATCCTGCCTAGATTAGGGCAAATTTTCTCTAAGTTAAAAGTTTTAGGTACCCTTGTTCCAAAAATCATAACTTGAGATGCAAGCTTCTTTTGAGAAAACTTTGTGAATAAAAGTTGTAGACTTTGTGATGGACTACAATTTTCATGTTGCAAGTTTTGTTTGAATCCATTTGTATCTTGGTGAAAAAATGGGACAAAGTTTGGAAAAAATAAGAAAATTTCATAACTTAGAAAATTTCTAAGTTATGAAAATTTTCCATTTTAAACCCTAATTTGCATTTTTTGGTTTCTTGATGAAAAAGTATCATAATTTGACATGTCTTGATGAAAAATAACTCTTGGCACTTGATTTTGACCAAAAAGTCAAAGTTTGACTTTTCAGTATAGAGTCAAATTTTGATCAGTTGACTGAAAAATTCATCTGCCAATCCTATGCATTTGAGATCTTTTGAACTTGTTGAATGGGTCAAGTCAATGTCATTGAGTCCTTGTGTCCATATGTGAGCTTGATTTGCCATTGGTTCGGTTAAACAGTCAAAAATTGCCTTTGTGCAGTCAAAACCCTAAAAATGACCATTTTGCCCTTTTGGTGATCTGATCAAATTTCTTGTGGAATTGTGATCCAAACTTGATCAAATTGTTCATATGAGTTCATAATGTTGATTTGGGTCAAATTTCATGAGGTTTGACTGTCAATTGGCCACAGTTGACTTTTTCCCCAATACAACTGATTTATAGGTCAACTGTCCAATTGACTGGGCAAAGATTTGAATCAAGGCTTGAAACTTGGTATGGGCAAACTTGTGAACCCAACATGAAGTATGAATGTCACTTCGGGCATTGTAGGTAAAAAAATCCCTGTGTAAACTCAAACCCTAATTTTGGTCATCAGTGCAAGGAGATGTCTTGAGTAGAGCAAACCCTAGCTTGATCTTGAACTCCAAGAGTCTTGTGATGAGAAAATGTTGATGAAATGAGAGGGAAAATTTTGGGGTACAACAGTAAGAATTATCCTAATTCCATTGGAATTAGGCGCAGACGTACCTACACGCAAGGACGAAAATAGGGAACTGTGAAGACAAATCCTTGTGTCTCTTTTCTTATTGCTTTTACTTGCTTTAATATTCATCAATCAACTTTTCAAATAGCAGTGCATTATCAATTAAATTGCAAGAAATTTTCTAGACTGTTTTTTATTTACATCATGTGTTAATATTGCTTATAATCACTTTTGATTATAAGTGCTTTTGTGTATCAACACAAGTTAAAGGAAAATTCTGAAAATTTACTTGCACACCAATTGTTTGACAAATTAATTTTGTTTGTTCTTTTGAATATTTCCATTGGAAATAACTTTACTAGTAACTTGCTATAAACGTTAAATAAATTGGAAATTAATTCAAGCGTATTAATTCAATTGTCCACCTTATTCCATAATCTATTTGTTTTTAAGTTTGCATATCTGAGTTTCCAATAGCGTTGGTATAGATAACTTATTTTCAAAATTTCTTCCGCTCAAACTCTTTGATAAATATTTTTCAAAACCATAATTTTCTGGATTTTTAAATTAGGTATCTATTCACCCTCCCTCTAGATACATTGTCGTTGTCTAACACAAATTCGCTACAGCGTTTTCCATTTGATTCCCCTCTTAAGGTATATGATGAAAATTAACTTTATCAAAGAAAGACAACAACTTCCTAGCATATTCATTGTATGGGATCAAACCCACATGACGAGTTTCCTATTCTCCTTTTATCTGATTGATAACCAAAGTTGAATCTACAAACATATCAAGAATCTTAATCCTGAGATCAATAGCTTTCTCAAGACCAAGAATACAAACTTCATTGTCTGCCATATTGTTTGTACAACCAAAACATAACCTTGTAGTAAAAGGAATATGTGAACCTCAATGAGTGATTATAATTGCACTGATTCCATGATTTTGAGCATTAGAGGCTCCATCAAAAACCAAACCCCAATGGGATATAGGTTCTAGTTCTTCATCAGGCCCAGGTTCATCATAATATTTAGCTATGATGGGCATCACATCTTTATCAGGAAAGTCAAACTGGATAGACTGATAATCTTTAACCAGTTGATGAGTCAAATAGTCTGCTAGTATACTTTCTTTAATAGCTTTCTAAGTACGATACTCAATGTCGTATTCTGACAACAACATCTGCCAACAGGAAATTCTTCCTGTCAACGTAGGATTCTCAAAGATATACTTAAAAGGATCCATTTTAGATATAAACCAAGTAGTATGATTCAACATATACTGTCGGAGATGCGAGCAACCCATGCTAAAGCACAACAAGTTTTCTCAAGCAAAAAATACTAAGACTCACAATCTATAAACTTCTTACTCAAGTAGTAGATAACATACTCTTTTCTACCTGTCTCATCTTGATGTAGCACCAGCGTTAGAGTAATGTCCTTCAAATCATATATAGCACCAGCGTTATTCAAGCCGAAGGATATTACTCTATAGCAGAATGTTCCCTAAGGGATAGGACTGAAAATGAGTCGAGTCGAGTCAAACTCGCTTCAGCTCAGTTCGACTCGTTAAGAATTAGCTGATTTCAAATTCGAGTTCATACGGACTTTTTTTAGCTCAAACTCGACTCGTTAAGAATTGGTTGAGTTCGAGTTCAAGTTCATCACAATCTTTTCTTTCAACTCAAACTCGACTTTTTAGAAGTTCACGAACATCTCGGTTCAACTCATTAGGTTTATCTTGTTAGGTTCAACTCGCTTATTTCACGGACTTAAAAGTAATTTTTAAAGTATATATATATATATATATATATATATATATATATATATATATATATATATATATATATATATATATATATATATATATATATATATATATATATATATATATATATATATATATATATATATATATATATATATATATATATATATTTGACATTTTAAATTAATATTTTTTAAATATAAAAATATAAAAATAAAATAAAAGTTATAAGATTAGAATTTATACGATGTTAATTTTATTTGTATAATTATTTTTAGAAATTATATAGGAGAGTAGGAGAAGGTAAGGAAGTGGATTTTTCAATGTGGGACTTTAATAGTAAAGTTAAAGAGAATTAAAATAATTTTAAGAGTTGAAACTTATCTAAATAGTTAACTTTGATGAATAATATGATAATTAAAACAATCTTATTTACCCTTACTGTATTCATAAGAATTATAGATGATATTTCTAGCATTTATATAATATAAGTTTCATCTCAAAATAATATTTGTAGTGCAATATATTATCATCAAAAGTATGTAATATGAACAAATAATGAAATGTTATAATTTAAGTTTGTAACATGAATTTTATTATATTGAATTTGGATTTTTTTAATCAATAGAGTTGTAAATTATTTTATCATTTTTCAAATGATATAAATAAATATGAAAACTAAGTATTGATGTCTTCATGAAACTTATATATATCGAGTTAGTTCATGAACCAAGCGAATCAAACTATACATAGCTCAAGTTCAACTAATTTATTTTACGAAATTAATTTTGAGCTCAAGTTTGACTCATTTGGTTCATTAACTAAGTCCAACAAATTAATTATCCAAATCGAATCTCGAACTATTTTTGAGTTGGTTCAATTAATTGTCAGTCCTACTAGGGGGTGATAAACACTGTTTTTCATGTTCTCGGGTGCCATCTTAATAGAGAAACCATCCATAAAGGAGAAAACATTGAATATTGTCATATTATCAACCAATATATCAATATGTGGCCAAGGAAAATCATCTTTTGGACTGGCTTTATTAAAATCTATGTAATAAACACATATTCTTACTTTTCCATCTTTCTTTGGAACTGGAACAATATCGGCCACCCATTAAGGATAAAGGGATGTCACAAGGAAACTTACATCAATTTTCTTCTATACTTCCTCTCTGATCTTGACAGCCATATCGGGACGAGTTCTTCTCAACTTTTTCTTTACTAGCAGACATTCTGGCTTAAGCGGCAAACAATGCTCAACAATATCAGTATCAAATCTTGACATATCTTGATAAGACCAAGCAAACACATCTCAATAATCTTTCAAAAGCTCTATCAACCTTTTATTGAAATTTTTACCAAGCATTACCCCGATCTTGACCTATCTTCTATTCTCTTCAGAGCCCAAGTTAATCAGTTCGACAAGCTCACTATACAACTAAATAGTTTTCTTCTCATGCTCAAGCAGCCAAGAAATTTCCACTGAAATATCTTCATCTTCCTCGCTCTCTTTTTCCGCCTTAAATATAGGGAACTCAAAGTTGGAAGAGGGCGCATGGTCATTGTTTTCAATTGTTTTAAGATTCGTTAATCTGCACATATGATTTATGCTTTGTTTTTGAAAACAGATATATGTGAAAGTGATATGAAGTAACCGAAATTGTTTTTATTAGGTTTTAGTTACCATTTTCCAGAAAAATTAAAAAATTAAAAAAAAAAACACAATTGGATAACAAAACTGTCTTTTATTAATGATCTAAAAATTTGAAACGAAACCCTGACAAAGTCAATTTCACCTTGGGTAGAGTGAAAGAAATTATTTTAAAAAGACAAAAACAAATTACTTTGACATATGAATAACACTAGGAATATCAACGATTTTCCAATTTTGAGCGTCAGTCTCTCCATGCGTCACGAATTTAAGCCCATTTAAATCTGAATCTTTAACAATGGTAATAACACTTAAATCTCTTGGATGAATGAAGTCGGCATTATGGAAAACTTTCTGGATTATTCTAATAGCAGCTTCAGGCTTGAATGATCTTCCAGGCGCATAGGGCGAGAACCCTAGACCAACTCTATTATTGTTATTGGGAAGCATGACAACTTGTCCCCAACCATCGGCTTGACCACTCTACATAACCTGTTTTGTGTTCTTCAACAAAGGAATGGATGCACCACTTTTAAGAAAGGCTTGCTCATCATACACGATAACCAATTTTTCATTCTTCACAAACTTCAGCCTTTGATGAAGAGTAGACGTCAATGCCCATGCTTCATGAATCCACGGCCTTCCAAAAAGACAATTGTATGCAGGATGGATATCCATCACTTGAAAAGTGACTTGGAAAACATGAGGATCAATCCACATCGTAAGATCAACTTCACCAATCATTGTTCTCTTAGAACAATCAAATGCTTTGATAACAACGCTATTATGCTTCATGAGGACACCCTGATAAGACAACTTTAATAAAGTAGCTTTCGACATGACTTTAAGTGAAGAACTTGTATCAACCAACACATTGGATAAGGAATCTTCCTAACATCTGACATATATATGTAGCACATAGTTATGCTTCTTACCTTCCGGATGGAGTTATGCCTCACTAAAGCTCGAGACATTACATGCGGTTTTATTCCCAAACATTCCATCAAATTGGTCAATAGTCACATCATGGTCAATGTAAGCTTGCTTCAACACTCTCATAAGAGATTTTCGATGAGCTTCGGAATTCAATAACAAATACAACATAGATATCTTGGAAGGAGTTTGAAGAAGTTGATCCACCACCTTGTAGTCACTTCTTCTGATAAGCTTCAACAGTTCTTCAACATAATCATCTTTCCCCGGTTCATTAGCTTGACTGACAACCATTGGTTCTTAACTAACCACAGTAGGATTATGCACACTCTTACTTGCTGACCGAAAATCAGTATTTCAAAGAGATATCAGTGCAAACACATGCCCACTTCTAGTCATTTTGCTAGCTTCTGCTATATTCTCAACGGGATGAGCTACTCAAGCATCACCTCCTTCCCATATTGCCAAACAGTAGCATTATACCTCCAAGGAATAACTTTGTTAGATTCATACAGAATCTACCCTGGCAAATGTTGCAACTGGTTTTTAAATCAGAGTCGCCACTAGTAGTTTTTATCTTAAGGAAGGGAATATAATAGGAAACCCTAATTTCACAAACAGAGATTCTAGGTTTTGGACTTCTTTAGATAAAAGGAAGGTGTTAGGCACCTTTCATCTACCTTACTCATAACTATACTAGGGTTAGATTTAATAGTTTCGGGAAAAAGAGTTTTAATTTTTTATTAGGGGAACTTGCCACGATTTTAATCGTATGCCTACGTATCCTCTTATGAGGAATCAGAATCCCAATTCGTAGTTCGTATGGGTTTGTGTTTTTTATGGATTTCAAAGGTATTTTAACTTTTCTCGCATTTAGACCGGGTGTGGAAATAGCGGAGTTTTGAACTAAATGCGCGATTAATCAAAATATGCTTTGTAACCCTTTTTGAAAAATAGATTGTTAAATTAATTTATTATGAAAAATAAAGTTTAACATTTGTTACGTGTTTTTTATATTAATTATAAAAAATTCTATTTAATGCATTATTTTTAAAAGAAATATTTTTAGTGCAATAAAATACATGAATGAGCTTTTAGAGAAAATAAAGTTTGGTTTAATAATATAATAATAGTAAATGAGATTAAAATTTATAAATATCAAAAAAATAATAATAGCTATAAAAAAATAATAAAATAAAGTAATTTCCAGGGGGTGCAAACTAAACTAAGGAAGTAAAATAGAGGGTGTAGATAATAAGGGCCTGAATTCAGATATTGAATTCAGGCCCAGGTGGACTGGGGGTTCGTTTTGGTAGCATGCAGTAAAATAGGGGGTATGTAAGGAAACAGGGCCCAAGTTCAGATATTGAACTGGGCCCAGTGGCTAGGGGTGTGTAACTTCAAATGTGCCTAGCAAGAACAGAAATTGGGGTGCAAATATAATTGGGTTAAGCCCGATACATGTTTACAAAGAGGCCTGAGGGGGTAACATGCGTGAGGGTGCACGGGGTTACAGTGAGGGCGCAATCTTATGATCGTTTGATAGCGAATGAGCGGATGTGATCCGAGGGTGCATGGTAATGTTAAGGGCGCGGGTATACCAGATCGTAACATAGTATATACTTGTTTTATCAAAATTCATTTCATTTTCTTCCTTTCCTTCTCGTTTTCACTACCCTTCATCATCCTCTCTCTCTCTCTCTTAATCCTAAAACCCTAACACCCCAATCAAAATGTGGTGCAGCGATTAACCCATAAACCCTCTCCTACTTCGAATCGACCCCAAGCCCCAGTCTCAAGCATGAAGAACACAAACAGCTAAAGCTAAGTGCAGAATGATTTACCTTTATTTGCGATTCTCTGAGTATTACGTCTTTCCGATTCTGATCCGTTTCTCTCTCTTTCTGATCCTTAAGCCTTAACCTCATTGGATTTTTGAACAAGAACAATGTTTTTACAATATATAAAAGAAAAAAAGCTTTAATGGGCCATTCATACCTCCACACTTGAAGTCGTACCCCTCCTTCGAAATAAACTTTTATTCTAGAGCCTAATGGGCCATTGGCCAACATGCCTCACAAATGGGCCAACGAAACAAATGGGTCTTTCTGATTTAGAAAGCCCATACCCCTTTCATAAATATTGTATACCCTTTATTGATTTGGGTTCCTATTTTAAAATCTAATGGGCCATCAGATATTGATGGTCCATTTTTAAGTTGAAACACCCCTTCTTCCATCTTTCACTCCGAAAATTACACTGTGATAAACCTAAATATAATTATAAAGGTAGGCAAAATTTGGGGTACAACAGCTGTCCCTATTTAATTATCTTTCGATTGAATAGCACTAGAATATGCAGGTCTCGTGCATTCAGATCGAAAGTTTATTGAATATTTGGAATACCCCGAAATTTGTCCGAAAAACATAAGGTTACGCTAATATAGCATATCCCTAAAAGTTTTGAAAAAAATAGGCAAAGCTGATGATGTATCACTTACCAGGATTCGAACAAAGATATAGATAAAGATTATGATTTATCATCCTACCAGAACTTGCATAAAGGGATAGGTAAAGACGATGATGTGTCATCCTACTAGAGTTTGAGTAGAAGAGAGAGTAAGATTAATCAGTGCTTGGGAGACCAATATAGTAAGTTTTGGTTTGATTTTTCCTATTCATCGCAACTTAGGGGATGAATAAAACAACACTTGATAACACATGGCTGCTTGGAGACTAAGGCAATGAGTTATGTTTGTGGATTTTGCACATCACTGCATGGAGTCTTAGGTAATGAGTTGCATTGTAAAGAAGAAAACACATCGCTGCATGGATTCTTAGGTGATGAGTTAAATTTGGATTTCGAACATTGTTGCATGGAGTCTTAGGCAATGAACTTTATCACAAAGAACAAAGAAACACATTGTTGCATGGAGTCTTAGGCAATGGGTTATATTGGGGGTGTCGCGCATTACTGCATGGAGTCTTAGGTAATGGGTAAAGAGAGGGAAACACATCACTGCATGGAGTCTTAGGCAATGGGTCATATTTAGATTTCGAGCATTGCGGCATGGAGTCTTAGGAAATGAACTATATTGCGCGTTCCGCACATTACTGCATGGAGTCTTAGGTAATGAGCTACATTTTGAAGAACATATCACTGCATGGAGTCTTAGGTGATGAGTTAAATTTTATAGAGGAAGTGTATTCTGATGATCAAACCTTAGATTGAAGATGAGATTAGACATTTTCTAGTCGTTTGTTTTCAACTAAGGTGAAAATCTGATGGGGCCAAGAGATATTGATTCTGCTCAATGTATGTTTTGAGGAATTTCATGCATGATGTATGTGTATGATGCCTTAGTTCAGTGTGGAACCCAAAGTATATATTGAGTGTATGTGCATACCCCATATATGCAAAGGTGTGTGTATATGCCCCAAAATGTAATTCAAAAATGTGTTTGATGATATCTCCCTTAAACCATTGATTTTGAGTTACCAACTCCCTGGCGTTGTGTGTTTTTTGAATTTTTTTGAACCTAAAAGAGTGTCAGTCAGATCTTGATATTTGCTCATGTGCGCAACCGTAAGTGTGTAGGCATGGGGTGTTGGCATGGATTTTCTTTTGATATTTCCCTAACCAAAATGTTTTTGATGTTTTATTAAGTGCTTTTATTTGTATGTTGATTCCCCCAAAATGATTTCGAACAATAGTCACAAAGAATAATAGCATTATTTTGCAAACAAGTCTAAAAACAAAACAAAAAACGCAAATTGTAAGAAGAAACTTCAGTATTTTTATTGATAAGTATGCCTTTGAAATAGGTGAGCGTACAAGGTGCAATCCCTAGAAAGATATAATTACAAAAAGTTTTTGATAAGGGCCGTAAAGGGCAATGAAATGATAATTGCTACTGCTTTTTACCCAATATCCTTTTGATAGCCTCAATCTTCCTTGCTTCTGAGTCCTATGATTTGAGCCTCTCTCTCCCTTTTGTGGCTATAGTTGTATATCGCAGTCCTTTTGTTCTCTTTTTTTTTTTTGAATGAGATCCCTAATTTTTTCTTGGATTGCCTTTTCAGGTTTTCAATCCACCGGGATAGTTTTTTTGTATGTCCCTAATTTTTTCCTGGATCGCCCTTTTGGGTTTTCGATCCACCGAGACGCTCCTTTTTTCCTAAGTCGTCCGTTTAGGGTCCGAGCTTAGCAAGCTTTTTATACATAGTATTTTTTGACTGCATCTGTATTTTTCGGATGTGGTAGTTCTTCCCCATCCATTATTGTAAGGATGAAACCACACCGGAGAATATTGTTTTTACTATGTATGGACCTTCGTAGTTGGGTGTCCATTTACCACGTGAATCGAGGCGAGGTAACAGAATCTTTTTGAGTACTAAATCCCCTTCTTTGAATATTCGAGGATGAACTTTCTTGTCGAAGGCCCTCTTCATCTGCTTCAGATGTAATTGACTATGGCATAGAGTTGTCAAGCACTTCTCTTCGATGAGGTTGAGTTAGTTGAGTCGCGTCTAAACCCACTCTACTTCTTCCAGCTTTATTTCCATTAAAACCCAAAGTGATGGTATTTCTATTTCAACCGGAAGTATCGCCTTCATGCCATATACTAGAGAGAAAGGAGTCGCACATGTTGATGTGCGTAGGGAGGTGCGATAGCCATGTAGAGAAAAGGGGAGCATTTCATGCCAATCTTTGTATGTCTACACAATTTTCTGAATGATCTTCTTGATATTTTTATTGGCTGCTTCGACGGCCCCGTTCATCTTAGGTCTATATGGCAAGGAGCTATGATGCTTGATTTTGAAATTATTCCATAGTTACTTCATCATCTTGTTGTTTAGATTAGACTCGTTGTGTATAATAATCCTGCTTGGAACCCCGTATCTACATATGAGATTTGCTTAATGAATCGTGTAACCACTTGGCTTGTCACATTGGCGTTGGATGCCGCTTCTACCCATTTGGTGAAGTAATCAATGGCTACTAGTATAAAACAGTGTCTGTTGGATGCCTTCAGCTCAATCATGCCAATCATATCAATTCTCCACATTGAAAACGGCCAAGGAGAGCTCATGACATTCAGGGGAGTTAGCAGCACATTTATTTTATCAGCGTAGATTTGGCATTTGTGACACATTTTTGTATAATGGTAATAATCGGCTTCCATCTTTAACCAATAATACCCTGCTCGCAGAATCTTTCTAGCCATGGTGTGCCCATTTGTATGAGTTCTGAAAGCACCTTCATGGATTTCTCTCATGAGCGTATCTGCTTCCTGCTTCTCCATACACCTGAGTAGTACCATATCGTAATTTTTTTGTATGTCACATCATCACTCAAAGAATTTCGAGGCTAACTTGCATAGAGTTCGCTTGTCAATGATATAGGCATTTTCTAGATATTCGTGCTTTTCAAGGTACTTCTTGATGTCATAAAACCAAGGCTTTCCATCTGGTCCTTCTTCAATAGCAAGGCAGTGCACAGGCTCTTCAAAATATCTGATTGTGATGCGTGGTTCATGGTTTGGCCAAGTTACTTTGAACATGGTCGATAGAGTTTCCAGAGCGTCTTCCATTTGATTTCCTTCTCGTGGGATGTGACTGAAAGTGATCTCCGTGAATTCCGCAGCCAACTTTAAAACATGATCCTAATATGGAATCAATTTAGGATGTTTAGTATCCCATTTGCTGTTGACTTGGTATATGACTAGCGTGGAGTCTCCAAATACTTCAAGGTGTTTGATTCTCAGATTGATGGCAGCTTCTAATCCTAGTATACAAGCTTCGTACTCGGTGATATTGTTGGTGCATTAAAAACATAACCTTGCAGTATATGGCTTATGATAATTCTTTGGAGAAGTCAAGATTGCCCCTATACTGTTCCCTGGTGCGTTTGAAGCTCCTCCAAACATGAGTGTCCAATGTTCCATCGGTTCGGGTCCTTCATCGAGACCTGGTATTTTATAGTCACTTATAACCATGACATCTTCGTCTAGAATGTCGAACTTCATCAATTGATATTCTAGCAGCGGATGGTGGGCTAGATGATAAGCTAGTATACTACCCTTGATGGCCTTTTGAGTAACATATTGGATGTCGTATTCTGATAGTAGCATCTTCCATCGGGTGATTCTTCCTGTAAGAGATGGTTTTTCGAACACGTATTTTAAAGGATCCATTCTTGCTATTAACCATGTGGTGTGGGTTAATATATATTGCCTCAACCTCTTAGTAGCCCAAACCAATGCACAACAAGTTTTCTCGAGGAGCGAATACATGGTTTCGCAGTCAGTAAACTTCTTGCTGAGGTAGTAAATTGTGTTCTCTCTTCTTCCTATTTCGTCATGTTATCCCAAAACACAACCCATTGATCCTTTGAGCACTGTCAGATACATGATGAGCGGTCTTCCAGAAACTGGTGGCATTAAGATCGGTGGCTCTTGTAAATATTATTTTATTGTCTCGAAATTTGTTTGGCAATCGTCATTCCATACTACTGTTTGATCTTTTCGTAACAATTTAAATATAGGCTCACACTTAGCTGTTAGATGTGATATGAACCTTGAGATGTAATTCAATCAGCCTAAGAAACCACAAACTTCTTTTTCTGTCCTCAGCGCTGGCATTTCTTGTATGGCCTTTACCTTGTCGGGGTCTACCTCGATGCCCCGCTGACTTACAATGAAACCCAGCAACTTGCCTGGTTCAACGCCAAATGTATATTTGTTCGGATTCAACCTCAGTTTTAACTTGCGCAAATGCTCGAATAACTTTTGTAAATGTATGATCTGTTATTCCTTCGTATGGGATTTGGCGATCATATCATCTATGTACACCTCAACCTCTTTGTGAATTATATCATGGAATAGTGTGACCATAGCCCTTTGATAAGTTGCCCCTATATTTTAAGACCTAATGGCATTACTTTGTAGTAGAAAGCTCCCCAAGGTGTCATGAAAGTGGTCTTTTCCATGTCTTTGGGCTCCATTTTGATTTGATTATAGCCCGAGAAACCGTCCATGAATGAGAATACCGAGGCTTGAGCCGTTTTGTCTACCAAAACATCTATGTGAGGTAACGGGAAGTTGTACTTGGGACTTGCTTTGTTCAGATCTCGATAATCCACACAGATGTGTACCTTGCCATCCTTCTTGGGCACCGGCATAATGTTAGCTATCCATGGAAGATAATCTACCATTGCTAAGAACCATGTGTCAAATTGTTTAAGAAAGTGGTACAGTCTTCATTGGTAAAGTCACTGTTGAAGTAACTTTCACGACTTAGAATGGGGTGGCTATACAGTCTTCGTCATCACTAATATACATTTATGACTCGACGTGACTTACAAAGATGTCCTCCTCACCGTTGATTATAATTAACTTCCCTTCCACTAAGAACTTCAACTTTTGATGTAAGGTTGAAGTGACCACTCCTGCCGCATGAATCCAAGGCCACCCAAGTAAGAATTTGTATGTCGGTTCTATATCCATGACTTGAAAAGTGACATAGAAGATATGTGGCCCAATTTTGACTAGAAAGTCCACCTCTCTGAATACCGAGCTTTGAGAATCGTCAAAGGTTTTAACTATCATAGAGCTTGGCCTTATTACAACACCATTTAATGTTAAATTCATCAAACTTGATTTCGGTAACATGTTGAGGATAGAACCGATATTGGTGAGTACCCTGGATAGGATGGTAGTACTTATCTGAATAGAGATATGCAGTGCTTTATTGTGAGCTCGGCCTTGCGGCGGAAATTCATTATTATTAAAACCCATATAGGATCCGGACGTTAGGTTTGCTGCAACATTGTCAAACTGATTTACGGTAATCTCCTCTGCAACGTGGGCTGAACTCAGTACCTTCATTAAGGAGTCTCGGTGCAAATAATTGATGAGTAACGAGAGTATGGAAATTTTAGCTGGGATTTGGTGAAGCTGATCCACCATCCTATAGTCACTTCTTTTGATTATCTTCAAAAATTCCTCCGCCTCTTGGTCAGTAAAGTTTCTGCTTGGAGGTTCTTTATCTTGACTTATTTCCACCACTGCTTTTCCTTTATCTTTTATCAATACCTCATTTTTATTTTTTACAATCTCATCATTCTTCTTTGGCGGATCAGATTCGAAGACTCGACCAATGCGGGTTATGCCCCCCGTTCCTGCTATGTTTGAAATTGTAGGTCCTTGACTTGATGAGGGCTCATTTTCCTATTTCAATCAATTAACATACACAGCTGAATCATAACTCCATGGTACCTCTTTATTACTTTCATAAGGGATAGGTGATGGGCCCTTAATTACCATCGTGGCCTTCGGAACTACGAATATTTGTAAAGTTTTCTTCGGTGCTACTCTTGGGGTTTCTGCCGATTCTCCCCACGGGATCACAAGAGTCTTTTTGTTAAGGTTTGGACCTTGACAAGGTGTTGTACCCCAAAATTTGCCCTCTCTTTTCTCAAGACATTTTGTGATATGGTGGGAGAACTGACTTGAGGTCTTGCGTTTGTGTTCGCAAATGTTTCGGTTTAGCAAGAGTCGCCACCGACTTTTTATTTTATCCAAAGGAAAGGTCAAAAAGCACAGGAAAGACCTTTGAGATGTTTTCTTGGGTTCGGGGGGTAGATTATGAAAAGGGAAGGTGCAAGCACCGTTTTCATCCATGGTTATCCATGGGCTCTTAGTTACTTGTTTAAATCACTTGCTTTGCTTTTCCAATTATTTGAAATGGTGCTTTGTGTGTGGTTTTGAAAATGTTTTGAAAAGAGGCCATCATTGTGGCAACCTTTGTAATGATTCTTGTTTGAATGTATACAAAGGTGTATTGTCTTTTGAAAAGGTTTTTTAATGTTTGAAAGTTTGAAAGTTTGTTTTGGGAAATGTTTTGAAATTGTGTTGTGAGGTGTGTTTGAAAATAGCAAGGATGGTTTGCAAGTTTTGATTAAGTAACTAAGGGTTGTCTACCCTATCTACTCAAGAGTCTTTCCTACACATTTTTAACCCTTTTGACAGTGTTGTTTTACCATTGCATTTGGTAAACAACCTTGTATTCAGATGTTAAACGGGACAGGCGCGGGTCATCGTATTGACCATGATAGCAATATTGCCAAGTATCTTTAGCAATTTTTTGAGGGATTAGATCATTTTGTATAGGCAACCAAGATAGCGTCATCGAGGGACTATGATCTGTTGTTTTGTTTTTGTTTTTCCAAGATACTCAACATGCATAACATGGCCATTCTAAAGGCAACAAGTGGATGAAACTCTAGGGGTGCATGTGTGCATTGTGTTTGTCATTTTCATGCATTTAGGTCTTGTATTAGGTCTAACTATTTCTTTTGATTTTGGACTTTGCATACAAACCCTAATCTCTATCATGGCATACTTGAAACTATAAATGCGTAAAATAAATCTACGACTATTACAACATTGATATGGGGAGGGGGATACAATTTTGAATGGGGAATATTTGCAAGAAAATAAAATCCTAATATTTACTATTACATCCAAATTGAATTCTTTGCATCAAATAATAAATAAACATTATTTAAACAAGCAAATTAAGTATAAATATGCAAAATATTATAAGTATGCAAAGAAAATGTTTTTGTTTATTTTTATGTATGTGAAAATATAATATTTAATGTATTAAAAAAATAGATATAAAAGATTATTTTTGTCAAGGGTAAAAACCCTCATTTTCTTTAAGAAAAATATATATATTAATTATATTGTTTATATAAAATAAAATAAAATAATGAAATATGTACAAATGTCAAAAAATGAAAATATATTAGAAAAATATTATTTAAGTATGTAAATAATAAAAATAAAAATATAATATTATTTATGTATTGTTTTCAAGTTTTAATTTAAAGAAAATAAAAGTATGTTATTCAAATAATTATTTCTATGTCTAAAAATAATAAAAATAATAAAATAAAAATGTGAAAATTTATGAAAATAATTTTAGTAATTTTTTATATTTAGAAAAAATATTTTAAAGTCAGAAATGAAAAATAAATAGAAAAATAGAAAAATATAAAGAAATGGGCCAGGAGGTGCAAATAGCAAACTGGGGGTGTCAAAAACAAGTCAAGGCCAAGCCCAGCCCAAAATGATCTTCATCTTCAACCTTTGAACAAAACGCGTGCCCTGTAACTCCAGTTTTGTTCTCTCTATTCTTTGCATGAAATTAAAAACTCAAAACATGAAACTTGTAGAGCATTAAAACACGATTCCAACCATATAAAAAACTTAATCTAACTCTCAAAGACCAGAGAGAATTTCTCTGGCCCTAATTTCTAACCTAACTTTTTCAGGAAGTTCATCAACCAAATTCTCTTAGCACACTTAACTTAAATGAAAACTGAGCATATGTACAGCTTAAGGGCTATGAGTACTACATTTTTTATTCACAAACCTAAGCCTAATGATTCCTAAATAGAGAGATAGAAAGTTGCCAAATACCTATTTCAGATGAACTCGTGTATGGCAATATGGAGCTTTTCAGTTAGGCCTGAGATGCTTGGGAGCTTGCTTGAACTTCCTCTAACCTTCCCTAATGCTTAGTTTGCTTTGGATGTGCTTGAACAAGCTTGTAGAAGTCAACCTGCACAAGCTGAAAACAGAAATGGTGAAGCTTGCAAATGGAGTTACAGTCAATGGCCAATGGTTGGGATAGTTCAGATGGGTTGTATGGAGTGTGTTAGAAGTGATTTGGGGCAAAACGCACGAGTGGTTTGTGAGATGGAACTCAAAGTGCAGAAGTTGCCCTGTTTTGCAAGAGGAATGTGATTTTGTGTTTTGGAAGGCTAGAGGGTTGAATGGCTCGTGTTTTTGGCTCAAGTCAAAGTGCAAAACTTGTTTGGAATGTTGCCAAGACTTGGTTATAACAGATACTCAAGTTGTGGACTTTTGGCATAGTGACTTGTTTTTGAAGAAAAGGTAGGAAGTGACAAAGGCCAAGGTTGTACCAGCTAGCTCAAGGTCTGCATAGGGTTGGTGAGCTTTTTCTGAAGTTTGTGGACTTTGTTTGTATCAAGAGAGCAGGTCCATGGCTCAAGAAATACAAAATTGCAAAAAGTATGCTTTATGGAAATGGTATTGCAACCTTTATGCCATAAATGGATTTATTCATTGTGCCAAGCTCCATTGATCAGAATAAGACCAATGTCCATTGTATTTGCATTTAATTTTTGAGTGTGGAAGGGTTTAGAGACCTGTAATCAAGTACAAAGCAAGTTTGGACAAATTTTGCAACTTGTGTCAACATGAAAATGCCATGGATCAAAGTGAGTTTTTGCCAAATTCAAATCTTCGATTCTCCATAACCATAAATGATTTTGGAGAGTTCTTAGACATTTTGGAAATCTTGTAACATGCTCTACAATCCATATTTGAAATAAAATTTGAGATTACAAGTGGAACTATGTGAAAAATGGTCATGAAGATAGGTCAAAATCCTGCCTAAACTAGGGCAAAATTTCACTAAGTTAAAAGTTTCATGGACCCTTGTTCCAATAATCATAACTTGAGATCCAAGCTTCTTTTGGGAAAACTTTGTGAATAAAAGTTGTAGACTTTGTGGAGGACTACAACTTTCATGTTGGAAGTTTTGTTTGAATCCAATTTCATCATGGTGAAAATTTTGGGCAAAGTTGGGAAAAAATGAGAAAATTTCATAACTTAGAAAAATTCTAAGTTATGAAATTTTTCAACCTTAAACCCTAATTTGAAAAATTAGGTTTCTTAATGAACAAGTTTCATGCTTTGACACATCTTGATGAAAAAGGACCCTTGGCACTTGATTTTGACCAAAAATTCAAAGTTTGACTTTTCAGTGTATAGTTGATTTTTGATTAGTTGACTGGAAAATTCATTTGTCAATCCAATGCAATTGAGATCTTTTGAACCTTGTGAATAAGTCAAGATGATGCCATTGAGTCCTTGAACCCAATTTTCCATTGGCTAGGTTAAAAATCAGAAATTGCCCTTGTGCAGTCAAAACCCTAAAAATGACCATTTTGCCCTTTTGATGATCTGATCAAATTTCTTGAGGAGTTGTGGTCCAAACTTAATCAAATGGTTCATATGAGTCTATAATGTTGATGTGGATAAATAATTATGAGGTTTGACTGTAAATTGGCCACAGTTGACTTTTTCCCCAATACAGCTGATTTTTAGGTCAACTGTCTAATTGACTGGGTAAAAATTTGATTCAAGGCTTGAAACTTGGTAGAGGCAATCTTATAAGTCCAACATGAAGTATGAAAGTCACTTTGAGCATTGAAAGTCCAAAAATCCTTGTGCAAACTCAAACCCTAATTTAGGTCATCAGTGCGAGGAGATGTCTTGAGCAGAGCAAACCCTAACTTGGTCTTGAGTTCAAAGAGTCTTGTGAGGGGAAATCTTGATAAAATGAGAGGGAAAATTTTGGGGTACAACACATTTTCTCACAAGGATTTTCAAAAGTTCAATTTTGCACAAGTACAATTGGATTTTTGATGCCCCATATAGTTTCCATGGATCATATTGGGCTTTCAAGCATCAAATTGAAGAAGAGAAAGCTTGCTTCGATTTCCCAAGCTTCGAATGGATTTTGGAATCCTTAAAGCTTGCTTCGATTTCCCAAGATTCGGCTGGACTTTGGCCTCCTTCAAGCCTACTTCGATTTCCCAAGCTTCAACTGGATTTTGGCTTCCTTCAAGCTTGCTTCGATTTCACAAAGCTTTGACTGGGCATTGGCTATCTTCATGCTTGCTTCGATTCACAAGGCAAGGGTTTCCCTCATGCTGGAATTCATAAAGAAATGGCTTCCTTCATGCTAGCATCCATAAGGCAATGGCTTCCTTCATGCTTACTTCAATTCCACCTTTAAACCCTTCAACACACATAGTTTCTACACTATGACACACAATTGGTGGATTCGAAGAACATGTAAAAGGTCTATTTGAAGAACATGAATTTGGTGCATTCGAAGAACACATATTTGGTGGCCCATTCGAAGAATATGAGTTTGGTGGATTCGAAGAACCTACATTATGTTCCATTCGAAGGACATACAATATGGTCCATTCGAAGAACATGCATTTGGCCCATTCGAAGGACATAGAATCTGGTCCATTCAAAGAACATGCATTTGGACCATTCGAAGGACATACAATTGGTCCATTTGAAGGACATACAATTGGTCCATTCGAAGGACATATAATGGGTCCATTTGAAGAACACACAATTTTTGCTTTGTCTTTTGATGAGTCTGGTCGAAGGTTGCTGAACAAAGTCCTATATGCTGCCAAGTCCAAGTTTGTTGTACTGCTATAAAACATTCCTGCACCAAGCTGCCACAACACTCCAAAACTACTGCAAAGCAATCCTGCTATGCTGCTCCTAATTTGCACCAAACTAGCATATAAGAGCTCCACCTGGAAATCTATGAAAACAGCATACCCAAACTGTTCAAATTTCATTTGTTTTCCCCCCAAATCTCAGCCAAACTCTTCTACAAATAAGATGTTTCACAACAAATCTAGGGGTGGCTTGGGAGTGGTTGGAGAGATATTTGTTGGCAAGGCAAAGAGAAGAGATAACACTTAAAACACTCTTAAACCCAGAACTAAAAAACCGACACCTTTGTTTATGTTCTTTCGAATCCAGGACCAAAGAAACACAACACTTGTTTCTTGTCTTTCGAATCCAGAACCAAAGAAACGCAACACTTATTTTCTTGTCTTTCGAATTCATAAACCAAAGAAACACAATACCTCTGTTCTTTGCTTTCGAATTCAAGAATATTTAGGGCAGCAGCTCAAAGTTCAAAACATCAACTCCAAATTCAAGGTAAGTCTTCCTGACTTTAAATCTTTCGTTTCAAGCATGTAAATAACCTTTTGTTTATTTTTCATTTCCACCCTTTCATTTGTTTTCTTTTCTTCAAACATTTTGCTTTGCAGGATCAAACGAAAGAAAATAAAAATATGTGTGAATCGAAGGGTGTATGCTTCGATACACACTGACTTGCAGGCCAAATGAAAGAAAACAAAAGGGATGTGTGAATCGAAGGACACATGCTTCGACCATGCTGCAAGAATCGAAAGACTTGTTCTTTCTCTCTTTTATGCTATTTTTTGTCTTTATATTTTCTATACATTTTATTTCATTTCTATTCAATATGGTTGTAATAATTAGGACTTTTATTGCTTTTCATCCCATTTGTACACTTGTATCCCCCATTCCCTAAAGTGATGTAATAGTTTAGGATTTTAATTTCCGAAATTTACCACTTTAATATAATATGCTAGTAATTAGGGTGTGTGTGGCAAGAGTTAAAATCAACAAGTAGACAACCCTAATCAAAGACAAAAATGCATTCAATCAAACACATTATTCATACACATGCACCTCTAGGGTAATCTCACTTGTTGCCTCGGAAAATAGTCATGTCCCTCGAATATGGGCATTTTAGCAAAGACCCTCGATAAAAAAAGATCATAGTCCCTCGATGTCCCTTGATGTTGCCTCTGTAAACGATCTAGTCCCTTACGAAAATTGCTAAAACGTCTCATAGGTTTCCTTCTATGACTATACAATTGACCCACGTCCGTCCCTTCACATCTAACGATGGGGCTTCTTATCAATCAATGGTAATATAGCAACATATAAAGGAGTGGAAAAAGAACAAAGACCTTTTGAGTAGGTAGGACGCTCGTAGTTACTTGCTCACAAACTAAAACTATTTTCCACACTTACACTTTCAAAAACCATCTTTCATAAAACAAACATCTCTTTGAACTATTTTCATAACCAACACTTTGTACGCATTCTTATAGAGACGAGAATCATGACAAAGTTAGCTGCAACAAAGGAATTTTGCAAAATATTTTCAAAGTTACACCCACCATAAAACAAATTTCAAACAAAACCTTTTTTGATCTAGCAAGCCACTAAGATCCTGTAGATAACTACGGATGAAAAGGGTGCTAATACCTTCCCTTTTCATAACCTACCCCCCGAACTCAAGAAAACATCTCTAAAGGTCTTTCATGTTCTTTTCACCCTTTCCTTTATTAGATAAAAGAAAAGTCGATGGCGACTATTGCTATCCACAACAATTGCGATCAAACGTAAAACACCCAAGTCACTTCTCCCACTGTATCACAGAACTGGCGACCCTGCTGGGGGAGATCTTAAAAGTGGGGTTACCTTAGAGCTAGATCACCTTTAAAATGCTTTCATTGTTTGACTTACTTGCTTTACATTATGGGTCCTTGTTTGGGTTATTGTTAAAGATTCTACACCCGGGTCTAGGGTACCTTTTTAGGTAAGTAGCAATAAATCATAGAGGTTGTACGGTGTAGACCGATATGGACAAAGTGATAGCTACGTTAGCGTGATACTCTGGCTTGTACTAATGTTCCTTGAGTCAGTCAAGGATAACATTAGGCTTCCTTATAGTGTCATTAAGCGCTAACTAACCTTTAGAACCTTTAATTGACTCATCCTAAGCCATTATAAAGTAGTGAGATGGTCGGATTTGGTTTCGACTGAAGATTGGTTGATACTCGATACTACACTCATTGAGATTGGACTTTTGGGATATTCTGGCCGCAATACTTTAGTGCTTGAGCTAGAACAATGCCTAAAATAAAGGTCAGTGATATGAGACTCCTTAGAACTCGGTTACTTTCTAGGACAGGTTGAACCAACTAAACTTCAAAAGGGTACTTACCTTTGACTCCATGCAAGCCTAAACCTAAGGAATTGCGTGCTTTGTTTGTATATGGTTATTTGTACATAAAGACTTGTTTGCTTTGTTCACTTGTACATAACATCACAAAATCATACCATATCATTTCCCCTGACTATTTCAAGGATCTCAAGGGCCTATGATGCAGGGACATGATGAATCAGACGTCTATCAAGGGGCAAGAGGATTTATTTTCCTCTAACCAAACGTCGTCAAAGAGCAAAGAACGATAACTTGAGTCAAGGGCTATGACCCACTTGGCATGGGGAGCTTGATTCTCGTGGAAGGACATCCAACAATATGAAGTTGTCCAATCAAAGTCGTGATCAAAGTTCAACTTCTAACATCTTCTTGTGTTTACCCCGCGAGATCCTTGAAAACATTGCATCCATATATCATGCATCATATCATAACAGGTTTTCCCCACACAAGTTTCTCATCTGCTTACTGTTTATTTCAGTAGAGGTGGCTCTAGAACAGACTATCAAGGATCTTCAAACCCAAAATGCTCAGCTTCAAGAAATGTTCTTGAACTTATCCAAGGGGCAAGAAGAGATGAAAGCATTTCTCACTAGGAGCATGACCAAAAAGAATCTTGAGGACAACGGGGATGACCAGTTCGAACGGTTACAAACTAAGATAGCCACAATGAAAATCCAAATGATGGGACAGATGGTGGGTCAGATGGCTCTTATCCAAAACTTGGCTCAAGGACAAGAAGAGTTGAGAACTCTAGTCAGCAAGCTTCATCAAGACGGATGCAACTGTATGAAACAAACAGTCGAGGGTGGGGATCAAGTCATTAATCATCCCCTGATGAGACAAGAAGTTGGCTTGGTAGCGAGTATACCTTTCCAAAGTGCTTCCACATCACCTCGCCAACAACGACAGGGCGATCAGCGTAAGCAAGATGCGCCCAAAAGATAATTCACCAAAATCAACATGTCACTAGCTCAAGCATTACAACACATGTTGAAGGCGGAGCTGATTACGTTAAAGGCTCCTCTGTGGAATCCCAATACTTCTGCTCCTAGTTACCATCCCAATGAAAGGTGTGCATACCATTCTGATAGTCCTGGACATGATATGAATGGCTGCTGGGCTCTGAAGAACAAAATTCAAGACTTGATCGACGAGGGAGTGTTGGAGTTTACACAAGACGGTCAACTGGAATTCTTCTATCACCACTCAAAGACACACCATCTGAAGTGACAAATTTAGGCAGAGAAATTTTTGTTCATTCAAATTTTTAGTTGTAATTTCTTTTTTTTTTTAAACACTTATATTTATGTCAGACTTTGTTTACTTTCATTAATGCATTGCGTATGTTTTTCTTGAATTAATCCATTTATTTTCACTACTTTTAAACTGTGCTTTTATTCCTTTGTTTTCGTGATATTCAACTCTCGTTAAAAGTTGCAAGCATTTAGCAGGAGGGTGATGAAAACAATACCATAATCTTATGCAGTATGCTTTTGGACAGACCTTGCTGACAATGTACAGACGTTCTTTCAATTCCTAAATAGTGGAGTTATAAGGAAGATAATCCCTAGTTAACCCTTTTGAGCCTAAGAAGTAGGATTTTTCTTTTTCACACAAATTGAAACCTTTAATCAAAACCTGGAGCAGGGTTAGTTTCTCAATTAATTCAAATACGTGTTCAGTCACAAGCTTTCACTTCGTACACAATGAATGACATCAAAAACATCCTTCTGAATCAAAAGATGGTGATGGTTCCCCGTGAAATAGGCAGTCATTACCTCTCAAAAGAAAAGCCCACTAGGTCAAAACCTATGAAGGAGACTTAAGAAATACCAGGGCACCCCGTTGGGTGTAATCTCAAAATAAGAACAGTCAGGAAAAAATTAGGGACAATAAATCAAAAAGAGGGCGCTACAAATCCTCGACAAACATGAAAAATGTTGCAAGAATGACTGCCTTCTCCAACAAACTTAACTTGTCCGAACCATCACCAAAACGTCATTCCAGACCCAATTGGAATTCAAAACGCACAATTAACTGAGTATAGGACTGAAGAACATCATGAAGAACGTGTGGTTACAAACACACTTTGAGCCTTATCCTTTGTTTCTTAAATCATGAACCAGGCCACGCTACAACCCTTTAAAAGTCCTAATTGAAGCATGGGTTAGTTCGGAAGCATACTGTTATAAAAGGTATCCTGACTCCTGTAAGGCTTACTGTAAATCATGATTTGAATTCATATTCTTACAAAACTCTTTTACTTGTTAAAACTGTATTTTCAAAACCTCAAGACAAACATAAACTTTGCAATGTTTGAATATTGTTATTTGCATATGGCTAATTGTTTGACAGCAGAGAAATTCACATGGCGAATATCCAATGAACAGAAATTCTCTCAAAGAACAGAATCACTTCAAAATTAGAAGATGCTTCCAATGACAAATCCCCCATAATCAAAGGGGCATGATAGGTTACTGTCTAAATCATCTAGGGGCAGTCAAGTCGAGGTTCTAAGAAATCTCTCAAAAAGTGATGAATAACCAGGGGTTGGTCCGCGTCTGAATTGCTTGGGGAATTGAACATAAATACCATCAAAGGGGCATGTACAATCAAGCAAATTTTTGTTGGCAGTAACTACAACTCTTACTGCTATGGATAATGACAAATCCCCACAAAGTCCCTTTCACAAGGTGATCCCCGGTAAAGTCGCCAGAGCCACCTCTATACGGTTATCCCACAGAATAATCTTCATGGATAAGGGTACAAACCCCACAATGCCAAATTCATGGATATCCCTACAAAGTTGGATCCATGCAATCACCATCCAGAGTTTCAACCTCCTGAAAACCTCTCCCCATCTGAATTGGTCTTAAGAGGAAGCCTCGAGGAGTTCTGCCAAAACAAAACTCTTCCCCAATAGTTCTTCAAATATCCTCCTCAACAAGGTTTATTTCCCTAACAAACTATGAATCCTCCAGGCCAATATAAATCAACAGACAAAACCCTTTAATCCCCAGAAGAGTCATTGATATCCCCAACAGGGTTGTTACTATCCCCAAAAGTTACTAAAACCTGGACCCGACCAGATAATAGTTTAACTTCTTTAAATCACTAATGTAACACGGTGGGAGAAGTGACTTGGTCGTTTTGCGTTTGATTGCAAATGTTGCGGTTTAGCAAGAGTCGCAACTGACTTTTCTTTTATCCAAAAGGAAAGGCTGAAAAGAACATAAAAGACCTTTGAGATGTTTTCTTGAGTTCGGGGGGTAGATTATGAAAAGGGAAGGTATTAGCACCCTTTTCATCCATGATTTTCCATGGGTTCTTAGTTGCTTGCTAGATCGCTTGCTTTTGTTTGGAAATGTGCTTTATGTGGTTTTTGAAAGTATTTTAAAAAGGCGTCATCGTTTAGGCAAATTTTGTAATGATTCTCGTTCGTAAGAATGTATACAAAGTGTTGATCTTTTGAAAATGTTTTCAAGTTTGAAAGATGTTTTTGAAAGTGCTGGTGTTTGTTTTGAAAATAGCAAGGATGTTTTTTGGTTTTGAAATTGAGCAAGCAACTAGGAACAAACTACCTACTCAAAAGTCTTTCATGTTTATTTCCTCTTTCCTTTGACATTGTTATCTTACCATTGATTTGGTAAGGTACCCTATCTTTGGATGTAAAAGGGACGGGCAAGGGTCATCGTATAGCCATGATTAGCAATGCTTGTAAGATATCTTAGCATTTTCTTTAGGGACTAAGATCATTTTGAAAGGCAACATGGATAGCGTCATCGAGGGACTATGATCTTGTATTTTTTGCTTATTTTTGCTAAGATACCTCACATGCATAATATGGCCATTTTTGTAAGGCAATAAAGCGGGTTTACCCTAAGGGTGTATGTATGAAAGTGTATTGGTTTACATGCGTGATTTGTCTTAATTAGGGTTTTCTACTTATTAGTTTTAATCTTTCCATACAAAACCCTAATTACTAGCATTTGTATATAAAGCATTTAAATTGTGGAAAATAAAAATACTAAGCTATTACATCATTTAGGGGAGGGGTGTACAAATTTATAAATGGGGATTTTGCAAGAAATTAAATCTAAATAATTATTACAACCATATTGAATATTATACAAAAATGAATAAATATAAATGCAAGAATATAAATGCAAAAGGAAATGTGATTTTTGTTTGGTTTTTATGAAAGGGTTTTTTGAACTAGTTAACTAAAATATAATAATTAACTAAAGATAAGAAAATTAAGATTAGGTTAGTGAAATAAATTAATTTAAAGAAAACAAGTTTTTTAGGTTTTTTTGTGAATTTAATTAAACTAGTAAATAAAATAAAAGTCCTAAGTTCTAAATTGATTTTAGTTTACAAGAAAATAATATAATAATATAATTATTAAAACTAATTATCTAAGTATTTTAAAAAAGTAAATTAATTTATTAAAGGAAATGTTTTTTTTTGTTCTTTTAGTATTTATGAAGAAGAATAAACTAAATAAATATAAATAATAAAATATAAATATTTTTGGATTTTTATTAATAAAAATAATAATAATAATAATAATAATATTAATAAAAATAATTTAAAAAAAATAAAATAAAATAAAATATAAAGAAAAGTCAGGGAGGTTAAAGTTGAAATAGGGGGTAATGTTAAGAAGAAAAAAAGTCAGGCCCATGGGATGGAGGCCCAAGCGCTTCCTGAAACAAAAAAAATGTCAAAAAAAATGAAAAAATACAAAAGGCAGCGCCTGGGTGTTAAACCCACGCCATCTTGGTTACCAGCTTGCTGACTTATCACTGGGGTGGCTATACATTCGTTAATTTAAATGAAATAATAAATATAT